>CM073505.1:44932500-45547500 GCA_037074495.1 Acacia confusa | reverse complement strand
ATACTTATGTATGTAGAAAAATGGTGTATTTTAGGCGAGTGTTTCACTAAATCCTAAATCTTAACCCCTAAACCCTAAACCCTAAATCCTAAAAATTATTAATAATTAATAATTAAAATTGAGATTATTTAAAACGGATTTTGTCAAAAAGAGAATGAAAGGAAAGTTTTTGCGGGGAAGAGATAGAGAGTGAGAGAGAGAAGGAAAGAAAAGTTTGTCCCGTTCCGTGCCTTTCCGAGTGAACGCTCCTTCGTCCAATTAGAATTGGCTATGTCAATGTACGGCAGTGGATTAAACGACCACATAAGTTACACAGCCATTCCCACAGGTGATCCAAATTCGCCCGCCGGGAAGGCCGTCTATAAATAAGGCTTCACGTTTCTTGCAGTGAGAGTGCAGGGGGACCTGGGTTGTGCTTGTGCTTGAGCTCCGCATCGTAATGGCGAAGCCTCGCAAACCGAAGAGCGAAGATCCCAAGCCCGAGAATTCTGGTGCTGTAGTTCACCACCAAAAGCTCTGCCTCTCAATCGACATGGACAAGCGTCTTGTCTACGGGTTCGTCTCTCCCATTTCGTGTCTCATTGCACTTGTTTCATTTAGTATACATTTCTAGCTACACGGGCACGAAATTGGTATTTGCCCTGTGGGATGATTGTTATTTAGGTTTCATTGGTTTAGCGCGTGCGATGGAATATTATCTAATCGGTAGTGGGGAGGTTTTGACTCTGGGATTTACAGGTACACTGAATTGGAAATTGCCGTGCCCGAGATTGGGATTGTTGGCCTGCACGCAGAGAATATATGCATCGAAAATGTCTTCGTTGATGGTGAGCCAGCAGAGTTTGAGTATTATCCGCATCACCAGCAACAAGTGGAGAATGAAAAGAGATGGAGCTCGGCATTTTCTCCTAGCTCGGCTGCAGATGTTGCAGGGTCGATTTATTTATCTGCGTTAGAAAAGGAATTGGTTCCAAATTTACTAATTAACTGTTGTAAACCTTTTAAGAGTGACTATGAACAGCAGGAGCAGCCCGTTTCTGAAAACGGGTTTCATTCTTCCGGAGATGACAAGCAGGTTATTTTTGCCATCTTGGACTTATGTCCTCAATCTAGATATTTTGGATGCTTTCCAATTTTTAAATGTTATCTCCTGGTTGGCTTTCTCTCAAAAAGAGCCTTCGCTTGTTTTTCAAGAATCACTGAGCATTGATTCATTGGATTTTACTCTGCGTTTTCACATGCATTAATATAGTACTGTTAGGAAGCAGCAAGCCCGCACATGGTTCTGTCTAAATTGGGCTTTTACTATATCAGGTCAGAGGACAATGTAATAAGTGCTAGCTAATTATATATTTGCTTCATGTTTGCGTAAGAAATGCATGGAGAATGAATCTATTACACACCGGAAAATAATTGATCATGTCTGTCATTGGTGTTTAGTTAGCATCCATCCTGTGTGTTATTGGTAGAATGGGCTAAATGAGTTTGCTGTGATGAGGTTTATTATTTGTGTTTTCTCATGTAGGTTGATGTTGGGTGCAGAATTTAAGGTTTGTACGCATTGATTATGGGATAGCCAAGGCAGAAACAGGGATCCACTTCAAAGATAGTGTTCTTCTTACTGATAACCAGATAAGGAGAGCAAGATGTTGGTTTCCTTGTATCGATGACAATTCTCAGCGATGTTGGTATGGATTGTTCAATGCTCCTATGTTTGTGTGTAACCACGTGTCTGAATTTTGAATGTAACAATATTCACCATCTGTAGTTACGTCATGATCTTAAAATATTTATATTTCAATTATCAGTTATGATCTTGAGTTCACAGTTGCACATGATCTTGTGGCTGTCAGTGCCGGAACCTTGCTATATCAGGTAATAATTAACGGTTTTTTTCCCTTGCTGATGCTGAAAGCATGTGCAATACTATTTTTAACAACCAAATGCTCTATACTGTTTACTACTTGAATTTGGTTGTATAAGTATTACCTTCATACTAAATATGTTAAAATTGCTTGCATTTCCAACTACATTGTCAGTGAAAAATGTTTATTTAGTACCTTGCTTTGGCTTGATCCCAAGGTGGGAAATGATGGAAGGATTTTGTATGATTTGTCACTTCTCATTTGCAATACTAGGCTTTTGGCTTCGTTGCTATTATTTTGAACTTTTCAAAGAACCAATTTTTTAAATGGGCTAAAACAAAAAGATGCAATATCAATTGAAAAAGGGTGGAATAAATTGAAAATTTTGTATCTGTGAATTTTTTATCTGGTTGTACCCGTGTATATGTAGATAACCAAATCAAGAAGGAGGAGATTAGTCCAGATCTTTTTCATATTGGAGAAGTCCACGGTTATGTTTGCCTGCTTACATCCCAACCTTTATATGAACGGGCTATGTGCATGGATCATTCCCCTAATTTTTTACTATTAAACTCCTTGCTAAGCCACCCTTAAGATGAGATATTTCCACCACATCATTTCTTTTGATAATTATAGCATTCATATAAACTCACCAACATCAATAACAACTAAAAGACTTAACCCTCTAAGCAAGGTCAACTACATGTATTGTACAACACCATTGGGCTGTCATATCTAATGGTTCAAATATCTCATTCACCATTATATCCCATTATATAAATTTAAGTGTTCTTATTGGTTTCTCTCTATATTTTCCTGTTGGGCTTAAGACCATTTGATCAACTCTCCTCATGCCTTAGAGACACATCTAGCAGCCTTGGTAAATGTTTGAAACATTCTAGTTGATTTTCTTCCATTTTGTTATGGTATTACCCAGAAAAGAGAGGACATAACTAACTAGTGACAGCTGTTAGCTTTTTATTATATTTACACCACACATTTTCTCTTTCAATAGTTGCAGCGCCAATTTTTTGTTGCATAGAATTGTGATTTTGCCATTTTTTATATTCTCATCTCTCTTGTCCCTATTTTTTTGTGCTTCTTGCCAAAACACACACTTGGGGCCTACATTGTGAACAAAAATTCCCGGTTTTGCTAGCATGACTTTATTCAACTCATACCACGTGCTACATACTGCATAAAAAGCCAATCACACAACAAAATGTGATATAAAATCTTGTTTTTGTCAATCACAATGCATAAAGCTTTTAAACATTGTAAGCGTGCCCTACATACATTGCAACAAATCCCTAACAAACCAAGTACCAATATATCAATATGTTTATCACAATCACAAACAAATAGGAATTCCCGTAATCCAATTAAATATCACTTACATAAAAATCAATGTCTTTTAGTCTCCAAGAACAGTATGAGCAGTTCTGAATATTAATGATATATAGTTTTTAGCTATGGACATATTAAGATGCGCATCACCCTATAACTCTAAATTTCATAATTTATCAATATAAACTTACATGATGTTGTCAAAAGCAAGAGACTTAAATGAAGCATTTCTAACTCTTTAAATTTGTTGGTAAATTTTTTAGATGATAGCTGATTATGACTTGAAATCTTCTAGACAATTTCTCATAAGGTACAAACTTGCTAAACTCCCTCTTTCACGGCTATAGTCCAACTCCACTCCTTAGAATTTCAGGAAGGGTTTGATTCATGGATCTAGATGGGAGTTAGGATGGATTCTTCACGGTTAGAAGCAAAATCCAGCTGCTGCAAACTGTCAGAATCTTTATTTCCTGAAACTAATGAAGATTGAGATATAAGCTACTAAACAGATAAAACTAGGGTTATAGTCTGAATAGGTCCATTAAGAAGAATCAACCTCCAACACTCTCCATTAAGCTAGCAAATAGGTATTGACCAATCCCAGCTTGTTGATGAACTCATCAAACTTTGTTCTGACAAGAGGTTTGGTCATTGACATCACATGTGGACCTTGCTTTGCTGATGATGTGTAGACAAGGTCTATCAAACTATCACTTTAGCTTAGTAAGAGAATGATGATCAATTTCAGTATGCTTCACGGGATCATGTTGTACTAAGTTATTTGAAATCTTGAGGGCAACCATACTATCACTCTTAATTGGAGCAAGTGCAACCATTTCTATATCAATTTCTTTTAACAACTGCACCACCCATATTCCTTCACACATTTCAAGAACCATTGCTCTGTATTTTGATTTGGTGGAGCTCCTTGACACTACGAGCTTCATACTCCTCCAAGTCACGAGATTACCCTAAACAAAATTGCTCAACCCTATGGTAGAGCACCTACCAATCAGAAGCCGTTATATCTCTATGCTCTTTGATTTTTTATTATATGGGCAAGCTTCTTGCCTGTAGGAGTTTTACTTTGTTGTAGAAGTTTTGATCATTTTAGAACATGACTTGAGTATGTATTTAATTGTTTTAATTCTAGTGTTTTACTTTAACAATCTGGAGCAAGAATCCAAAGTTTTTTTTTCTTCTTAATTTCCTTCTTTATATAAAGCATGTTAGGTAGTGACATACATTGAAATCACTATATGGAAACAAATTTTAGGTCATTGGTTCTATAAAATGATGAGCCAAGTTAAGAGAGTCTTAAAAGTGAAAGGATTTGTGATTCATAATTTTCTTATCTAGCTTTTTTATGTTATTACATTTCCTCTGGTTGTAGTCCAAGTGATGTCTTAGTTACCTTTAATGATTATAATTTGTTAGGTTATGAGCAAGGATAGCCCTCCTCGGAAGACATATGTCTATAAATTGGATGTTCCCGTTGCTGCTAGGTGGATATCTTTGGTTGTAGCCCCATTTCAAATTCTTCCGGATTACCAATTTGGTCAAGTATCTCATATATGTTTGTTACCTAATCTATCAAAGCTTCGGTATACTGTGGAATTTTTCCATAGCGTATTCAGGTTTGACATATCTTAATTGGTATATTATGGGCATGGAACTGGCTGATTAACTTATAACTGTATTGAACTGATCTTGTTTTGTTGGTATGCAGTTGCTATAAGGATTACCTTTCTGTTGACTTCCCATTTGACTCATACAAGCAAGTTTTCATAGAGCCAGAGACGGCAGTTTCATCATTAAGTTTAGGAGCTTCTATTAGTATGTTTAGTTCCCAAGTTTTGCTCGATGAGAAGGTTATCGATCAGGTCAGCTTATTATTGAATGTTGCCTTCATAAAATTTGTTGCGAACCATTCTTTTCTTTTTTTTTTTGTCTTTGCTTTCATGTCTAAGCTGAAGATTGGGGTAGCCATTTTGTGGAAATAATTATGCCAATAGATGTCAAACATATTAAAAAAGACACTCACAATCTTGCTCTTAAAGGAGGCAGTGATGATTTAGAGTAAAAGAGAGATAAAACATTGAAGGATTATGGGGGTGTACGGTATCAAAAGAAGAAAGATAGATAGAGAAGAACAAGGGAGAAGAGAGGTATTTTTGCTGAATTCACATTGATACAAGTCTCATTTGAAATTAGGAGTAGTGATATCTAGCCTCATATGACTAACCAACCACTGCCTAATGATTCCTAGTGACTAACAGCTATTAACAGCCCATTAACAATTAGCGAGGATTAGGGCCCATTAATGGCTAGTAACAGCAATTAACTAACATTATTATTTCATAACAATGCCCAAAAAACACCCTTTCCTTAAAGGGTTTATTGGGGAAAACTTTGGAAATTGTTTCTGGAGTCTTTCAAGAGAGATCCACATTACTTCTTCATCAAGTAAACTTATCCACTAAACTAGGAGCTCTATAATGATTCTTCTTTTCTTCCTTCCAACTTACTACTATAAAATTTTCTCCAGGTAGGGCGTAGGAGGGACAGTTTCCCATTTTGTAGGTGGATGCCACTGTTTTACAATAGGGTCTGGACACAACTTTAGCAATGAAACATGGAAAGTAAGATGCATTCTAGAGTCAGTCGGTAGCTCCAACTTGTATGCAACTAGTCCAATTCTTTCCAATATCTTGGAGGGGCTAGATAACCTAAGTATAAGCTTTTGAGAGCTTCGAGTAGCAGCGAAAATCTGTCATTATGGCTGCAATTTTAAGAAAACCCTATGCGCCTTAGAGTTAGCCGATAGCTCTAACTTGTATG
Source organism: Acacia confusa (assembly GCA_037074495.1). NCBI lineage: Eukaryota > Viridiplantae > Streptophyta > Magnoliopsida > Fabales > Fabaceae > Acacia > Acacia confusa. The sequence goes on along the minus strand of CM073505.1, from coordinate 45,541,447 downwards.
CCACTGGTCCAATTCTTTCCAATATCTTGTAGGGACTAAAGAACCTAGGTGCAAGCTTTTGAGAGCTTCAAGTACTAGCAGAAATTTGTCATAATGGCTCCAATTTTAAGAAAACCTATTGCCCTATTTCAAATGAGTGATCATACATTTATAAATCAGCCATTTGCTTCATTGTGTTGGTTGAACGATGAAGATGATGTTTCAAGACAGCTAGCACATACTCCCTAGCTGCAAAACTTCTATCAACCGCCTCTAAATTCGCTAACCAAGGAAAATAAGGAGATTAAACTAGTGACTTTTGCCCATACAACAACTCATAGGGTATAGCCTTTGTAATTGTGTGCAAACTAGTGTTGTGCTACCATTCCACTACAAATACGCAAGAGCTCTAATCTGTAGGACATTGCCAACACATGCACTAGAGATATGACTCTAAACAACGATTCAAAACCTCAGATTGCCCATCCATTTATGGATGGTAAGAAGAGGAAAGCTTTTGCTCCATCCCGTTAGACACAATTCCCAAAAGTTGCTAAAGAATACCAGGTCTCTATCACTTATAATTTCAATTGGAGCTCCACGCACCTTGTAAACACAGTCTAAGAATGCTTGAGGTGACTAAGATGCAGAGAAAGGATGAGATAAGGCAATGAAATGTGCATAACTGCTCATTCTATCAATCACAACCCAAATAACTTCCTTGCCTTGAGATTTGGGTAGCCCTTCTTTGAAGTCCCTGGCTATGCTCTTTCAAACCTTACTTGGAAATAGTAGTGGCTTTTGCAACCCGAGAGTAGTAGCTATCTCATTCTTCTAATATGCACAAGTATCACATGCTTTCACAAATTCTTGCACATCCTTATGCAAATTCTTCCACCAAAACAGCCCTTTTAACTTAGAGTAAGTAGCATGTATGCTAGAGTGTCCCCCTTGAGGACTAGCATGCAACCACTCAAGCACCTTTTGTCTAAGTGTTGCATCATTTCTAATTACCAACTTGTCATTCTTGCACAAATATATAACATCCCAAGTGAATTTCCCTAAACTTCCTACTTGTTGTTTCAATTCGAATAGAATAGGAGCAATGTCATTGTCTTGTTCTCAACTTGCGTTAATAAACTCTAGCAATTCAAGTGAAGAAGTATCAAGAGTAATTTGTAAGATTTAGACCCATGCAACCTTGACAATGCATCTGCCGCTGATTTGTCATTTCCTTTCTTTTAATGTATCTTGTAATTATAACACACAAGCTTTGAAATCTAATACATTTGAAAGGAAGTTTTGAGCTTTTCACCAAGCAAATATTTGAGGTGTTGATGGTAGGAGCTAATAATAGACTTACTTGTTTCCAAATATTGGTTCCAATGCTTCTGTTTGATAATTATTCACTTCCTTCTCGTAGACAAAATAGTGTTGTTGACACCAAGTTTGAAGCACCTCCAATTGTGACACATGCTTTACAATAGAGGAACCATTTATTAGTATTTCATCAAAGAATACTAATACAAACTTTCTCAAAAATGATTTAAGAATGTCATTCATTCCTCCCTAAAATGTGACTGGTGCATTAGTCAAGCCAAAAGGCATGACTAGCCATTTATTATGACGTGAATGAGATTTAAACGTTGTCTTTCTAAAAATCTTCAGGCTCCATTTGAAATTGGTAGTGGTTGGCACACAAATTAAGCTTGGTGAACTACTTAGCAAGGTGTAGATCATCCAATTGGTCCTCTACCAAAGGAATTAGATATTCATTTTTCACAGTCTTCTTGTATAACCCATCATCTAGCTATTCGCCCTCCAACTTCTTGATCACATCCTTTTCAATGGTGGAGTAGCGATACAACATGAGGCTAATCAAGTTCGTCCCTTATGTGCCCTTGCCTCAATGGTGGCAGCCCCTTAAGAGCAAAAATGTCCTCAAACTTGCGAAGTGTGTATGCCACTTCATTAGGAATCTTTTCAGGCACTTCTTCTCTAGCAAAGCATTGTTGTGCAGACTCTTCTTGAGGAGTTGCAAAAGATACGTGTGCTTGGGTTCGAGTTCCTTTGAATCTAGCCTTCCTAAGACACACTTGCAGAGAGTTTTGTGCATGTGGTTGTAGCTTCTAAAGCTTGTTGTCATGCCAAAAGTGCATAGCATGAGGATCATAGGTCCAAAACGCGGTCTTGATGGTTTTGAGCCAAGAAAGGCCAAGAACAATGTCATGTGCTCAATTCCATGACCCTTAAATCACAAACAAGTCCATGCCTTGCATTCACCGCTTAAACCCCTCTCATATGCCATATATTTTTCAAATCTATGCCCCTTACAATATGTGCAAACAAGATATCAGTACCATTATCTTGCCAACCTAGTTTTTAAGCTAAACTCAAATCAAGAAAGTCTTTAGTACACCCATTATCAGTTAAAACTTAAATGCTCCTGCAAACGATTGATCCCGAAATTCTAAACGCTTCTAATGAATCCATGCCATTAATTGCATGCAAAGAAATTAGTGGGAGGTGTCCTCGGGCTCCTCTTCCAATGCAGAGTCATATGCCCTTTCTTCATTTATTGAGTCAAATTCAATGAAGTGGAAATGCATTTTCTGCCTTTAATGACTACAGTGATCTTTAGAAAAATTACCATAGCAATAAAAGCACACATTTTTGGCTCAATGTTGGACCCATTTTTTAGTTGAAAAAGACACATTCTTGGATCATGTTGGGATGAATTTGCTATTATGTTGGGACCCATCCATAGTAAGGGCGTTCTTGTATGTGGTTGAGGTGTCCGTTGTAACTGAGGCCACCACAAGGGTTGTTATGGCACGAGATGCGAGGATAATTTCCAAGATGAAATTTCTTATTTTGCCTTGTTGAAGTTCTTATTATGCTTTCCATCATAGTCTTGAGGCAAGCAAATGAAGGAACTAAGCCTGAACTAGGGATCCAAGGCGTTTGTTGTATCTAAAGCTACCACAAGGTTTGATATAGCGTGAGATGCGAGGATAATTGCCAATGATGTAAGGGGCTGATTCATTTGTCCATTTTGTTGTCCTTTTGTCTCAAACCTCTCATTGGTGATCTCTTGCATGTGGTACAAGGTCTTAATTTCTTGTAGGGTTCACGGGCTAAACATATGGATCATATGGATCAGGCCCTAAATCTCTTTATTGATAATAGGGAGATACGCATCAACCAAAAGATTCTATATTAAAGCCATCTTGGCTGAATACATTGAAACTTGAATTGAATTCGACCAACGAACCCTACTGCCTAAGGAGCAAGTCGCCCATGGGAGATTCATACAAAAGGCCAAAACAATCTTTAAGTTAGACAACATATTCAGCCCACGGAGGTAGATTATCATCCTATCCCAGCACAATACCAAGAAAGAACGTCATTTTGAGAATTTTGAAGTGGTTTTGTGGGATCGATATGTTTTAATCTTTGTTTAGTACTTTTTAAGACTTTCTTTCTCAACTTTTGATTAGTTTATTTTCCCTGCCACCATCTATTTGTTTAGCTTTCCTTGTTGTTCTATTTGTTTACTACAGATAAATGCATTTTCGTGACGATATTTTTCATGCATGCAGTTTGAAGTGAAGTTTGAACTATCTTCATCTTTAATTGGTTCATTGAACTTGTTAAAATATTATAATATTATGGATTATTTAGATTTAATTTTTATCGTATTAAATTTGATATTTATCATATTTTAGGATTAGATAAAGATATATTATATATCAAGATATGATATCTTAATTATTTTGATTTATTCTGATTAAATAGATTAGATTAGATTCTAAGGTTAGCTCTAAGTTTGCCAATATAAAGGCCCATATATACTCTCTTTGATTAATAAGATTAATAGAGTGAGTTTCATCCCTCTAAATGCAACATGGTATCAGAGCAAAGACTTATTCTAGACCTAAAGTAAGCTTCATCGTTCATCCTCGTTTGACCTGGTTCCAAGAAACATAGGCAAGAACAACAGAAAGCTCTTCACGGATTGAGAACCGGAGCTTGAGATCGTACGAGAAGTGCAGAAATGAATGATGGAGAGAGAGAAGGTTCAGACAAGAGAAAAGAACTCACGGATCTGACCTAAAAGTTAAAGAAAAAGGAGGAAGACATGAATATAATGTCACTTGGAAGTAATGGGATTTTGGGTCCCACATATTTGGAAAGATGAGAAAGAAGCAAATGAGGCAGGCACATGGACGACAAAAAGAAATTCGAGGAGCAAACTGTCATTTCTAAAATTTGCAGTACCAAACTGTCATTATTCAAATTCGAAGGCTTAAACTGTCATTTTGAAGTTATCTAGTACCAAGAGGGACAAAAACGTCGGAGCTTCATCGGTGATTTCAAACCCATCGTCACCTTCATCAAAGAAAGGGATTTAGAGTAGGACCAGAAAATGCCGGTGAGAGAGCTCAAACCAAAAGACTCAAAAGAAGTACAAGCCTAGTGAAAAGTAAATGGGCCCCTGAGACTTAAAAAGAAGTACAAGTCCAAGCAAAATATGATGGACCTCTGAGACTCAACAAATAAGTACAAGCCCATAAAACTAGATCAGAATCATCCCAAAAATGAAACAAGTGATGAGCCAGAGGTAGGGAGAAAGACCAGCATGAGCTTGATTCGAACAAGCCAGAGGCAAGAAACCATGAGCTTGATTTGAACGAGCCAGAGGTGATACATACCACCATCTTGCTTTGTCACCACTACACTTAATTCAAGCACCATATGAAAAGAAGGGGCACAAAGGAAGTTGAAGGTTGAAGGATTTCAAGGCAAGTTGGATACTCCAGCTTGAGGGGGGGTGTTAGAATATTAGGAAATAAATAAGGAGATTAAGTTTAGGATCCCTGATTGCTCTCCTTAATTATAGCATGATTATAACAGATTTAATTTCGTACTTATTAGTCATAACTATAATCCCTGATCTTCCTCCTCTAATCTCTCATTCTTAAGCCTATATATTGTAAGGTCCATACATCTAAATAAATGATCAATTGAGTGTGTTACACCTCTAATCAACAGAAACTACAAAATGAGTACAAGCCCAAGCAAAATATGGGACCTCTGAGACTCAAAAAGGAGTACAAGCCCAAACAAGAATATGGGACCGCTGAGACTCAAGAAGTACAAGTCTCAAGATTTTGAAGCCTGAAGAATGTTGAGGCAAGCTGGAAGTCGTCAACATATACTCTCCAGCTTGAGGGGGAGTGTTAGAATATTATAATATGATGGATTATTTAGAGTTAATCTTTATCGTATTAAATTTGATATTTATCATATTTTAGGATTAGATAAAGATATATTATATCTTAATTATTTTGATTTATTCTGATTAAATAGATTAGATTAGATTCTAGGGTTAGCTCTAGGTTTGCCTATATAAAGGCTCATATGTACTCTCTTTGATTAATAAGATTAATAGAGTGAGTTTCATCCCTCTAAATTCAACAGAACTATGTTTTTTCACGTCAGAATTTTTATCAGATATAACTTACCTGCTTCTTTGGCTGTATGTTGATCAGTGGCTTTTGTTGTGACAGACTATCAATACAAGGATAAAAATTGCATATGCCCTTTCAAGGCAGTGGTTTGGTGTGTATATAACCCCTGAGGCAGCAACTGATGGTATCTTAATGGAGTATATTCTGTTATTGCATTATTAGGCTTTTCATGTTTTCATTTCAAGGATTTTTTCGCTTCCGTATAAGTTCTACAGAAATCATATTCCAACTAACACAATTAATATATGCATGCTATCAGAGTGGCTCTTGGAAGGGCTTGCTGGTTTCTTGACAGACTTTTATGTGAAGAAACACCTAGGAAATAATGAGGCACGGTACCAGAGATACAAGGTTGGTATTCTATTTGGGTTAAAGGTGCAAGTTCATTTAGATAGGCTTATACTGTTGATGATTTAACACTCTTATGCAACTATTTCAATTCATTTATTTTAATTATGTTTGCTTTGCTTTAATATAGGGCGATTAGTCTTAGCATTATTAATGTTTCTGCATGTCTTAGGATTACTTAAGTGTTCTATTTTTAGTAGGATAAAATTAGTTCAAGTGTTATGCTTAAACTATGATAGTTATCTTTTTGAAAATTATGTCTTATAGTTTTCCCCCTTTTGTGCACTAAAAATGGCAAGCAAAGCTTGATAAAAGAAAAAGATCAGAAGAACCTAGGACAGAAGCCTAAATAGCACAAAACAGCAGCAGGATTATCCTCCAACAAAACGGTAGCTGTAATTTCTTTCAGTTGGAGTAGGAATTATTCGTTCTTTTATTGCTTGAGTTTAAAATAAATTCTCTCTAAGAAAATAAGTACAAATATTTATTAATCTTGGCAAATCTTTAGCCCAAACAAAGTCTAACTATATAATACTCGATTTTTAGGATTTATTTCCTTTTTGGAAGATTGAATGAGGATCAGTTAATAATATTTATTATCTATTTTATTTCTGTTATTTTTCTCCCCATAATTTTCCTGAATTTAGTTTTGTTATGTATTTCTAGGAATGAAATTACAGGAAAGTTGGATTCTATAGTGATTTTAGGGCGGCACTATACTTAGTGCAGAGAAAATCTTCTCAGAACAACCACAGATCTTTGTCATCAAGAAGAATAGGGAGTTAATCATTAGGGATTGGTCTATCCCTTTTATCCTGCACTTAGAGAGGCTACCAGGCACACTACATAGATCTTAAGTTTAACTCTTTTGATGATCCCCTCTTGTGTTGCGTATTTCTCCTATGTAAGCGTATCTCTCCTTGCATGGCATGAAGTCATAATCTTGTAATTCCAAAAGGAAGGGAAAAGACTAGCTTAGAATTTCGTTGTTCTAAATTGATTGTTTGAACGAATGGCAGCTACATATTTTTAGGGACCATAGGAACAAGTTTCCCAAGAATCTGATAAAATAAGTCATAAATAAAGGGCAAGACAAAGTTGGGGACACACACAAAAAAAAAAAAAAGAACATTTAAAAAGAAATTAATTATTAATTAATGTAAATAATATACTAGGAGGTGCAGGAAAATTGGTAAACTTGATCATATATCTACGGGTATATGTGATGAGACTTCGTGTAAAAGTTTCAGTCTAGGGTGCCTGTTATGCAGGGAGATTGATCACCCTTGTTATATTTTTGTGTTCCGTTTTCTTTTTTGTCTTTGCTGGACACTTTTTTGGGACTTTTGGTTTGTTAAGCAAAGGCTTTCTATCTATTGGCTGGTGAAGTTTGCGTGTTTAAAATTGTGATTTCTTATACTATTTGCATTTGTGTATGATCATTAGTTTGTGCTGTTTGTAATTCGGGTGCAGGCAAATTGTGTTGTTTGTAAGGCAGATAACAGTGGGGTGACAGCATTGAGCTGTTCAGCATCATGCAAGGATTTATATGGAACCCAATGCGTTGGTTTTTATGGAAAAATAAGATCATGGAAGTCTGTAAGTTTTCTTTTCTTCAGATAGCAATAGATCAGTACCCCATTCATTTCCATGTTTGATATGGAGTGGCATAATTTTTTTTCGTTGAGCTTTCTTCAGGTGGCTATTCTTCAGATGTTGGAAAAGCAGATGGGTCCTGAATCTTTTCGTAAAGTGAGTTTCCATCCCATTTCTGGTATTTTATTTTTTTCCTGGTCTTTTTTTTTCTTCTTTTTCTTTTTTCCTCAGCACAAGAAATTTATTAAGAAGAGAGGAGTATGCAGAGAGATTGTAGGTAAGAAGTCTTTAAAGGAGAAACTAACATGGCAAGTCCCTAGACAATGCAACTGAGTGTTGGATAACTTTCCAATCTCTTTGAAAAGTTTTGTCTAATGTAGATTTATTGGGACAACAACTACAAGCCTTATCTTGGGGTGCATGAGACTGATGGTGGCTAGACTCAGGTTATGTCAATTGGACTTCCATGAGACTCCCCAGTTGGCATGTGTTGCACAAATTGACAAAGGACATAATAATTGAACTTCTCACACACAAGTCGTACAGTAAGAAGCAAATAGATAAATAAAGGGAAAAGTTAAGGATGCTTTGATACCATATAAGAATATAGAACAATATAAACTGAATTTCTTGTTTCTATTCATGATTAGAGGATGTTTATTTATGCAAGAGAGATGAACCTGATCATTAATGGCTCCTAATGACATAATAATACCCAACGGGATAATATCTCATTATATACTAATGATACAGATTATATGCTATCCACATTAGTGAGATGATGTTGTAGCACTAATCATGTATGTTGATGACATCATACTCATTGGAAGCTATGAAGATGAATTACATACTAAAGATCTCCCTCTCAAATGTTTTCTTGGGATGATAGTAGTTTGATCCTCAGAGGGCATACTCATGCCTTAAAAGAAGTGTCCCACAAACCTTCCAAAATCTTGAATTATTGGATGCCAGTCATGGAAGTAGACTACATAACTAAGTTTATGCAGTAAAGCCCTCTAATTGACGCTACAAACTTTCAAGGGCTAGCAGATTATCTTCCAGCATTTAATTTGGCATTTCATTTATTCAAGCATTCGGTTCTTAACATCTACCATTGTCCTTTTCCATAACTCCGTCATATTTATTTTTATTTTTTGTTGGTGAGTGTTTTGCTTTGTTTTGTAGGTTATGTGCCCAAATGAGAGATCCGATTGTTATTATTATTCATATTTCTTTTTTATCTACAGATTTTGCAAACAATAGTTTCCCGGGCTCAAGATAAAACCCGTTCTGTGAAAACGCTTAGTACTAAGGAGGTAATTTGCCCTTATATTTTGTACGATCCGTACTTTTTACCTACAGATAGAAACATAAAACACGTTTCATTAGCTAATTTGTTTATCCAATTTTTACCAAACTAACTCAAATTGCTCTCACACATGTATCGGTTTGGGGAATTGCTTATGTTTTATGACTATTATCATCACTGTTGGTGCAGTTGGGCTGATCGTATAAGGTTTAGTTCTTTAAATATTGTTATAATGTTGATGTGATATTTCTGTTTGGATATATTTCACATGCAGTTTCGACATTTTGCCAATAAGGTGGGAAATCTGGAACGTCCTTTTCTCAAAGAGTTCTTCCCTCGATGGGTTGGTTCTTGTGGATGCCCTGTTCTAAGGTGTAATATGAGGATGATACTTGCTACTATCATTTAATGACTTCTATTTCCTTGTGCTCAAGTGGTACTCGTCGTTTTCTTAAGGTTTGGGCTTTCCTACAACAAAAGGAAGAATATGGTTGAATTGGCAGTGTTGCGGGATTGCACAGCTTCACAAGATTCAAAGGCATCAATTCTTGATATTAGTCCAGAAACTGAAAATCAAGATGGAGATGTTGGATGGCCTGGGATGATGAGTATTAGGGTCTTTGAACTTGATGGCATGTATGACCATCCAATTCTACCTATGGCTGGAGAAGCATGGCAACTACTGGAAATTCAATGCCACTCAAAGCTTGCCGCTAGGCGATTCCAGAAGCCTAAGAAAGGTTCAAAACCTGATGGATCAGATGATAATGGTGACGCACCTGCCATGGATGTGCGCTTCAGGTAAATCGGTTTCCATTTAGTTGTTGTTATACTACTTATAATGCTTACTGATATTGCTTTTTCTGCAATATTCAGTTCTGAGTCCCCTTTATTATGGATTAGAGCAGATCCTGAAATGGAGTACCTCGCTGAGATTCATTTTAGTCAGCCTGTTCAGATGTGGGTAAGGACAACATTTTGGCAATAGTGGGCCCTTAATTTACTCTCCTGTTATTTTTGAATTCATGTCAGCGTTTTACTGTTTTAAATGTTGGTTATGATTTATTTACTATTTGATTAGGGTCGAAGTTTGGTTTTGTATTTATTTTGTAATTTTTGGCCACTATTACATTGTATTGAGCTCTCACTAAGTTTAAGTTCATTTAAGGTAGAACAGACTAAATTGCTTCATTATAAACTAACCAAGCACACCTTTATTGCCTACACTGTCTTTGAGTTGAAGACTGCCTAGAGGTCTTGCCATGCCAAATAGGTCAGTCAAACAGTTAGCCCAAGATATGATGACAAATTGATTGAAACAAAAATTTAAGATATAATGATGTTGAGATGAATGTGTAGTAAGCCATAAGTACTTATCTGGTTGGTCATTTATTTTTGTCATGTAGCCAACCCAATTTAATGGAATAAGGCTTTATTGCTGTTCTATTGGAAAGTGTACTTAATGGAAACCTGTGGATTTACTTACCACGGTTGTTGTCTAGCTGGTAGACGAAAGATTCAAGCAAGCATTGCTTGAACTTTCCAAGTAGTGAAACAACTAAAAAGGTTTTTGGATTCTGTTCCTACCTGAACCATTTTTATGCCTCTTTAATCATCTAGACCTAAATTGGGCTGCTGTCACTGGAACTCTGTCTTTATTATTGAACACATTAGGTCCTAAATACATAAAATAAGAAACATCAGCCTTTTTATAATTTAATCCTACTTATTCTTGTTGCTGGTTGTATTCTGTGTTTCATTTTTTATATTAATCTTTTTTAGTATTGTCAATTTATTGATGATTGATTCTAGGCAAGTTGATATCATTATTCAGATTAATCAATTGGAGAAGGATAAAGATGTTATTGCTCAAGCTCAAGCGATTGCCACCCTAGAGGCATTACCCCAGATATCATTTGCTGTTGTAAATGCCTTGAACAATTTTCTTACTGACTCTAAGGTTTGGTTGCTCTCTGGTTTGTCACATTTTTCTATAATTATTTTTACCCCAATCTAATGTATAGTTCTTTTTTTCCCTCCATAACTCAAGGCTTTTTGGAGGGTTCGGATCGAAGCTGCATTTGCATTGGCTAGTACAGCATCTGAGGTATTTAAATGATTGGTTACTGATAGAATGACTTTTGCTGCTCAAACCTCCAAAAGAAAATCTAGGAAGATGCATGAAAAAGGAAAACCCCTTTCTGCTGGTCAGAACTTTGACTTGGAGACTCCTGCTATTTTGGACAAAGAAACAGAAAAGTAGGATAGCTATAGGGTTGCTGTAGTCAAAGTCTATGTGATGGTTAAGTTGGGTACTGTGAGAGTCACTTTTTGGGGTCTTAAAAGCATCTTTACTTTGGTCCAGAGAGGGGGCGTGGAATCTTTTGGAAGTAAAGTGAGGATCAGGAGAGTTCTGGCAGTTCGAAAGTCTAGAGTTATTGTGTTGTGTGTCTGTGTTCTCTTTCTTGTTAAGTTGTAATGGTTATTTTGATTTATTGAAGCAAAGGTATCACACACTCTGTTTTTGTTATTTTATTCATGAGGGAAAGCTACAATATATAAGCTCACCAAGGGAGCAGTTACGGAAATACAATCAATCAAAATAGAGCCTAATAAAGACTAATAACTCAGTGATTAATTCTCTATAATCAGATCCTATAATTAGGGCACTAATCCAGGGATCGTGATAAATAGGTGATTTATTTTATAATATTCTAACACTCCCCCTCAAGCTGGAGAGTATATGTCGATCAATCCCAGCTTGCCACGAAATCCTTCAAACTTTGTTCGACCGAGTGGTTTAGTCAGGATATCTGCAATTTGGTCATAATGCCTGCTTCAATCTTTTCTTTAATGAAGTGTCTGTCTATCTCAACATGTTTGATTCTATCTTGATATATTGGGCTCTTGACCATTTCAATACTAGCCTTGTTGTCACACCAAAGTTGCATCGGTCCCTCATGTTGAATTCCCAACTCCGTCAGTAATCTTATAATCCATATTCCTTCACATACTCCTTTGTTGACAGCTCTTAATTCTGCTTCAGCACTGCTTGTTGACACCACTATCTGTTTCTTGCTTCTCCAAGTAACCAGATTTCCCCACACATATGTACAGTACCCTGTGGTTGACCTCCTGGTCTCTCTATCTCTTGCATGGTCTACGTCAGTGTAGATTTCCATGTTTCTGGTAGTACCTTTCTTAAAGTATATTCCCCTTCCAGGATTAAGCTTTAGGTAGCTCAAAATTCTGTATACCGCCTCCACGTGTTCTTCTTGGGGTTGATGCATAAACTGACTTACTATTCCAATTGCATAGCTAATGTCAGGGCGTGTGTGGGTTAAGTATATCAATTTTCCCACAAGTCTTCTGTATCTCTCCGCATTAGCTGGAATGCCTTGTGGCTTGATCTCTAGGTGACATCCCTCTTCCATTGGTATTCCTTCTGGCTGAGTGCCTAACATTCCTGTCTTATGTAACAAGTCTAGTGTATACTTGCGTTGAGAGACATTGATGCCCTTCTTGGTTCTAGCTACTTCCATGCCTAAGAAATACCTCATTTGTCCAAGGTCTTTCACCTGGAACTCAGTTGACAAGTCCCGTTTTAATTGGGCAATGGATTCTTCATCATCTCCTGTAACGATTATGTCATCAACATAGACGATCAATATGGTGACTTTGCCATTAACACGTTTGGTGAACAAAGTGTCATCTGCTTGTCCCTGAGTATATCCAAGCCCTTTCACTGCTTTGGTGAATCTACCAAACCATGCCCTCGGGAGATTGTTTCAAGCCATACAATGACCTACTTAGCTTACACAAAGAGTTATTAGGAGCTAAAACTCCATCTGGAATCTCCATGTACACTTCTTCCTCCAAGTTGCCATTTAGGAATGCATTTTTCACGTCCAGTTGGTATAGTGACCAATCCAAGTTTGCTGTGAGTGATAACAATACTTGAATGGTATTGAATTTGACCACTGGAGCAAATGTCTCCTGATAGTCGATCCCGTATGACTAGGTATATCCTTTTGCAACAAGTCTTGCCTTGCATTTGTTGATACTCCCATCGGGATTGAATTTTGGAGTGAAGATCCACCTGCATCCTACTGGTTTCTTTCCTTTAGGCAGAGTTGTGATCTCCCACGTTTTATTTTCCTTGAGTGCCCTCAATTCCTCTTCTGCAGCTTGCTTCCAATTTGAATCAACCATAGCTTGTTGAAATGTATTTGGAATGGTTATCTGTGCATTGTTTACAACAAAACTTTTCATTTTTGCAGACAGATTACCATATGAGACAAATCGTTGAATTGGATGATGATTACACGATCTTACCCCTTTTCTCAAGGCAATAGGCCAACCCGATTCTTCAAGATTTAGTCCCGAATTGGATTCATGGTCGTTCCTTTGAATGGGAGAGATAGTTCTACCAGTGTCAGGTTTAGTTTGAATTTGTGAGCTGGACTCCATCTCTTGTTGTGATTCTGCATCCATCCCTGAATTGATCTCAACATGTGTTCCTGGTTCATTGGGTCTAGGTTGGGGTGGAATGTTTGTGTCAGGCTGATTTGTGGGAGCAACTGAGTCAAGAGAGGCTATAAGATTAGGTGGCACGGATGATGGTGTATCGGGAGAGTTTGAGATGTTGGAATTAGATGTGTCACTGATTAGCCATTCAATATCAGAATACTCCCCCTGAATGGGTAATTTGGGATAATAAGCTTCATCTTCCGAGAACACGGTATCCCGGGAGACAACGAGTTTCTTGGAAGATGGACAGTAGCATTAGTACCTTTTTTGAGTAGAAGAGTAGCCAAGAAATAGACACTTGCTTGATCACCAAATTTGTTGTCCTCCTTTTTGTGAACAAAGACAACACAGCCAAACACCTTGGGAGGTAATGAATTGATGAGAGGACAATGTGCGAAGAGGCTAAGAAGTTTTTGAATTGGGGTGTCGTATTTGAGCACTTTGGAAGGCATGCGGTTAATGAGATAAGCTGTTGTGAGGATGGCATCACCGCAAAATATGTTCCCAACATTTTGCTCCATTAGTAAGGCACGAGTTACTTCTAATAGGTGACGCTTTTTCCATTTAGCTACCCCGTTTTGTTGAGGGGTATAAGGACAAGAAGTTTGATGATGAATGCTTTGGTGATGAAGGAATTCTTTGAAGGTTGTGCTCATATATTCTGTACCATTATCACTTCGAAGTACCTTAATAGATGTATTGAATTAGGTTCGTACAAAGGTATAGAAGTTTTGGAAGATTTGGGCAACATCGGATTTGTTTTTCATTAAATAGACCCATGTTGTTCTAGTGTGATCATCGATGAAAGTGACAAACCACCTGGTATGAGTGAGAGTAGGAAATTCGGGCCGGGCCCCAAATATCACTATGAATCAATGTGAATGGTGAGGAGGGAGTATATGGCTGTTTAGGATATGAAGAACGTGTTTATTTAAACTAGGGAGTATATGGCTGTTTGGGTGAGCAAATTGGCAAGTCTCACAATGAAAAAGAACAGAATTTTTATTGAATAAACTGGGAAACACATGTTTCACATAATCAAAACTAGGATGGTCTAACCTACAGTGCCATAATAATATATCATTATTCTGTGACTTTGAGCTAACCAGTGCTCGTCTTGCCTTCCACGTATCTTTATTCTTCAAGGTTGATCCTTCAAGGTAGAACAATCCATCCCATTCTATAAAAGTCTCAATCATCCTCCTCGTTCTTAAATCCTGAAACACATATACACCATCATAAAAAATCACTACATATTTGACTTCTAGTCAACTTGCTTACAGATATCAGATTACAAGTGAGTTTTGGTACAAACAATACATTATATATTGTTAACTGATCAGATAATGTAACAATACCAATACCCTCAACTCGTGTGAATACATCATTAGCTACTTTTACTTTGAGGTGTTCATGACAAAGTTTGAGAGTGTGGAATAGAGTTTTGTTACGAGTCATATGATCTGTAGCTCCTAAGTCAACAATCCAGGTATTGTCACTAGTCATCACAGCGTTGAGAGCAACAATAGAATTACCTGATTGAACAAGATTCACATTGGGAACAGAATTAGACTTATTTTGTTTGTCGAGCATTCGGCGAAACATCTGTAGTGCCTCCTAACTCAAGCGATCTTCATTCTCCACCTTTGGTTCTATTGTGGTCATGTGACTTTGGAAGTTTGATTTCTCCCCGGATGGTTTGCCATGGAGTTTCCAGCATTCTTCCCTATTATGCCCCCTCTTCTTACAATAGTTGCACCATTTATTAGTTTTTTGTTCCCCATGCAATCCCTGAACTGCGAGTGCTGAGCTTTCAATGTGACTTGGTCCACTTTTGTTCAGGAGTTTCCTACTTTCCTCAAATTGCACAAAGTTAACAACATCAAAGAGTTGTGGGAGCGGCTTCAAACCCATGATTCTGCCTCTTATTTCTTTGAACTCGTCATTTAGGCCTAGAAGAAAGTCATGGATCCTTCCTTCTTCTACAATTCGTTTGTACAATTGTGCATCCGTGAGACTTTCCCAGGGGTGAACTTCAAATAAGTCTTGTTGCTACCACAATTTCAGCAATGCATTATAATATTCAGTTATTGACTTATTACCTTGTCGTAAATCCCGAAGTTGTCTCTTCAGGTGAATCAAGGCAGCTTTCAAGGGAGGAGTGGGTCCTCTTAGCAGCATCCCATATTTCCTTTGTCGTGTGTGCAAGCAGATATCCCTCACTGATCTCTAAGGTCATTGAATTACACAACCACTCATGACTTAGTTGTTTTCAACAAACCATGTGTCAAAATTAGGGTCATAGGGGGTTGGTTGAGGAGCTACTCCATTAATGTATTTTTCCTTTCTTTTACCTCGAATGTACCGTAGTACGCTTTGTGACCACTGGAGATAGTTCCTACCATTAAACTTATGCCTAATAGCCATAATGTGATGGTCTGAAAATTCTGAAGCCATCTCTGAGTTTCTGTTTGGTACTAGGTTACTAGTTAGAGAGGAAGAAGATTGAGGAAGTTTGAGTTTGAGAATTGGTACCGGACATAAAGACCATGGGAATTGATCCAAATGAAGGAGGGTCCATGTTTCTGGAAGAAAAACTCAGTCGCTGGAATTTGGAAATTCTCACCAGAGTCCTCGCCGGAAAATCCAAAAACTCGCCGGAAGATGCGAAAGTTACTGGGGTTGGCCAGAAATTAGAGGAGGAGGTCGAAACAGGAAGTCGCCAACAAAACGGGGTCCACACGCGCCGTCACATGCTCGCTGTTCGTCAGGCGCATGTACTCCACGCTCGTCGTGGAGACGTCGGATGGTCACTGGATTCTAGGCGTTCGCCGATCGGGGCCTTCCGGTTCTTCAAGGCTGGGCGGTGTAGTCCCACTCGCCTACTACAGAGAGTCCTAGACTCGCCGGAAACCAACACTACACTGTTTCTCTCTACCTCACCATCACTCACTGTTTCTCTCGCCTTCCCTGGCCTCGGACGGATGCCCTGGCCTCTGATACCATATTGAAGCAAAGGTATCACTCTCTGTTTTTGTTATTTTATTCATGAGGGAAAGCTACAATATATAAGCTCACCAAGGGAGCAATTACGGAAATACAATCAATCAAAATAAAGCCTAATAAAGACTAATAACACCGTGATTAATTCTCTATAATCAGATCCTATAATCAGGGCACTAATTCAGGGATCCTGATAAATAGGTGATTTATTTCCTAATATTCTAACATGATTGTAGTTTATGTATCTGGGCATAAGAGGGGCATGGGGTTTGTCTTTTGGAAGTAAAGTGAGGAACGGGAGAGTTCTAGCCTCTCGAAAGTCTAGAGTTATTGTGTTGTATATCTATGTTCTCTTTCTTGTAAAGTTGTAATGGTTATTTTGATTGTAGTTTATGTATCTGAGCATAAGAGGGGCATGGGTTTGTCTTAAATCATCATGCCCCTTGTGCTCTGATTTAGTTATGCAGTAACAGTATTGTCCATATCAAGTTATTCCCACTTTTAGTGTTGTTATCTGCTGGTTTGGGGGAAGGTCCTTTCATTTTCCTTATGCAGCATGAATTTTGAAATATCAAAGAATTGTAGTATGTGTAATTGTAAGTGAATTTCAGGACTGTTTTCAGAGGATGAACCATGAGTTTCAGGATTTTTTCAGGGCTAGTTGCAGAAATACTTGAGTTTAGAGAGAAAGGAATAACAGGAGCATCTATTGATATTTGGGGTCCATTATTCCGCTGTCCAGATTGAAAAATGATAGAACCTGCAAATTTTGTCTCTATTACTGGGGAAAATTAGTGATTACAACCAGTATTTCTCCAGAAGCTAAACACTCCTGCTAAAACTAAACAGAACCCAACTATTGCTGGGATTGAAAGTGGGAACTCAAGCAATAAAATGGGGAAAAACAGTGATAAAAGACCTACCCCAACCATGTTTTTGAGAGACCAGGTCCTCTCCCTCACTACAACAACATGCTTGTATGCACTCCAAATACCCTGCTAGTGTCAACAGATCGTTAGCCTTCATTTTTCCCATTCTGCCCTTCATTTGGTGAGTTGTCCGCTGCTTTTAAGTTTGGGCCAGGTCCACTTTCTTTGGCCCTTGTCCCATACACTTGGCTCTAAAACATGGCTAGCCCATCAAAAAAGATTATTACGATATTCTCAGTATCACAGATTATCCATTCACATTCTGCAGTACCATGGCTCTAATACCATGAAATAATTTGTGTATAAGAGCTGTGTTTATTGTAGAGAATTATTGCATAAATAGGAGAAATAGGAGTAATCTAATCAAACCACCTTGATCTCCTATGATCTCAAAAATGAAGTCTGAAATCATGATAATAATTACAATTCTGATTTGGAAGACAATAGCAAAATATAGATAGATTGATGTGTGGGTGGCCGGGGGCGGACTAGGTTATATCCTTAGTGGTAGAGTAGTGCCATAAGGTTCATGGATTGTTCACCAATGAGGATTGGGTCTAGTGGAAGGGGCTAGTCTCTTACAATGTAGAGAATTAATGCTAAGTCTCCGCCGGGAGAGATGCCTACATTTAGTGCCCCATAGTTTCTCAAACATGATTGCCTTTAGTAAGAGGATACCCATGCCTAGCCAAAAAAAATCAAAATTTGCAAACTGTTTGAACTTTGCATCCTTCTACTAGATTAAAGACAGCAAATTTTTTATAATTGTTCTCTTTCAATCATGACATGACAAAAAATTCTGACATTGCTTCTTATGTGGCAGGAAACTGATTGGGCTGGTCTGCTCCATTTAGTGAAATTTTTCAAGAGTCGTAGGTTTGATCCTGATATTGGACTACCAAAGTAAGGCTTTTGAAATTTTGTTTTCTCTTTCTCTTAGTTAACTTGAACAATATGAAGTGATGAAGGTTGGTTGTTTGCTACTCTTGCCAGGCCAAATGACTTTAATGATTTTGCCGAGTATTTTGTTCTTGAGGTAATGCAAGGAGGTAGGATATGTATTTATGTGATGTGATAGAGTTATGCTTGATTGAAGACTGTAGAATGTTTTGATGGACCATAATATGTTGTCTATTCATTTTAATAGTATACTTTGTTGTCATTCAGCTAAAAGTATAATTGTTCCACTTGAAGTAGATCTATCGACTCTAGATCTATCAATCAAGCTTTGGTCACCTTTCTTACCAACCACGGAATTGTCCACAAAAGAACATGTCCCAATCCACTCCAACAAAATGGTATTGCTAAGCCAAAAAACCAACACATTCTTGATGCAACCAAAGCTATCATGTTTAGTAGCATTATTCCTAAATATCGGGATGATGCGATCCTCACGGCCAGGTTTCTCATGAATCGCATGTTAAGTCGACCCTTGTCCTACAAAACACCACTCAAGTCCTACACAAATACTATAGCCTCCCATACCTTGAAAACCATTTGCTTTTCCACGTCTTTAGTTGGACATCATATGTTCATCTTCACCATACCAACAAACTTGACCCTAAAGCCATTCATTTCATCTTCCTTGGATACTCCAACTCTCAAAAAGTCTACAAAACAAACTCGACTCTTAATCCATTCATTGCATCTTCCTTTGATACTCCAACTCTCCAAAAGACAAAATGTTATGACCGGTCTCTAAACATATCCATGTCACGTGCGATGTCACCTTCCATCAAACTTATCCTTCTTACTCCTTGTCTACAATTCAAGGGTAGAGGTAAAA
Organism: Acacia confusa; assembly: GCA_037074495.1. Lineage (NCBI taxonomy): Eukaryota > Viridiplantae > Streptophyta > Magnoliopsida > Fabales > Fabaceae > Acacia > Acacia confusa. Next base: position 45,522,433 of record CM073505.1, on the reverse strand, counting down.
TGAATTACAGTCACACGAACTACTATCACTGCTTGAAGGCAACCAAACCTTCGTTGAACACATATACCTAGCCCAAGAGAGCTTTACCCTGATGGTTTCGATAACCCTGAGAATCTTGATAATTCTGTTAACCTTCTTGATGATCCTGATTCTAATAATGCCCATAGGGATGGAAGAGGTTCTGAACCAAAGGGAGAAACAAACAAATGGGTTAATACTTACACACAAAGGCACAAGACAGGTAATATGCCACAAACTATTTGCACTTGACATGAGTTAGAATCAGTGGCAAGTCGGGAAGAAACAATGGTAATGGAAATCTCTGACTCAATTTCCTATTGCAGTGCAAAAGAAATCTAGGTCTTGCACTCGACATCATAATGAAGTTTGTTTCATATAAAGCCCTTTCCTCAAAATATCATCCTTTTGTCTTCGACCTCAACAAAATCAAGGTACCTAACACCATTGATCAACATATACTCTCTAGCTTGAGAGGGAGTGTTCGAATATTATGGATTGTTTAGATTTAATCATTATGTCGAAGAGACGCAAGAAGAGAGTAGAAGAGAGTTTGAGAAGAGAACTTCAATGGTTCTCACAAATCTGTATTCTGCAATGTCATGACTAACATGATTGTACAATTAGGAGGATTGGACTATTTTTAATAAGATAGCCTCCCTCAAGTCCTAATCAACTTCAACCACAAAATCCTTGTAGAAGTCCGATAAGGCTAAAACAGTTGCTGAAATAAGGGCAGATTCCAATTCTTTGAAAGATGCAGCTGCTGTTTCACACCATTTAAATCCATCTTTTTGCAATAAAAGAGTAAGAGGCTTAGCTATTGAACCATATCCTTGTATAAACCTCCAGTAGTATCCAACCAAGCCTAGAAAAGCCCTTAACTGTTTTGCTGATTTTGGTTCAGGTCAATCAGCCACCGCCTGAATCTTCTTGGGATCCGTAGCCACTGTAGCCTTGCTGATTATGTGCCCAAAATACTCCACACTCTTTGCAGCAAAAGTACCTTTACTCCTTTTAACAAAATAGCGATGATTTTGCAATATTTGTAACACTTCCTTAAGATGTTTGGCATGTTCTTGTAAATCAGCACTATAAATCAGAATGTCATCAAAGAAAACAAGAACAAACTTCCTTAATAAAGGTTGAAAAATGTCATTCATTGCACCTTGAAATGTAGCCAGAGCAAAAGTACCTTTACTCCTTTTAACAAAATAGCGATGATTTTGCAATATTTGGAACACTTCCTTAAGATGTTTGGCATGTTCTTGTAAATCAGCACTATAAATCAGAATGTCATCAAAGAAAACAAGAACAAACTTCCTTAATAAAGGTTGAAAAATGTCATTCATTGCACCTTGAAATGTAGCCAGAGCATTGGTCAATCCAAAAGGCATCACTAGCTATTCAAAGTGTCCCGAGTGTGTTTTAAAGGCTGCTTTGTAGCAATCTTCCGGCTGCATTCTGATTTGATGGTAACAAGCCGTCAAATCAAGTTTGCTGAAACACCTAGCCGAATGTAATTCATCCAAAAGGTCTTCAACTAGTGGAATAGGGTATTGATTCTTTATCGTTTTCTTGTTTAGTTCCCGAAAATGAATGCATATCCTCCACGACCCATCTTTCTTTTTAACCAATACAATAGGGGTTGAAAAAGGGGATGAACTCTCTTGAATCACTCCCGTTTGAAGCAACTCAGTCACTTGCCTCTCAATGACATCCTTTTGAGTTGCCAAATAACGATGTGGCTTGAGACTTATATGATTAGTACTCTCCTGGAGCACAATTGGTTGGTTATGGCCTGCTCTTAGTGGAGGAAGGCCCCTAGGCTCATCAAATAGACCCTTAAATCTCCCAAGTACCCTCTGGATTTCTGAGGGCAAAGCTGTACTTCCTGCAATATTAGTATTACCAATAATGTAACAATCTGAAATTTTAGGTAAAGGTTACAAGAGTTGTACCAAATACATTTGGGGACCATGTTGCTTGTTACCCCCTAGTTTTGTAGAAGACACCGCCTCAAGGGACCTTGTGGGGCTTACTTGCAATTCACACAATTTCCCCTATACCAAAATTGCATGGAGAGTTTCTCGTAATCCCACAAGGCACTCTTAATAGTTTTCAGCCATGTCAATCCCAATACAATGTCAAATGTATTTAGTTTAATAATTTGAAGATCACAAACAAAATCCAACCCTTGCATTTTCCATCTAAAACCATGCCATACACCAAAGACTTGTAATTTCTGACCTCTAGCAACTTGAACTACAGCAAGAGGGCCTCCCTGCACTCTTCCATCCCAATTTAATAGCAAAGTCATAGTCCATGAAGTCATGGGTGCTGCCATTATCAATCAGCACTTGAATTATTCGCTTGCCCACATGTCCTTGTATTCTCATGGAGTCAATAGTATCTACTCCATTGATGGCATGAAGGGAAATTAATGGGGCATACTCATCATCTTCCTCAGGCTCTATTTTATTAGCATTATTATCATCATTGATTTCCACTAACTCCATAAATTGTAATCACATTCTCTGCCTTTGGGGACAAGAGTGGTTTCTTGCGAATGGTTCATGGCAATAGAAACATAAATTCTTGGCTCTATGTTCAGCTTCATCCTCTGCAGATAGGATTTTAGCACTTTTCCAGGATTTTATTCCTGATTTTTCTGTATTACTGGAGCTTCGGGTGGCGTCTAATGCTTGCTGGACTGGAATAGTTCAAATACCCGGCGTGTCCCTCTGGTGGGGTCCAGGTCGCGGGGCCCCTGTTTTAATATATGGAGTCATGGCTGTTGCACCCAAAGACACCGAAGGAGCATTCCTAGTATATATTGATGACAACATCAAAGCATAGCAAGACATGTGATCCCCACCGGCCTTCGCCTTACGTCGATTCATGGCAATTTCCTGAATTCTTGCCAGTCGGCGTGCCTCACCAAGATCCTGTGGGTCGAACATCAAGACTGAATCTTAGATCTCATCTTTCAACCCCGACACATAAATCTCGACCAGGTAGGCTTCAAAGAGATCCAATTTGGCTGATATCACATCGAACTTGGTGTTGAAATCCGCCAATGATCCCTTTTGCCTCAGCCTTGTTAGGTTGCCCATCGGCTTGTCCACTGGAAGGCCGAATGTGTTTCGAAGCATCACCATGTATTCATTCCAAGTGGGTGCCTGCTGCCAGCGTCATTCCGTCACTACATGCTAGGAGAAGCTCACTTCATCAAGACCCATCGATGCCATCATGACCTTCTCGTTTTCAAGTGTCTTGTCCAAAAGGAAAAAATGATCACACTTCAGGATCTAGTTATCGATGTCTTGACCCTAAAACTTTGGAAAATCCATCTGTGAACTGGGTCGATTTGTGGAATCCATTACCATTCCCGTGTTGCCATTGCTGATCACCCTAGCGTTGTGTGGCTTGAGCTTGCTGTTGGGTGGCGACAACTAACGGTTTTAATTTAGTTCTCAACGCCAACACCATATCTTGTAAGTCATTATTGTATCTTTCCAATTTCTCATCAAACTCATCGATTTTATTGAGTTTCTGAAATTGTTCCTCAATTGCTGTCAAGCGTTCTTCCATTTCTTTTGATTTTCCTGATCGGGTCTGGGCCATTCACCACCCTTCCAATGTTTCTTGAATGGTCAGGACTAGAAATTCATATAGTCAACAACCACTTATGGTTGTTCGTTCCTTTTTTTTTTTTGGGTTTCTTGCTGGTTCTTGATCAAGATAGTTCCCACCTAAGCAGCAACTCCACACCATCATCGGGTATGGACAGAAAAATGGGACTCAGCTGATGTATAGTACAAGAAACGAAACCCAACCAGAGACACTTTCGGATACCTCAGAACCAGAACAACAAAGGGAATGTAGAGACAGAAACAGCGAAAGAGAGCCAAAGAAGGAGAGCTCTGATACCACTGATATGAAAATAGATCTTAGGTTTAGAAATGAGATGTAGAAGAGACACAAGAAGAGAGTTTGAGAAGAGAACTCTAATGGTTCTCACAAATATGTATTCTTCAATGTCATGACTAACATGATTGTACAATTAGGAGGATTGGACTATTTATAATAAGATAGCCTCCCTCAAGTCCTAATCTAGTGGTTAGTAGGATATTATAATACTTATCCTACTAACTATGTAGTTTATACTTAAGTCCCTAGAGAATCTTTACAAGTACGTCCCTAAGTACATATTATGATGGTTTCATATCATTTTGCATATTAGGTTTCAAGTTCTCTAGTTGCAAGAGAGATTTGGAGTAGGGAATGAGGTTAGTTGTGAGTAGAAGTATAGGTTCAGGTACCGGGGATTGAAATTCACACCCACGCTCCCCTTGAATTGAAGACTCGGTAAAGCAAGGGTCATTCTTAGAGAAGGTGACATCCCAACTAACAAAGAGATGCTTAGAGATCAGGTCATAGCACTTATAGCCTTTTTTAGTAGCCTTTTTGAGTGGCAAATAGCCAAGAAAGATGAATTTAATAACATGGGAAACTTAAAGGGAGTATTATGTAAGTGAACATAGACCAAACAACCAAAAAATTGAAGGAGTTGGGGATGATCAACATGGACTAGATAGTGTGGTCAACAAAGTTTGTCAAGCGGAGACAAGTTTGAAAGGACACGACTTGGCATTCGATTAATGAGATAGGTAGCAGTCAAAATAGCATCCCCCTATGCAATTTAGGCACATTGCAAGTAATCATAAACCAAACAAGGTAACATTAAAAGCCTTCCCCTCCCTGTTAGTCAATTCAAACAAGATAATATTAAAATCCCTTCCCTCCCCTTGATTGAACCAAATAGACCCTGGAGTTATTGTTGCATTTTGTGTGGGGTTTTAGTTGTGGGTTTTGGTGGGTTGGGATTGAATGGTGATGCGTTGCTTGTAGAGATATAGGACTTTATGTTTTTTTAGGATTAATCCGGAAGCTAGGTTTGGAGTGGGGGACTACAATTACTTCTAAATTTTGAAATTGATTGTCATCTCATTAATGATATATTTCTAGAACCATTATCCCTTGCCACATCAATTTCAATGCTCAATTATTTGGTGTCCTTACAAAAGCTTCAAGAGGAACATGCATTTTCTACATTTGCAACAAGCAGGGCATATATGACTTGTAGAACTTGAAGGGAAGTGTTGATTATAATTTTGAATATGAATTTGATGCTAGGGAACAAACCAAATATGTAACTTCACGAATTATTGGGTGGTATCTACTAGGGAGAGAGGTAAAGGTGACCTGATTAAACTCAATGCTAAACCCAAGAGGGTATGGTTTTGTACATGTCATGGATAAAATACACAGATGCCACTAATCGTAAAATGCTTAGATCCACATGATATAATCTAATTGTTGTATCATTATTTATGGGCCTAATCTTTATAATGTATACAATCAATCCGGGTTTATGATCAAAAGGACATTGAATTCTCATCTTTTTAGAATCTTCTTGGAGCTTACATCCTCAACCTTTGTTGTACCCTTGATAAATTTGGTCTATCTAAATGGCATGGATATTTACCTGCTAGATCCTAAACTCTTCTGTATGTGTTTTTCATTAAAGTTCTGATCTTTCTATATTATTGATTTGCATCTTTTAGGCTATCCCACATGCCGTAGCTATGGTCAGAGCTGCTGATAGGAAAAGCCCGAGAGAGGCTGTGGACTTTGTTTTACAGCTGTTGAAGGTTATTGTTTACTCATTTTTCCGCCATGACGAAATCTTGAATAACAGCCATGAAACAAAAGAAATTAATCATGATTTACTTATGATGTATTATTTGTATTGGTATAATATTAGTCTGAGGGCCTAGGTTAGGATATATTTTGTTCAAGTATATTGAACTGAAATATCTTTTTTGTTGCCATTCAAACTAATGGTAATGGGCTTTTAGCTGTTCTGTCATTTGGCGTTTATCTATGTCGAATTTTTTATTTTTTTATTTGTAATACGTATATGTTAAATACATGAATTTTAAATTTGGAGATGTTCATGCCTGCAACATAAATTTGAAATTCATCAGCGATTTACTGAGCTTTAATGTAATGCATCATTCGTGGCTTGCTTCCAATCGCCATACATGTGACAAACCACTCTAATTATACTTTATGATGATACCACTTATCTTCTCTGGAATTTTCCTTGAATTTTAGACTTCGCTTCAACTAAGAAATTCCCTCTTATTTAAGTAGACAGTCAATTTTTGGTTCATCGATGTGCTTGTATAGCAGTAAGGGTTCTATCATTTGAGAAATTGCCTCTTGACTTATCTTATGATAGAGTGCTGCCAGATTCTTTGTATCTTATTATTATCTTTTTTGTGGCAGTACAATGACAACGATGGGAATCCCTACTCAGATGTCTTCTGGCTTGCTCAATTGGTCCAGTCAATTGGTGAACTTGAGTTCGGGCAGCAGGTTGATGGATTTGATTTTTCTTGTTTAATTTTGTTTAGTAAGTCTAAAGCATAGTTGTCAAAACTTGTCATTTACTTTCCAAATCTTATGATTCACAATGAATCATGAAGCCATTCTGCCAAACATAGTGGCCATCTTTCTGACTCAAACTAATGACAGAGTATTCTCCTTTTATCATCACTCCTGAAGCGCATTGACCGGCTCATACAATTTGACAGGTCAACAAACACATTCCCTACTAAGTAGTATATTTCATCAAATTTATTTGTAATGGTATCTTATTTCTCTGGAAATCACTTGTACCAGACTCATGCCGAGCTACAATGGAGTCTTGACTATTAGTTGTATCAGAACCTTGACACAAATTGCGTTAAAGCTTTCCGGATTCATTCCCCTTGTAAGTTTGTCCTTACTTTTCATTAAAATGCTTATTGAAGCTGTGCATGCTCATAAGTAATGCTTGAGATTAACCACAGGATCGTGTCTATGGACTTGTAAAACCTTTTCGAGACTTAAAAGTAATGTGGCAAGTTCGTATTGAAGCAAGCAGAGCACTCCTTGATCTTGAATTCCACTCCAAGGGAATTGATGCGGTGTTACTGTTATTTATCAAATATGTGGAAGAGGAGCTTTCCCTAAGAGGTTGTGCATCCTTTGTGACCAAGACTCTTCTATTGTACAATAATTACTCTTCCTAGGCTACTTGATGGTTTTTCCTTCATTTTCATTTTCTCTCCTTCATCATTTGTCCACAAATTTACATTCCTTGATTGCAGGGCAGGTAAAACTGGCTATCCATGTTATGCGCTTATGTCAGATGAGAAATGATTCCAGTGACGCAGTTTCAAACCGAACATTTGTGGCTCTGCTTTGTTTGCTTGAAGGTCGTTTGTCATTCAATAACGTCTTTCTCCGTCACCATTTGTTCTGCATATTACAAATACTTGCGGGAAGGTAGGCATGTGTGTAATGCATAGTCCTTGAAGAAAAAGCTTATCATGTGCATGTATAAATGAAATTGACTTGATTATCTAGTTAATCTTCTGTATGGATACTTCATTCATCATCTTATGACAAGATTGATAGTCTAGAGGTTGAGTGATTGCCTATCCATTAGAAGGGCTCCTTTTTTTTCTTTTTTTTTTTGGGGGGGGGGGGTGTTGTAAGCTTCTTTTTTCTTCCTTGAGGGATTTTTTTCCTCTTCTTTATTGCAGGCCCCCCTAGTTTCAATAAAAGCTAATAATCCAGTAAATATACAAGATTGATAGTCTAGAGGTTGAGTGATTGCCTATCCATTAAAAGGGAAGCTCCTTTTTTTCTGTTTTCTTTTTTTTTTTTCCGGGGTGGGTGGGTAAGCTTCTTTTTTCTTCCTTGAGGGAATTTTTTTTTTCCCCCCACTCTTTATTGCAGGCCCCCCTAGTTTATTCACCCTTCTATGGTCTATTTTAACTTCTAACAAAAGCTAATAATCCAGTAAATATTTACTAGAAACGCTTAAATATTCCCTCAGAATGTCAGTAGAAATTTGTGTGAGCTGTTGTTTGTAAGTAATTCTGATTAATTATCTAAAATAAGTCGAAGGCTGCTATTGTTCAACATGTTTCAAGTGCTCTGGTATTTGTTGGCTAGCTATTCCTGAGTTCCTTGTAGGCTCTTTTGGTTCAGTGCATGTGGAACCTTTGCTTGTCTTCCTCCTTATCTTGTTAAATGATATATATATTTGATTTTGCTTTAGCCTAGTCTGATTAGATAAAATACTATTAGGCATTAGCATATATTTTGGCATTCTGTGCTTTTGTGTTCTAGGCGTTTTTTATTTCTTAATGTTGTTTTGGAAATCAAACCCAATGTGGAATCCTGTTTTTATATTTAATTTCAATGCACTTGATGAAATGAACTTGAATGGAGGTTCCTGTTTTTAATATGATATGTTGAATGTCTGCTTTTAATTGATTATTTCTCATCTTGTATCTGTAGTTCATTTTTTTCCCTAGCCAAAACTACGTCGTTTTTTATTTTTTATGTGGGAAAATTGGGGAAAATTCCCCCATTAGAAATCTAATGGGTGAGGACGTAATAAATTTTTATATGGACAGAATACTTGGTACTTTGCGACTTGTGTTGAGTACTAATACTCTGATTTAGGTCCTCTTCACCAATTAATTTTCTACAGGGGACTTGTCCACAATTTCCCCCCCCCCCCTTTTTTTTTTTTATTTTGAGAAAAAAAAAAAGAAAGCGTACTAATTATGAATGTAACCTGTGCTTCTGCATTTAGATCACCAACTCTACATGGAGTGCCCAGAGAAAATAAATCGTTGCAAATGAGTCTTGTGGAAAATTGCAGCGATCAGAGAAACATACTTGTCCTTGATCCAGAAAGTAAACCTCCTGAATTGCCTTGCTCTACCCAAAACCTGACAGAAGATTGCGGCATGGTAGAGGGTTTCAAGGACACAGTTCAAGAAGCACCTGGGAATGCAACCCCCGATCCTCTCGAAGATATGCTTGTCAAAACTCCAAAGGAATCACCCATTGAGGCTCCCAAAGAAGAAATGATGCAGGACTCGCCAACAGAAGTTCCCAAGGAAGTTGATGCCACATCCATTGCCCAAGAGCGGAAGAAGCCAGTTGTTAAAATCAGAGTCAAACAATCCTCTGCTGCCAGTAGGGCTGACACTGATAATCAAATGGTTGAACGATCATTAGGTGGCCATAATGAAATCGATCGTGCAGCTAGCAGTTCAATGTCTGTAGATGCACCCCCAAGGAATTTTGGAGAGACTCTGAGTAATCACAATATTGAGGAAGTCAATTCTTGGCATGATCATGGTTCACGCTTGACTGCCAGCATTGGTAGTGCCAAATTCTTGAGTGATGGTGATGAACTGGTCAAAGAACTCCAATGTACTGCTGACTCAAGTGTTGTTTTTTCACCTCGGCCTTTGGATCCCTCATCATCTAGCATCATCCAGGACAACAATATTGATGCTGATGCTCGGCGATTTGTCAGCCTCCGAACTCTTTCAGTTGCAGACTCATTAGCCGGAAATGTTTCTTTGCATGGGAAAGGAAAGAAGAAAGGCAAGGAAAAAAGACGGAAGCAAGAAGACCATAAAGGGCACCGTGATGATCCAGAATATTTGGAAAGAAAACGATTGAAGAAGGAGAAAAAGCGGAAGGAAAAAGAGATGGCAAAACTTCAGGGTGATGAAGAAAAGAAATCTTTGGTAGAATCTTCTAGTAAGAAAGAACCACCTGAGAGTGAATTTGCTACAAAAGAACTGAAAGCAATTGAACCTAGGGTATCTAAAGCAGAAGTCAGAAAGGTTGATGTCAAGCCGGAAGCATCGGAAGGTACTTCTGCTGCCCCAAAATTTCGAATCAAAATTAAAAATCGAGGCCTCAATAAGTCATAGAAAATCCAAATTGCCCATTTATTCAATAGGAGATATTGGAATGAAAGTCAGAGTTCCCTTATATTTTTTGGGTTATAGATCTGTTCCAAATCCGGCATTGTAGGTGTAGAGGCCACACGGTTTCTGGCACTAATTGTTGATTCTATGAGCATCACTTGTTGATCGTCCTTTCATCTAGTCATGTTATGTAGATATATGATTTCAAAAAACAGTCGGTACTAAAAATTTAATCAACGGATAGCAATGTTGCTTTTCCGGTGTACCTTTATTTTGCTTTTCCAGTGTATCATGTTTCTTTATCGGGAAGTAGCAAGGACTACTTCACGTTTGTGTCCGTAATTGTCTATGATTGGTAATATTTGTTGTTCTCTGATGGCTTGAACATAATATCAAAGCACTTTTGGCCTTAATTATTAGATCAAGTTGATTTTTTTTTGGAATGATTAAGGAAGCTAATTAAATTATTAGAGTATTTTTATTTTATTTTTTTTCAAAATAATTAGTTTGACTAATAAAACTAATACATAACCTAATAATAAACAACATATAATATAATTAAATAATTTATTTAACTTTCTTATTCTTTTTAGAAAAGGTCAACTATGACAGGGTGGAATACTTGTCAAATTCTTCGGTAACAAATATGTAACACCCCGGATTTCTAAAATTCAAATAACATAAATATTCTAAGGGTTTTCATAAATAATAATAGAAATCCAAAATAATCAACATCCGGCCGCACTTGTATGGAACAAGTGCAAGGCTTCTTATTACAGGAAACAATTCTAAACTTAAACATTATTCGAAAAATAAAATTAATGAAAATAAATGAAAGTAGATAACTAGAGTTTATTGTCTGCCATCCTCACTTCTTACGGCTAGCCCCAATTTTTTAAACCTGTTCACTGAAACTCTGCTCCCCCGAAGGATCATCGCAGCCCAAGAATACACACATCAGCAAACGCTGGTAATCCTAATTAATTAAGGGTAAAATGAAATAAAATAGAACAGAAATAAGTAGATAGGTAAATAAATTTGATATGAATTAAAATAAAATAAATAAATTATAAAATAAAATAAATTAATCATAAAATAAAATAATTTAATTCCAATAAAAAAATAATTATAAGATAAGATAAATTAATTACGAAATAAAATTAAATAATTGTAAAATAAATCAATTCCAACATAAAATAAAATAATAAAAATAAATAAATTGCAAAATAAAATAGCATAAAGGCATCATATGTGTATATGTATAAACTAAAACGTGTCATGGTTTTTAGAGTTTTCTAGTGGGAAGAGAACCATGGTAGACCCGGGAAACCCTGCCAGTCTACCCTGTGACCCGGGAAACCCTGCCAGTCACAAATCATCAAAATTGGCCATATCGTAATCTTCTTCCTAGTGTGCACACCTCTTCCCAAAGTTGCTACTAGTGTCCCGGGAAACCCTGTCAAACACCACCTTAGGAAGAACGGACATATCGGTTCACATCAAAAGTTCTCGAAGGCATAAAGCCTTAAAAGTATGTTCATCACTTTAGGAGGTACCATCCTAAAGTTATCCTCCCACTTGCTAATTTATTTAAAAATTTCTCTTAAAGAAAATAAAAGTAAAATAAAATAAAATAAATAAAACAAAAAGTATCGGATAAGAACTTGATCTATGTCCAAAAATAGTATAATATTAAAATATATCAATATATTTGTGTGAAGGAACAAAAGGAAGGGAATCAGAGATGTGATGCTTCTCCAAAATATGTATATATATATATATATATATATATATATATATATATATATATATAGGTATAGGTATTTGTGTTAGCCTATAATTCGAATTTATTAAGCCAAACGACGAAGACCGAAGAGCAATCCTACGAGTCCAGAAGTGTGTTTGGGGTTTTCATTCAGCATTCAAATAAAGAATTACGGACGTGTCACTGATGCCCACATATATGATTATGAGAATCAATCAAAGTCAAAAGCATTCAGGAAGCAAAACGCAAAAAAAACCATTCAATGCCCAATTACGAAAAACAAAGCCAAGGAATATATGAATTATCTCAGCATGTAATATTCAATGTGCAAACCGAGAAGGAGGGATAGATATATGACCTTGTGTAAATATAATATTGTCACGCAAATCATGTTGGGGAAGGATGTATATATGTATCGGTATGCAAGACGAAGGAGAGAGTGTTCTAGGGATTAGGATTACAATCAATTAATTATAATCAATGTTCTAACGCTACAAACAATTAATTTTTATTGCTCAAGGGATTAGGATTACCTGGCCTCCGTGGTTGCAGAGCTCCTAGAAGAGAATTTCTGCCGCAAAAATTTTTAGAGAGGGAACTGATAAGTGATGGCTAGGGTTAGATGACTAGTCCTAAGTTTATAGTTGAAATTAGGGTTTCCTATGGGTTGGGCTCTGTGGGTTGGGTTTTAACTATTACTAATTTAAATAATAATGGCAAATCACCTATTAGATTCTAATTTAAATTTTTTTATCTTTACCTATCCATTTATCATTATTATTATGACACACACACACACACACACACACACACACACACATTACTTTATTATAAATTATAAATTTTAATATTAGTATTATTAGTATTTATTATCATTATTATTATTATTAAAAATAAAACAAAATAAAATCTAGGGTATTACATTGTTGATCTAATAAATGGTAAAATAATGCAAAGATTATTAAATTCTATTAAATCAATCAATAAATCTATACTTAATAAAATCAAATCTATCTAAACTAACTACTAATCAAATTAATCTAAACTAATAAAATTTAAACTAATACTATATTATCACTATTATTACTTTTATTATTATTATTATTATTATTATTATTATTATTATTATTATTATTATTAACAACAATAATAATAATAATCTGGGGTATTACAAAATACTTCGCCTTGCATTTTGGTTCTGTTGCTAATATATTCATTACAAACTAGGCTTATTCCGTTTGATGGGCAGCTAAATGTATTTAAATTTTGATTTGTTTTTAAATTTGTATACATCACACTTCTATGAAGTTGTGGTTGGTATTTTACTATTTTATGTGAGGATGATCTAGAGTTGTATATAACTATTGCTAGAGTTCTCTATTTTTGCATTGGAGCTTTTTACTTTTTCAAGGGCACATTGATATGTTTTATATTTTTAGATCAAGCATCGAATAAGGGTGAGACCTCTTTTAAGAATTAGTCAATACGATTTTATAAGTTTAAAAAATAAAAACGATAAAGTTGAAGAGTTAACTTATGATAATGGCTACAATGGATATAACTATTAAAATTGTCAAATTTTGCTAAAAAAAGAAAAATACAATAAACTAATGGGCCTCACATATTTTTAATAAATGGCTAACCATTTTAATTACATGCTCCATCTATTTCTTACTATAGACATGAATTAATAAGTTTTTTTTTATCCCTTTTATAAGGTATTTGTAAATTTTTAAAGAGTATTAAATTATTATTTCATATATGCCCATATTAAATAGAGAAAATCTCAAAAAATTACCTCTTAAACTTCAAAATCTTAAATATGTCATTTAAGAACAAAATAAATTGTCAATTGTTTTACTGTTTTTGTTAACCTTAATACTATTAGGGTGTTCATAGCAATCATTCTGTTTCTCAGCACTGTTTCTGAGATGAAACAAGTTTACGTTTGTTAACACAATTTTTTTTTCATTCCGAGAATCAAAATTATGTTTGTTAATCCATTTTATTTTTATTCCAAAAATTAAAATTACCTAATACAATACAAATCTATTTCTTTATTTTTTGTTTACACAGATTTCATTAACAATGTAAAATAATAAATTTTAACCAAAATGCCAACATTTTATATTTTAAAAAAATATCTAAAAAATTTATTATTTTATTGTGTAATTTTTTTTTTACAACAAATACTAAAATATATTCACATAACTCAACTAAATAAACTAATTTACTTGGATTGTTGTATTGTTACTCAATCCCCCAAATATATGACCTTCCATTCCAATCACAATGTGTGGGTCCATCATCAAATGGTTCTGCGGAGAAAAGGTAAACAGAGATAAGAGATTTCTGGCTATAATTGCTGAGAGGATACCTGCTCACAAATACATTGTTTAAGAAATGTTCTTTGGCAGACATCATGCACATTACTTTTAAGGTATATTTGAAAAGAGGGAAACAGAGGGGAAGGGAGGGTAGAAACAAATTTTATGAGTTGGATTTTAAAAAATTGAAGAAGTAGAGTTATAAAATTTTAATAAAGATAAGTTGCAAAATAAAAGAGCATGAAAAAATAACTAAAAACTTTCAACCCACTACTCCAATTTTTTAAAATCCAAATCATAAAAATTTTCTTTTCCATTCCAAATCCCTTATATCAAACTGCCCTTAAAAGTAAGATTCACCTATAACTATCAACAGAGAGTTGGTCCAGCAATGTAATATCCCGTTAGATCCATCTGGGTCTTGAAGCCAAGTTCGAATCTCATAGAAAACACCTACTATGGGACCGGCCACAAACTCCTAATTGGTAAAAAAGATCCACCTATAACTTGCCTGCCCATTATTGACTTTATTACTTATACCTGTGTTTGATTCATCATCAAATTAACCACAACCGCAGGGAGATTGGCCCTTTAGATCACACTCTTCTTGGTATATGATCATAATCAGATTGCTGTCATAGATAACCTTGTGCCATTACCAGATCACACTTTAGAGTTTAGATCACAAGTAACAAAGGTGTGCAAAGGTTTTCTCAAGCCAGAGGGAGATTGGCCCTTTAGATCACACTCTTCTTGGTATATAATCTCTGATTCTAAGATTCATCATATCAAAATAAAAGACACCAGACAGAACAACTTTTGAAGACTTAAAGCAGGATTCTTCTGCACAGAAAAGTGTTTCAATTCTTAACCCGAAGCATCTATGTCAACTTGAGAAAGATAAAGAGGCATTTGGAGAGGTGCAAATCATGAAATTATGACGCGTATCAGGAGGAAAAAACATCAATCCAGAAAGTTCTTGAGCATTAGAAAGAAATTTATGGAATCCACTAGGACTTTGCCTGGTATAGATTGCCTTGAGAATGACCACACAAAGCATCCCAGTTGTCAGCAAAGTGGGGAAAAAGATAAATGAGAAAGCCAGGATTTCCGACAAAGGTAGGGAAAATGAATCGAATATCCGAATTAGCAAAGAGGCCCAGAAATAAGAATGAAATTGGGAATTTTAGGGAAGAAAAACCCCTCGCTTTTCGATTCTCTCTCTTACACGAAGGATGACAAATTTGGAATCCTGGTTTGCTTCACCTTTAGGATTTTGCACTGTTTTCAATCCACAGAGACCGATGATGAAGCTAGAGGCCCAGGCGTGACCGGAATCAGAAAACCGGAACACTAGCAGAAAGAAAACGCAAATCGAAGCAGAAGAAATAAACAAACCAAATGCAGAAAAGCAAACGCCCCAGGACGGAGAAGACTGATAAAATGTTATTTGCTTGATTCGAAAGAGGGTTTATTGGGAGAAAAGTGATTTTCTTCATCTTTTTTTTATTTCCAGCATAGAAAACTAAATCGGTTCAGCCCGAACAGGGAAAAAAATAAAAAAGCTGAATTTACCAAACATAATTATTATCTATTTTTATTCCCGAGAACAGAAATTTAAAAAGAACCGTTACTATGAACACCCGTATTGTCAACAAAATTTTGAAGTTCAAATGGTATTTTTTTTATCATTTTCCCTATTTAATAAGGATAGTGGGTGAAAATCATAATTAATATTATATCCGAGTTTAGTGTAATTGGTAAAAATAATATTGGAAGTCACCTTAACTTTAAGACATCTTAATTATGAATATTTATCAAGATAAATAGAAATTTTTTTAGCTAACCATTATAATTTTTATAAGAAAAAAATATATCATAGTTTTTATTACAAGTCCTTGTTCATGCTAAAAAAAATTATTTAACATGTTAACTCAAAGATACGACCATGATTATTATTACTTCCTCTAGTCTCAAATATAAAACAGAGTTGTCTTTTTTTTTTTTTGAGAGAGAGAGATTAAGGAAACTAAATAAATTACCTAATTATATCTTATCTTATGTTGTTTATTTTTAAATTATATATTGAAGAAAAAATACAAATACAAATACTCTAAAATAGTTTAATTAGTTTTTTTAATTTCTCTAAAAAGCTAACTTTGTCCTACATGTAAGATTGGATGGAGCATTATTTTATTTTTCCTAATACACTAAGATTTTCAAATTTGATAGGTCTAAGGTATGTGTTACATGAAATTTTGAAATAAGTGACATTTGTTATAGATTTTAGGGTAAAAGAGCAAAAATATACATGTGTTTTATCTCCGGGAGCGCCTAACATCATATATTTTTTTTTAGTAAAAATACACACGTGGTTATCATTTTAGAGTAAAAGTCACATCACACCGTTATGGTACTATTCACCGCCGTTATGTTACTGTTCACTTCATCTCTTTCTCTCTCATCATGGTAACATAACGGTGAGATGTGACTTTTGATAACTCATGTGTATTTTTACACCTTAACCCTTATTTTAAAGTTAAAATACTTAGCTAGGGCAATTTTTATTTATGGGGAATAATTCGGTTAAATTCCTTATATCTATTATGTTTTGTTTTTCAATCACATAAGCTTCTATTTTTTAATTATTTTCATTAAATTATAGCCCACGATGGGCCGGGGGGGGGGGGGACACATCCTCATATATTATTGATAGAAAGCGAAAAGAATAAATATTAAAGATGAAATGAAAAGGGACGAAAATTCACTTTGAAATTAAACTAGTTCTTAGTTCTTATCTCAGCGCAGAAGGTATTACTGTATTGCTACTGTTGTCAAAACATGTCTTGGGAGCGAAGACTTGAGAATATTTTTAAAAAAAATAAGGGAAAATTAAAATAAAAGACTAAAATAAAATAATATTTAATTAGAAGAACCATAAAAATTGTAATTATTAAAAAGGACCGAATAAGCTTAAAAGTACTAAATTACCATTTTTCTTCTCTAATGCAAAAAATAAAGAACAAAATACCTTATTCCGTCATTTTCTGAATATCAAAATGGGGCCATTTGGAAATCTAATATTAGAAGTTAAAAACAAATATTTTTGGTAATCCTGTGAAAACAAAAAGTTAATTCGAACAAAGTTGTTCTTAAACTTTATTATTATGCATACACTTTTACCAAATATCATCATTTTTAAATTTCAATACTGGATTCTCAAATGGTCTCACCTTGATATTCATGGAAGGACAGAAGAAGACACTTTACTCTTTATTTTCTATGTTAGAAAAACTAATAGATAATTTAGTATTTTTGAACTTATTTAGTCTTCCTTAATAATTATAATTTTTATAATTCTTCTAATTAAATATTATTTTATTTACATCCTTTTTTTTTTAATTTTCCCAACAGAGAGAGAGAGAGAAGTGGGAGATAGTGAGATACTGGTTTTCTTTATATTCATGGAAGAGGTTATTGCAATATCTTTCCTCTTTGAAATGGCGCCTTTTGATTTCGCGGCCTTCGTTTTTCCCCTCATGACGTAAAATATCCTCAAGCTGCAGTCACGAATTCGAGGATTCCGTTCTTACTTATCGTTTTAAAAATCAATTTTTATATTTTTCTGGGATTTGTCTGCCCTTGATTGTTGAAATAACGGCATGAGGGAGAATATGAGCTGGCGGAGAGTATTGAAGTCTGTGCAGGCCCTTGCTGCACATACCCTTCTCTTCTGCTTCACTCTTCTTCTCGTCTTCAAGCTCGATCACGTTGTCTCCTGCTCTTGGTGGTTAGTTCTTGTTCTAATTTTATCAAGTGAATTCCTACTTTGTGATTGATTTTAGCACACAGCCTCGATTATTTTGATTAATTTTCCATTTGCCATGTAATTTGTATAAGAGATTTCCTTTTGCTCTAATTAGTATGGACTTCAATTATCAGTGTTATCCGAGACTTTTGCTTATTTTATGAAGGCGTTAACAGGGCGATAAATCTTGAGCAGTCGATTTAACGAGATAAATTTTTTTTTCCAAACAAAATATCAGAGATGACGAGGCGTTCATGATTGTCTTGACTGAGTTTACCGCATGTTAAAATTGCGTCTGAGAGAAGTATTCTTGATTGGTAGAATCGGAATTTAGTGTCTTCTCCGCTTCTCTTGCGTTTATTAGTAGATATGGTGGATTTTTACCTTCTAAAGTTTTGAAAGAAGTTTACAGTGTAAGATTTAATATACACGAGGCGGAGCTTACACAAATTGTTACCGTATACTTGAATTCTCTCTCTCCCTCTCCCCTCTCCAGTTATCATGTGAAGTACCCTAGAGCATCCAAATTCATGAATAACGTAAGAAAGCTGAATTTTGTTAATCATTGCTTGAGTGTGGGGGTGTGGGGGTAAACTTGCGTCTTTCTGATTACTACACAACTATGTTCGACTAAAACTTGGTAAGGCATATTCCTAAGTTCCTCATGACGTATGTCTGCCATAGTATAAAATTATAGGCTGTAAATGTATAACAATGTTTATTGGTTCTGAAAACACAAAGTACAAATCTAAAATGTCCACGACCAAGGTACGTGATGCTTATCTCTCTATAAGAGAAATTTATCATGTCAAATTGTTATAATAATAAACAAGTGCAATACAGTAATCATAGCAACCTTATTCCTGAGTTTTGTGGCTGGATAAATGTTAGTAGTATTAATTTCCCTTTTTCTTCTCAACCCCCAAATAAGCTGTGGCTAGAGAATTAACTACCGTGGTGTCTTGTATGGTTTGTGGCATTTAAAAAAAAAATTAAAAAAATTAAAAAAATTCTTTGATGGCAAAGATTTTAATGTTTCTCAAATTTGAAATAAAACACTTTATGCTGTATTATTTTTCCCGTCTGCAACTGCTGTGTTATTCCTTTTTAGTCCCTTTGCTTGATTTTCTTTTCTTGTCTGTGAGATGGGAGGCAGGGGGAAGACATGTGACTTAATTAAAGATATGAAGATGGGTGGGGAAGCTTTTACATTATGAAAAATTATAGTCAGTTAATGATTCACTTTAAAGAATAAGAATAGGAACCTGATGAGCCAAATGAATCTTTTTCTTTAATCATAAAAGTACAATAATTGTTAGACCAACATTGCCAAAGAGTGCATAAGCTTTGCATCAATTGGAATTGAAAGTATGTCTGCTTATTGCAAAGCTGCCCAAATGGTCTAGTGGCCTTATCAGAGTTGGTCCCACCTTTGAGGTTAAGTGATTATAAATAATTCCTGAGGTGGTAGTTATTATGTTAGGTGGTACTGTATCAACTGTCAATTTTTTGTGCCTCAAACTGTCAATAATATCTGAATTGACCACAGGATTCAATCACCCTACTCTGGAAATTATTTATAAACCTGCACTGTCCATAATTTTAGAAACAATGTAGTGTAGGGATGATCAAGAACACTACTATGGAATTATTGGTGTTAAATTTGTTAAAAACATAGTCTTTGCGAAGGAAGAATGGAAGAAAGTATTAAATCATGGGAGTTTATAGTTTTCTATGGAAGTTCTGTTACTTAAGTATAGAAACTTTTACATACTAAAGAAGGGAAGCAATATACATTGGATTCTAAGAAGACAGTGATTATTAGTTACTGACTTCAACTTTAATGTGCAGGATAATATTTTTTCCACTATGGATGTTTCATGCTGTTGTGGCTCGAGGAAGGTTCTCATTACCTGCACCATCAATCCCACGTAATCGACATGTATGTAATTGTTATCTTTATTACAATTTCAAGCTTATAAACCAGGTTTTCCCCTACGAATCATGAAGTGTAATATTGTAATTGCTACCTTGTGGCTTTTCAAAATGGGGTTACCAGCTCTTCCCCATCTATCCCATAATTATCAAGGGTAGAATCTTTTTCATTTCAATATTAAGATTAGTATATAAAATTCTGCTTTGCCATTTTGTGACAGTGGGCACCATGCCATGCCGTTGTTGCAATACCATTGCTAATTGCGTTTGAATTGCTCCTTTGTATATATCTTGAGAGCTTATATGGTACACCACCTATCCCTACCTCTGTTTTACATGATTATGGATTTGATTAATTTTCATGCATTCAGTTAGTTTCCTATGAAAAGTGTTTTAAAAGAATTATTACTTTGGTAATCCATGTTTATATAGTTAGATTGATGTTAAATAATTCCTCCGGTTGAATAGTTAGCATTATAACATGTCTCAGTGTCTTGACGTGAAGTAATTTTGTTGTTGTTGGAAATCAACCCATTATTAGCTATCACATGATTCTAGCTATATCATATCTCTTGATTCTAGTTGTTCTAGTTCAGGAAATATTTTTGATTGATTGTAATCACTCCTTATTTCGTAATCTCGTCAATCTTTCCTCTAATAGCTCTCTTGGAGCTTGTATAAGTGTAACCCTTTTTTTGAATAATTATATCAATAATAGTTGATACCTCTTAATTCAATATGGTATCAAAGCTTTAGCCAATGACCCGAAGCCAGAGAAAGCGAAAGATACAGTGAGAGACAACGAGGAGAGAAAAATGAGGGAGAGGGGAACCCTCAATTCATGATAGGTTGGAGCCTTTAGATGTGGACTATAGTTTCGAACAACTTCAAGCATGAACTTGAAGCTTTTTGTACGAGCAACATCGAAAGCTATTCCATTCCTATAAAAGAATTGAGCTATATATTGACAAGTTCTATCCCTTGCTTCTTTATCACATGCATCATTTTTACTTGTTTGCTTCTTGTTCTTTCCCAATTTGATAGTTGCTTCAAGATTTTTAAAAAGAAGTAAATCCATAGGGCCTTTCACACTTTTGGCTTTCTTGGTAGATTGATCACTTGATGCTATTGGCCTTTTTCCGTTTCGTAAGGTATGAATTTCTTCCATCTTTTCTTCCTCATTACCATCTTACAACTCTCAGTAAGTTTGAGTAACCTTCTTCTTCTCAGCAACTTCCTTGAGTAGATTTTTAACTTCAGTTGGACATTTTAAACAAGCATTCACATCTCCTCTAATCCCCATTTGGTGCCTTTTTGCCTGAGTAATCCCACCCGTAGTCACTTTGCCACATAAATTACATGTCACACTCTACCTATTATTTATATCGCTCAAGCTATTCCATTGTCACGCTATATCAATATTTTCACCTTTAGGTTTTACCATTGCACAAGAAGAGGCTATAGCTGAAGTTTGTGGTTGTTGTTGCTGTGATTGGGATGAAGTGGGCATTTTTACTGTAGAGGTTTTTTTTGGGTCATTTTTTTTTTTACTGTAGAAGTCAATTTAATAGACGCACGTAAACACACGTTTCAATCTAGAAAGAACTCCAATCGCGTGATGCAAGTGGTTCTTGACGTCTTGACTCTCGATAGCAATAATCAATCAAGTAGATCGACCGCCGAGCGAGAACTCAATCACGATAGCATCTCGCCCCTAGGATCCCATCTTCGGAATTGGGGTCTCGCCGCTTGCCTTTGAGAACTCAATCGCGGGTCTTGACCTAATTCTGTCTTGTCTTCGGGTCAGGCCTCGTTATGCTCAAATTCGTTTTATTTTTTTTAAAAGAAAAAACACACTAAATTGTGAGACGCAGGTGCAAGACCCTGCGACCAGCTGCGACGCAACTCTCACGATAGCCGCGACGCACAAACGCTTGGCGAAGGAGCTTCTATTGTAGCAGTGTGCTATTCTGCGACACACCAACGCGATAGCGCCGCTATCGCACGCTATCGACTACTCTACATCTAATGAACTAGAAACACATGTTGGGATCAGTTTGGGGATGGATATAGAAGGTGCATCTAAAGGAGAGTCCAAGCAACAATCTTAGGAAGATACTAGTAGAAATATCTCTCGCTCGAAGGAATGACCATTACTCTAACATGGGATTAGATCCTAAAGAGTGGGGTTGGCCTATTGGACTTAAAAAAGGGGTAAGGCACTCAACATCCAATTCAATGATTTGTTTCATATGGTAATTTGTCTTCAAAGATGCAGAGCTTTGTTGTAAGCAGTGCAGAAATTAAAATTCCAAATACTTTCCAACAAGCTATGGTTAATCGAATTGGAAGCAAGCTGCAGAAGAAGAGTTAAAGGCAAAAGAGGAAAATAAAAATCGGAAATCACAACTCTTCCCACAAAAAAGAAATGAGTAAGATGCAAATGGATCTTCACCCCGAAGCTGCTCAATCTGGATGGAAGTATCAACAAGTATAAGGCAAGACTAGTTGTAAAGGGGTACACTTATCCTAACATCCTTATGGAATTGATTACCAGTAAATCTTTTCCCTAGTAGCTAAATTCAATACGATCTAAGTGTCGTTGTCGATTGCAACAAACTTGGATTGGTCACTGCATCAGTTGGACGTTAAAAAGGCATTTTTGAATGGTGACTTGGAGGAAGAGGTTTGCGCGGAGGTTTCAGGTTGGGGGGGGGGGGTTCTAGCTATAAACAACTCTATTTGCAAACTCAACAAGTTCTTGTATGGGCTAAAGCAATCTCCAAGGGTATGGTTCAGATGATTCACCAAGGCAGTAAAGAAACTTGGGTATAAACAGGGGCAAGCAGATGATATGTTGTTTATCAAGCATGATAATGGGAGAGTCACTAGCTTGATTATCTATACTGATGGCATAGTTATTAGTGCGAATATTGAAGATTCTATTGCCCAACTAAAGGGAAGCTTATCAATTGAATTCCAGGTGAAGGATCTTAGTCAATCGTGATTCTTCTTAGATATGGAAGTGGCAAGGACTAAAAAAGGAATCAACATATCCCAACGAAAAAATACCCTAGATCTATTACATGAAACAAGAACGTTTAACACACAACCTGAAGGAAAGCCAATTGAAGAAGGTTGTTGCCTATAGATCAAACCAAATGGTGTCCCAACTAACTTAGAACAATACAAAACATTTGAAGGCAGGCTAATATACTTAACCCGCACACGTCCAAATATCAACTATGCAATTAGAATAGTAAGTCAATTCATGCATCAGCCTAGGAGGAGCATATGGAAGCTATATACATAATTTTGAGCTATCTGAAGCTTGATCCTGAAAGAGTGATTTTCTATAAGAAAGGCACTACCAGGAACATCGAAATCTACACCGATGCAAGCCATGCAAGAAATAGAGAGAATAGGAGGTCAACCTTAGGATACTACACGTATGTGTGGGGAAATCTGGTTATATAGAGAAGTAGAAACAAACTATGGTTTCAAGAAGTAATGCAAAAGCAGAGCTAAGAGTTGTTAACGAAGGAGTATGTCAAGGACTCTGGGTTATCGGGCTATTGATAGAGTTGGGAATTCTGAATGAGGGACCTATGCAAATCTAATGTGACAACAAAGCCAACATTTTTATCATGATCGAACGAAACATGTTGAGATAGGCAAGCATTTTATTAAAGAGAAGGTTGAAGCAGGCATCATGAACCTATCCTACATTTTATCTGTAGATCAGATTGCAGACGTAATGGGAAAACCACTAGATTGAGCTAATTTGAAGGGTTTTGATACAAACTGGGAATGATCAACATATACTCTCCATCTTGAGGGGTAATGTTGTAAATCAACCCATTATTACCCATCCCATGATTCTAGCTCTATCTAAGCTGGTAAAAAGGGCCGGGCCTAAAATGAAAAACAGTCATTTTTCAAGGCCCAGCCCTATAGGGCCAAAACTCTTTTAGCAATCTTGTATTATTTTTTCTGCTTTTTTTAAAGAAATAAAATTAGAACAATGAAAGTCTTAGTTTGACACATAAATGTTGTCAAAATTAAGATGTAAAGGATGCGCATAATACGACAAACAAAAACATTAGTCATAATCAAAGTTAAAGTATTGTCCACATACCATAATTACAAATAATTGATAAGAAGGCTTAACAAAATTAAAAATACTTCTTATAAATATGTCTTGAATAGTCTAAGTAGTCAACAAAATAAATAATACAAGATATGAACAAAACAATCATTAGAAAATAAGTTAAAAAATACAAAATTAGTAAGAATACTTATAAAATAAAAAATATCTTTTATAAGTTTTTAACTTTTAGAATTCTTAATACAAGATATTCTTATGAAACTTAAGTCTAAAAACGATAATAACAACTATGTATGTGCAACATCATTAACAAAGTATAAAAAAGTCAATAGTATGATTATCATATAAATAATTATTTAAAAAATATATACGGGCCTAGAAGGCCCAACTCTTTTAGACACTTGGCCCTACAGAGTTGGCCCTTTTAGGCTCACTTTCACTTTTGAAGCAAAAATCTTAAGCCCAACTGATAGAGGACCGGTTTAGTTAGAGATTGTAGGAATTAATTATTAATTGTTCTTTTTAATAGTTGAGAAATAAGTGGGAAATCCACAAAGTAGGAGTTAGTTGCTAAAATTATGGGTTGTTAGCAATTTGGATTTTGAATTAGAGTCTCCCTCTGTAAACTATTTTTATAAATTGGCTTTCGCCTATTCAATAAAGCAGGGAAATAGATATGGAAAATTATTAGAGAATTACTTCTCTGATTATGGGAGATTGATATATAAATAAGCATAGCATGTACTTAGGGACCTACTTGTAAACATTCTATAGGGACTTAATTGTAAACTTGCATAATTAGTGGAATAAGTGTTATAATATCCTACTAACCATTAGATTAGGATTAGAGGGAGGCTATCTCATTATAAATAGCCCAATCCTCATAATTATACAATCATATTAGTCATGACCTTGCAGAATTTAGTTGTGTGAGAGAGAACCTTTGGAGTTCTCTTCTCTATCTCTCTTCTTCTTGATCTCTAAGCTTTTCTTCTTCTCCTAATTCTAAACCTAAACATCTAAAACCATAACAGAGATTCTCCTTAGGCTTTAATAGTCCGATGAGTTACAGATTCTGGCTCATCTTTCTATTAAAGATTTACTCTATTCTTTATCATATTATGATGTTAGATTCTAATTTCATAGTTTGACAAAGATTTATCCTTTTAATTTTTATCCTATTATTCTTTTACCTTTCCTTAAATAAAATCGGTCTCTACCATTTGGTATCAGAGCCTAATGATCCATAATGGTTCCTTCCACATACTACCTCATCATCACTCTTGGCAATTTCAAAAGAAGGTGAAAGGCTCATTTCTCCTTCAGAAGACGTTGACACTATTGTGGTGAAGCCAGAAGGTGTAGTAATCTCTTTTGATACAATCAGGGTAGAGGCAAAGATGACCACTATGAAGCTTCAAGATAAATCAAACAACCGTCACTTTTGTCTCACCTTGAGGACAAGGCGAATCTCAAGGGGAAAGTATTGATAGAGGACCGGTTTAGTTAGAGATTTTAGGAATTAATTATTAATTTTTCTTTTTAGTAGTTGAGAAATAAGTGGGAAATCTACAAGGTAGGAGTTAGTTGCTAAAATTATGGGTTTTTAGTAATTTGAATTTTGAATTTGGATTTTTGAATTAGAGTCTCTCCCTCTGTAAGTTATTTCTATAAATTGGCTTTTCGCCTATTCAATAAAGCAGGGAAATAGATATGAAAAATTATTAGAGAATTACTTCTCTGATTATGGGAGATTCTCCTTAGGGTTTAATAGTCCGATGGGTTATAGATTCTAGCTCATCTTTTTATTAAAGATTTATTCTATTCTTTATCATATTATGATGTTAGATTCTGATTTCATAGTTTGATAAAGATTTATCCTTTTATTTTTTATCCTATTATTCTTTTACCTTTCCTTCAATAAAATCGGTCTCTACCACCAACCTTGTAAATTTAGGGCTTAAATGGGTCAGCCTAATGTGCTTAGCTCGTTTTCCCAACTCTAGTTCTATCGCATCCCCTGATTCTAGTTGTTCTTGTTTAGGAAAGATTTTTTATTGATTGCAATCACTCTTTATTTCTCTTTATTTTGTAATCCTTTCAATCTTTCCTCTGGTAGCTCTCTTTGAGCTTATATAAGTGTAACCCTTTCTCTGAATAATATTATCAATAATAGTGTTAATACCTCTAATTCAATAGTTATGCTAAAAAAGTTGAATGCCTGGGATGTTACTTTTGCAAGATATTTTATTACTCTAGATTAATTCATTCTCTTTTGTGCAGTTCATGGTTTTGCTGCAGTCAATCTGAAGATCGTGTTCCTTCCCTTACTAACATTTGAAATCATTATTCTAATTGACAATTTCAGGTAAAATTCTTACTAATCTCCTCAATTACTAGTTGATGACTTCTAGTTTTCCTTTTACTTTTAATGAAAAAAGAGTAGGGCTATTTCTTGTTGTTTGGACAGCAATTTCTTAATACGAACTGATATATTCTATTCAGTTAGAGGATGAGCTTTGAAGTAACGGTAAGGTTATTGTCATGTGACACAAAGGTCACGTGGTTAAATCCTGAAAACAGCCTCTCCTTTTGTGGGGGTAAGGCTGTGTAACTGTGTTCATCTATCCTTATTCAAACCTTACTTGGTAGAAGCCTTGTGCACTAAGCCACCAAAAAAAAAAACCTATTCAGTCGGATGAATTATGGAAACTTGAGAGGATCTATGTCCTTATCCCAGACATAATTGTTTTAGACGTTTTGCAGCTGTATCTCCGTTGCAGTTGTATGATGTGTGGACACGCAAAGAATAGGCTTGATATCTATGTCCTAGATGTGCTAGATGCCCATGTAGAACAAGAAGCTACACCCAATAAATTACATCATGTAGAGAACAAGAACAACACCCTATAAATTACATCGCATAATGGCATCCATGCCTGTGTAAATTTTCCATCCATGCTTCTCAGCAGCTGTTCGAATTCCTTCTATCCTTTGTTTAGTTACTAATAATTGATCACTCCTTTGGCTGCATTATTATATGCTTTAGGTTTTTGGGAATATCTTGTTTTTATTGTATAGTTTTATTAGCCTTTACTCACTTGTCTTCCGTTGGTGTATATACTTAGATGTATCTTACCATTCAGATGAATAAGATATAAATTTTCCTTCCAAAAATACAAACTTTGTCTGATTTTTTTTCTCTGTTTTTAATCCTTTACGTGGAGAGTTATTGAATTTTCAAAGTGATTTAAAAGCTTTTACCCCTCATGCCATTTCTTCAAAGCTTTATGATTCACCATAATTTATTACTGTGGACTTATTTTCAAAACATATTGCACAGTTCGTTGTAATCCGTGTTTGTTTGTGCAGAATGTGTAGGGCTCTAATGCCAGGGGATGAAGATAACATGAGTGATGAGGCAATATGGGAAACACTTCCTGTAAGGATTTGTGTCAACAACTTGTAAAAGAAATAAGCATCAGATGTGGGCCATTTTATTATTCCTAATAGACGTCTTACTTTCCATGTCATCATCCATGGTCTTGGATTTTCTAATAGCTTCAACAGATAAAAGCAGATCAGAGAAATTAAAGGAATGTTAATTTTGTGCATTCAAGCATGGAAACCTGTTGCCAATGATAATGTATAATATAATTTTACTTGGGAAAAGTTATACATGGACTAGAATTGTTCTGACTTGTATAAAGTAACTGCTTGCATCATGCATTGATCAGCTAGGGAATGGTGTTGACTTTAGGAATTAATATTTCTGAATATGACAATCAATCATGTTCAACGGCAGTAACATGTAGATATTGGCGTGCAAAAGATTTCTAATTGGTTTATGCTTCTGATAGAGATTGCCCACCTGTAGTTGGTAGATGTGACACTTTGACAAGCATGCCTTGAAATTATATAATTTTGATTGTATTTTGTTTTACTATTAATGGATATTAATTGATACATGGACCAGATGTCTGGCAGGAGTATTTATGTTATCAACTTTTTCTTTCTTTCCTAATCACATGAAATAACTTCTTGCTTGCGTCTTTATGTCTTGAAAAATTTTCTAAATACTGGAGGGGAACTCTTGGAACTGAAGCTTTAGTGGCGACTTATGGGGGTTGACTTCCATTTTTATCCCTTACTTCTTTTGGGTCAGTAGGGATGTTCAAGTGCTTTTTACTTGGTGCAATTGAGTTGTATGAATCCCTTATTTATGCTCTAACTGGCAGTTTTATATGAAATGATCATGTCGTTATTGTCTAGCTTTTCTGCTTGCTTGTAGTTTTCATTTACTCTCGCACCTCTTACTATTTTCCTTTCTTTATAGAGAGATCAGATTACCATATATTAATGTGCTTGCTCATCTTGTGCCTGATCAAGAATAATTTTTTTCGACAGTTATGGCTGATTATTTTCTTATAAGTCCTTCCATGTTTATGCTTCTCATTTTGTTTTTGTAATTGTTTTTTATTGGATATCCTTTTAAAGTTTTTATGTATGTCAATAACATTATAAACATGATCTGGGTGGAGTTTATTCTTGAATTAGATGGTTGTTAGAGTTCATTACACAATATTAATATTTTCATTTTTATGTTTATAGCACTTTTGGGTCGCAATCTCAATGGTCTTCTTTGTTGCTGCTACAGTGTTCACACTCTTAAAACTGTGTGGTAATTTCTTGACTGAGTCTATCTGATGAATTTTTATTATGAATTCTGTATATTTCTTCTTCTTTTTTTAAAAAATTCTCCCCAATCATAACAATAATAGATTTCAGTTTTGTAGACTTTTCTTGAGAAACAAAAGGGATTTCCTTATGGTTAAATGCCCATATATGAACCAAACTAAGTAAATCTATATATCGGGACATAGGGGGGACATAGGGCCTATGTCCCTGTTTGGGGAAAATCAAAACCTAGATGTCACCATAAGTTTGCCAAATATCTCTATTTTTGCCAAAAGCTATTTTGCATCAAAACCTAGGTTTTGAAAAAAAAAACTATTTTTTTTATTTTTCTCTCTCCTCTACCATCATCAATGTTTTCAGTACCAATTAGTATGCTTAAGTATCTTTTTAGAACCCTTTAGTATCCTAAAATATTTTTTTAAGATTAATTATTACCCTGAAATATTTTTTCAGTATCCTAAAAAAAATTTTAAGATTATGAAGTATTTTTTCAGCATCCTTAAGTATCTTTTTAATATCTGTCAGTACTTTGAAATATTTTTTTTAAGATTAGTCAGTACCTTGAAATATTTTTTCAAGATTCGAAAATAAATTTTTAAAATCATGAGAAGTATTTTTTCAATACCATTCAAATATTAAGTATCTTTTTAATACCAGTCAGTACCCTAAAATATTTTTTGAAAATTACTGTGAAGTATTTTTTCAAGATCATGAATATTTTTTTAAGTATCTTTTTAGTACTTGTCAGTACTTGAAATATTTTTTCAAAATCAGTTATTACCCTAAAATATTTTTTTAATATCCTAAAATAAATTTTTAAGATCATGAAATATTTTTTATTGCCAGGAGTACCCTTAAGTATTTTAATTTTGTACACAACCTTATCCTTCATATGCAATTATACCAAAAGCTCATTTCTTTTTTGGCAAATTTGACCCTGAAAAAGTCTAGTAACATTATTTAAATACTGTCATTTTTATCTAAAAGCTATTCTCCAAAAGTCATTTTTACCTCATAAATCTTAAAAGCTATTCTCTAAAAGCTACATCCAAACGGCTCATAAACAACTAAGCCAAATTATTTTATTTCTCAGACATCAATGAGTAGCATGGTCAATTTATAATATTTAATTATATGGAAAAACTTGAAATATTGACTGATATTCAAGTAATAGATGATCCGTGGATACAAAGATATGAAGTCTCTTTCAGTTGATACAAGTGTAGTCATAAGGAGAAATACAGAACCTGTGTCATGAATTTTGACCATTTCAGAACCTGCTATGACACATCTAAGTGGCTTATATTACTTTTTGGTCTCTCTTGTACCTATCCAATTATGTTATTTTATATTTCAGTTACTTATCTTAATATAGGAAATTTTTGTTATTCCTTTCTAATCCAGGTGATGTAGGTGCTCTTGGCTGGTGGGACTTGTTTATAAACTTTGGGTAGGATTTCCATCTTTTGTTTTGGTTGACATTCTTTGCAAATGTTGTATGATGTTTTTGTTGACCTATCTTGCTGCAGTATCGCCGAGTGCTTTTCTTTTCTTGTATGTACAAAGTGGTCAAATCCAATTATTCATAGAAATTCTCGCTCAAGAGAAGCCAATTCATCTTCTAGTACGATTAGATATCTTGATCGGAATAGTGGCTTAGTAGTTTCTTCAGAGGACAATCAACATCAGGAGAGAATGTGTGGCCTACAAGATATAGGAGGTCACTTTATGAAGGTTCCAGTCATTGGATTCCAGATTCTTCTATGTATGCGTTTAGAGGTAAGCCATTAATTTGTGTTCTTGGCCAGTTATTAAGATGCCATATTGAGGGGTGTTGCTCGTTTTGAATTTCAGGGAACACCTGCTAGTGTTAGACATATACTACTTTTATTTCTCTTCTCTCCCCTTTTTCTACCAGTTATTCAGATGCCATATTGAGGGCTGTTAACTTTTTTTGAATTTCAGGGAACACCTGCTAGTGCTAGACATATACCACTTTTGTTTCTCTTCTCTCCACTTTTTCTTCTGCAAGGTGCTGGTGTACTGTTTGCTGCGTCTAAATTGGTGGAGAAAATTATACAACTACTACGTAGTGGAGCTGGTGGGGGAATATATTTTAGATTTTCTTCAAGAGCTCATGATTGCTTGGGGTTTTTGCACCATGGTTCAAGGTAATGAACTCCTACTGTTACTATTAAACATGATAAATCCAAGTGAATATCTTTTAGTGTAGAAATAGAAGCTCTCCTCAAGTTGTGATCATGCTGAATTACCATATGCATGTCATTATTGTGGCTGCATCTGACAATCCGTAAAAGCAGGTTGTTGGGTTGGTGGTCCATTGATGAAGGAAGTCGAGAAGAACAGGCACGGCTGTTCCAAGAAAGGGCATCTGGGTAAGATTTATTTTATTTCATTTCGTTATCATCTTATATGCATGACCATGTGTTAGGATCCACGTGTTAGGTTTAGGAGTTAAGTAGTTAATGTCAGTTTTTATTAGTTTAGGGAAGCTATTATTATATTATCTGTTTTATTATCATATTATCTTTTATTAGCAGTTGTTATAGGCAGTTAGGAGAGGGACGTTGTTATTATATGATCTGTTTTATTATTATATTATCTTTTATTAACAGTTATTATAGGTAGTTAATATTTACAGAACTCTATATATATATGTAACATGTATCATGAATGGGGAGGACAGGATATTATATGAAAGATTATTGTGTATTGGCTAGAGTTTACAGATCCTGTCTCTAGGTTATTTTTACTTGTTTACTTTCTTCAAGTTCTAGAAACCTGGTATTCTTTTAAGTTCTATCACCATGTACACTTATGTAAAAGAGTATTCAATTGATACTAGGCCCATAAAAGTTATTCTTAAACCATTGGATAACATTTTTTGGACCTTTTTTTTTTTCTTTTTGCAAAATCCACTATATGATTTTGTAAGCTAAAGAGCAAGAATAGAATACATTCATATAAGTGTGTACAAGTGTATATTACAAGGATTACCTAAAGCCTATTTATATAGAAAAGAGGGGACATAAAGGAGGGAATCAAGGAGGGATTTAAGGCACTAACAGATTTAATGTTCTTACATTAATATGATCTTCACAATATTTGGCCTTTATCCAACTTCTTTTAAAGTGTATAACATGCATTTCAATTGGAGAAAGTATTAACAAAAGATTGCATACTCAGCTATTTAGTTTTTATAGAATTTGACATGAAAAACCAATTAATGCGGGAATTATATAATGAACCCAAAAAAAGTAGAAACTTTGATCAACTAAAACCCTAAAGGAACATGTCTCTAGATCCTTAGTTATAAAAAGGCTCCACAATAGTTTATAAAACTTGTAGGGCTGAAGAATCTGAAAAGTTGTATCTATTCATTTACAGAAATGGTCTTTATATACATGAAGAATGAGCCCTAGCATTTATGGCTCTTAAGTATAGTATATAATATAATCCTTGATTAATATATATTTCCTAACACTCCCTATCAAGTTGGAATATAGATGTTAATCAAGCTTGACTCGTTACAAAGATAGTCGACATGAGTCTCAATTAAGGCCTTAGTCAAAAGATCGCCCAATTAGTCAGTAGACTACACACGCTCTATAGAAATAAAGTTCTCCTTGATCTTATCCTATACAAAGTGACAATCAATTTCAACGTGTTTTGTATATTCATAAAACACACAATTGGAGGCTATGTGTAAAGCAGCTTTATTATCACACCACAGTTTCAAAGGCAATGACATGGCAAGACCAACATCCTTCTTTAACTAGTGAATCCACACAGTTTTCTATACTGACTGAGACATGGTTCTATACTCAGCTTCTGCACTTGACTGAGAAACCATATCTTGTTTCTTACTCCTCCAGGATGCTAATTTCCACCAACAAATACACAATATCCTATGGTGGATCTTCTACTAGCCTTTGACCTTACATCATCTATATCACAAAATACATTTAATTTGGGCTTGATTCGTATAGAGTATACCACGACCAGGTGCGTCCTTCAAATAATGTAAGACATGCTCCAAAGCTCCCACTGAGCAACAATTGGTGTAGTCATGAATTGGCTAAGCACACAAATTGGAAAGGTCACATCGGGGCGAGTCACCATGAGGTGAGGTATTTTAATTTCCCAATCAATCTACAGTATTTCTCAGGATAGGCAAACGACTTGATATTCTCCGAGTCAACTTTCTTTCTCACATCCTCGGGTAGCTCATTAAACGGTATGATGTCATCAATGTCCAAGAAGGGATTAGGAATCATGGGAAAGCTACTTGGTGTTGCTTTGAGTTTCCCGGTTTCTTTTAGTAAATCAAGAACATATTTCCTCTGTCAAAAGGATGCTTTTCTTACTTCTCATAGATCCCAAGAAAGTACTTCAACGAGCCTAAATTTTTTGTTTGAAAATGAGAATTAAGAAAGGCCTTAAAGTGATGAGATTCCCGAAGCATTGCTACTCGTAATAACAATATTATTAACATATACCACTAAGAGAATCCTGCTAGCATTTGTTCACTGATAAAACACAGATGGTCACATTTACTCTGACTGAGACCAAACTTCTTAACCATAGAGCTAAACGTGTCAAACCAAGCACAAGGGCTCTATTTCAATCCATATAAAGACTTCTCTAGATGACGTACCTTCCCATGCTCCCCTTGAGCAACAAAACCAAGTGGTTGCTCTATGATATTCCTCAAGAAGATCACCATTCCAGAACGCATTTTTAACATCCAATGATGAAGATCCCAACCATAATTGGTTGCCTTAGAAATAAAGAGGCGAACAAAGAACAATTTGGTCACAGCGGAAAAGGTTTATGAATAGTCAACACCATATGTCTAAGCATATCCCTTGGCAATTAGTCGAGCTTTCAAACATTCCAAGGTGTCATCAACTTTTGTTTTGACCATAAGGTACTTTCCTTATCAAGGGTTACCATTTCTTCTTCCATCGCAGCACGAGTGGGAATTGTGAGAGTCTAAGGATTCTATGAAGGAATAGGATGGAGGAGACAAATGGTTATAAGTAACAAAGGAAGAAATATGATAGGTGCAAGTACGTTTACCTGAGCATTAAGGCAATGGGCAAGTCATCAAGAGGATCAGGCACTATCAGAAATATCAAGCAATGTTGTTGGTTCCGAAGCAAGAGCAGAAGGAACTAATTCTGGACCAGACACTGAAGCTAGCCCTAGTGGGTGATGAACCTAATTGACTACATTACTCACTTTGGGATGTTTTCAATAAACATGGCAAATAGGTGGTTTAGCAAGTGCCAGGTCAGATGCTTGCACTGGTGGTAATTGAACCGAATAGACCAAGAGATCATCAAGACTTTTGGTGGTGGCAGGGGATATAGGTGAAGTAGAGGTAGGAAAGAACGAGATCGACTTATGAAAGGTGACATCTGTAGACACAAGATAGCACCGAAGAGTGGGAGAATAGCATCGATAACCCTTCTAAACCCTAGAATACCTAAGAAAGACACACTTAAGAGACTTGGGATCAAGTTTGGTAATAGTAGGACGCACATCATGAACAAAATAGACACAACCAAAGATTTTAGGGTTAATAGGAAACAAGAGCTTGGAAGGAAGTTGTGTATGGAGTGGCACCATTGAGGGCAGGAGAGGGCATACAATTAATAAGAAAGCACGAAGTAGATACGCCGTTAGCCCAAAAAAGCTTGGGAATAATCATTTGAAACGAGAGAGCTCGAGCAACTTCTAATAAGTTTCGGTTGTTACGTTCTACAACACCATTTTGAGCCAGTCTATCAGGATAGGAGGACTGATGAAGCATGCCATGCTAGAGCATATAGGTTTGAAATTAGGCAAAAAAATATCCTTTAGCATTGTCACTCCTTAAGGTTTTTACAAATATACCAAACTGAGTTTTGATTTCTACGATAAATTGCAAAAGTAAGAAAACAACTCGAAACAAGTTTTCATTAAATAGAGCTAGGTGGGGCCACCCAAAAAACAAACAGTCCCGAAGCAAACAATTCCAGAGACACCACAAAAACATAAGATATGAGCACGAAACCAACTGGGGCCAGCCAGATTCAGTGAGTCAATCCTGGAAAAGCAAACGGTGACGAAAAAATCACTGGAAAACGTCATCACATGCCAATGTGTGTAACAAGCGGCGAAGGCGCATGTGACACCACTCGCAAGCAAAATGGCACCTGCCGATGGGGTTCTGCCGATTGGCACCTCCTGAGCACGATAAGGCGGTGCGTCTAGCTAAAGTCGTCCAAGAATAGAACCCTAATGCTCTCTCTCTCTCTCTCTCTCTCTCTCTCACACACACACACACTCATTGTGTCACCAAACAAAAACAATAACAGCAATGGAGAAAAAAATTAGAACCTAGAGCTCTGATACCATGTAGAGCTAAATAATCTAAAAGTTGTATCTATTCATTTACAAAAAGGGTCTATACATGAGGAATGAGCCCTAGCATTTATGGCTCTTAACTATAGTATCTAATATAATCCCTAATTTATATGTTTCCCAACAAGATTCTTGCAACCTACCTGTATTCTATCCAGAATACAAAAACACAAGGAACAACTATACGAGGCAAAGTATTTTTCCAAAGTATCATATTAAATGGGTCAATGATCTGCTTTTTACCCTATTTTAATCTTAAAGATAGAGGCAGGTATGCTATATGTTCTGCTGGCATTTATTTCTAAAAATATTTATAGTTTTGGTTTTCCACTGTGCAGGTATAACACTTTCAGCGGTTATCCTCCTGATGTTGTGAAGAAAATGCCTAAAAAGGATCTTGCTGAGGAGGTGATATTAATTTTTATAACACATTGGTGTATAATATTTATAATGGTCAATTTAATCCTATGCGTAATTGTTACACAGGTGTGCTACTTGTGTAATACTTCTGCTGGTTTTAGTTATTCATGTTTGTCTATCATGTTTACTATGCACGAAACTTCTCAACAAGGCAACAAATAAGCAATTCTATTAATTGCCGTGCTCACTTGTTTCATGTCAGGTCTGGAGACTCCAGGCAGCTCTTGGGGAGCAAACAGAAATTACAAAATACAGTCAACAGGAATTTGAAAGACTCCAGAATGTATAACTCCTATCTCTGATGTGTTCTCTGGTCTCTGTACCTACTTGCTTGTATGCGATGTACATGTTGAAGTTTCTTGCATGATGTTGTAAGATACTATCTGCAAGATCACTGTATGCAATTTAAGATGTTTACATGCCTAACGAGAGTGCAAATCAGTCTTGCCCCGAGATTTTATGATGGGGCTTAGCAAATTTGAGGATTAGGAATGAAAAAATAGAACAATCTAGAGTCAGGATCCAACTCTAGCCAACACAATGTGTATCTGAAAATATATCTTCATTCATGATTCCTCTGTTATATGTTTACAGGTATATAAAAAGGATTGCTTTCCTAACTGCCTATAAAATTACCCTTACACAGATAATACATAATAAGTAATAACTGAATAGATGACACACAATAACTTAATAACTTCCTATAACTTAATAACTACTTAAACCGTCCATAATTGCTCTGTCTTATCCTATACTTTTATTTTCTTTCTCCTGGAATAAACTAGAAGAGGTAGGGGACAGTAATTTTGACTGATATTATTACTGATATTCCTATCATTTTATTTGATTAATTCTAAGCCTCTGCAAGCAAATCGTGCTATCATTTGCTGAATTTCTTGCGTAACTGTTGGTATCTTGTTTTATGTAAGATACAACTTTGTTTTGATGTCATGGATGAAAGTTTCATTATCATTTATGGCAAGCATAAATGATTACTAGGTATAACATATTGATGGACCTTTAGCTGATGGGTTCTTATTTAATGGGTTCATTTAGTAAATGCGTGGTGCTTGTATTATTATTTAAGGAGCTCACTCAGTAGTGTGTATAAAAACAAGGAAGGAGATCCCCCCATTGACTTTTTTCTCCTTTTCTCTCATTAGCTCATCTGGGCCGTTGATTGAGAAAGAGAGAAAAAAATTAAAGTAGTATTTTATTGATTGGACGGATATGATTTTGAGATTATGAAGGATAATGAGAAAAGGATGATGAGAGAAACTCAACCCATAAAAACAAGGGCAAGAATAAAGTAATGTAGGATATGGGAAGAACGAGGGGGATAATGGGTGGATGAAAGAGAAAAAATGGAGAGAAAAGAGAAGCTGGACTCCTTTGGAAACATTAAGATCAAGAGATGGAAATGAAGATTATATTGTATCCTCTTTAAATTGTATTAAATGCATTCAATGGGTATTCATGTTTGTTAATATCATCTGGTCACATGATTTTCACTGCCCTTGGTTGTTTTCTTTGCTCCAGTTTTATTTTTAATATTCTTTATCACGTTCTGTAAATGACTCTGACCTTTATGTTCATATCTTTGTTGCGTGGATCAGGAGAAAGTATTGTGCAGAATTTGTTTTGAGCGGGAGATTAGTGTTGTATTGCTACCTTGCAGGCACCGAATCCTCTGCAGGTACTTTTATACATCATTGTGCCTTCTATGATTTCTTAGGGTTCGTTTAGTGTGCAAAGAAAAGGATATAATGGAAAAAGTTATTTTGAGGATTAAAAGCTTGTTTTGTCCTTAACTTAAAAAAGGAAAAATTTGATCCAAAAAAAAAGCAAGGGAAAAGGAAAATTAATCTTTTTATCCCTGAACTTTTTACCGGTTTGTACCTAAAAAGGGTAGAATCTGTTAAAAATGAATACAAAAGCAACGTAGACCTTACGAAAAGAAAAAGGAATATTATTTCAATCGCTGTAGTGATTGGGCCGGAAGACTTGTGTTCCTTTCATTTGATACTTTGTTCTTATGCTTAATACGATCATGATGACCTGCAGCGCTTGCTCTGAGAAGTGTAAGAGGTGCCCAGTTTGCCGGTTCTCAATTGAGGAGTTACTACCTGTATATGATGTTTAGGTCTTAACTTGGCTAACTTTTTGTTCTAGACCATGGAAGAAAGGGCGCTAAAGAACGTATAAGATAGTTTAACAGGATGAGCATGTGGTAGTTTCGCCAGCGACAATGATGCAACGCAAAGTGCTTGTATAATTTCTCTCATAAAAGACGTAAGGAGAAATCACCATACAGATGGTGCTCTGGAATTTGATTTTACCCTCGTCTGTAAATCGTATACGCTAAATTCTCTCAGGCCATACAAATGCGATTGGTGGTTATGATGAGTTGTAGCTTTTTGTGATCGGATGAATAGGTTGGTTACAGGTTTGCTTTGGCATAATCTGGTGTTCAATTACGGATTCTTACTTGTATATATAATTTTGAGGAAAAATTGTCAAACCTGGTTGACACCCAAAAGGGGTGAATTGGTATAAGATAAAAACTTAGGAATTCTAAAATTCCTTTTGCATCTTATTGAAAATATTAAGTATGAAAATAATGAGCCACAAAATGACAATCAATTAAGCAAATCATGTATGCTAGAAATATAAGAGAAAGAGAAGAAAATGCAAACTGTTATTTATACTGGTTTAGTTCAATTATTGATGACCTATGTTCAATTATGGAGTTCCACTTGAGATTTTTACTATTTTCTTATTTAATCTAGGCACAAGAGAATCTTCTACAATACTACAAGTTTAGTCAAGGACTAGTGAAATTGTTTACAAATCTTTTAATGGGATACTCCATTTTTCACATTGTAGAAGAATAATCTGAATTCCTAGTATATTCATTTACATTAGATGTCTACTTATACAAGAGAGGAGAACATTAGCTTTGATGGCTCTTAATGATAATTCCCTGATTTCCTCTAATCCCTGATTACTAGGGATACTAATTACTAATACAATATTATTTCCTAACATTCCCTCTCAAGTTGGAGTATATATATTAATCATGCCCAACTTGTTACAAAGATAATCAACACGGGTTTCATTTAAGGCTTTAGTTAATAGATCAGTCAATTGGTCACTAGACCTGACATGTCCTGTAGAAATGAAGTTCTCTTTGATTTTATCACGCATAAAATGACAATCTATCTCAATATATTTTGTGCGTTTATGAAATACAGAATTGGAGGCTATGTGCAAAGCAACCTTACTATCGCACTATAGTTTTGCAAGCAATGATGTAGTGAGACCAACCTCCTTCATTAACTGTTGAATCCACACAATTTCCCGTACTGATTGAGACATGGCTCTATACTCAGCTTCTGCACTTGATTTAGAAACCACATCTTGTTTCTTACTCCTCCATGATACTAAATTTCCACCCATAAGCACACAGTATCCTTAGTGGATCTCTTGGTAGCCTTTGACCCCGCATGATTCACATCACAAAAACATTCAATCTTGGTATGACCATGATTCATATAGAGTATACATCTTCCCAGTGAGCCTTTCAAGTAGTGTAAGACATGCTCTAATGCTTCCCACTGAGCAACAGTTGGTGTTATCATGAACTGGCTCAGAACACTAACCGGAAAGGTTATATCGGGTTGAGTCACTGTGAGATAATTTAATTTTTCAATCAATCTACGATATCTCTCAAGGTAGACAAATGGTTTGATTTTCTCCAGGTCAACCTTTTTTTTCACATCTTTAGGTAGCTCATCAAATGGTATGCTATCATCAATATCCAAGAAATGATTAGGAATCATAGGAAAGCTACTCGGTGCTGCCCTAAGTTTTCCAGTTTCTTTTAGAAGATCAAGAACATATTTTATCTATGTCAAGTAAATGTCTTTCTTGCTTCGCATAACTTCAACTCCAAGAAAGTACTTTAATGGACCTAAATCCTTAGTTTGGAACTGAGAATCAAGAAAGGTCTTTAGTGATGAGATTCCTGAAGTATTGCTCCCTGTAATAACAATGTCATCAACATATACTACTAGAAGAATCATGTCAGTACTAGTTCGCTGATAGAATACTGAATGATCACACTTACTCTGATTCAAACCAAACTTTTTAATCACCCCACTAAATCTATCAAACCAAGCACGATGACTCTGCTTCAAACCATATAATGATTTTTTAAGATGACATACCTTCCCATACTCCCTCTGAGCAACAAAACCTGGTGATTGCTCCATGTAAACTTCCTCAAGAAGATCACCATTTAAGAAAGCATTTTTCACATCCAACTGATGAAGATCCCAGCCATAAGTAGCTGCTACAGAGATGAAGAGACGAACAGAAGATAGTTTGGCCACAAGGGAAAAAGTTTCTAAATAATCAATGCCATAAGTCTGAACATACCCCTTGGCAACAAACCTTGCTTTCAAATGTTCCACGGTGCCATCAGCCTTTGTTTTAACTGTGAACACCCACTTGCACCCAATAACCTTCTTTCCCGAAGGCAAATCAACAAGAGTCCAAGTACCTGCCTGATCAAGAGCATAATAGAACTTTTACAAATTGGTTCAAACAAAAGGTCGAGGGAGATGAATGTGTTTATGATACAATAAAATGGTTAGCACATGGTTGTGAGGTTGATGTCATAAGTTAGAATTCGTATGTGATCAATGGTTATATATTTTACACGAAGTCCCTAGATGATAGGAGCATCATCCAGAACAATGGTGTTATAAGCTAAATCTATACACTTCTTCAATTTGAAACACAAGAGGCCTAAATTGGCAATCATGCCTTATTATGGAGTTATTGACGAGATTTAGGAGGTGGACTATGTTAAAATTAAATCTCACATTTTTAAATGCAAGTAGGTTAATGTCAATAATGGTGTTCATATCAATTAGCTAGGATTTACATTAGTTGATATCAATAGTAAAAGTTTTGGAGATGAACCTTTTATTATAGCAGATCAAGTGAAACAAGTGTTTTATATCATTGATCAAGAAAATAAAATGTGGTCTGTAGCTCTCTAAAGAAAGAGTCATTGATATTGATGAGAAAATTCATTCAAATTTTAGTCTTCCTGATAGTGCTCCTTTTTTAAGGGGTGTACCGGCCATGAACAAAGAAGATAAAGCGGATAATGAACCTGAAATAAAAAATGATCACCATGAAGGGATATGGGAGGATATCCCTTTATAAAAGAGATAATTCATAAGGTAATATTCTTATGTAGAATTCTTTGAAAACTTTAAGGTTTTAACTATATTTCTTCTTAATTATATTCTTAAACAATGTTACTGACTGTGAAACTTTTGTTCTTGGTTTTATATTTTTGGTAGGATCTGATCGAAAGGGGCTTGTTACAAAAGAAGAGGAATGTTAGTTATGTTGTTATTGGGTGGGAATCCAATGAAGACAAGGTGATTCGACATGTATATGTTCATTTAGGTATTGTACAGTCTTTGTAACTCATTGTATTTATAACTTATCTTATTGTATATTATATTCATTTATTAGGTAAGTACTGTAATAGTATATATAGCTTGTAGATTATAATACTGTCTTTTAGATGCTGGATTGGGTAATAGATGAGGTATGATCAGGAAGAAGTAGAACAGGGGAATAGTATATATATTCATTAAGTTGCCACAATATAACTCATGGCCTGGCGATTAATATTTGTATCTATTTCCTATTTAATTATAGTAATTTATAATGGATTGTTCATATATATATAGCTTGTAGATTATAATACTGTCTTTTAGATGCTGGATTAGGTAATAGATGTGGTATGATCAGGAACAGGGGAAAATTCCACTTTTAAGATCAGTGTATTTACTAGTCTGGTCTTAAAAGTCAAACTTTTTAGAACGAACATTTTTCTTTACGGTCTTACAAGTCCTAATAAACCGGTTTCAAAAGACCAACTTTTAAGACCAGATGTATAATTTAGTCTGGTCTTAAAAGTCATATTTTTAAGACCGGTATATGTAATTGTAAGGTCTTAATTTTCAATTTTATGAGACCGGTGTATTTGTTTGTCCAGTCTTACAGGTGAGAAGTTTTAAACCAGATGTTCTTTTGTCTAGTCTTAAAAGTTATATTTTTTAGACCGGCCATTTTATTTGTCTAGTCCTAAGTTTTTGTTTTAAGACCGAACAAAATATATATCAGGTTTATAAAGTACAATTTTTAAAACGTATTGTTTTTTAATGTTCAGTTTTGAAATATTTTTTTAAGATCGGCTCGCATCCGGTTTTAAAAGTTACAGACTTTTAAGACCACCTGGAATGAGACCGGTCATGGATCTGGTCTTACAGGGCCCCTTTCGTCCAGTCCTAAAAGCCTTCTTTGTATGCGTGTTATAGCCTCCAAATATCTATTTTGGTAATTATGATTTACTATTCATAATTTGATTTTTGTTTTTAAATTCAATCAAATTTAATTCATGATTTTTTTTTTTTTTCAAATTCAATTTACTTTATAACCTTACCTTCAAACTCTAATAATAAAAATTGGGAATTAAATAGAAATAATATCCCAATAAATTCAAATAACTTGAAAACAAATACATAATTTGAGTCCAAGGTTATTATAGAAAAGGCCAATTTTTTATTTTTTATTTTTTTTAGTAAAGGAAAATTGTCTATATTAGGGAATGATTTTTTAATTATTTTTCAAAAAGGGAAATTACTTTAATAAGTATTAACTAAATGAGTGTAAATATAATTACACATATATTAATTTAATGATATGATTAGCCAACCTGTTTTAAGTTAAATGTGTTTGTGGGTATCACAAGATTTCTTATATAAAGTTGATGATGATTGAAGCTCTTTGATGGAAAGGGCATTTTTGCCCTTAGCCAAGAAACAAAATTAAGGGAAAATTTTAGTTAGCCCCTTGTTAGCAAATTCATTTCAATTTAACCCGCAAAACTTTTTGAAACTTTACTGCACCCCAGTGTAAAGATGAAATTAATATTTGTGGGTGAAAAAGATAATAATGTCTTATCTTATTTATCTTGTAAATACTCATATTTATTTTATAAATGATTAAAATATTTTTAATTCTCTAGATTCTTTTGAATCCCTTTATTTATTTTTGTAACTATATCTTTATTTGTATTGTAAATGTATTTATTTGTTTTATAAATTTTCATATTTATTTGGTAAATGACCTAAATGATTTTAATTCCCTAGATTCTTTGGGATTCCTCTATTTGTTTTTTAAAATCTTTGTTTGTCTTGTAAATGTCCATATTTATCCACTGAATTTTCATATTTGTTTTATAAATGACCAAAATGTTTTAATTCCCTATGCTCTTTCAAATCCCTTTATTTGTCTTGTAAATCTTTTTATTTATCTTTTAAATGTCCTTATTTATCTTGTGAATGCTCTTCTAAAAAAAAATAAACGAACTGTA
This sequence comes from Acacia confusa, assembly GCA_037074495.1. NCBI lineage: Eukaryota > Viridiplantae > Streptophyta > Magnoliopsida > Fabales > Fabaceae > Acacia > Acacia confusa. The sequence continues at coordinate 45,479,594 of CM073505.1, read as the reverse complement.
TCATTATTTTTCCACCTACAAAAAATTAATTTCATTTTAATCTGGGTATCAAGGTTCTGAAACTTAGATCAGATCGCCAGGTTTGGACCAAAAACTGGCGAATCGGGCGGAAAACTGGTCCTAGTTAGGGGTAAAATCATGGTCTTCAGTTGACTCGGAGTTAACTTGGCCTGAATCAGCCGAGTTGGCCGAGTCAGAATAAAAAAGATTGAATTTTTTAAAAAATAAAAAAATTGGATGAATGAGAAGGAGGGGAGAGTGGCGATGACTGGCAGCAAGTTTCATACCTCTGTGCCTCTTAATGTTGAGGCTCTCCACTAGTAGAAAAGACACTGGTGATGGTGCCATGGAGGCTAAAGGAGGAGTAACGATCTCTGGAGGAAGGAGAACAAGAAGGAGCCAAGGAGGAGAGAGAGAGAGAGATCTGAAGTGGTGAAAAGGGTGAGAGGGAAAGCTCTAAAAATGAAGTTTGAAGAGGGTGTGTCGGTGGCTTTTGAGAGGATCTAAGCAGTAATTGAGGGGTCCATCTGATAATCGGCGAGCAATGGTCTTCGACAACAAGCTTTTACCTAATGAACCATGTGAGAGAGAAATGAGAGATCTATCTAATGAACCCGTGACTCAACTCCTGCAAGCTTGATGCTTCATACCTCTTTTTGTGTAAGAGAGAGATGAGAGATCTGATGTACTTAGAGATGTGAGAGAGAGAGAGATGGGAGATCTTTTCCCCCCCTCAAAAAGAGATGAGATATCTGAAGTGAAGCAACTTAACTATGTCTCTTTTTTTTTAAAAAAAAAAAAAATATATATATATATATATATATATATATATATATAATATTATAAATCTTCCTGTATTATCTATTATCACAACACATCACATGCTCTCATGTTTGATTATAAAATATTTTAATTATTAAAATTAAAAAAATATTTTTGCCTATTTATCGGTTTGACTCCGATCTGAACCACTAACCTTTAACCTAATACCTCCACTGGTTCCACTGGTTCAATAGGCAGTCCAGTTTTAAAACCTTGATGGATATAGTGAAGTTTCATTAAAATTTTATGATTAACGGAAATTAATTTCCTACAAAGGGTCTAATTGAAGTACTTCCTGTATATGGTTTTCACTCTGAGAAGTACTTCCTGTATCATTCTGTCTTGTCCATTTACATTATAATGGAAAAGTTTCTGCAGAAAAGGATGGAGAGGTTTCCAAAGAAGCACTACATGATCCGTTATCATGTTTAGAACTACTAAAAACTAAAACTACAAAGGCTGAGAGACGGGCTTTACAGGAGGCACTGCAAGCCGTCCTGGACACCAATTGGTCTTTTGGAATTGTAACACGCTAGCAGTTTGTGACTGTATTTTTGTTTAAAAAAATTACTGTAACATGTGGATGAAATTGAGTAGAGATGTTATGAGTTCATTATTAGTCCGGTCATTTTTCTGAAGTTTGGCTATGAAAGAACAAATATCAGTTTCAGTGTGCTAGTAGATGGTTTTTATTGTCTTGAATAGCTAAAATTTGTGTTTGAGCACATATATTCCAATACAATACATGGAAAATTTCATTGCTTTGTTTTTATCAGTTGGTTTTTTTGTCAGTACAGAAATTTTCTGGGCCTGGCTGCCCATATGTTTCCCATAGCATGCTTGTGTTCATGGCTTATGCTTTTGATTGGTGATCTGTTTTTAGCTGAGGGAGGTAAAGTGGTTGCTAAATCCAACAGACCAGCCCCAGCCAAATATTCAAAGGAGTCTTTACAAAAGAAAGGTGGTCCTCCCGCTGCATTTCCAATGTCAACTGACAAGAAAGTGCGTGATCATCCCTTTGAGAAAGAAAAGAAGAAAGATATGCCTCCTCCAAGAATGCAATTTGATGTCAAAAACCGAGTGGAGAAGGCTAGAAGACGTGCAATAGTGAATCAAACTGAAGCTACAAACAGAGTTGAGTTATTTCGGCACTTGCCACAATATGAATATGGGAATCAGCTTCCTGATCTTCAATTAAAGTTTTTCCAACTTGACTCAGTGCATCCAGCTGTGCTGAAGGTATGATTTTGGGAAATGCTAAAGGTTGGTTTAAAATAGTGTAAGAAGATCTGTTGGTAAACTAGGTCATTTATTTGAAGATGAATACAAACATGAAAGGTGAAGGTCAAAATTCATTCTGCTTGATTAAAAGTCGGCAGTTTTTGCTATTATTACTTTGCATTGTTTTGCTTCAATTAATTATTGCTGTTTCATATTTGATTATTTATTTTATTTGTTATGATTATTATTATTGGTGTTTCAGATTATTATAAGTGTTTCTATGCCTAAAAAGGACTTATCATGAATTAGTATGTGTATTACCGATACTCCAACTGCCCATGCACGAAGGGAAAAAAGTAGGTTACATGTTCTGGTATGTTATTTGGCATTCTGGTGCTCTGCAGTCTCTTTCTAACGATCTAAATGTAACCCTTTTTTCTCAAGTTGTTTTTGTTTGTTTGGATACTGATATGAGCACCTGCATCCATGTTTATGGTTATGATCTAATATAAATTTTTTTTCAGATCTTTGAACTGTTAAGGGAGTTCTTTAATCTCAAATCTAAATCAGATGTGTGCAGCTATACCTATGACCAATAGTGCTGATCTGCCAGTTTTATCTTCAGGTTGGATTGTTTTATTTGGCTGGAGATATATTAGGGGGCAATGGTCGATGTATTGCAATGCTAAGAGCATTTCAGGGAGCCATTAAAGACTACAGAACACCATGTGATAAGACCCTTGATAGGGATTTAACTGCAAAAATCAGCAGTTATGTTTCCTTTTTTACTCAATGTAGACCTCTTTCCATTAGCATGGGAAATGCGATTAGGGTTGTAAAGAGTCGAATTGCCAAGTTGCCTCCAAGTTATTCTGAATCAGAGGTAAAAACAACTCTCTGTTCTGATATTGATCGGTTCATCAACGAAAAAATTGTTCTTGCTGATAAGGTGATTGTTGGGCACGCTGCTACAAAGATTCGAGATGGAGATGTTGTTCTTACCTATGGATCGTCATGTGTTGTTGAGATGACACTTTTACATGCCTTCGAGCTTGGGAAACAATTCTGTGTTGTGTTGGTAGACTCACGACCGAAGATTGAAGGCCGGTCATTACTTCGTAGATTGGTGGCTAAGGGCCTCAGTTGCACATATACTCATATAAATGCTATTTCTTATATCATGCATGAAGTTACACGAGTTTTTCTGGGAGCCTCCGGAGTTCTTTCTAATGGAACTGTATATTCAAGGGTTGGAACTGCATGTGTTGCAATGGTGGCTCATGCATTTCGTGTTCCTGTTTTGATCTGTTGTGAAGCATACAAGTTTCATGAAAGAGTGCTACTTGACTCAATATGTTCCAATGAACTAGGTAGTTCAGAAGGAGGTTTAGAATAACCAAAACTAATACTCCCCCCATCCTTATATATAAGAGCCTTTTTTGTTAATGGGCTTCTCCTGAAATGTAAGATGCCTTGAGTTTGTCTCAATAATAAATACACTTTTTCCTATTTTTCCCTTAATTAATTATTATACTACATACATTTCCTTTTATCATGTTCTCATTTTTACTCTCTCTCACACCCATTCATAAATAGGGGCTTTTTTGAAAAAAAAAATAATAATAATAATTTCCTTCATAATTATTATGTTTAATACTTTTAATTGTTTTTTAGAATCTCTCAAATTCAGTAAAAGGCTCTTATATATAGGGACAGAGGAAGTATAAAGTATTTTGAGGCAAAAGTTGGGCATTTTCTTATTCGCTTACTTTTTGCTTTGCAAATGGGGCATTAACGCATGACCTTTGGGTTTAAGAGAATTATAAACTAGATTTGAGCTAGTTTTAAATTGCTTGCAGGTGACAAGGAAGCTGTTGCTGGGGGTTCCTGGGAGAATGGATTTAAGTTCTTTGGACAATTGGACAAGTAAAGACAATATACAGATTCTGAATTTAATGTAAGGTCACAGGTATTCTATTAATGAAAACACCCTTCTCTGTCCAAAAAAAAGGCTGTCAATGACTTTTGTTTTACCGACAGGTACGATGCTACCCCTTCAGATTATGTCTCTATGATTGTTACAGATTATGGCATGGTACGTTGGTTTTAAACTTCGATAATGGTGCATTTTGAGTCATCACTTTGTCTGCAAGGTTTATGTACTTTGGATTAAATTCTGTGCAGATTTGTATGACATCAGTTTTTAGCTTTTAATTCAATGTTATTATCTGTAGACTCCGTGTGGTTCACTATATAGAATTCCAATTTGTTGTGGTCTTCTGTCTGTATGCTTCTTTGGGGACAAATGGATGCCAAGTATGACATTATCTGAAAGAAGCTAACTCTTTACTCCTCCGGTTCATATTTTATACTAATTTAACCATATCAATGAAGTTGGTAAAAATTGGTTGGTGTTATTTGTCAAATATTAACAGTTTTCCAAAATTTCCCTTGAAAACAGTGAGTAAATTATATCATTTTCTGCTCTGCATGAGATTCATAATGACATGCTTCCAATATAATGGATATAATCATTAATTATAGAATATTCCAATTCCCAATTAAGGGCATTATTGGAAAAAAACAATGCTTTATAAAATTTGCAATGCAGGATACATGTCGAGGACCATGAAATCCTTTTAGAATGTGACTTATATGGGGATTAGAATGAGTGGCATCTATCATGTATTAGATCTGATTCTAAATTTTGTTTCCTTTGAAAAGGAGACATACTTTCCTTTTTCCAGGAGGACAAGATCCGTTTTCTTTTTATGTTTATTCTTCCTGCTACAGGTTCCTCCTACAAGAGTGCGAATATGGAAGAGAATACGCATTGATGTAAGGAAACCAAGAGACGTGACTGGAACGACTGATAAAGGGAGAATGACAATTCTAGACCTTATTAAAAAAATTAATGTCAGATCAGAACATTTTAATTGTGAAAAGTTGTAAAACCTGGAGTTTGGGTAGTAAAAATTCAAAGCTTGGGAAGTTAATAGTTTCTTATTTGACATTGTTTAATTTACTCTGATTGATTGTATTACAATCGCATTTATGATTCCTGATTTAGTGTTGTCTATTTAGGAAAGATTGTAATTACTCTTTATTTCTCTATTTTGTAATCCAATCAATCACTCCCGTGATAGCCCCCTTGGAGCTTATATAAGGGTAATTCTTTCTTTGAATAAAGACATCATTAACAAAGAGTGTTTTACTTCTAATTCAAACATAATATTAGAGCAGTGGAGTTCAATATAGACTCAGAAAGAGTGAAACGGTGGGATGGACACAGAAAAGTTGAGAGAGAGAGGGAGAGAGAAGGAAGGATGCACCCAGGGTCTCAAGAGGAGGGGGAGTGAGCATATGCTGGCATACCGCCCCCATAGTTGATATGGGAACCCTTCGATCTGCCTTTCCCCGGAGTCCGATGGTGATCAGAGCTGTGCTTGAGTCACACACACCTCAAACACTGCGTGTAAACTCACGTGCCGTCACTGTCCTCTCATGCCGATGAAAGTTTGTGCCGGAAAATGGATCCTTGTGACTTCCCTCCTCTTTTCAAATTTGTTTCTTAACTCCGACCAGATTAGGAGCTAATCCAATGGCTTTAATGTCTGTACAAATCCTTAAACATAAACACTTAGAGATGACATTAGAATTTTCCTCCCTTATGGAAAATCAAGTTATGGCCATTAACCACAAACTTAATGGGGATAATTACCTCCAATGGTCTCAAAGTGTATTAAGATATAGATGTGATAAGAGAGAGGAGAAGTATATTAATGGAGAAGTTGCCCAACCAGCCGCCAATGATCTAAATTTCGGCACCTAGTTTGCTAAAAATAATCAAGTAATGACTTAATTGTGTAATTCGATGACTCTAGAGATTAGTGAGGGCTATCATTTTGCAAACACGACAAAAAAAAAAAAAAAATCTAGGATGCAACCAGGAGAACCTTCTCTTCTCTGGATAACACTGCTACCTTGATTTAACTAAAGCAGCAACTCTGTGATTTGAGACAAGAAAGCATGAGGGCAGCCTAATATTATAATGCATTGTAAAAACTATGACAACAACAGGACTTGTTAAGGGTACATTCATGGAAAAATGTTGGGTATGCTCAATTGTACAAGAAGATAATGGAAAAAGGAAGGATGCATGACCTTCTTCTAGATCTAAACAATCATTACGAGAAAATTAGGATATAGGATTGAAACCCTTACCACCCCTATCTGAAGTTGTAAACTATGTACGATTTAAAGAAAGCAAAAAACTCTTGAATCAAAGTGGCCCAAGTTAGGTTGAGGGATCATTTCTTGCTATGAGAGGAAGGCAAGGTGAACGAAGGACCAACAAATGGTAAAATCATTGCAATAAGAAGGGTCATCTCAGACAAGAATGTTGGAAACTACATGGACCAACATCAAATGGAAAATAGAAATTCCAACAAAGTAAGCTCATTATAGCTGAACAAAAGGCAAAAGATGATGATCGCCTCAGCAAGGAAAAACTGCAGGTGCTTCACAAGATACTTGAAAAATAGAATAAATAAAATTTTGTGCCTAGTGTCAATTTGGTGCAATCAAGTAATTCTATTATAACTCTCAATGCTATGATGACTAGTGAAGATACATGGATAGTTGACTCTGAAGCTACAGATCACATGACCAATAATAAAACTTTGTTTACAACTCTTAAGTTGTGTAATGAAAACCTCAAAGTCAAAGTGGCTAATGGTGTATTCACAAAAATTGAGGGAATTGGCACTGTGACACTATCTAATCACTTGATAATATATAATGTTTTGTTTGTACCTAAACTCACTTGTACGCTAATATCTATGAGCAAATTAACTAAAGGGCGAATATGCCAAGTGATTTTTTATGATGATTTATGTATTTTTCAGGATTGAAACTTGGGGAAGACAATTGAGAGTTCTAGAGATCAGATGTGAAGAATAAAGATGCTAGGAATGCAAGGAAGGCAATGGTTAACTCAAATTCTCAAAACAAAGATGTATTTTTGTGGCATTGTAGTTCAAGCCACCCTAGTTTTAATTATATAAAGCATGTATTTCCAAGTTTATTAAATAAGATTTCTATTCATTTTCATTGTGAAACTTGCCAACTTACAAAGCAAACATGATCCTTATATCTCAAATAGTCCTCCACACCTCTGTACCATTTACACTAATCCATGGTGACATTTAGGGCCCTAACTTCCGCCTTTCTTGTCAATCGAACTTCTGCCATTTACACTAATCCATGCAATCCTAACTTCCGCCTTTCTTGTTAATCGAATTCTCTCCAAATTGTCCTCTTATCAACTCATTACCCTAAAAGGTGTTTGGTAGTGTGTCTTTGTTCACAAACATGAGGGAAACAAATTTGATGCCTAAGCTAACAAAGGTATATTCTTTAGTTACTCCTCTATTTGGAAAGGGTATAAATGTTATTGTCCTACTTCTAAGAAACTCATCATCTCTAAACATTTATCTATGAAGAGGATGCTTACTATCCCAAATTACTCATTCCAAGGGAGCACTCAGATATCGAATGGCTAATTTCTCAAGATCCTACCCTCCAAGTCCCTAAAACCATACCATCACCTAAACACACTCTTATGAAGTTCATTCACATATTCCTCTTGCGTACCTCCACTGTGTCTGTCGTCGATGCCTTGCCATCATGCTGAGGCTGTTGTCTCTACTTGTCGAATGACTACTATAAACTTCAAACAGGGTTAGAGAAAGGTCTAAGGAATTTGATGGTTTCAAACTTTGATACATGATAAAAGTAGGAACAAGAAATGGTATTGGTATCTTCTTTGATAAAAAGTGGAAGTTAAAAGGATTGAAGACAAATCATATCTTCAAGAATGATTGTTTGAAGGGATACATCAAGTAGGTGCAAAAGCATATTTTAAAGAAAAGTTGTTGAATGCCTCAATGATTTCAAAATCATGGATTGTTACCATGATTATTTTAGTCTCATATTTATTCTATAATAAGATTTACACATCTTGTTGATGTTGCATGTTAAAATATTCTTGGCAAAAGTAAGTTCCTATAGGCACACAAATTAACGAAATTGAAATTTGATGAGAGAGTTTTATAAAATTATTAATAATTATTTTGTCCATTGCAAATTGAATATAGGGTTAAGGAGCAATTTGGTCAATAAACTATTACTTCAGAAACGCCCAGCACAAATAATTTTCAAGTTGACCAAAAATACCAAAAAACTTTTAAAAACGTGCAATCACCGCAACGCCGTTAGAAAAAGATAACGTCCGTTATCTAAAGTACAAATTGGCCAACGAACTTTTACTTCAATAGCGCCCAGCACAAAAACATCGAAAATGATCCTCTTGATAAATTAGCATACTCTATTGAGATAAAATGAGAGAGTAATGTCACTAGGGAGAGTAAAAGTGATGTCCGGGGGGTAAAAGTTATGTTATAATCCTTTTTTTTTAACCATGGTTTTATGGGTGTTTTTTTTTTACTAATGTTTTTAAGGAGACGGTTCTAATATATATTGTATGTATTATGTTTTTCCCCCCTTCACAAGGTGTCTTTTTCTTATTGGATTCTTTTTAGGAAGATTTTAAGAAGGTACCATTTTTGTTTATAGATATCTACGGGGGGTGTGTGTGTGAAAATGACAAAAAAAAATACCACTTGAACTTTAAAATCATGTTGATAACAATAATAAAACAATTAATAAGAACAATAAAACAATTGATAACTTATTTTATTTTAAAATCACTTATTTAGAATTTTAAAGTTCAAATGATATTTTTTTGCGATTTTCCCCTTATGTGTGTCCCTCACACTTAATAATCTCTACAAAAATTGTTTTTTTGGAGTTTTTATTTAACAAATAAAAGGTTGTTGATAATTTTGTTATTTATTTTTGTAACTCTTGATTGAAGTTGGAGGATTATGAATAGAAGGTCATGTAACACACATTAAGAGTATCTAAGTGAATAAGAATTACTCAACCTATTTCTCCAATTCTTTCTTATCTTGCTCATTTCTCTCATCTCAGATCTCTTTTATTTTCTTATTTTTATAAGAAAAAGAAATACATGGCTATTTTGACTTGGCGGCCCATTTTTTACCGATTCAATTAGGTTTCTTATTCTCCATATTTATCAATACACAAAAATAGACTTATTAAACATCTGACCAATTTCAAGAAAACACTATGATTTGATTTTCTTAACACTTGAAAAATTACACTCTCTTCGACCTTCAATATAAAAATTGAATGATTATTTTATGGATATTGAAAAAATTGGTTAAATTAGTTATTTATAACAAATATGGGTTAGTTTTCTTAAAATACCATTTATATTTACGTGCGTTGCAACCACTCTTGATAAAAACCCTTGTGTATGCCTAAGTGCAATCAATAAAATTATATGCTTTGAGGAGAAAATTATAAGTTTGGGACAATGTAAAATAACATCTTATATTTTAAACTAAAACAACTTATTTAGCTTATGGTAGTAACTACGAACTAAAGCGTACTAACTTCACAAGTATGACAAGTGTTCAAGAATCGAACACCCAATTTCCTTTTCTAAGATGATAAATTAGAAGTAACTTGCTTGGGATAAAATCAACACTAACATTATTTTGTTGCCTTTTCACCGGGTCATTTTTGCTTCTTGTCTGAAGCAGTATTGCTACTATCGATGGCACCAACAGCTACCATGTCCATTAACCTCTCGTAATCAATTTCAGTTGACCTGAACTTGAACTTGATGCCTACCTGAATCCATGACTTGATACAAAGAATAGATTGTGTGCTATCATGGGACATACAGAACCGTTGCTTGTTGATCTCATCACCCCTGCCACAGAAAAGTTCTTCAGGCACAAGTGAAGTTGCCTGCATAGCCAGGAAATCTCTAGCCATCACAGATAATCGCGGATAGCGTGCACTATTGACCTTCCACCATTCTAGAACATCTGTAGGTATTGGAGCTGGAGCCTCTAAAAGATACTGACTTAGCTCATCAGTGCCAGAGCTCATGCTTGCACGTCGTTTCTTGCGCGCTATCTCCTCTGCAAAGGAAACAGCCCCATCTTCAACTTCCTGAGCACTGTATCCAGCACTCATGGATGAGAATTGAGTTGTAGAATAATTTCTGGTAAAATGGGTTCTTGCTTCCTCTAGAAAACTATCTGAGTTTAAACCCTCGGGGATTAGCTCTCCCTTGATTCGAGGATCTAGAATTGCTGCCATATATGTGAATATGTTGCAAACCTGATTAATGTAACTTCTAGCCTTTTTAGCCATTTCTTCTGCAGCGCTTTTTAGCCAGTCTGGGCTGTGACGGGATTCTCTGCAGTTAGCAATTGTTTCGGAGATGTGATCCATGAAGAAAAGGACGAGACCGACTGTTGGCACCTTACTTGTGCATAGGTTATTCGTGGTCTTGTAGAATGGCTCCAAATATTGATGCACGACACTAGCCACACTTTTTTCCGTTGAATTCAGCAACATCCTACTACCAAGAGTCTCCTCATATTTACGAATAGCTGCATCCATAGATTTACCTCCCTGCATCATAAATATGACCATATTCCATTACCTTGAATTCAAACGGGCACGTATCAGATTCACAGGAATGTTATAAAATTAGTACATGATCAAAGTTAAATACAAATTTTCATAACAAGGCTACTATATCTACCATTCCTCACAACACATTGACTGCAATTATGGGCACAAAAATCACAATTTTCCTATACATCTTTTAGAGAAAATTTACTGCAATAAGCTTAAACTGACCACCAGACAGAAGTTTCCAGTCGATCACTACCCGGTTAGAAATCCCATTTTAGAGAGTAAAGCCTCCAACAAAATCACACTATCACAATATAAGTGCACATGGAATACAGATATATCTTGGACACGTTTCAATAACACATACACTAGTAGGCGCAGAGATTGATAAAAACACAAGTGCGTCCGCTAGTATGTAAAAAAGTGAATTTAGGAGGCATGTCAAGTTCCAAAAAGACAGCTCCTTTCTTGAAGTGCCAGTACATCAATCAACAATGCATGGATTATTTATTTAATTCCCAAGCTAAACATGAAACAGGTGTCATGGACGTTTAACACCATGACCTGCTGATTTTCCTTGACGTAATTTTTAGTTTTTCTGTTGAAGTTATTACATTTGTTATGCTTTTTGATGAAATAACAATCATACACAACTCAACCAATTTATACAAAAAAATCACATGCTCCCCTATTATGATTAAATGAAGCACTACTTATAAATTTTTTAACAAATTTGAAATCTTGGCAGATGCAGAGTAACTCCTGAATCTTTAACATGAACTAACTAAAGTAGTACTAGTAAGTGTCCTCTCCTTATTTACGTCAAGGCCTGTTTCACCTGGAAAGTCAGGTAATTCTGAACTGTTTTTCAACACCATAAACATAAGAAACCTCAAGCATGAAATCAATGATAGTTTTGACCACGATAATATTGGCACCATAAAGATAACAAAAGATCTCTTTTTTCCATTTTGCCCAACTATTTCCTGATTACTGTCACTGACTAGGTAAAGATGTTCCAATTTACAAATAGAAATTTAATATAACACAAATTCATAATAGAAAAATGAACTTTCATTTGATTCACAGTTAACATTTCCCATATGACCCCTTGAACAAAAATATCTGAATGTTTCATAGGGATCTTCAAGTCCATTATTAAAGTAGTCAAAGATAACAAGGTACCTTGCGAACAATGTCAAGCATCTGGTAATTTCCACTCCACCGTGTGGAAATATCAAGTGGAAATTTCCAAGTACCTTCTTGATAAACCGTAGAAATTTGAATAAAGTCCTCAGCCATCTCTGATGAGGCATTCAATTCTATTACAAATTCCCGGATCTTAGAAATTATTGACTTAGTGGATCTCAAACCATCATCTATAATCAAGCTCAAAGTTCTAGCAGCACAGGGGAGATAACAGAATGGCCCTATCTTCTGAGCATCTAAGTCCTCTTTCAAAGTATGGCAGGCATGCATGGCACTTTGACTATTATCATGGGTACATGAGAGGATTCTATTTTCAATATTGTACATTTTAAAAACTTTAATGAGGGAGTGATATATTTCTGTACTCCCATAAGGTGAAGATATGCGACAAATGTCAAGAAGCACTTTCTGGAAGCACCAGTTTTCATCAATCCACTGACAAGTGACACTCATATAAAAGATCTGTTCAAAAGAAGTCCAGAAATCAACTGTGATGGAGAACTTGGAAGAAACTTGTGCTAAAAACGCTTTCACTTCTTCCTTCATGCTTCTCAAAACATCAAAAAGCACAGATCTATAGTTCTCACTTGGCCAGAGTTGTATTGATGAATTTAGAAACTTGAAGGAATTCGTTAGCCACTTCTCCTCCAGAGTAGACAGGGGCAGAGAAGCCATAACAAGCCACCTAATGAGCAACCAATTTAGATTATCATAATCGACCTGGTTTGCTTTTCCTTGAGGTTGAGTCTTCTTGACCACAGCAATATGCTGAGTTGCTGGATTGTTTACGGCATCCCCTGACTTATCATACCCTGGATGACGATTGGCAAGGTGCCTTCCCAAATTGCCTTCATAAATAAAGAAAAATTGGTACATATTCAGAAGCTAGAATTGATAGGTAGATTTTATTATAAAGCTTATATAATTTAAAATTGGTGTGAGTTAAAACATATAGTGAAATAAGAAGTTGGAAGGAGGAAGTCATGATAAATATTTACATGATACAAAGTCAGAAACTTCTCAATATCTCCTTAAGAAATTTATTGAGTAATGCTTTGGCTTGGCTTGATAACAACAAATTGAAGCCTGTTATGACAAACCTCAGCAGTAGAAAAGATGCACGTGATATTTATAAAAGAAAGGATAGGCCATAATCAATGAAAGAAAACAGCACACGAGAAATACCTGTGGCAGTTGCAATAGAATATGTTTGTCCACAAAACTTGCATCTTCGGGTCTTCCCATCAACAGCTGTCTCAAAGAACTTGAGATAAACTGATGTCATTGTTTTCTTTCTTGGCTTAACTGAATTTATAGGATTTGCCTTTTCGGAAGAGCCTAAGCCAAGATTTACGGGATCCATGTTTGGAATCAGCGTCACCTCCATTATTGATTTGTGATCATCTACCGAATGGAGCAGAGTAGAGCTTAAAGAGTCATAGAATGCATTCAAGTTTTGAAAAGGAAAAATAACCGAAGTCAATTTTTCATATTTGAATCAGTAAATAACGCACAAAATGCTCAAAATTACGTCATTATCCTAGGTTTTGAATATCATGATATATATCATCATCTTAAAAACAAAATTTGACAGCTTCACTAGACTTGGTTGCCCATGTATTCAAAACTCAATGAGACGCCTAAAACCTTTAAGTATCTTATTCACATGGAAAAATAATCTACAAATCCTCATAGTTTTCCTCAGTTTTGAATCAGGTCCCTGAGGTTTTTTTCTTATTATCGGGTACTTTAACTTTCGGCCGTTAGATCCATTACTCCCAGACCATTAAATTATACAAAGACCGATAAAATTCTCAATTAAACGAAACCCATGTGCATCTTTCCCTTCTCTCTCCTTCCGCCATGACCGAGCTTTCCTTCCTCAACATCTACTCCTTCTCCACCATTCTCATTCTTTCATTCTTTGTTCTTCTCCATGCATCACTACTTACTTCATTCCTTCTCACTCCCCCTTCATATTCTTCCAAAATCTTAAGATAGTGATTATTATTCTTTCGTTCAGGAGGTTATTAATTATAATGTTCCTGGACGAATGTCTTGAATTACGTCAAACCTGCCAGACTATAACCAAATTATAAGTTGGGAAATCAAGCATTTTGATTGCATTTCGCTGATCAAAACTTGAAATTGATTAATAAACAAAGGAAGAGCATAAAGCAACGGCCAGAGTCCAGAGTATGCAATTACTATAAATGAGAAAGACTACGGAAACAGGGTAAGTGGTTTCAGGTACCTTTGTAACTTCGATACTGGCTATTTACACTCCAGTCCATACGATTACCACCCGCTGCCAGCCGTCTGATCAGTAAAGCACGATGGTAAGAAGAAAAGGCAAAAACAAGTTATTGTAAAAACAAGAGGAAAGGATAAGAATTCTGAAAAACATGGCAGCCCCCAGCAGAAATTGACCAAAGGTATAACATCATCCAGAGGAACAAAAAAAAAAGAGCCGTAAGTAAAGCAGTGATTAACGAAAAGTTGAAAAACTGAAGGGAAAAAAAAAAACTGAATTGCGGAACACAGGCAACAGAGGCGAGATAAAGTAGAGCAAGACTCTGGTTCAAACTGAGTAGAGAATATCCGAATAAGGAAGACAGGAGTAACAGTAGGAAGGAGTTTCCTCACCGCAAAATTCATGAGAAATGAGGGACGTGTAAGAGGCTGATGAAAACATGAAGGAGCGAGAGACTTGACAGAGAAGAATAGATTGGAAAAAAGATGAAAGTTGTGGGAGGGGAGAAGAGGCAGTGAGAGTGAGTCAAAAGAATATGTGCAAATTCAGCTGAAGAAATTTGGTAAGGGTGGGATGGGGGACGGGGGGAGTGGAAGGAGAAGGAAACTGAAAAAACTGAAGGAGGAGGGAAGATCGGCGTGGATCTGAAGCCGGATCTGATGAGCCGAGAGGGAGAGAGAGCGAGGGTAGACAGAGGGAATGAAGCGTAGAGAGAGGGAAGAAGCGAGCCGGGTAGAAGAGTGGAGATGCGATGCAGATATGGCCAGCTTCATTCGTTGATTGAAGTTAAAAAGTTAACCATGGTTTGGCTGTTGGGATTTTTAACGATGTCGCTGAGTTATATCCGTATAAATATGTAGTACAGTATCATATAAAACTGGGTACTATAGAAAAAATTAAAATGACGGAGATAATATAATTGTTTTTAGTAGGAGTATGTACATGTATGATGGCTGGCTCGGCCTCGGCGTGGTTCCTCTTATCATACCCGTGTTCTCGATTAACTCAAAAATCTCAAACTTCAATAAACTCGAGCGAGCTAGAGTACGAGTTTGCCTCTCCACTCAGCCGTTTGGCTTAGACTCCTACTCACGTGCTACCCCTCACTTCCCATTTATCCGGCCTACCCAAATTATTATTTCCTTTATTTATAAATATAAAATAAAATTGACTTTTTAAAAATATTGTGAAAGTTAGTTAAATTTCTCTAAGCTATTTTGCTTAACATATGAATTGATGTATAATCTAATAAGACATAACATATGATATGATTAAGTAATTTATTTAACTTTCTTATTATATGACATATGGTGGAAGTTGATCTTTATTATAAATGTGATATAAAACATACTTTTTTATATTTATCAATATTTTCTTAATTTACCTCTATTTATACTCACTCAACGAAAATTAAAGAAAGGTGAAAATGAGAGAATTAAAATATATCACTAAAGTATTTTGGAAGATACATGTTATATTAACTAGCTTAAATAACTTCATTAATCCAATCAAATTATGTAAGTATATTTTATGTTAAGTATCGAAAAGAGTTTTGATTATTAACACTTTTTTTATTTATAGAAAAAAATTTTGGAGAGGTTCGACACCAGTCCTCCACCAAGGCCAGAGCATGGCCTCGGGCTCTATGAGCACTTACTGGGGACTTACGAGATCACCTACCAAAGGAGTTCCAGCAATGGCAGAGGGGATCGAACCCACGTCCCAAGGGACTAATTCTGGATCCCTTACCATCCGTGCCAACTCTTATTGGCAATTATTAACCCTTTAAGTCTCCATATGTTTTATAATAATTTGTTCAAGTTAAAGTGCATTTGCGACCTGAAAGTTTTTACCATGGGCCAATCTCCCCTTAGAAGTTTTCACAATGGGGCAATTTTGTCCCAAAAATTTTTTCAGGGGCAATTTTACCCCAAAAGTATAACAAGTGAAGCAATTTTTTCATGACCATTATCCCAATTAATTTTAAATGTTAGTTGACTAAATATGTCAAACAGGTAGTCCATATGTCATCCACTTCATTTTTTATAAGGTGTAAATTTGCCCCAAGAGTCTTAAATCTAACTTTGAAAAACAGATAAATGATACATGGACTTTCGGTGAAAAATTACACATTAACAAAAAAAGACGTGGATGACATATGAGATGTCAACTCAGCATATTTGGACAACTAACAATAAAAAATAATTAGCATAACAAGAAGGGCAAAATTACCCCCAAAAAACTTCCAAAACAAAATTACCCCTTGGTGAAAACTTTTGGGCAACCTTAATTTGTTACTCTAGTTCATTAAATCAAAATTCATTTCTTGTTTTAACATAAATTGAGACCAATGCCGCCCCAATTGAAATAGTTGGTACAAAATATATTCGTGAGGCGCGCTAGGGGGTGAGTAATCTCAATGTGAACTGACTTTTCCTAAATGAGTGGCAAATGAGGTATCTTATTACAGTTTCTCGATCGAATGTGAAGATGCAAACTAGAATGAGAAATGTGAACAATTTTCCTAGTGAAAGAAACGAAACTGTATTAGGATGATAGGCTAATTACAAAGGAAACTAAACAACCTGAATATCAGTTATGCATGTTGATAATTGAAAGTAAAACGAATAACGTAAAAATGTAAATAGACGTGAGTTTTAGAGTAATGATTTCTATAGCAACGCTATGTTTGGCATCTCCTATTTATAGGCGAGGCCAAAGGTTCCTCATATTACACGTTGCTCGATCTTTGATGTCAGCCTGCCATGTTCATGCACTCGTCACACCTTCTTCATGGTGGTGGGTAATGTATATTGTTTTTATACAAGTGAGGGCAAACCTCTTAGAATATGTAATAAATAAATTGTAATATGTTGTACGTTATTAGTTAGTTGTTAGTGAGATTTATCATAGGGTGTCGTTTTGTATATAAATAGCCTAATAGTCAGACAATACATTATACATCAGTGGTGCAAACTTCTTTTTTCATAAATGAGAAGTATTCTTCTTTCATTACCCTGTTATGATTTCTAGACAGATAAATCATAAAGTTCAGTTAATTAACATGGTATCAAAGCCACTCAAATCCTCCTTGATTTCTCTTGTTCATTAGTGACCCACATCCCACATCTAAAGATTGGCCCAAGATCCCTTTTCCTTGAAACCAAACCAGTGAAGGGATTTGCGGCCCACAAGTCAAGATTGACTCAAGATCCTTGGCCTTTGAATCAAGATCAGTGGAGGACCTCTCGCGTGTCAATCCATTCAACCTAAACTGAGATGTGAGTCCGGTGATACGAGCATCATCAAGGGATTCGACTCGATCTTGAGCCCTAGCTCTCACGGCTTTCTTGTGTGTCATCCACTTTCATATTGCTGCTACATGATTTGCACACAACTAAGGGATCTCTTGATTAAAGCCCTAGCTCTCACGGCAGCGTATTGCTATTCCTCACCGTAAAGAGTACACTAGCTCTCACAGCTCTCTTGTGTGTCATCCACTTTCCTATTGCTGCTATGTGATTTGAACACAACTAAGGGATCTCTTGATTAAAGCCCTAGCTCTCGCGGCAGCATATTGCTATTCCTCGCCATAAAGATTGCACGGAATTCATCACAATTGTCGTTGATTCATCAGCGTCCGAATCTGGTAAAGCTTCTAACTACAAGAATCCATCATAATTATCATCAATTCTTCATAGTCTCGTCAGTCTCTGACTTTGGTAAAGCTTCCAACTGCAACAATCTCATTCATCCTTTTCTGCTGACTCTTATGGCTGATAAAGACTCTAATAAATCAGGTTCCTTGACGGAGCATAATAGATCATCCATTGGTACAGATTCTATCCCCTTCTCTCATCCGTTATATTTGCACCCATCCGATACTCAAGGCTTATCAATCATTCAACATACTCTTACTGGTCCTGAAAATTACACAGTCTAGAGTTGTGCTGTGCAAATTGCTCTTCTCGGAAAACACAAGCTCAATTTAGTTGATGGCACTTGCCAAAAAGAGGATCAAGATCAGGCGCTCCATGGTCAATAGGAGAGATGCAGCACAGTTGTGCTCTCCTAGCTGCTTAATTCAATCTTAAAATAATTTAGCAAATGGTGTAATTTTCTACCAAAACGCACACCATGTTTGGACCAACCTGAAGGAGTGATTTAACAAGAAGAATGGTGCCAGGATATTTTCTCTGCATCGAGAAATCGATTTGCATCATCAGGGTTCTACTTAATTTCCTTTTATGTCTCAAAACTAAAGGAATTATGGGAAAACCAATTTGATAAATGCTTGGAAAGGAGAGATTATATCATCCATAAAAATCCTCATCCTTAAAGAAAGAATCTTAGTTATACATTTTTAGTGAATCGAGCAAAGAGAGATAGGTCTGAAGTACTCAATTCTTTGATGGTTACCCTCTTTGGGATAAGGCACATTAGAGTTTTACTAGAATCTACCATATCAATTTAGCCCTCAAAAGTTTACTTAACAAATCAACAAAATGACATACCCACTATTGACTAATTCGATTGGAAAAATATGGGTGAAAATCCATTGAACCTAGGAACCTTTGTAAGGACCCATAGCAAACAAAGCATCATGAATCTCCAGATCATATGGAATTGAGTTTAAACCAACCAATTGTAAGTAAAGGATCTATCCTTGGAAAATTTGATTCTATGTACAAATGCACAACACTACACTTCATATGCTGAAATTACTTTTTAAAATAATCAATCATCAAAGCCTTCAATTCTTCTTCATTATCTACTGATTCATCATTTTCATTTTTAAGAGCCACCGCTCTATTCCCTCTTCTTCTAATGATTGTCTTAAGGTGATATATATTATATTCCTATCACCCTTAGTAATCCAATATGCATGAGATTTTTTAAACCATTTAATTTGCTCACTTTATCTAGTTCTCTCTGCAAAGTTAATTTCAAATTTCACATAAATTAAGAATGTGGATAAGCAAGAGAGTTTTGTATTCTATTGAGCCTTGCCAATAGGTTATTTACCATTTTCTCAACCAATCCAAATACATTTCTAGTCCAAATAGATCTTCTTCCTAAAAATTTTTCAGATTAATCATTAAATCATCCTTTTTAGACCATGTGTTGCTAAGAAAGTTCTTAAAATCATCATTGGCACGCCACATTGCTTTAAATCAAAATAGATAGGATTTATTACTGTTATTTCCAAAAATTCCAAGAGCAACAACAAAGGATTATGATTAGAGAAACTCGTTCTAAGGAGTACCTTAACAATGCAATTTGGCACTAAGGACAATATGAGAGAATTAACCAATACCCTATCAAGCCTCTCATATAATATTGAATGACCTAATACAAAAGGACCTTTCTAGGTGAATCTCAGGCCTATAAAATCCAAATCCAAAAGTCCACATGCATCAATACAATCACAAAACCACTTCATTCTATTGGAGTTACAACTTATGCCTCCAATCCACTCATATAGTTTAGTGATATCATTAAGATCACTAATAACAATCCATGGTTGTAGTTTTCCAATCAAAAATTGTTGAAGCTTCGCCCATAATTCCTATCAAAAATTTGAGTAGGGAATAGCATAGGCAGTCATTAAGACAATCGACGATACTCAGGAGAAGGAACATTCCATATTGTTGAATTGAACAAAATATTCTATTATTAAATTAATTAACCAACCAATATAATTGAAAATTTTGTATTTATAGACAAACAACCATACCTATACTGGCCCGATATAGAAGGCCCAATTACACAATCCATAGAAATACAAACCAAATACAAAATACAATAATCTCAACACTCCCATCAAGTCGAGGCCTAACCAAGCCTATAGCTCCTCACTTGCTAAGCATCATATCTTGTATCTCTTTACCTACAACCTTAGTCAAGATATCTACCTCTTGACTATTAGATCGAACATGTTGCAAGGGAATCACCTTCGCTAAAAGCTTTTCTTGAACAAAATGAAGATATATATATCAATATGCTTTGTTTTCTCATCAAAAACAAGATTAGAAGCTATATGCAAGGCGCCTTATTATCACAATATACGTTAACATGGGTTAAATGTTCATAACCAATTTCCTTGAGTAGTCCAACTGCCCACACAACTTCTGATACTGCCGAACTCAATGCTTGATACTCCACTTCAGCTGAAGCCTTCATAACAATATATTGTTTCTTTGTTTTCTATACCATAAGCGAACCATGAAAAGACTCATAATTTTAGGCACATTTATCGATAAGAAAAGAAAGCACATAGCTCATGATACATACAATATTGATTCTACAATATATGGTCTACACTAAATATTTTCACATAAAGTGTGATTGTGGATTCACCAAAAATATTACAGTATATAAAATAAAGTCTTTGGTCTAATAGCAGATAAATAGTCATAATATTACAAAAATATGAGTGTCCTAAGATAGCAATATAGAAATCCATACAACACTAATACCAAAAAGAGGCTTACAAAGTTTCTAAACTTTTATGCCTTTAGTTGCTTCCCTTAGTCTCTGGTAAGATTAGAAGTTTCGCCTTAAAAAGATTGATGATGACGGGGTGAGACATAAAGTCCCAGTAATCAAAATTAATTTATCAAATATGCAAGAAATGATTGCAAATCACAGAAGCAGATTTAATAATATAATTATAATACTAACAATAATTAAAGGAAACATGATAATTAACAATAACTAAAACCATCCCCGTTCATTCATCCTGCTCTTCTTTATATCTTCTAGACGTGGTACAGCCTATCAGTACTAGTATACTTGGACAAGGTTATCTAGACACTTCAAGAATATTGTCCCCTCCCATGCTACCACCGATATACCGTAATAAGGAGGTGTCCGCTCAAAACACTCTACTCAAATTCCGAGTCAGGAATGAGAGAGCCAATGGACACAATTTCACCCTAAATCTCTTTCACACAAACCAGCATATCCAATAATAGATAGACAATATATCCTTATAATTTATTAAAATCATCATACAATACATTGTTCCATTTACAACATGTTTTAACAAACATCATAACTATCACAACAATCACTACTGCTTTACTAAAACAATTACATGTTCATATATAGGCATAATTTTTCAAAACACATACCAAGAAGACATATAATAGTAAAGTTTAGAAGACACCTTATAGTCCAAAACAAGCATATAAAATAAATTAACCCCGGTTATCTCCACTTCAAGCTAAATCTCGAGAAGTAAAACACGAACAATCACCAATCACAAGAAAATTCTCCATCATCACAATAATGATTTAATATAATTTATATTATAATAATTATAATAATAATATATTATCATAAAAACTAAAAATAATATTTCAATTGTTCAAACTTCAAACTAAATCAATTAAAATTAGTTATCAATCCTTCTATACATATATACAGTCATCTATTTTCAAAATTCAAAACTTATCCAAAATTGTAACCTCAAAATTTTCACTAACCAATATAATATTACCTTCATTTGAAAGAGAAAAAATATATAGAACAACTTTCATGAAAGAATCATATTTAAAAAAAAAAGTTAATTTAACTTTCTAAATGATCTTATAAAATAAATAACATACCTCAGAAGACTCAAATTACTCCAACTCTCCTTCTTCTCACTTTCGTTTTTATTTTCTTTCCCTCTCAACTGCCAGCATATATATATATATATATATATATATATATATATATATATATATATATATATAGGCAAGGGGGTGTAATTAATACACTCCCTCTTTTCAAAGGCGGTGGCTTTTTTTTTTTTTTTACTTCCTTCCTCCACACTCATCTTCATTCTTTTTTTTTTCTTTCCCTTCTTCCGCAAGCATCCTTCTCTCTCTCTTCTTTTTTTTTTATAAAAGATGGGGGAAATTATCTCAAAAGACCCAACTTTATTTTTATTTATTTACTTTATTTTTTTACAATTACAATTTAATTACAATAATCAAATATAATTATTTCATAATTACAATTAAATCCTAATAATAAAATTAGGATGTTACAAACCACCAAGCTTTAGAAGATATCATGTAATTGATCTTCTTGTCATTTCACATGCTCCCCAGTCAGCACCACAGAAACAGTCTAATGTAGCGGTGCCTTCTTGACTAATAAGCACTCCTACCCTCAGGCTTTGCTTTAAGTATCGCAACATATACAAAGCCACTGTCATGTTGGGATTTATACACGCAACGAAAGAAAATTTATCCAATAAATTACGAATCACATAGGAGAATTTATCAATGGCGTTTAAATCGGATTAGTTAGAGCCGTACCTTTCGTATGCGTGTGTCTTGTTTGATCAACAAGAGCCGACTGAGCGAATCCACTCCCTTTACTGGTATCCACATCGAATAACACCCCAACATCGACGGCAGTATGTTATCACCTTCAACGTCTTACATTTCTTTTCTTTCTCTAGGGTTTATCTTTTGTGGCTTATCTTTCTTTTAATACAACTTGAACCTAAAACCCTAAAGGGTCGTATTAAAATATTCAAAATTAATCTTAATTAATCTTGAAATTTGAATCTGGAATAAAATAATATTAATTAATATATCCAATAGATCTAATCTAATCTATTTATTTTAATTCAAATTAAAAGCCTACTGATTTAATTTATCTTTATAAATTAAATATGAGATATGATATCTATCTATTTAATTAAATCTTAGATACTTTATCTTAATTCAAATTAAATATGAGATACAATATCTTTGTTTATTTTAATTATTTAATTTATCAAATAAATTAAATACTACATAATGATATTATTATTATTTTCAAAATTACATTTACACACACACACACACATCCTAAATTAAATGTTATATTCATTAAATCTTAGACATATCTAAGATTCAATGAATCTAGATATTATTGCTCATATTGGGCTATTCTTATATGTGACCCTCAAGGCTCACACGAGATTGGCAACGGGCCAATATTGTACCAGCCCATAAGTCGCAAGTGGCCTCTAGCAAGACATTGTGACTACCCAATTCATATGAGAATCGATGATATGATACAACCTATCATACAACCATGCCACGTCCCTTTTGTCACACGATAATTTGGTCAAAAATGAAACATGAACAGTGTCATCCTCCTCTTCTTGACCATTACTTTCTTGATTCTTGAGTAGTTTAACAATTGAAATGGAAACTTCTTTCTATCGTAGTATGACCATATATTTCTCAGACTCACATATCAAGGGGCCCAGTGATATCTTTCTACAAATGTGAGAGACAAATCTCACCTGATCATTCACATTCCTCTGCATGAAAACCACTAATCTCGATCAAAGCCTTTATCATCATCCAGTCAAAGGTGACTTTTGACTAGAAAATCCTCAAAATGTCATATTTGTGTCAGAAACATTAAATGCACTGTAGAAAACAGAGTAGACGAAAGGAATTGCAAAGCATACCAAAGAGATTGCGTTGAAGCATTTGTTGAAGCAAAGATAAAAGCGACTTATCATTAAAATCCTTCAACAGCTTCAATCTATCTCTAATGGACAAATCAGGATATCATAATAGTCATTTAATGAAGATAAATGACAAACAAAATAGAGGGAAAGCACATAAGCTTTAATGGCTACTTCTAATGGTCATATTCTAAGATACTCAATTGAAGAATATGTTCAACAATTATATGATCTTTATCAACTATAAAAAGAGACTCATTCAAGATAAAAAGATTAACAAACGACTCGACAAAGCCAATAATGATAGCTTACAACTTCACCCTTGAAATGCCAATACTCTAACTCCAACATTATCTCATATGCTATCTGTTCTCAATGTTTATATAGTTTATCGTATAGAGGGAGATGATTTGTAATATACTTAAGTGTTTATTTATACACTTCTGAGAGAGAAGATTGATTGTAATCCTTAATCATAAATGTTGTATCCTTACGTTGTGTAAGGGAGAGTATCTCAGTGAGAAATTTGTGAAAGGTTGCACAAGTGCCCGGCTAAACTTGTGGGATTGTAAAGACTTCTCTTGTACCCAGATTAAACAAGAAGATAGTGGATTGAAGTCTTAGGTGGAGCCTAGGGGACTGGACGTAAATCATCGTGAATTGGGCCAAAACAGGATAAATCACAGTTCACATATTATCCTCCTTAAACTTATATATTTCCAATATATATGTTTGAATGATTGACTATCGTTTTAAAACTCATTATTGTCATACAAATTGATTTTTCTAAGATACGAAAAGATTTTCAAAATTCCTAGGTTTTTATCATACACCCAATTCACCCCCTCTTGGGTGTCAGCCACTGCTAACAGTCTTATGCCATACAATGAGCACAAATTCTAGTTCTATAGCTAGAAATGTGTTTATCTTGGATTAGCACCCCAATAGAAGGGTCGCAAGTATTTGAGAAAATTAGGTAAAATTTTTGTCTCACGGCATGTTTTTTCCTTTCAAAATTGGTTTCATGGAACAAACAAACACTATTATAGCCTAAGAGAAGTTGAGTTCTATTCCATAATAAGCAAGACATGATGATGAGATATTGAATCTGGCTACCGACAAAAGTGAAAATTTGACTAAGATACAGAGGTCACCTTCGAATGCTCTCTCTATTAGTAATGATGAGTTTATAGATGAAAATATCTCGAGCTCAAATTCAGTGTCTGATAGTAGTGATTCGAGCTCAAGTTCATTAACCTCATAATCGTGTTCGACTCTAGTCATGCTCGTCAGTCAATATGGCATGGTAACACAAGCCAAAGCTAGAATAGTAAAGCCCAAGTATCCTTTCATAGGGCTTGCTAAATTCTCATTCTCAATGAAGCCTAGCTAAAAACCATTAAATGTTAGAGAAGCACCCTCTTCTCTGAAGTGGCGACATGCAATGATTGAGGAAGTTCAAGCATTACTGCAAAATAAGTCTTGGTCATTGGTGTCATTCAACAATCAAAAGCTCATTGACAATAAATGGGTCTTTAAAACTAAGTTTCAAGATGATGGGACAATCCTCAAACATAAGGCAAAGTTGGTCACGATAGGGTTTTAGGAGGTCCTCGACATCGAATTTGGCGAAACCTTCAGTCCATTGGTTAAATCCACCACCATACGTGTAATCTTGTCCATAAGTTACTTTTAGATGTGACATTTAGCAACTAGATGTGAATAACATGTTCATGAATGGATTCCTGAAAGATAAAGTTTACATGCCCCAACCAGAGGGCTTCACTAATCCAAGTAGACTGACTCATGTCTATAAGTTGATTAAAGCCATTTACGGTTTAAGACAAGCTCCAAGAGCTTGGTTTGATTGATTGCATTTTACATTGATTAATTGGGGTTTCCAAAATCTAAGGAGTGATATCTCCTTATTTATGCTTCAAATACATGATCTAACTATTTTTATTCTCGTCGATGTGGATGACATCTTGGTGACTAGAAATAATACCACATATGTGAATAAATTTGTGAAGAGATTGAACCAAATTTTCTCACTAAAAGATCTGGTGCCCCTCTATTACTTTCTAGGCTTAGAAATTTACAGAGATGAATTAAGGATATATCTAATTCAAACTAAGTATATTGTAGATCTATTGCATAAGTTTAGTATGTTTGATTGTGCGCTAGTAGCTACCCCTATGGTAACTGGTAGGTTTATCTCAACTACAGATGGTGAGTTGCTAAAAAATCCCACTAAATATAGAAAAGCTATAGGTTCATTGCAATACTTGACTACTACTCACCCTGGCATATCTTTCGTAGTGAACAAACTCAGTCATTTTTTGTCTCAACCAAGAACAACTCATTTTTATGCAATAAAGAGGATCTTTCAATATCTCAAGGGTACTCACAATTTAGGTTTACATATTAAACCATTTAGTAATCCTCAACTAATTGCGTATGCTAATGTTGATTGCGCTTGTGATGTGGATGATGGACAATCTATGTAGGATTGTGTGTATTTTTGGGAAATAACCTTGTTTCTAGGTGATCGAGAAAACAAAAAGTAGTTTCAAGATATAGTATTGAGTCTAAGTATAGAGCCCTCTCTGATGGGTCTACTGAAATTCAATAGTTAAAATCCTTGTTGTTAGAGATTGGATTGTTTATCAAGAGTCCTTCACTGATTTAGTGTGATAATCTAAGTGCAAAATATCTTACTACTAACCCTGTTCAACATATTAGGAGTAAACACATTGAAGTTGATATTCATTTTATTAGACATTTAGTCTCATCGAGCTTAATCAACATCAAATATATTCTTTCCTCATATCAGATTACAGATTGTTTCACAAAGCCTCCCATTACAATGCAATTCTAGCCGCTATTCTAGCCTCCCAAAGGGTTAGTGGATGTTTATCTGGGATCAATGCAATTCTAGCCGCTATCTCTATATGGATAATCGACAGAGGATGACATCACAACAATACCTATGGATTCAGGTATCACCGGATAGCAGATCACCGTGCATACACAGGGTGGCCGGAGCCACAAAAGGGGGTGGTGTGTGTGCACAGTGTGACCGAAAGTAAAATGGAGTATGAGTGTGTGTACCTGGAGGGCAACCCCCTTGTTTATATGGGTTACCTTTAGGGTTTATCCATTAGCCTTGTGTGCCGCGTCTCTGCTCCACGTACGCACCTGTGCATTGTCTCTGGTCCCCCACAAATGGTTATCGCTGCTCCACCACCTGCCTGCTCCACTACTTGTACGAACCAAGATTAGTGGCGGGATGAAAGGGTGATTAGCGTTTTACCTGTGTGTGGGTCAGCCTCCATGCAGGACTTTGGCATTGGGCCATCAGCCCTTTTAAGCCCAATACATGAGTCCGGAACAAAGTAAAACGTGTTGAAACATTCTAATTTAATGTAAGATATAAAGATTCTCCTTTCATTTTGAAAATTTGTATATCCTTTAAGATCAAAATGTTTGTTTCCTTCCTTATAATTTTGATACTCCAATTTCATCCAACGAGTCATTGGTTGATAGTTAAATCATAGTGTTAACCTTTTATTTTAACCAAAATATCATTTTAATTGCATATTACTTAACAATAATTTAATTGCATGTCTTTGGCAGAAAATCATGTTAACTTACATTTTCAATTTTTTTATTATATTATTAAATTTATTTATTTTGATGATATTATAAATTTAATTAATTTTATAGTTATGAATTTTATTTTTCAATAATTTCAATTTATTTATGATTTCATTTTTAAAAAGAAAATATGCGTGTGTTTGCAAAATAATCTTACAAGCATATAAATTTTTACTTGGATTATTAAATATAAGATTATAAATCATCTAATTTTGAGAATATTATGTTAATACGTCAATTTCATAGCTCCAAATTTTCAAATGTGTTTCGTTAACATACATTTCTTTAAAAAGTTATCCAAATTCTCAGCCAAGTAGTTAATTTCTAAGTAAAAATCAATTAATTTTTTAAAATGTTGGTAAAAATATTTTAAAAAAATGCCTAATAAATATTAAATAAACAAGGATAAATTAGTCATTTAGCATGGTGAGGGATAATTAGTAAAAAATATTTATTCTAATACAGTTTTCAATTTAAAAAATATATTTAATAGAGTCTATTTAGAATGTTCTAGAACGCATTAGTGGCATGGACTAAAGTATCTATGTCATTAAGGCAAAATGGAATTGTAGATAAAATATTTTAGGGCTTTTTTTTTTCAAAACAGTTTTTAAAGCCAAATAGCTTTTAAGCCACCATTTCTACCCTCAACCCAAACAGGCTCAATAATAGTGGACATGTGATGACTTTAAGAAAAATTAGAAATAGAAGAAAAAAAATAATAAGAAAAAAAAGTTTTAAAAAATTATTTCTTATTTTTTTAAAAAAAATATGCTTTTTACCTTAAAAAACAACTTATTAAAAAAAAATCAAATAATTTTTGTTGGTTTAAAACCAAATAAATGTTTTTAAAAATAGAATCAAACAAGTCATTACTCGATTCTTTTTCCACAATCCCTTTAGGAGTAGGGAAAATATTTTTTCAATATAATCCTTTCAAGATTTAAAACATAAAAAGTTTTAGCCTCTCTCAACAACAAATGTGATTTTCGATATTTAAAGTCCTGTTCATTCATTCTGGTTCCAGACTTTTAATTCTTCAGCCCGCGGTAGTGAATTAGAAAGGGAAAAGAATGTGGAGGAAAGTGATTGAATCATGTGGGTAGCTTCCCCTGCTGGCTGCCGGGCGTCTCACCTTCTCCTTGATCTCCAAAAAATTGCAGATGGGTCGGGGCAGATTCGGTATGGAATTTTTGTTGCCGGGGTTTCTGCTACTCTGCAATTCATTTCTAAAACTGCTCTATTAGACACCTATGCATCAACAAATCTCTAAACTGCGTGTTTGTGCCACTTATTATGCCCCCTAAATTGCTTCATTTATAATTCTAATTCCAATTTCATAATCCGCAAAAACAAATTTACTTCAAATGCATATTCACATCATCATTCGAAGTAGAAATTTCATTATATCAAAACTATTCATTTAAATTCCAATATCGTAATCCGGAAAAACAAATTTACTTCAGATCATTCGAAGTTTTGATAATAAAAAAATCATTCGAAGCAGTATAAAATTTTTTTTAAAAAAAAAACCTTTAAAACTGTTACGCAATTTTTGCTAAAAAAAATGGATCAACGTTAACCTGGCCACAATGCTTCGGTGGGATTTGCTCTAATGTTTAATTTTTTATTAGGACATTGGGGTCCCAAAAACCACAATTAATTACAAAAAAGCTTCAAACCAGAATTCCATAACAAAAAAAGTCTTAAAAAATCTTTGGGACTTTTTTGTAATTAATTGCATTAGATAATAAAATCCGTTAACAACTGAAAATGTTATATTAACAATTGAAAATACAATGTTAACAACACAAATTCTCAATCGTTAATATGACATTTTAAGTTGTTAATACGACTTTTCAGGTTTTGATAATTTTTGTTGTTAATATAGTATTTCTAGTTGTTAAAGGTTTTTTGTCATCTTGACAATTAATTACAAAAAAGTCCCAATGACATTTTTTATAATGGAATTCTGATTTGGAATTTTTTTATAATTAATTCTAGTCCTTAGAACCCAATGTAATTTTCCCATTTTTATTTGTAGGCGAGTCACGTCAGAAAAATATGGCCAATAAAATACTTCCTCTGAATGAGATGGAGCAGTTAGGTAGATAAGATGAATTATGAATCTAACGTGTTGAGGAACGAATAGAGAGGCGATGCAGATGAATTATCAGGGAACTTACTGTAATGGAGAAAGATGGATCTGAGAAAAGTCCAAGTTGGTTGAGCTGTCCAGTACAGCTGCTGTAGAAACCGTGGGCCTCGATGGGGATGAAGGAGGGTGCTTGATGGCAAGGACTCTGCAATTGAAGTTCCTGGCAATACTATTATGGACCGTCGCCAACCTATACCAAATAAATGAATATAAAAACTGCTTTGAGTTGTGTGATTTCTCCCACAATTAGTTAATTACATAACCAAAAGTTCAATCCCCTTGACCACTGACAATGGCACAAACTCCCCTAAATGTCAATAGTAGGTGGTATGCTCGATTTCTGCAAACAACTGGGAACCCTTACTCACTACATCATAAGTCCGCCAATTTTATGGATATCGTGGGTGAAGATTCCGGATAACTATGACGCAGGACATGTTGAACATGGTCATTCGCCTTTTTGACTCAACCAAGGGGATCGATTTCACAGTACATGTCTATCCTATCCAATATGTGTTGTAACATGCTTTTCATTAAATTGATTTCTAAAATGTTTGCATTATTTTTACTATTATTATTATTCAAATAGTGGGGCCCATAGTCTTGAGTTTCTGTTTTTAAATAACAATTGAAACCTTCAAAAACTGATTTATAGAATATGCTGAAGAATTTCATCTCCATTTACACAAATAAACACTAATTTTAAAATACCAAAGGTAATTTCCAACAAGTTCGAAGAAGGGACTTGCAATTGCTAAAGTTCTGTCTGTGTGACAAATTTCTGAAGCACAGACACGGGAACAAGATAGTCTTCCTTTCCAATAAGAGAACACGGCATACAACGTTGGAAAAAAAAAACATAAAGAACAAATCCAAATGTCCATGAGGTAGAAGTTGACCTTTCAATCAGAACCTCACCGACTTTTCTACTTTCCCCTGTAACAAATCCATAGAACTTCCCCTGATCTTCAACCAAATCAAAATGGCAATGAAGTTTGCTCTGAATTTGTCACAGACACTATAAATTTAAAAAATAAATAGGACCCAAATATTGAAAGCGGGTCGCCATCGTCGTCGTCAATTCATCATACATCATGAATATATTGTGTCTGATAGTACCGGTTGAGTTTAACTCTCATACGCCCCTTGGAACTTAGCTCAAAACTAGGAATTATGCGATATTGTATAAATTGGCATCGGACTTACTTGTAAAGAAAACTACGATCATGAAGCCCGACGACGAGCATGGAAGCTTGAATCTCTCGCACAGTTTCGGCGATCTTGATTCCATCCTGGTCGCCTTCGGTGACAATAATCTCAACCTTTGTCTGTAACACAACCCTAAGATTATGGCACATACCCATGAATTTGCAAAAGCAAAAATCAGTAATCGAAGAGCAATGAAATTAATCATACTAAAAACGGAAGAGGCTTAGCTTACACTGGGGAAGTTATCACAGATGTGTTGGAAGGAGAGGGCTAATTGGAAGCCCTGAAGACGGAGAAGACGAGCTCTGTTCTTGCTTCTGGATCTTGTGGGAGGGTAGACATGGAGAAGGGTGATTATATCACCGTAGCGAATGATGTTGTGAAGAGCCCATCGAAGAGCGATTCTAGCTGCTTCCACGTCTTCCACCACCACCGCTATTTTCCTCACATCCCCCATTTTCTACGATTCTCTCTCCTCTAAGCTAAGGGACGATTGATTTTGTATCTTTGTTGAATTAATTAATTAATAAAATGGCGTCGTCGTGTCCAGTCCTCGCTCCTTTTCCTTCAATCCTGATTCCCTGCGAGTTTGATCCAATCCAACCGGCTGCCATAAATTTCAAAGCGTGAATAAATAATAAATTAAGAAAAGAAAGCGACTGTGATTTTGCCCGCCATAATCAATTTCACAGATTAAGAAATTGTGTCCATACGCACAGACTCCGATTCATTCCTGGCTTTATGCTTTATGTGCTCCCGGGGTATGCTTGCTTCCTTCGTTGCACACTAAATTCAATGCTCCAGTTACCCTGTAGTGTTTTTTAGCTTTGCCATTTCCTCCAACGGAGATATTTGCTATTGCATTTTCCCAGCTGATAAATTATGTTTCCTTTTATCATGATAATATAATAAACTCCAACATCGGGAACACAAGATGTTACATAAAAATAATTTAAAATGATACACCACAATTTTCAAATTTTTAAAATTTTGATAAAAATGTATAAATATATATTTAACACATAAATGTCTATCACAATAAATATTGATTTCTATTACTAATACAAATTAAAGTTCATATATTAATTAATTTTAGATCATTTATATATGATTAAACTAAAATAATACTACCTT
The DNA here is from genome assembly GCA_037074495.1 of Acacia confusa. Classification (NCBI taxonomy): domain Eukaryota; kingdom Viridiplantae; phylum Streptophyta; class Magnoliopsida; order Fabales; family Fabaceae; genus Acacia; species Acacia confusa. Next base: position 45,447,881 of record CM073505.1, on the reverse strand, counting down.
CCTTTTTTTTAAGCAAGAGAAAAACCAAGCATTAGCAAGTGCTTTCAACAACAAAAAGTATTGACAAACTACTGTTAACAATCCTGAACAAAAAGCACTAGTATTAATTATCTTAGTTTCAAAACAATCAATTTTAAAGGTCTTGAGAAGAAAATCTTTTAACTTAGAGCCTCGCATTGTGATTTTATAATGCATTATAAACTTTTGGTTCTTAAAATAAAGGGTTAATACCATTTTTTTTCCTAATAATTTACTTTAATTTTGGTTTTTGTCTGTGATGAAGTTGCAAACTCATAGTCTTAATCCTTTGAGTTTACTCCATTTAAAATTGTTAATCTCTGTGATTTGAAAATGAATTAGAGCTAGGTTAACAGTGTTTTTTTTAACAGTAGATTAACAGTGTTAAATATACCTAAGTATTACTAGTGATTACTGGACAAGGTGGCAAAGTAAATGTCGACCCATTAATCAAGAAAAAATAACAAGAAGTTTATAACTACCCCTCAATAAAAAGACCAAAACTTCTACTCCTTTCATCAAATCCAGTCTTCTTCTTCAACAAAACTCACTGACATAGATTCATCCCCTTCACCCTCAAACAACCTAAAAATTTATTTAGAAGAAACTTATTAATTCAACAAGAACCAGATTAACTAAGGTCATTCAAATGAAAAAAGTTAAAAACAAAACAAAAAAGAATAGATAAGAAGTGTGGCAGCCAAAAGTCATAGTCACAACACTTATTACTCAACAAGCTCATACCAACTAATTTCTGGGAGATGAGTGTCTCAATTAACCTTCTTTTCTATTTACTCTCCATTTAACATCTCTTTCATTAAATTAATTTTTAATGGCTGAGATTAATGATATATGTAAAAATATTATTTTTATTTTAAATCTCTACCATTAGATCAACTTTTAATGGTTGGGATTTAGTGATAGATGTAAAAATATTATTATAATTTGAAGTATAATAAAAATTTCAACCATTAAAAGTTGATCTAATGATAAAGACTTTAAATGAAAAATAAATGGAGAGGAAGATCACTGGAGACACCATCTCTTTCCTAATTTCCATGCTTTTATTAGACTTCAACAATGGAGAATAAGAAAGATTTACTTAAGTTTTTTAAAAAAAAAAAACAAAAAATTTGCTTCTATCGGCAAACTGGATCCAAAATTCAAAAATTGTAATATCATTTGAACTTTAAAATCTCATATCAATTATTTTTTATTAAAATGAGTTGTTAATTTTTATTTAAATATAGTTAATACCTATACTCTTATAAACAATAAGATTGATTTGAAATTTTAAAATTTAAGTGATATTTACATGTCTTTTTTCCCAATAAAAATTTATGAACATTGTAGAAGTACATTTTTTAAACAAGAACATTAAGTTTTAAATAATGACACGTTTTATCTAATAATTAGGTAAACTCCTTTTTTGATCAACAATTAGGTAAACTCCTTTTTCGATAAACAATCAGGTAACCTCCTTGTCCTTGACATCAATAATACCATAAGAATATTAGTTGTTTAATTATTTGATGAGACGATTAACTAATAGTTAATGCAATGCAAATTCTTTTTTATTTGGCGAGATACAAACTTTTAAGATATAGAAATGAGTGTATTAGGTGAAATTGACCTTTAGAAAAAGCGATAATAGTGTTGCAAAATTGTATTGATTATCGTCACACTTTTAAGCTCATTCATAAAGATAGTGCGCAATTTATATTTTGTTTGTCGTTCATCCGTAAGTTATGATCTAGCGCCTTCAAGTGAATAACAAAAGTACAAAATCAATCATATTGGCTGTGATTTTGGCACAAACAAAATCATATTAATCTGGGGGAATTCGTTATTTATATTTAACAAAGTGCTTAATTATTTTTAAAATTTTTCTTACTTTTATATATCTAAATATGGTCGGTAGCGTTGGCCAAAAAGACAAGTATTGTCGGTCGCAATGTTAGTTGAACTTATGATTTTTTATATACTTATATACTCCCTTTAAGTTAAACTGTACAAGTGGCTTCAATTATGGATTTTCTTGCCATTAATTAATTAAAGCATTGAGTCGATCTGGTTACTTGTAAAAGGAACTATATAGAAATATATAATTCGTTGAAAAAATGGTCCTCGTATAGAAAAATAATAATAATTGTAGCTAAATAGTTAAATATATTGATTAAGTCTAAAAAACAATCGACAAGCTGTTAATTAAAGTGATAAATGATCTCACTTCCAAAAAATACAACTTCAAAGAATACTTATTAGAGAGATAAAAACCTCAAAGCTTTGAGAGGTATCAATCAATCTCCTTTGATCAAGTAATAAAAAAAGAAGGAATTATTCCCAAGTTTTAGTCCGGAAAAAAAAATCAGTTTTTAAAATTACAATAATTCATTTGGAAATGATATTTAAACTCTATTTTTATTATTACAGATATTGAAACTCTAATTACGTAAACCTTAAAAATATATTATTTATAATAACAAAGAGGGTTTTTTTTTTAGATATTACAGTGATCGAAGCCTATAATATCTAATATTTAGCTTTAATATAAATAATAATAAGAAATTGTAACTGAGGAAAAAACTTTTAAAAAACATATCGAATCGATTATTTTACCCTTACTTTGATGCTTATGTTTAAATTATTTTTATTTTATTTGAATATTTACAAATGTTAGTCTAATTATTCTGATCTTACCATAATCACATTGTGAGAATCTAACGGAGGTAGTAGTATTAGTTTTGGGGACTTTATTTTATTTCATTTTATGATGGCACAAAAGACAATAACAAAGATAAGGAAAGGACAAAACTAAAGTCAGAACTCAGAACCTGCCGGCAGGTCTCTTCCTCCTCGAATAGCTGCGGGATAAAGCTTTGGAGGCGTCAAGTTGACCAATGCCGGCTCCAATTGCAACGCATGTTTTACAAGTGAATAGGCAACACCAGTTGTCTCCCTTGGGACGGAGTGTTTAGGTGTTAAAGACAATCTGTAAAGACAGATTAACACATTTTCTATGCTGTAATATTTTATTACTAATAAATAATTATACTTTATCTTTATTATATTCATGTCTCACCTTTATTTTAAGGTAAATATTTGTTTAAAGATAATAACCCTATAAATAGAATATGTGTTAATCTTAAGAATCAATGATAGAGATTATGATCATGAGGACTCAAAAACACTATATATTTATTTCCTAAATCTTGTTCCTAGTCTTGAATCACTAAAAAAGGCATTGATGATCTCAATAAGACTAATACAACATCATCTACATATATAGAGATATAAGGTAGGGATTAGGGACCTCATGGAATACAAGCATAATGATGTCTTAGTTGATGTCGTGGGTAAATCTATTGGAGAACAGATAGTATCGAACAAAGCCGTTAAGAGACTCCACAAAGATTTATTGTAAAAACTATCATTGGTTATGAAAAGTCTCTCATTAATTGGTAGTGTAAATCATCCTGAACTTGAGGATGTCATCAAATATTATGTCTTAAGGTTCTACTTTGACTGTACAATTCTATCCGCCTAGAAATAAGGAGAACAATGTACTTTTAAGTGTGTACTTGAATACATGAGTATAGATGGACACGCCGAGAGGAGGCACAATCCCCTACAATAGATTAGTCATTCACAATACCGATAGAGCTTGGATAGCTTCTAATTAATTTGGGAGTCTGTGCACAACAAGTAATCATAAAGAGTCATGATCTGTTATAAAGTTAATATAAGAATATTTGTAATTCCGTGAATTAGCTACATTTAGTCAATTAAGAAAGATGATACTCTATATTTGCTCTTGACTAAATGTGAATGACGTTGTAAGGGATGATGCATGCACGATGTCCAAATATGAAATATAGATTACTTGATCAACTCAATTAGTTTTTGGGCCACAAAGTATTGCTAGTGTCTTATGAGGTTATTAAATAAATTGGGCCTGTTAAATGAGTTTTAATTAGTCCAAGTTTATTTATGTTAGTAACTAATTGAGCTTGATAGGTCACACACAAAGGTTACTCCCAATTGCTCAAAATTAGCAAACATGGGCCAATAATTTGAATTGGGCTTTATCAAGAGTAAATGTGTAATTGTATTGAAGTAGGACTCCAAGCCCAATAAGAAGCAAAATGGCGTCACATATATGGTCCCAAGTGGGAAATTAGTTTCTCCACAAAAACGCCCAAATGTGTTAGAAGACCAAATATGGTCTTTTGGTCTGGTCTTAGACCAAGTTGAATTTGGAATTCGAATTTTAAATTTAAGTTTGAAACATAAAATTTGAATTCTAAAAGGTTAGGTTATAAAAGATAATTCTGAATTATCTAACACACACACACACAATCTAATAAGGATTGGATGACGGCAGGAGAAATAATACATGAAGATTAAATTAAAAATGATTTTGAATTTTAGTTTAAGATCAATATATAAATGTAATCTACTATTTTAAATGGTTGACTCAATTAATCAATTAAGAAATAAATGTGATTCATTATCTTAAATTCAATCAATCAATTAAGGTATGAATATGATTCATCATATTAAATTCAATCAATTAATCAAGATATGGATTTAATGTGACTTGGTTGACAAGTAGTGGGCCTATTACCTAAAACCTCTTTTCTTAGTGTATAAGTCTAAAAATTCCTTAAGGCAATTAGAGCTTGGAATTTTCAACCCACTAAGGCTATAAAAGGAGGGGGAGGACGAAAGTTTAGAGAGGCTTTTTGTGCTCTCTAAATTTCGGTCTTCAACAAGGTTTAGAGTGGAAAAATGTGCCATCCAAAAGGGCAAGGTTCCCATGATCTTGCTCCTCCTATCTTCAACCTAATTCCAAGAAGCCACCACATTCTTGTAAAGATTAAAAAAAAAAAAAACCCTAGGAAACTAAACCTTGACTTTGTCTTCGCCTTTCAAGCATCCAAGGAATGAGAGGTTTCAAGAAAAAGAATTCTCGTTGCAATCAAGGGATAGCCGTGTGGATCAATGTAAGAGGACATCAACAACATTGAGGTCTTCAAGTGATCTAAGGCAATCCTAATTTACAATAGTCAAGTTATCAAGTTATCTTAATCCCCAACCGTTATTTTAACAAGTAATCCTGAACGTAACGAATATTATAAATTGTTGAGTTATAGATTAATAATTAATAACTAATTAACCTTAATGAGTTAAGGTTAATAATTCATGAGGACAATAAGAAGTTATGGGTTTCCAGAACGATTAAACAAAATTTTTGTTTTCAAAACTTTACATAAAAATCATGTAATAGGCAAAATTAACCAACATGCACCGCAACCACCCAGTCACTCTTGGAGTAGCCCATCCGTCCCGTTATTCATCTGAAATTTTCTAAATCGGCACCATTCCAAACCACTATTTTTCACGCCCCAAGTCCATCATATGAAACCACATTACAACTTCTCCTACAAACTCCACCACAGTACAAGCTCCTATGATTGGCTGCTTGCCCCATCAACATTATTTAGTTTTGAGAAAAACTAGATATTTCACCCCACCCAGTTCAGCTAGAAAGTTGGGCAGAATGAGTACTTCCCACTTATCTCTTGCATGTATGAGGGCATTGAAGCAAGAGAGCAACCTTCCCCCAACCTCTTCCTTCTCCCCCATTCAGTCCCCATCTTTCTCATTTTTCTCCATGGCCAAACCCTAAATTCCTTCCACTAATATCTATTGCCTCACTCTAATCCACATACCAGATCGCATAAGAGTCGTGAGTTTGAAGCAGCGACCTTCTTTTTCTATGCTTAATCTTCTCTCTCGCTCGATCTTTACAACCCTCTTCTATTTTCATCTTGTTTCAACTGTTCCCTTATCCAAATCCTTCGTCATCCACTCTCTCTGCCTTCAGTGCCAAAATCCATTCATCCCCTGTGTTCGTAAAATCTGCCATTCTCATAATCAGATCTGCCTTCGCTCTCTCACAAAAACCCAACCAAGTTGTCACCCTCCTTATTCCTTTCCGACCACCATCACCTTAGGTTCGTCACCCTCACACGCTCCCCTGCTTCGTCCTGTTAGGTTCGAAGACAAAGTAACAGTGTTTTAGCCTCTGTCTCTCTCTCTCTCTCAACTTCATTCTCTATTATGCTCTTCTAGTCTGTTTGTGTTCTTCTTCTTCTTCTTCTTTTTTGAGGTAAAGTTCATACCTTTTCTCAATTTTTGGGTTAGGTTTGGTTAGAATAGAGTTGAGTTTGATGGCAATAGTAGTATGATGCTTCTATGGTTTTGATTAAGTGTTAAAGCATGCTAAACTAAAGCTTGAACTGACGAGTTTTGATATGAGGGTTATTATGTTTTGCATTGCTTGCTTGGGTAGTCTCTGAAAGGCAAGAATACAAGTTGGCTAACTACATTTAAAAATTGTTTGTTGAGCCAAATGTGAGCTCCTACATTTGGATATAGTGGCTTGTGTTTGAAAGTTATCAGCATTCTTGACTAAGACTAATTTTTGGTTTACAGTGGCTTGTATTTTGGCCTCTACATTAAGTTCAACTTACTGGAACTCATTTTTGGTTTATATTAATTGTTTGCAGCTGAAAATTAAATCTGAATTGTGCTTTGCTTGCTGTCATATTAGTGGTGGTTATAAGCTGCTATTACTTATCATCATTTTGCTGTGTTTTGTTATTCCCATACCTGTGATTGAATTCTGATTGAGACATGGATTTGATGGTAGAATTTGTGCTTAGTGAAAACGAATTTTTGAACCCTATGGCTACTGTCATGAGCTGAAATTTATTAGAAAAAAGATTGAGGTCTAAACACCCAAATCTATTTTAAACAATTCTATTGCACGGCTTGAAGTTTGAACTCAAAGGATTGTATTGGATGTGGTTAAATTGTTTTGGTTACCTGCTATTGGATTGATAAGCTCTTGGAACCAATGCTTCTCTTGCTGAAATTTTGAGGTAAGTTTTAGAAGTTTTGAAAAATTCTTAAGTTCTACTCCGTTAATTATTTACCTGGAAATTTTTGAAAAAAAAAATATTTTTGACACTTTTGTGATTTCAAAACACTCAATTGCTACATTGTTGAGTATCTTTGCAAAGTCTTACACAATGAATTTTGTGCACTTGTGAGTTGAACTTTGTGGAAGTCTGAATTGTTATTAAGATTTTTTACAAGTAAACACAATGCTTATGAGCTTAATTGTTTTGCATTTTCACTCCCCAGTCCATTTAAAATAAGTACAAAAGATCAGCTTACTTCCTAATGATGTATTTGCAGATGATCTTAAAAGAAGAAAGGTGTTGGAACAACAGCTCAATGCTACCATACAACAGCTGGATGCTACCACATAACTAATGAATCAGCTAGCGGAGATGGATGAAACAAATGCAAGAACAGCTATAAGCCCTATTGAGGGACAAGAAGGAAAACAACAAGGATAAGGGGTTGGTTCTGGGTGATAATGATGAGGATGACCAAGCTACTAGTATATAGACCTTATTTATGATTTTTTTGCTTTTTAGATCATTTTGTCAGCAACATTATTGTTTATATTTTATTTTGTTTATATATAATTTTTTTAGGATTGCTACTGTATATATTTCTTCATATACAATTTTTTTTTTATACATTATTCAATATTTTTTATTTAGTAATATTTTTTTCTTTATTTGAGTGGTTGTTGTGAAAAAGCCCTAATAATTATAATATTATTTTCTAATTCCTCAATTTGCGACAGATTTTTTTCCCAATGAGAGATTTACATAATTTTGTGTTCAAATATATCCGTCGCAATTTGCAACAGATTTTGGATAATACAAAATCCATTGCAAATTTCGTTTACAACAAGGGTTTTTGTGATGACTATTTTTCCCAACAAGGGTTTTTGTGATGACCATTTTTCCCACATAAATTCCATCGCAAACCCTTTTTGCAATGGATTTTGTCTTTACGGCAACGAATTTTGTCTGTTTTTGAAGGCTTTTTTTGTAGTGTAGAAAAACTAAACAAACAAGATGACAAACTAAACTTTAGAAAAATAGCAAACAAATTAAACTAGAAAACATAAACATTGTGATGCAACTAGAACATAAGACCAGATGAAAGGAACTTTCCTAAACGCCATACACCAAGACCAACAGCTATGACAGAGGTTGATATACCCAATCCAAAGAGCAATGCATTTCCAATGAAGTTTTGGCAATCTATCTGCCTATCAAACTTGTTTCCATAGGAACACAAATGCAAGGATGGTTCATGATCAAAATCTTTGAGATCAGAATACTCTCAAGGAGAACAACTCTCATTACCATAACAGAGAAAACACAGTTAGTATAAGAATCAAAGAGAGAATCAAAACTCTGGCTCAAAGATGAACAGTAAAACCATATACACTGAATTGACACATGTCTAGCCTGAGGATGAACAATATTGACATAAACAATTAATAGGCACATGTCGAGCTAATGATGAACATCTTGCATAAACCAATTGAATAGGTACAAATTGATGATTCTTAATTAAATGAATAGTGATTAACCATGAATGAGAAGTTCAAACAATGAACAAACCAACCTCCCTCGCATAGAGGGATACTTCAAACCAATCATTAAAATTCTTAGAACACGAATTAGGGCCTTGTTTGTAGCACTAAGGCCATCCATCCTAACTCTTCCCCACCTAAAAAGCTTTCCACCCAAATTCTAGCAGGAAAATGACAGATTGTTGATAATGAACTAGCTTATAGTATGCACTGATCCAAGTGTAAGCACAACAAGCCACCTAATAATGCCATATTAATTAACAAAACAACAACTAGTTTCAACACTGCGAGGCAAACATCATCCCTCAATATGGTAACACCAACATCAAGAGGATCTATCTTACTATTCTTAGAACTCAATCTCAAAACATCAAAAGCATTGAATATTGAATAAGTCACTGACCTCAAAAGTCTATGGGCCTCAACATTATTATCTTTGAAATCTTTTGTGCCATTGCCTTTGATTTTCCTAAATCAATGAAAATTCCCTAAATCTTACCCATCAATTCCCCTGTCAAAGCCCTCCCTATTGAATCTTGAATAAAGCACATGCATGCCTCTTGCCTCCTTAAACGCTCCTTAAACGCTTCAAAGAGTTGTTACCACAATAGGACCTTGCATAAACCCCAAGAGCTCCAAAGTTAAGTTGCTCTTCATCCATGTTGAGAATATCAAGTTTAGAAATATTAATTAATTATTATTATTAAGGATATCATTTAATATTTATTAGGATTAGATACAAATATTATATTTTAGAAATATATATCTTTAAAATATTATAATTTGATTATGATAGATTTTAGGGTTAGGATTAGCCTATCAATTTGCTTATATAAAGGCCTCCTTATGCTCTCTTTTATTCTTAAGGATCAATAATATTAGTATTTCTCTTATACTTTAATGGGATCCTTCAATCTTAACATGGTATCAAACCATTAGGGTTCGTTCCTAGCCAATTTGATTTTCTAGTATCCATTTTTATCGTCATGAATAGTATCGTAGTGAATAGTGTGGTGTGAACAATATCGATGTGTTTGTGTCTCTCACGCGCCGTCCCTATTTCTGCCGAAGTTTCATGCACTTGGCGCATGACTGCATATTCTGACAAATTTCTGATATCGGATTTCTTCTCTAGCATTGAGTTGCTAGGGTTGTGATTTCAAATTCATTTTATGGGTTCAGAAGTGCTTTGTCCCTATGGGACAAAGTTTACTCTTTGGTTTCAGATATTTGGTGTTATTGGGTTGTTGCCCTTATTTTTTGGTGGTGCTTTGTTCTCCAATGTCGAGCCCTCATTCCTAGTGTGTGTGAGCCGGGTTTTCTGGGTCAAAGGTTGCATTGCGAGACTTTATTCACTTGTTTCTACTATTTCAACACTATCGACATTTTGTTTTGTGCATATACACTTATTTCTAGTGGCAAATGGGTTCTTTATTTGTTACTTTTCCAGCATGTTCTTGAAGTGCTCTTTAGGTTTTTATCTTAAGTGTGCTTGTGGTTGGCTTCTGTGGTTCACTTGGTATTTATCTATAAATTCATTTGGTTGCTACTCTTTGGTCGCTCACTATTTGGTCCCTAGTGAAACATTTGGTGTTTGTCCTTGGTAAGATATTCATTGTTGCTTTAGTCCCTTGTGAGACTGTTTGTTGTTGGTTTGCTTCCTTGTTAGATCATTTGTTGTAGCTTCTACTCTGATCTGGTACTCTTTGTTGTTTGAGCTCCTGGTGAAGCTGGTGGATTATTGCTTTAGTCTTTGATGTTTGAATTATAGGCTATGGATCAATATTTTCTTGAAGATTAATTTTTGCATGTACAAGCTGCTTCCAACTTGAGAGGGAGTGTTAAGAATATTAAGTTTAAAAATATTAATTAATAATTCTTATTAGGGATTTTGTTTAGTATTTATTAGGATTAGATATAAATATTATGTTTTTAGGAATATATCTTTAAAATATTATGATTTAATTAGATTAAGATTAGGATAGATTTTAAGGTTAGGATTAACCTATTAATTTAGCTCGTTATACTCTCTTTTATTTTTAAATATCAATAGTATATTTCTTATGCTTTAATGTGATATTTCAATCTCAATAATTCACACCAACGTACCCATCTCATATCCTCCATTATACCTAGGTCACGGTGGTCACCACGTTCAAGGTTGATGCCGCCAGATTTTGTGCCTCCTAAGATCCTCTTATGAAAAGCTGCCCAAATCTCCGATCTACCCTGCTTCTCCATGTCGGCGTCAATTTTCCGTACACGCAAAAGCATCTTCACCATACGACACTCCTACTATTTCCCACATCCATCCATAGATTAGGAAAGTGCTCTCACTCATTGAGCGAGCGGAGAGAGATGTTCGAAGACCACGCCACATAAAGACACAAACAAAAGCTCCCACACAATGGGAAAAGAAGCCCCACCAAAGAGGATGGAGGGGTCAAAACCTCAGCTGCCCACTTATTTAATTCTATTAAGTCCCAAGTCCTTTTCAACCTAGTCTCAGAAGAATAAGTCTAGCTCAAAATTAGGGAAACGTACGAAATTCTATCGAGAGTTAAATCCTAATTATGGAGTTGTCTTAATAAAACCCATAAGCACTGCCAGCAAATAAAGCAAGTAAATATCAACGACTCAGTTTGGTGAGAACGCCGCTGGCCGAAGTGAGTGACATGAAGAGGGAAGTCCTCTTGCTGTGTCAATCACTTTTATGAGTAACACCCTTGTTGAAGCCAGTGACGTGAGTCACTCCTTCTGGGCCAATTTGCTTACAAGTTTTCTCATGGTTCTTTCACAAAAGCTTCCCGGGCAGGCAAGAAATTTCCCTTTAACCTAAAAGATGATTATAGTTAAAAATATTGACCAAGAGTCTAAGAAATTGCCAACAAGATTTCAGTTGAGGGCACACCCACTAAGACTGGGGCCCTTTGTAAATGTGCGCGTGTGTATACATAAAAGGTGGGTCAAAATGCAGACAAAGGTTTAGAGTTGCAATCATATCTTAATTATATAAAAGTAGCATAATAAGCATTTCTTTGACGGACACATCAGTAAAATGACAAATTCAAAATATTAAAATAAAAATAAAATGAAAAACGAAGTGGTTATAAAAGATGGGTAATAGAGGAGGTAGTTATAAAATAATTTATAAATTAATAATAAAAAGCAAGGTGGTTATGAAAGACTGAAAGTGAGAAAAATAGATCGTGAGGAAGGTAGTTACACAATATTGTAAGATAGTGTTATGAAAGTAGTTCTATCATCTTATTAATTAATAATGGGGATTATAGGTACAAAATATTTTTTAAATATTTAATTTAGGGTTTTGATGATTCCCTTAGAAATCTAAATAAAAATAAAAAAACAAAGTGGTCATTGAAGAGGGATTATGGGAAAAGTAGTTACATAGTATTTTGCATACCAATAAAAGGGGTGATAGGTGTAAAATATTTAGTAAATATTTAATTTATTATTTTAATCATTCCTTTAAAAATTTAAGTGATTTTTTATATAACAATATATTAATAAATATCTACTCGCGCATCGCACATGGTTTTGGCTAGTTAATACAATAAAGTAGATATATAATTTAAAAAATAAAAAATAAATAAAAAGACAATTATTTTTATTTTTATAAAGTGTAATAATTATCTAAAAATTTTAAAATTAAAATAATAATGCTATTTTAGTTTAATATTGTTATATTATCATAATATTTTGATTATTATCTTATAAATTATTCAAATTATTGTGAAGCTTTTCTCCTCGCCGTCTGAAAAGAAGAACCCAGTTAAGATATGTGTAGTACTACGCAAAGAAAAAAAAAAGGAATATACCATGTTAGTAAAAAGGAACGGGTTTAACATTTGACATACTCTTTTCTGTGCGGGTGCTTTTCTCCAAGAATTGACTCTAGCTAGCCATGGATAGAAAAGAGATGACCTTCACATTTAAAATATGGTTAGAAAGAATCAGAACCCCTTAAATTGCCTGTCGATAACATAAAAGAGAACAGCCAACCATTTAATGGCTGTCCTGAATAATAAAACCTTTCTGAATCAAATGCATACATAACCACGCATGTTAGAAATTAAAAGAATAAAACCTACCTAACATGGTTATTAAAACAAAAACCCTCATTAAATAACAAGTTAAATGATTGTTTTTCAATTTTACCCTCCATTGAAGAAAAAAAAAAGTGAGAGAGTAAATATATATCATCCTTTTCAAATACTCATTACAGGGTAACTTTGAAAAGGAAGATCAATTCAAAACATGTTAAATGTCTTAACTTTCATTTGTTAATATGTGAGATCTGGTACTTATAACAAAGAGCTAGAGTGGTTGGGTTAATTACATGGGATAGTAAATTACTACTAATACATGAGCTAACTTTTTAATTTATTCAACCCAGTTAACTAACTCATTTGCCAAATCTCGAAAACATGATTTTGCGAAAAATGTGGTTTTTGTGTTGATGGTAAACGTGAAAAAAACACATAATCACATTTATATGAAATCACATCATATGCATTACCTATCTAAGCAAAGTTGTTAGGTTAGAAGTGAATTAAGGCTGTCCCCGAGTTAACGTCCATTCTCCCATGCATGCACCAGAGGCATCATGCTTCTTCCAGGCTCGGGCAAAAAGATCCCATTACTTGATGCTCCAAAATAGGTAGTAAAAAGCTACCTTGTATCGTAACTGTCAATTTTATTGAGAAACGGTATGCCGTATCCTTGGATCACCGTGCTTCTTATTCTCGCCACCTCATCTGTATACTCTGCTTCACCATCTCTCCTGACTATTACTCAGCAGCAGCTTCACTACCATCCTCAAGTAGCAGAAGCAACAATGAACTTGTACCCAGACGTCAATGGCTACGCGGCGTTCTTATGGCTCGGAACTCCGACCCAAATCCTCTTAGCTCGGGTGGACACAGCCACTCATTTAACGTGGGCTCAATGCCAGCCTTGTAGCGCCTGCTACCCACAGACCCGCCCTCTGTTTGACAGTAGAGCATCCACCACTCTCCGAGACCTAGCTGGCGACTCCCCCACTTGCAGAATCCCTGACACGCGAGACGACTTTTTTTTTCCCCAAGGCTCTGCTTGTCGATTCAACCTCAAATACGCAGAGCATTCTCGATGCCTAGGAAGAGTCGTGACTGATACGTTGGCTCTGGTTCATTCCAACACAACCCTTGAGCAATTCATCATGGGGTGTGCGGATTCTCACGAGGGCTCCTTCAGCACTCACTTTTCTGCAGTTCTAGGGCTGGGTCGTGGGCCTCTGTCCCTGCAGAGCCAGCTTCGTTCGGAGGCGTTTTCTCTTTGCTTATCATCGGAAAAACCCTCTGTTCTGAGCTTCTATAGCGCCTCGCCTCCAAAAGAGCGCTATGACAGTAACTCCATTGCTGTTCCTCTGAGCCAGAGGGATCGATATCCTCATTACTATTTTGTGCAGTTTGTGGGTATAGGTGTTGATGGGTTCATGCTGGATATTCCATCCAGGATTTGGGGGTATGGACTAAATTATGATGGTGGGGTTATTGTAGATACAGGGTTGAATCTGATGCGTTTACCAAGTGAAGCGTATAATATTTTTGGGTCGGAGATTAGAAGGAAGATGAGCAAGTTTAGACATAGGTTGGCGGGGCCAGAGGGGTTGGAGTTTTGCAATGAAGAAGAACCTCCAAGTGTTTACCCGGAAATAGAGTTCTATTTTGAGAATGGGTCGGTCGAAGGTGAGAATTTTGTTACATTGAAGCTGAGTGATGAACAGATAGTCTTAAGGCCAGAAAAAGGGGTTGTTTGCTTGGCGTTTAGTGAAGGAAACGATCCGGCCTTAACGGTCATTGGGAACACTCAATTGCTGGGGACACAACTAACATACGATCTGGCCAACGATCTCGCAATTTTCACACCCAGAAAATGCTAGTTGATGATGATGCTATTCACGCTTTCAGTTATTGCAGGTTTAAGTTAACTCACTATAATGGAACCACACCCTGCACATCGAACTTATCTAGCCCCTTGATATCAAAATAGAGCAAATAGTAGAAGCCTTTTCTTTCATATTCTCCTGATCTCCCGAGTTCTCCTGGCAATGATATGCTCCTCTTTACTAATATTCTGGGCCTGCATGTCTGTTGAGAATCTCTAGCAAACAGAGGACGTTCATCCGCTTCCTTTCTTTTAACACTGAAAAAAACAATTAATCGACCACTGCACGTGTGCTAGGATAAGAACTAATATTCTTTGTTTACCTGCGACCCAGTTATATTTTGCTCCTAGTATGAGAAGTTCCCCCCGAAAAAAAATGTACGTTTGTTTTACACGGGGCCTAGTGTCCAATATCCATACACCAAATCTTTTATCATTGTTTAACAAAATAGGTGATATTGATGGCAACAGACTTTTATGTCTGGGAGATATTTTTTTTATGACTATCTAATTAAATCATATTTAAACATTGTCGTAGTAATCTCAATTTTTTTTTTTTACAAAGATCATCCCAAAAGTATATATATTTTTTTTTTTAAAAAAAAAACCAATGATTCAAACTCGATACATCGTATTTAAGCTACAAGAATGCTTTTAACCAACACCTATGGATAAGAATAACATGTTCCACTAAGTGCTCAACTAGCGCTTGACTCCGAGAAACTTCTTTATAGCTGGTCAAGCCCCTGACTTGTGTTCAACTTCTTAATCTTGTTTTAATTTCTTGTATTAGCTAAATACTTCAATGAAAAACTTTCAGTTTAGCCAGATGACCTAGTCTTGAAAAAATGGTAGACCTAGTCGTATACAATCAAATCGAAGTTACTTTCGTTCACGGAACATGAATTCACCATTCCTACAAAGATAACTAACATAATAGCACTATGGGATAAAACGATGGCATCCAGCTGACAACCACCAAGGTCGCCATCCCGATTACTCGAATTATAAAGAAAAGGAAGTAGAAAATCCCATAGATAACACGAATTTGCTTCGCTGATGTTATGTATCTAAAGTCTATTCATTCCTTCCCAATTCTGGAGAGCCCGAATTTTCCGTTGATGTCAGTAATAGCCAATATTTTTCACCTGATTTTGTGACCGCTCTCCTGCATCACCTTGACCCAAAAATACAAGTCGACCTGCATTGAACATAGTTTCGTTTCATCAAAAGCAATTGTAGGAAATTAAATGACCTATTGTGCATTGAATAAACTAAAAATTAAAATAAATGATTTTTGTGCATAAATATAAGGGAGAATTACAATCTAGTCCCAAGAACCAGAAATAATTACCAAAAGGTCACGTGTCAAAATTCAATTACAAAAAAATCCCAAAAAAGTCCTTGGGACTTTTTTGTAATTAATTGAATCCATATTTACAACTGGAAATGCTATATTTACAACTGAAAATGCTATATTAACAACAAAAATTCTCAATTCATATTTATAACTGGAAATGCTATATTAACAACTCAAAATACATTTTCAGTTGTTAATATAACATTTCCAGTTGTAAATGCAGATTGAGAACTTTTGTTGTTAATATAGTATTTTTAGTTGTAAATATATTATTTTCAGTTGTAAATACCGATTGAGAATTTTTCACTTAATTACAAAAAAGTCCAAAGGCACTTTTTTGTAATGGAATTCTGGCACAGGACCTTTTAGTCATTATTTCTGGTTCTTAGGACCAGATTGTAATTCTCCCTAAATATAACACGCTTGTTGAGAATAGAGTTAAAACAACAGACAAATATACGTTGCCTATCTCGCATCGTGTGATGAAAACAGAATCTATTTCCCTCAGCTCAATGAAACAGGCCATTTGATATATTATCCTCCATACCCTTCTAATGTTATTTTGATAAGTCCACTGTTCATCAATCTGAAACTACCATAAATCCTCAATTTTCTATGATCTCTGCAAACAATGCCCCTTGGCCTCTAGTTGCAATTTTCAGAAGAGAATCCATCCTTCAATCAGAGTAACTCGGTAGAATCAAGTATCATAGGTATATCTAACAACTCAAGTAATCTAATTTCTTCAATTTTGAAAGTAACAGAGAAGCATATATGAACATGAAAACGACCATAACCTAATTTCTTCAACTCGATTAGTATGATGGACAAAAGTAACATAGACCACTGCAATATAGACGTTAATGAGATCTCCAATTCCCTACTTAATGAATTAACTTCTCAAAAGAAATGCACCAAGCCTAACATCAATAAAACCCCATGTTGCTTTTAGCCTGAAAATAAAATCTCTTGTTTGACTAAATTTGACAATACAAAAATCACTCCCAAAGGTATCTCCCATAGCCATTAACAATCTTCATTACAAACCTTAAAAGTCTGATTTCCCAGCATTTCATGTGCAAGGTACCAAATCATGGCAGAATTATCTCACATCACATTCATCCAGCCAAACAGTAGCATAAATAAAAGGAAAAACGCAACTTTTAGTAGTCAAAGTTTCACCCAATATGCAACTTAGCACTTGTCTTTTAATTAATATTAACTCCGATCCCAACAGTTTCAAAATGCCAAATAAATAGTCCTTATGCTTTGAATATGTTCAAAAAAACATAAACTAAATGATTCAAAACATTAACTAAATACAACCCAGAGGTTAGTATCAACATGAGAAGAAATAGTCAACAAAAGAGCACTGCACCCTAGGTGAAATTTTATTTGATGTTCATACGATGTTCAAAGCACAACGGCCATTTCTTTTGATGTTTGAAAACCATAAGAACCATATTCATACTAATTAAAACACAGACCAAATCTCAAATTAGATGCAAATATGGAATTGAGGATGGAAACTTCCATTTTCCTCAAATAATGAGATTGCTTTCTTTAATAACTCTTCCTCAGATCCTCTGCAATTGATTGTTATTCTGTTGTCTAATAAAATTGAAGTTAATGGGCTTTTTGGCGCATTAAAAGGAGATAATGTATTTATTTCCTCTACTTATTCAAATTCAAAAAGATTTTCCCTCCCTCTTATTAGGCCTCTAATTTATAATAAATTCAAATCTAATGTTTGTGTGTACGAGTTTGAGAGAAATGAGGATCAAGCAGATATGCTAAATAAAAAATTACTGGATAGGTTGGGAGTGGGAGGACTATATTGTCATCAGCTGATGTAGACGGATTTGTCAAATGAAAAAAATATAAGAATTTTAATATAACTTCATCAGTTTTTAAATAAAAATGGAAGATGGCCTGTATAACTGAGTAACATTCTTGGTTTCTCAGCTATACCTACTTGCAGCTAACTTCTCATGAAAAAATTGGGTAAACCTTTACAAGAATAAAAAATATTAAAATTTTTGATAAAAGACACCATGACCTACGGTTTATTATTAAGAATCAAAGGAAAAAAGAAACTCAAATATAGAATGAATCTGCTGATAAGCATTGGGATCATCTAAAGAAAGTACCTTCAAGTTAGCACTTCAATTATAATGTGATTAAAACACACAAACACACACACATGGAATGAACAGCAAGTTACCATTTCGACGAATCGCAATTTCTCTAATTCGACGAACAAGCCCAGTAATTGGATCAGTGAAAACTTTAGTTTCCAGATTTCCCTCCACATATAATATCGAACTGCAATTAGCAATGCATCAATCATTATCTTCAACATCTATTGCGTATAATGCTAAAAGAGATTAAGGTAGCAAAACAAATCAGCTCCACCAAGCAACAAAGTCATTCATTAAAGAAAGCAAAAACATTGAGATGCAAGATAGTATAGAAAAACATAATCGTATAACAACTCAACAATGTTTTTCCCACAAAAGAATGAAGCAGCACAACATGCAAAAGAAAGCCCATGGCACAGTCAAATTAATTAACTTTCACCTATCATACCAAAATTAGCAGAAATGTGCTTTTTGGCCAGAAATCAAATAATTCCCCCCCTTCCTTTCAGTTTCCTCAATGTAGGATGCCTTCCATTAGTCCATAAGGCATATAAGTATTATCTCAAAGCAGTAAGGTAATCAAACCAAGAAAACAAAATGTGCATTGAAGTTGGATATTAATAGCAAAATTTAATTTCAAGAATGCAGTCAATCTGCAAGTTTAGCTTCATCATATAACTGAGAGTGAATTTCTACTTCAGTCAATAACACAAATGTTATAGCACACTCACAATCTACTATTGTATTAACCAGCTACAATAGCTAGTGTCACAATACGAGATGCCATGGAAGAAAACCCATCTCATAGCTAATTCATGCTGATGATAATGTCATGGTCTAGCATCTTTGTTTCCTTAATATTGTCAAGCATAAGGAAAAATTAAAGGAAAACTTTGAATGGTGTTACAATCCACAAGTTGAAATTCCTGTACTATCCACAACAAATGTTGAAACATACTTATAATATATCAAAAAGGACTATAAATAGGGTACTAAAACTTATGCAGACCTTGACCAACACTATAGTTGGACAATTGTCCTTTATAAGAAATTAAACAGAAAATTTACTTCGAGATTCAAAAAGTACCAAAATAGTGATACCATGCCTTCTTTTAGCAACTCTACATAAATGACGAAACTTGATTTCCTCAGTAGTCAAAATGGCAGATCAGTAAAAGCTATAATATTCCCTCGAGAAAATAATCTACCTTGATCCTCGCCTGCATATAAACTATATGGCAAACTTCTAATCAAAATGTTAAGAAGCACCCAACTACAAAAGTCACAGAAAAATTTAACATTGCATCGCCTAATGATTAAGATTATAGCCGCAAATTTTGATAAATTCATTTAACAAACCAACGAAACTTTCGTTCAAATGATGCAAGAGCATGTACTCCTTCAAGTTAATCCAAGAGGGTATCTCGGGATTCTTATATAAACCTGGGAACAACATGTTTCATGACGATATCTCCCAGTTTCTGAGGATAGATCGAAACCCGATGCCACTGGACAGAACACCGGTTCGCATACTCCCTGGGATCCTCATTATCCAAGGGCCGTCGGTTATTGCGAATCCCACCAGTTCCCATCGATAGCAGAGTCACCACAGTGCCACTTTTTAGCTTCTTCTGCAGTGGAGGCTGCCCTACCATCCCCACCAATATAGCCTACACATAGAAAACTCACAATGAGAGCTCAACCTATCAAAACACACAATTCAAACAAGAAAAAAACAACTAAAAAATTAAAATGGCGTCAAAATACCTTATAGATGCCAGCGTCGAGGCCATTCTCCAGAGGCCGATCATAGACAACCCTTTGCTTGTTGGAGTCCGGTGACGATGAGTCGGGTGAAGAAGAATGGGTAGAGGGTGCGTCGACGTCCGCGTTAAGCGGTAGCTCTACCAAATCGAAATCGTCTTGGTGGTCAGAGGAGGGATGGTTGGTGCAGAAATGTTGTGAAAGATGAAAAGGGATTATGGGGATCGAAAGCAACGAGCGGTAGAGTCTCCTTGAGAGGAAGATGATGGAGTTAGACATTTCCTGCGGTTCGGTTCTTGTGAGAGGAAGAATGTAATCTCAACTTTGTAGATCGTTGCAGCCTAAACCTTAAACCCTAGCGACCAAGGCAAAACCCTGCTTGTGCTTCGTTCGAGATCGAAAATGCCCCACGACATTTTTGTATTATTATTTATTTATTTGCTCAAATTTCTTTATTTTTCTGAGTAGACCTATTAAGAAATTTAAGACAAAATTGAGGACCATTTCCTGATAGATCCAATTTTATAATCAAGTAATAACACATGTAATTTCTTGATGCTTTTTAACGAATAAAATGATAAAATAAAGCGTTTGTTATGAATATACTTATTATGTGAATGTCCATTGACCCATAATCTCCAAATACAGGATGACATGGTATATACGTATAGTAATCTACTATTTGCATCCTTCTATAAATAGAGGTCTCCTGTAACTATTCATATATACTTGAATGAGAATCCATTTCATCTCTCTAGAATTTCCTCTGACTTCTCTCTAGAATTCTTTCAGTTTCATAATACGTTATCAGCACGATAGCTTCTTCACCTTCGGCTGATAGCTTCTTCGTTGCATCTCCTTCTTTCTTTTCTCATTCTTCAACCATGGGTGTTTCTTGGAAAATGATCTCAAACTCCAGTCCTTCCTTATTCATAGTAGATTCTTTCCTCATCATCAGATCTACCATTCACTACTCCACTTCTGACCAAAAAAAAAAAATCCTATCAAACTTAGCATTTTTTTTTTTTTTCATGCGAGTAGGACTTCCAGCAACTAAGATCTCCAAAGCTCACAACTCTTCTCTCTCTAATTCTATCCAAACACTGCCTTATGGATCCGACTCAACTACCCCCAACACCACCTTCGTCCAAGCCGACCTTTTCAACTTCCAAGCTGAAATGATGAAGAGGATTGATTGTGTGGCTATAGCTCCAGAGAACCACCGAATTTTCATTCCCTGTTCGGCGCATGACTGTAGTTCCAGGAGAACCGCTGGTTTTTCATTCCCGCTGGTGAGCATTTTACATTTCTATTTGCTCGGGGTCCACACATTTTAATTGATTGCATAATTAGTCCAAAAGTTACATTTGAAGTTGTATTTTCCTATGCGCGGGGTCCACACATTTTGATTGATTGCATAATTAGTTGTGCATAAAAAAAAAGTCACAAGAACAGGTGAGTTGTTTTTTGAATATATTATATAATATTCAAATTATATTATAAAATATAAAAGAAGGAAAAGGTTCACGAAGGTTTGAAAAATTTGCCCATATATTTTATATTATAATAATTAAAATAATGATGATGATGATGATGCTTATAACGGACACTTAAAGGAAGGTTATTACTGCCAACATTTAGGTTAGTTGATATTTCAACTTTGATATTTTATATAATCTTTGTTATTATTATTAATTTGACTCCAGATTGAAAGTATAGAATTACTCTTTTATTTTAATTGTTTAAGATTTTATTATTGTTACTAATATTTATTTATTTTATTTTACATTTATTTATTTTTCATGGCGGTAACACTGATATATATTAGTGGGCTCCATTTGTTTAATTTAATTCTTTATTGCTTTATTTATTTTTCATGGTTGAAACACTATATATTAGTGGGCTCCATTTATTTTATTATTTACTGCTTTATTTATTTTTCATGACGGCAACACTGATATATATTAGTGGGCTCCATTTGTTTATTTAATTTTACATTTATTTTTCTTTTATGGCAGCACACTAGTATCTATTAGTGGGCTCTATTTATTTATTTATTTTATTTAGCGTTTATTTATCTTTTATGGTGGTGCACTTTGTGAGCCCCATTTATTTTATTTAAATTCTTTACTGCTTTATTTATCTTTTATGGTAGCAACACTAGTATAGTGGGCACCATTTATTTTATTATTTACAGCTTTGTTTATTTAAATTCTTTATTGCTTTATTTATCTTTTATGGTAGTAACACTAGTATAGTGGGCACCATTTATTTTATTATTTACAGCTTTGTTTATTTAAATTCTTTATTGCTTTATTTATCTTTTGTGGTAGCAACACTAGTATAGTGGGCACCATTTATTTTATTATTTACTGCTTTATTTTCATGGTGGTAACACTAGTATAGTGGACTCCATTTATTTAAATTTTATTTACTGCTTTCTATATATTATATATATATTTACATTTGCATATGCATCTTCTTTCTTACCTTTGGATGAGATAGGTCTCGCTATGAGTTTACTCCCATTCCTATTTCATCTTCTTTTTATTTATTTAGCACGTTTATTTCTAGTCATTTATTTTATTTTTATTTATTTATTTACTGTTTTATATATATCCCCCTCCCTTTTATTATTTATGGCAACGACACTAATATATACATATTAGTGGGTTCCATCTATTTATTTTATTATGCTTATATTTTATTTATCCTGAAGATAAACTGTTAAAAGGCCATGAGATCAAAATGCCATGGAAATATGAGACATAAATTGGCCTGAGAGATGAGGCATAAATTGGCTTGAGACCAAGAGGCAAGTTAGCCTTAATTTAAGAGACAAGATAGCCTGAAGCCAAGAGGCAAGCTAGCCTTAATTTAAGAGGCAAGATAGCCTGAAGCTAAGAGGCAAGTTAGCCTGATGACATGAGACAAATTATGAAACAATATTTGATCCATAAATTTTGTATGCCATCAATTGTATAAAGGCCTCAAAATTGTATATTTGGCATTAAATATTCCCTTAAATTATAAGACAAGGGATTGTATGATCATGATTGATATTATAAATAAATATATTCAATTTGCTATTGCAATAGCTATATTGTGGTAAAGTCAAGAAATATTGTGGATTAATTTCTTGTCATGATCAAACAAATCAGTGAGTTATGGATCATGAATTTTTATCCAACTTCATTCCCAGAAGTGAATGAAGCAAATATATTATTATGGTTGTTTTGTGATTTCTATGATTATAACAATTTTTATAAATACAAGAAAAGAATATTCATAAACAAAATAATTAAGCAAAAGGAAATATTATTTCAACAAAGTTTAATAGCGAGTGGCTCAACATCATTACAAACTTTAATCATCTCATTCTGAAGATATTTAATATCTTCTTCTTTTGCTTCTCTTGAGATGGGATCCAGATGAGGCAAAGCTCTTCGTAATATCGAGATTTGCGTCATAAGTTTCTTGAGCTTCTTGTGTGGCCACTCAGTTAACCCTCCTTTTTGATAGATCTTTTGTATGGTGTGAGTAGACATATTTAATTGTTTACTCGCATCATCTAGGGTTAAGTGAAAATAATCACTTAAATCACGGTACGTTGTTTTCTTTATTCTTTCCCGTTGCTCCATTGTTAATCTATATAATTCACCCTGATTAAGGGATGATATATCATATGGAATATTAACCGCGGGCTGTTTTCCTTTATCTAATGGATTTTCAATGTTGGTTTGAAATGAACTCTGCGGTAGTTCATTTGGATTTTTAGCCCATTCCGAACCAACACAAAGGACCTCATGATAGTCCAATACAGGATCACGCATCAAGTTATATCCTAATGCTTGTAAATCTATACAATACTGTGTCAGAAAATGTTTGATTTCTCCAAAATTTTTATTACTAAAATCAAACATTGGAAGCCTGTCAGTATTGTAAGATTTTTCCTGTACATTTTCAAATAAAACAGCATGGGAAATCATACCTATCTTCCTCCCGTGAACTTCAAGTTTATGATATTGAAGTCCATTGGTATGAATAATTTCCCGTAAAACATGACAGCAACTACATTCCAATAAGCTAGTAGTTGCTAATTGGCTTGTAGCTGTTGGCTGGCTGATTGTTGCTGGCTGGCTAGTGGTTGTTTGTTGGCTGATTGTTGCTGTCGGGCTGGTTGTTGCTGGCAGACTGATGATAGTTTGCTGGCTAGTGAATGCTGGTTGATTAACTGTCGACACTATTGGCTGAACTGGATTGGTAGACTCCATTAGTTCTGCCATAGTTCTACACCTCTTAACAGGCCTCCTTGATGAACCTGCTTCAGTTGTACCTTCAATCCTTGTAGATTGAGGAAGAACACTTGTTCTTGGGGGAGAAGTAGGTACATTTGAAGCAGAAGGAGGAATAGTAGAAGGAGGAATAAACATTTCAAAAGGATTAGGAGATAACAAAGAAGTAAATGACATGTTGGGCTGATCATCATACAACAAAGCATCAAGTAATGTTGTTTCAGATGTATCAGAAACTGGGATAAAACTGCTTGGTCCTGCCATGGCAATAGAATTTAGAGAAATATGTGTGAGTATCTGGTAGTTGATATTATCAGATGCTTGAGTGTTTGTGAGGCATGTTTGTTTACCTTCCTCTATTTATAATCGAATTAAATCCTATTGAATCTCTGCAGATTTGCGTAGTCCTGTTAAATCTCTGCAGATCTGCTCCCTATAAAGCACGAGCCTGGAATCTTTTTGACTTTATATGCATACGACAATTTGAGTTGTTGCGCCTGTGATTCCATAGTGATGCGCCTGTGATTACACAGTATTGCGCTCGTGAATATATTCCATAGTGATGAGCCTGTGATTCCATAGTGATGCGCCTGTGATTACACAGTATTGCGCTCGTGAATCTGCAATTATACACCTAATGATTTTGTATTTAATATATATTTGTTTGTTGATTCTGGAAAATGGAAATTTTGTTACCAGAAATAACAAAATTATGCATTGATAATGCATTAAGAAATCTGTGAAATTTTAATGATATCTGTAGAAATAGATATCATATATGCTATTATTATGGAATAATGTATGGAAATTTCATGAATTAATTTTAAGGTCTCACACTTGAGGGGGAGAATGATATTTGTGTATTTATTCTCTGTGAATATTTGTGTTAATTTTCTATATATGTTTGTGTGTTAATTTCCCCAAAATGGATATTAGAATTGATTATGGAAAGTTGGCATGACTTGTTTGATCATCCGAGTCATATAGCTGCATGTTCTCAAATAAAAATGATTATGAAAATATTATTGGAAACGGATCTCTAAAAATATATCAAATTGAAAGAGTACATATGAAATTATAAATCTGCAAAGTTTGCAGTGATGATTGCAACCAGAAGTTTGCAATATATTATGCGCGCAATTTTCAGATTGAATGATCCATAAATCATGTATTAAAGTATCTATGAATGGATAGATCAATGATTATGAGAACATTGTTCATACGTGTATATTTGCAGCAATTTTATAAGCCAACAAAATTCTCCCCGTAAAATTTTGCTTTTGGTCAAGAGCCAGAATAATTCCATCTTAAAATGTTTTAAATGTGCAATGATTATTAATCTACTAAAATGCACATAGATGGATATACAAAGAAAATTGATGATTTGATGAGGGGGAGGAAAATAAGCAGATTGGGTAAAGATTTACTAGCATGAATTATCATTGGCTCATATTGATCCTCGTACAAGGAATTGTGCACTAAAAGTTCAAAATGATAATTCAGTTGCAGTGTTTAGTTAATCGAATGCCAAAGGAATTTACTGACCTAAAGAAAGTGACAAAGTCACATGTCCCAACTGCAAATGCTCCTATATGAATTATTATAAAGCTCACCTGAAGCGATGCAGGTCCATCGGTTTTAAAGATAAAAATCCTCAAAAGAGAAAAGGAGCTATAAGAATATAGATGATCATGTTGAGGATAATTAAGAAAAGTTCTAGAAGAGCCATCTCCTGAAGAGATGTTATCTCCAGAAGAGATATTACAAGTAAAGTGTATTGTGGTCCAAGAAGAGCAAGATATTTATAATATGAGATCTCAATAAATTATAAATGAAATCCGATGGGACAGAAAAAAAAAATGATGGCGACAATATTGATATCTATGTATATTTGATAGCATATATTGTAATGAATGATAATGAGGATCATGAGTCATACTATATTAGTGTGTGCCAGAAGCACATGTTCCTGAAGGACATAAGGCGCTAGAATAAGTCCCTGAAGGACTCAAGATGCTAGGAGCATCAAATTCTCGAGAATAATCAATTTAGTGAATTCATATGTAGTATGAAGCATTTATCGTGCATGTAGTATTATTATCTGAATAAATATTTATGCACATGTATATTTATGATTTTACTTGAAAGATTTAGATCTTGCAGGTATACAATGAATACTTGATGATAGAAAGACAATGAAGCAATGTGGTCATCAGGGGGAGTAAGTCTAATGTAATCAAGAGGGGGAGACGATACACGTTGTACTCTTTTTCCCTTATCTAGGTTTTGTCCCACTGGGTTTTCCTAGAAAGGTTTTTAATGAGGCAGTACTCAACAGTGTATCAATGAATGATGTACTCTTTTCTTTGACTAGGTTTTTATCCCACTGGGTTTTTCCTAGTTAAAGTTTTTAACGAGACACATTCATAAATGGACATCCAAGGGGGAGTGTTATGAATATATTTATTATGTGGATGTCCATTGACCCATAATCTCCAAATACAGGATGACATGGTATATACGTATAGTAATCTACTATTTGCATCCTTCTATAAATAGAGGTCTCCTGTAACTATTCATATATACTTGAATGAGAATCCATTTCATCTCTCTAGAATTTCCTCTGACTTCTCTCTAGAATTCTTTCAGTTTCATAATAGCGTTTTCCTTTTCTACACCTAATTTGATTTTTATTTCTTCATTTTAATTATTTCTGTCATACTACCTACCAAAATCCACCACGTCACCACCCTGGTATACAATGGTAGTCCAACTTCAACAGAATTGCCATACTAGCATTGACTTTGTTTAATAAAGCGTTTCCCTTTCCTACCCCGAATTTGATTTTTATTTCTTCATTTTAATTATTTTTGTCACACTACCTACCAAAATCCACCACGTCACCACCCTGGCATAGTAGTCCAACTTTAACATAATTGTCATATTAGCATTCTATTTGTTTAGAATGCACTAGATAAAATGATTCATGAAAAATTTGATTGAGTAAAAGTCAGATTGAGAGATGTAATCTATGTTTGGATTGGTTGCTTCATAAGTAATTTTTGTGAAATTGAAACATGTTTGAAATGACTTATGGATAAATGATTTTTGAGATGATTATAAGAGAAAATTTAAAATTAAAATTACCAAAAATATTAAAAATGCTAAATTACAAAATTTGGCGATGTTAAAATACATAACTTGATCAAATAAATATTACATAAGTAATTAGGAACTTATGCCCGGTATAAGGTGGTATCTAATTGTGTTACGAATCTGATTTATTTCAATTGAAAATAAATGATTTATTTAGGTTGAAGATTCCTTAGTAGAATTGGTTGATGAATACTCTTCATTCCCATTTTTAGCTTCCAGGAAAGTAGCATTTGATTAAAATAGTAAATAAAGAGCTTATAAATTTTCAAAAGTTAGGAAACCAAGCTTTTCAAATAAGCTCATTTTTGCCTATAAGTTTGATTGCCTACATTTTTCATCCAAACAAAAAATTGAAGAAAGCTTATAAGCCCAATTGAAATAGTAAATAAGCCCCAAAAACTCCTCCTATAAGTTATCCCAAATAAGCTCATTGTTATTTTTACAAGACCCAATTAGAGCTTGTAAAGCATGGCTACATTGTGGAGGGGTGCCCATAAATCCATTCGCAAAGTATTGGTTGGACTTCCATAAAGGGTCGTGAAGAAGATTGACCTTGGCATGCCAACAGCCTCTATCTTGGTGTGAATGAATTGTGAATCCGTACACAACTGAAACACACATGGTGTATAACAGCCAAATGCCTCCAGAGAAACCATGAGCCTCCAATCTGTAGGACCTTTCAAAACCAGGAGCACATAAGGTGCTTCTCCTTATGTGCTTAAGCATATTTTTTTTAATTTTTTTATATATTCTATTTATTTATATTTAAATTATATGCTGCTTTCTGAAATGTTTTTTGCACCCAGTATCTCAAATTAATTATTTTCTAAAACTGCATCTAGAAATATTTGTCCTGTAACACCAGTATCCTGAAAAATAATTACTTTGAGATACTAGATGCAAAAAACATTTCAAAACGTAGCATATAATTTAAATATAAATAAATAGAATATATAAGAAAATTAAAAAAATGTGCTTCTCTCTCTAATTAGAGAGAGAGAGAAGCACATAAGGAGAAGTAAATTATGTACTCCCTTCAAAACCCGATCTTGCAATGAACTTGTCAGCCTTTAGGTCAGAAATACGAGGCTCTACTAGGACTACTATAGCAAGTGTATTCTCCTTAACAAAATGCATAAAGGTACTAGCAAAACTCTTACTTGCCCCCCCCCCCCTGGCAGTTCCATAGAAGAATCTGCAAAAACATAGGAAAACTGGGGGAGAAGTCAACAAACAATATCAGACCCTTTAAGGTCGTCACCTGGCAACGTCGACGAGGAGATTGGCTCCTGAGGACAAACTGTGGTCACGCCCAACTCTCTAGGGTGCATAAGCTCTTCCCTGAGAACGGTTATAGCATCTTTGGAGATATGAGAACCTGAAGGTTTCTTTCGGACCTTCAATTTTATACTGTTTGGAGTTTGGAGTTTGACACCAAGATGAGATTGCTTAAAAGACCCTGAGTTCATAGCCATATTTTCCTTGTCCCTTCTTAAGCGCCCACCCTCTGGCAACACCGGCTGCAACTCAAGGAATTCATTGCTAACAACACTTTAATGTCTATAAAAACATTATTTATTCTAAAACTAAAACAAAAAAAATGATATTGAATATTTTTTTGAAATTGAAAAGAAAACATGTAATACGAAACAAATTTTTTCCTAAAAAAAAAAAAATCCAATAAAACAGGGAATACCTACAAGCTAGTAGGCGTCCCCGGCAATTTCATTCATTGGTTTGATCTCTTCTGTCTTCACCGACAAATTAAAATTTACAAATAAGAAATGCATTCTTTTCTAATTAGTGTAATAATGGGAATGTGTGTGAGTACAAGGAGCTATTTTATTTTTAAAACTCAATAGAAACGATAGAAAAATTGTCCAAAAACACAAAATTATTTAGTCGATGATCCTTAAAATCTGGAAAATGTATAAGATACTTTAGAGTATTACTACTTTCTAGTATGCATAAAAATATATAATGTCAAATTCAGAGACTACGAGACAATTCATTTTTGGGAAAATCCCTCTCAAATTCTTAGGGACCAACATAATTTCATAAAAGTTTCCAAGAAAATCACATGTCAGAAAAGTTTTAAGGGACTCATGGGTGTAACATTCCAATTTTTCTAATAGTAATTAAGTGCTATTAGGATATGGTTTTGTAAGTAATATGGGTTTAGAGAAGATTTAGAAGTATAAAATTAAGAGTTGAAAATAATAATAATAAACATATGAATTATCATTTTTTTTATTAAAGTTAATTAATTAATAATGATAATTAATAATATCGAAAAGAATAATAAGGAAAATAAAATATGTAGGGAAATATCTTCATGAAATAATATGATATATATCTAAATATTATTTTAATGCATGCAGCAACAGCTAGCATGAAATGCTAACTATTGGCAATTTGAGGATTGGGCCACGGTCAAATATCAGTATTTTACTTTGTGTGAATGGAATATTTTTATTTTTTGTGTTACTAATTGTGCTTGATGACTTGGGTCCTGAATGTTGATCCTTTCTATAGTTTTGGCTTTGTTGTATTATAAGCTAAAGGTTTCACTTAATTTATTCATAGGATATATATTTGTGTCTCCATTGTGGAGTTAGGGAGATGGAATGTTACTACATGTGGTCCTCTGAAACTAGCTGCTTGACCACAATACGTGCCCAGGAAAATTTTGAGATTATATAATCTAAAATGTATGGTTAAATATGTGTGTTTTCCTTTTCTATTTTGAACTGCATAATTATTTTTCTTAGATGAATCTTATTTATGGACCGGGGTACTTAACAATATGAAAGATTGTGCTGTATGAACCCTTGTTAATGTTGTTGATCATCTTGGAACTGTCGCATACAAATTTCTTTATTAGGTTGGGACCTCATGGAATACATACATAGTGATGTCTTAGCTGATGTAATGGGTGGATCTGTTAGAGAACATATAGCATTGAACTGACCCGCAAAGAGACTCCATAAATATTTGTTGTAGAAAACATCATTGGATAAGTAAAGTCTCTCAATGTTTGGTAGGTGAATCGTTCTAAACTTGAGGATGTTATCAAACATTATGTTCTAGGGTCATACTTTGACTGTACAATTGTATCCACCTGAGAATGGGGAGAACATTGTACTATTAAGTATGATTCGAATACATGAGTATAAATGGATATGCCGAAAAGACTCTCAGTCCCCTATAAGGGATTAGTCGTTCATAGAACTAGTAGGGCTTGGATGAATTCTAGTTGACTCAAGAATCTGTGCATAATAAGCAATTATGAAGAGTTATGATCCATCTTAAAGTCAATAGAAGAAAATTTTTACTTCTGTGAAAAAACTATATTCAGTCAACCAAAAGAGATAATGTAATCAAATTTATTTTTGGATTCAAATTATTGTGACATCATACATCACTCTTCAAAATGATGTTATTCCATTAAGTAAAATGGATAATGTGGCACGACATGTTGTAATGGATCAAAATAAAAAGTAAAGTATCTTTCCAACGAGTGCATTTAGTACCAAATTTTATGGTATATAAAACAACTTAATGAAGTACGATTCATAGTTTAGATAGTTTCCACAAATATAATCAGAAAATGAAAAATTTTAAAACTAGCAACCTAGAGAGCAAGTTTTTTATTCACCTATGGGCTTATTTGGGTTAGTGGTAGGAGCGGTGATGAGCCACAAATTTACCATGTATTAAGGTACAATTTGAGCTTGAAATTGATCAAATATAATTTAAAAGCTTAAGGATAATAAGTTAAAAACATGGATTTGATGTCAAACATACCCTCACAAGTATTCTCGCGTGTTTTGTAGGTTTTTATCCATGAGAGAAGCTAATTGGAAGAGTCCAAGAAAGTCAAGAAAAGAAGCTACAAAGGAAGCTTAAAGTTGGCGCCCAAGGCGTCAACTTTCTGTATGGGTATATTAGAGTTGGCGTCCAAGGTGCCAACTCAGTGTAAAGTTGGCGCCCAGGGCGCCAACTTTCTGTAAGGCTTTTTGAAGTTGGTGCCCAGGGCGCCAGAATTGTGAAAAATCTAATTTTTAATTTTTGGAAAGTTTTCAAGGCCCGAAAAAGGAAGCAAAATTAAGAATTTTTGAGATTTAGAAACTCAATTGGACCAGAAAACATAAAAGAGGCAACCCTAGCAAGAAGGAAAAAAAAACTTTTGGCACAAGAAAGAGCTCTACGGCATTGGAGAAAGAAGATCGAAGCAATTGTGGAGATCAACCTCCCCCAATCTCTGAAGAACCATTCTCTCTTGATCTTTTCTTCTTTTTGTTGTTAATCTAGTCATTCTTGGCTAATTTCCTTTTTGTAGTTAGGGCTAGGATGAACCCTATGCAACTTTGAGTAGTTGGTTGAATTCTTGTATGAATCTTGATTTCTTTAATTGAATGAATTTCCTTTGCTTAATGCTTTCTTGAAGATTGATCACCTTTAAGATTGACCATAGATTGATGTATGACAATAGAGACATTGGTGCATCTAACTAGAACTTATTAATTCATCATAAAATTTCATGACCTAGACATAGGCTTACAAATTTATGCGATCACAGGATTCTGATTTAAGATCTTATCTTTCTAGACAATACTAAGACATTAGGTTGTTTTTAAAGATAAAATAGACTAAGGTAGCATCAAGACATTGGGACTTAGTCTAATCTTAGAGAATCGATCGTCAATCATGGAAGTAATAATTAATTAAGGATTCAATTCAAATTCTTGAAGGAGCATAGGGGGATTCTAAGTTCTAGCTACGTTTTTCTCACTGAGTATCTTTTCTAAACATTCTCTTGCAAATCTTGATCTTGAATTCCTTTCTTTCCTCAATTCTTGAAATTTTTGTTTAATTACAACTCATTTTTTGTTACTCAAAATTATTCAACTAAGGCGACAATAGCAAATTAGTGGTTGAATAATTATTCCTCGTGGGACGATACTTTCTCATTACTTTATTACTTGTAACAACCAGTGCACTTGCCGAAGTCGCCCCTATCAAGCGGTAACTTAAAAGCTATCTGACTTTTATAAAAGCCCGGTAAGAAAAAAGTCAGGTTAAGCTATTTGATTTATATTTGAATTGCCCGTTTGACTTTTTATAGAAATGACTTTTTTTCTAACTGATGTATGTTTGGATTATTATTTGAAAAATTAGTTAAGATGAAAAATGACATGAATCATATTATTGAATACTATATATACATATTAGTTGTATATACTGAGTTAATGGAAATTTTAATTTTAAAAAAATTAAATATTATTAAAAAAATAAACAATAAAATCCTTAATTAAATATATTTAATGGATATAATTGTTGATAAAAAATACATTAATTTCTCCTATTGTTATCCCTGACAAATTTGTCTCTGATTCTATCACGAAGACGATTCATTTGTGGTGCCGACAATGTATTGATATTTGATGAGGCACCTTCATTAAGTGGATCATCATCATCTTCGTCTTCATCACCCAAATCTCATTGGTCAGCTCATTCAAATTCTATATCAAAACTCGAAAATCTCCAAATGAGATTGTGTATAGCCATTGTTGCACAAATTATGTAGATTTGAGTTTCAAAGCTATAAGAGGGCATATTTCTCAATATATTAAACCTATTCTTCTAGACTCCAAACATCCTTTCTATAGTGCACCTCAAACTTGAATGATAATAATTGAAGCACTCGTTAGGATTTCGAAATCCCATTGTCGCCTGAATTGTGGAATATGATAACGTTAACGGCTATACAAACCAATATATACAACTAGTGTTGGATAGCCAACATCGACCAAGTAATATTTCCCTGATAAGTGAGGAAATTTTGTGACAATTAGAAATTATAGGAAAGTGAAATAAACATGAAAAAAAAATGTAATTATAGTGATGATGTTGAAGATATACCTTTAGGTGGATGGGGAAAATTCAAAGCTAGAGTAGTGGTCGCGCTGTTGAACAAACGTGTATCATGTGCCGTACCTTCCCAGCCTACCAACACATAAGTAAAGCACATATACCAATCACATACTGCCATAATATTCTATGTAGGATGTCCCTTTCTACCGACATATCTGTGTGGTCATATTCGCTCACTACACAACTGATGTACGTTCCATCAATTGTTCTTATTGCATTCTTGAAATATAGGAAGTAACAGCGATTAGTTGATATATTTGGGTAACAAACGGGAAACTCATGATCAAGCGGTTTGATGTTTTTAGTTGCTAGGTTGACACAAGCATTTAATACCATGTGGAATAACCTATTGACAATTTTTCCTGAATGTTGAAACCGTTCCTGTATGATTCTATTTCCTAAACCATGGCCAACTATACATAAGAATATTGCTACCATTTCTTCTACTCTTGTGTACTTCGTGTGCTATAACCCATGGTCTACCAATTTAGAGCATAAATGATAGAAGACATGTTTTTCAACTTGAAAATTTTCATGACATACTCTATTATGGCCTTGCAAAACCTTCTGCACCCACATTGCTCCTGTTTGGTTACTAGTTCTATATGGCTCTTTGCAAACATATGATGTCATATGTTAGCCACCAAGGCAACGATCTGTACATTATTTGTTATCTCTTCCTCCATAAGAAAAACTTGTAAAGCCTTTTTTTGGGCATGAGACAAACGTCGTCCTTCCATTGAAAATAAAACATGTGTCAAGGCGAAGACTTAATTCAATGATAAACATAAATAGGTAGGTCATATAATAGGTGCGCCAAACATCTAAACATATAAAGCGTCACATGAAATAACAATAATATAAATCAAACATAATAGGTGTGTCAAAAAAAATACAAAAAACAAAAGTCAAGGTGTTGCTGGGGCCTGGGGGTGTCAAGCTGAACATTCAATTCGCCAGGGGTTTTTGCCATGATGAGGTGTTGTATACATGGTGCCGCAACCAGTCTACCGAGTCATCTTTGTCGTCTCGTAGTGCGACAAACATCTCCCGACATTTGTCGTGCATCATCATGTTATAACATCGCCGGAGAAATTCACGGTCAGTTGCAATTTCTGAAATTTTCTGTAACTCAGCTACAACGTAACGTATTGGAACATCTTGGTTAATATTTTGAAGTTGTTGTATTTTATCCTTAGTTGTGGTAGCAATCAAACTAAGAGAATCTGCTATTTGTTTCTAGGCAGACATTTCTTTCTTCCTGCATTTGACCCTTCACCCCTCTTTCTCTTCCTAATGAATCTTGATCCACTAGGTGCACTAGGTTATGTGCTTGTTGTTAGATTTAGGTTCATCTAAATCCACACTAACTCCAGTAGTTGCACCTAGAAGCTCATCCTCACTATCACCAGAGCCTTCTAAGTCCATGGTGGGTCGGTACACACCATCTTTGTCATCACTCAGTGGCATCTACCGTCTTACAACTGATGAGTATTGTGTCGAACTCGATGCCGCACCATCTTTGAAGATTATCTCTAATTCTCTAGTGAACCTTATGCCATTATACCTATATTTTACATAGTCGGAATTCTCCTACATGAAAAAAAATAACTGTAAATGTAATAAAAAAATATTAATAATAAGAAAATCAATTCAAACTTAACAGTCTTATACTTGAATTTTCCGATCTCATCACTCATCATCTGCAAACACTTTATGGTTTACACTGTCAGATGATATACCCGTCTCTTTCAAGAATAGCTTGTCTCATACCTTCTATTCTTTCTTTAAACTATCATATCTATTTTTCAGTTGTTTTTTGTCCAACGATTTTCCAAATTTTTTATTAAATCCAATGATAATATTTTTCCATCCAGTAGCTAAGAATGATCCACCTTGTCATTCTCTCTTGCAAATTTGGTCAATACATTCTTCAAGGAAATGTCTTGTGCTTCTTTTATCCCAACATGTTCTACTTTTCTCTATACTGATATTACTATGTCAATAATCGATAATTAACAAAAACGTATGCTTACTATATAATAAAAAATAGCAAAATAATAAACAACTATAATATAGTGGATTTAATTTACCAGGGTATTGATATACAAAAAAGGTTAATAAAAAAACAACAATATAATATTTACCGGGGCATTTATATAATAAAAACAAATTTCATTTCTACCTAAAAAATTTTATTTGTTTATTTAAACATATGTATACTAAATTTAATTTTTTTTAATAAAAAGATAAACTTAAGATTTTTTTAATTATTTCATGAATGTAAATAAACGAGAGGAGAAGATGCTAATAAAACTACACACAAACCCTTTAACCTCAGTTGTTCATGTCCATTTCCTAGTTACATCATAACATCATATACAAAGAACCCTCAAATGCTCATTATGTCTAGTTATTCGTTTATACATCATAAAGGAATTTCAGATAATCATGAATGACATTTATTGCAAGTGTCTTCCCTTTGAATATAAGTGTATTATATATAAACTTGAAACCAAAAATAATTAATGTAGCCACACCTCTAGAGAAAAATTTCCACTAGCAGCCCTTCTCTAACCTGTTGGTACCCTAAACCTACACCCAAAAGAAGAAAGAGATGATTGAAGAGTATAAACACAATACATTATATTTATGAAAAGGCTCTTCTCGGTGGCAAACAAAAGAAAAGGCTCTTCTAATGAATACTCAAACATCCAAACATGTCGTTAAGTTCTTAACACTTCACACTCATCATATTTATGTCATGGTATTTTAAGCATATAATTTCTTTATTTAAGAACATTTTTGGCTTCTGGATTAACAAATACAGCTGTTTTCCTACATCAGAGTATGAATCCAAAATGGAGTAAGAAATGAAAATGCATGTTATAAATTTTACATTCACCAAACACAAGTGCATGACTTAAGTACATACATGCTATCTCTCTTATTAAATAAGAATCGGACCCAAGGATACCACCAAAACCATTAACATGTGCCACACAAAAAGGAGGAAAAGATTGAAGGAAAAATTAATGGCTACTTTCTTTAGCCAAGCAGTTAACAGATATCAAAGAGGGAAACCAAAATAAGCAGATAACTCCCTTTCATCGCAATTATAATTAAAAAGAAATGAAGAACCCTTCCTCTTAAAAAACCCTCTTTTCTCAATCATAAGGAAAGTTTGGGATGATGCAGAAGAATGATACATGGCCACATCTATTTGTCAACAGCTCCCAAACTTAACAGCAGTGACCAACTATGATAATTCATATGTGTAATATATTATGAAGAGAGATCCACAACTCATTTTGAGATCCCCTAAAAAAATTGATATGTGTAGTTGAAGTCCTATCATCACAATTTTTCATTAATTTCATTTTCTGTCTCTTATCTACTTAGATAAGCCAAACAAATGGTATAGATAACTCTAAAGGCAAAAAGATGCATTTGTTTACATATAATAACAGAGAAGCATCTTTATCTATAAGTAAATTATACACCAAAGCATTTTAAATGCCCATATCATTGGCAAACATCCGTGACCACAATCAAATATCAAATAAATCAACAGAACAACAATGAACAAACAAGGAAAGAAAATAAGCAAACGAGTTAAAAAATATGTTTCACAGAAGCAGAGGTTTTTAAACATTGAGACAGTATTGAGAAGGCATTAAACTCACTATTATTGATTACATCAGTGACCACAATCAAATATCAAAAGTTTCAAATCCATTTCCATACCATATAAACAGATCAAAATAAGGTCTTTCAATATTCCTGAAAAATTAAAACCATATATAGATAAGAAAGTTCAGCAAGTCTTTATTGTTCTAACAAGAAAAGAAAAAAAAAAAACATACTGCAAAGTTCACTGTTTCATTTGCTGACATGAACAAATGACAGTGAAAAACATTAAAGGAGAGTTCTCATCTTATGTATAGGCATGAATTAGATGCGTTTTTGGTCATGTCCCCATATTTTTAGAAGATTGGAAGGTAGATAAGTAGCCAAAAAGAGTTGATCTAACTAAAGACATGAGTTCAGTTCCATTCCAAAGTATAGGAGACAAGAGGGGATATATGGACACAATTATACCATTGAATCAAAATATCCAAACAAAATGGAAGAATGTAAAAAACGGTTTTCAATTTTACAAACAATCTTAAGCCAAGTTAGATGTGATCACACATAATTCCTTTAATAAATGCAGCCATAAATCTTGTGCTCTAGCCTCTAGCCTTGCGCTTAATGCAAATAGTGGAAGGAAGGACATAATTAGATAACTAAAATTAGCTAAACATCTAAAACCTTTACAGAAAACGAATTGGACTAAATTTGGCAAAAGAGACATGAAATCTTTTGACTACAACCATGAAGCATTTCATAGTGGATTATAATATTAAGGTAACCCAGGGCTAAATGAAATTACTTCCTAGGGCAACGAAGACAAAGACAGAGCAACAACATGAAGACAGAGACAGAGCAACAACATGGAAAAAAAAATAACTACAAGATTCAACATGATGGAAGGAAACTAAAAATCAAATTCCACGATTCCAACGAACAAAAACGCAATCAACTTGAAATCAAACTCAAAATTAAATTTCAGGATTCCAAAAATCGAACTCAAACTCCAAATCAACTTGAAATCAAACTTGAGAAGGTTCTTCGGCTGATCGAGTGAGTGCACGATGCAAGGTTGACGAACTCACAAACTGAAGGTGACGACTTGCGATGGGGCTATGGCGTCTTTTGCAAGTGAGGGATCATATTGGAGAGGTTGATTTGAGCACAGGATGGTGAAACAAGAAACAAGACACCCCCTATTTGAAGACGAGAAGCGCAAAATCTCTGACTGGCAAGTATGATTTGCAGGTGGGAATCTCTCGGCTTGATAAGACGATATGGAGAGGAATCTTTGTGAAGCTGAGGCACGAGTTTTAGCTGAGGAAGGGATAAGTCAAAAGAAGGGGAAGAGTGAGGACAGAAGGGAGGGACGGAGAGGAATCTCTGAGAGCGATCAAATGATTTGCTTAGCCACAAGATGAAGACAAAGCACACAAGTAATGAACAAAAAAAAGGCACACTTGCTTGATCATGGGATGAAGAAGCAACTAACAAAACAAAAAACAAAAAGGAAGCACTGCAAAGATGAGCACGAGATTCGGCTGAGGAAGATTTGAGAAAGCTAGACGAGAGGAGTGAGCATGCGATGGCAGAGGCACGCGGACGAGAGGATTCAATCAGCTCAAGCATACGTGGTATCTCACTTTTTTATTCCGGTTGCGTTGCATTTTCAAAATAAGTCCGGTGGACGCACTAGGTTACCCAAACACACCAATGGACTGATTTTTCAAGTGGCCAGCTTTTTTGGCCTTTTTCTCACAAAAAGCCAACTTTAAGTGATCACCAAACACACCCTATATTGTTAGAAGTTGCAATTGCAATTAACAAATTTTCAAATCACAAAAATTTTGATATCTAGAAAGAATTGGACAAAAACTCAGGGCTCCATTATCAAGTAGCAACATTTGCCAAAATTAAGCTCAAACATAAATCCCAA
This sequence comes from Acacia confusa, assembly GCA_037074495.1. Lineage (NCBI taxonomy): Eukaryota > Viridiplantae > Streptophyta > Magnoliopsida > Fabales > Fabaceae > Acacia > Acacia confusa. Next base: position 45,409,159 of record CM073505.1, on the reverse strand, counting down.
GTCACAAACCCATAAGAAATTCATACAATTTCAAATAGAAAAGGAGAATTAGAAATATTGATACCTCATTTCCCCTCTAATGTTATGCTCTTGGGTTTCATCAAATTCAGGATCAGAACTATCACGCACGGGCCGATTCAAATTAGAAAGCGTCTAAATTCTCTCTGAATGGCTTTCGGAGGGCTTTCTAGCAGCTTCACCCTGATACCCTAAGATTAGAGTTCCTAAGAAGCCCTGGACGAAGTGGGATTTAGACAGAGATTCTGGAGTCGAAGCTCTGTTAGGGTTAACGTTCACAACAATGTTGGGATCGACAATGTTGTTGTTGACGCTAGCATTGTTATTGTCGAAAAAGGTGGAAACAACGACGATAAGGTCAAAGTTGTGGCATTCCAAGAAGAAGATGGCTTCTTCCTTAGTAGAAGTGATCTCACTTTTTTTTTATAAAAAGATAGGAAGCACAAGGGTAATAGCAAGTCACAAATAATTGGGTGTCTCAAATCTTACCATGTACCATAATTCATCAACATTCTCTTCATTAATTGTCACATTTTTGCCATGTACCATAATTGGGTGTCTCAAATCTTTTTGAATTTAATTCCCCAAAATACCTCTCATCAATCCAACTGAACTGCCTTATTTCCTCCGACTAGACCCATGGGCTAAGTCACACTCATGTTACTGGTTACTCAAAAGCTCACTGGTCAAGTGATGAGGACCAGCCAAAATCCTCAGAGCACTTGTCCCAAACCATGGGTCTTTTCCCCACTTTAACCTAGTAAAGTGTCATAAGCCTATTACTCTGGTGGACGAGTCCCTCATTAAACCGATGAGACAATAATAAGCCAACCATTGTGCACCAATGGAGACCTCACCACATAGTGGAAATAACTTTTTCATTCTCTCCCAATTCTTCCCATCCCATAAGTATCATAATAACTCAATTGGGGATTTTTTTTCTAAAATATTCACATTCATATCATGGAATTTAAACAATTCTCATAACCATATCATAATATCTCACTTTCCAATAAATATTTGCAATATATTTCATAATTCAACTCATAAGGTTCCACAAGGAAATTTCTATAAAAATATTCATAATAATTTCACAAAATGCTCACAAACAACATATCAATATTCATAACAAGTGGAAAGTGGTTACCTCTCGCCACAGCTAATTACTATCTCATTGCTCCTAACCAAGCTCAACATACTCCACAATTCAATCTATCAAAATCAATTCATTAACCATTAATAACTATTTAACACTCTACATATTACAAATTTTGATAATAATTCCATTGTTATTTATTTCTTTTTTCCTAATAATAATAATGACAAAATCATTTATCAGTATTATTATTAATTTAATTTGAATTTCCCCAATAACCAACATCACATGTATAATTCTTTAATTAGGAATTTAATAATTATTATTTATTATGAATTATGGAATTTGTCATGGCTTTTCCAAAATATAGTATAAATCATATGTAACCTTTAAAACCCTGGGTTAGATAAATGCAAACACCCAAAATATTCTTTACAAGAAGTAATTAAATAATTCATCTTCAATATACTGTTTATTTCCCTTTTATAGATAATAATATTATTCATTATTATTTACCCAATTCTTAGTTATTTCTTCCCATACCCTTTTCTTACTTAACATCTGAAAATTATCATTATTTCTCTATAATGATTTTAATAAATACTTCCACTTGTAAATATGCTTTATTAGATACATTGGAATAATATATACACATATATTCATTCTATGGTTTAAATAATATCAAATATATATGTGTGTGCGCACGCGCACTTTTCCAGTAAACTTTTCCATACACAAATTTTTGGTTTCCACGTTATATGTATTTATACATATATTATATTCAAGTTTCTTTACTCCCACAACCATGCGTTTTTATATATATAAATACACACATAAACTCCTCATGAAACAGAGACACCATTCGCACAATAACTCAGTTCCCTGTTTTGGGCTTTCAGATTCATTTTTTGGTAGCTTTATCTTTTATATATATATATATATATATATTTTTACGTCTAGACAAGAACAGACGCAAGGCATGCAAAATCAGTTATATATGTACATCAATTTGACCACCAAGCGTTTAGTTTCAGCATGCACAGCAACATGACAGTAAACCATGCAAAAATACCCGTACATGCTCGTATTCTTCCTTCTTTCATCGTCTATATAACTTCCTTTAATTTTTAAGCACGCACAGACCCTTCAATCACACACACAGATCCTATATATATATATATATACATATTTCGATGCCCATGATAGGTTTCAGAGAAAAGCAAAGTGACACCAACAATACCCTCATTTTCGGTTCTCAGTTTTCAGTTTCATTTTGGTTTTGTTGGGACCTTCTGTGTTTTTCTTCTTTGATTATGTTTATCAGTGTATAAGGATGCTAGCAGCAAGCTTACCTCCTCTTCTATGCTTTAAACGATGGGAGCAAATACTCCTCTGCTTGCCGACGCTTGGAACAGTGGAGGAAGATGTTCAACTTTTATCTTTACTCTCTCACTTCCAACTCTCCTTCTCTCTCTCGAATCTCTCTCTATTTCTCGCTGAAACTCCCCTGTTTTCAGACGGTTAAAACAGAGGAGAAGTTGTTGGTTTATGCTCTCTCTATCTCTCCTTCCTTCTTGATAGGAGTAACATAATTGTTAATTTTGTTATTTGTTATTCTGTTATATTGTTATGTATTCAGATGTAACTAATTATAACTAGTTAGTTATGATGTAACCATTAGTTTTGCTTTGGTTGTATATATAAGCACATTGCTTCAATTAATAATAATGTTCAATCTTTCTTTCTTCACAATTTCGTCACATGGTATCAAAGGACTCTCTAATTATTTTCCCTAAAATTCCCCTTTTACTTTTTCCAACTTCTCTCTCTTTCCTTAGTCACTTTCCCTTCTCCTTCTTTCCTTTGATTTCTCCGTCCCCTTCCATGGCTTCCGCACCTTCCAATTTTGATTCCATTGGTTCAGCGACTCTTTGAGCATCGTCATCTACGATCGATCCTATTGTTGATTAGACCAATCCGTTTTATATTTATCCAAATGAGAATCATACTCTCATTTTGGTTGCTCCGCTACTAAATGGTGCCAATTATCACGACTGGGCTCATGCCATGCGCATGGCACTTCTTTCAAAGAATGAATGAAAGTTTGTTGACGGATCTTTGCTTCCGCCACCGTCAAGTGACCCTTCCTTTCCGATTTGGGAGCGCTGTAACAATTTAGTTCAAGGCTGGCTTACACACTCCATTTCGCCAACGAAAGCTAAGAGTATTCTTTGGTTTGACATTGCTCATGAGATCTGGAGTGATCTTCGGTCTCGCTTCTCTCAAGCAAATCTATTTTGTGTTGCTGATTTGCAAGAAGAGATTTGTATTCTCAGGCAAGGTGCTTCTTCGGTTAGTGATTATTTCACTCAATTAAAGATCCTCTAGGATGAGCTAACCAATATCTGACCTATAAAGCCTTGTTCATGTGGCTCCATCACTCAGCTACAATCCTACCGTGAAGAAGAGCAGGTGATTCGATTTTTAAAGGGTCTTAACGAACAATTCAATTCTGTGAAATCTCAGATAATGCTTATAGATCCTTTACCTCCTATTACTCAAGTTTTTTCTCTTGTCATACAACAAGAACGGGAACTCTATTCTCCTACTACATCTACTGAGGTTAAGGTTCTTGCCACTCAAGCTCCACGGTTTGTGCCTCCTGGTTCAAAGGTCAAACAATGCTCATTTTGTGGCAAATCAAGGCATACTGAGGCTACTTGCTATCACAAACATGGATTTCCCCTGGTTTCAAGTTTCAGTCTGCTAGTTCTTAAAGTTCGTTGAATCGTCTTGCCACACCTGAGTCTGGAATTGTTCAAAATCCTTCCCCTGCTCTGGCTCCTCTTCCAGTCCCTACTTCACAGCCTGTTGTTCTTCCTCAATTATCTGTTGATCAATACAATAAGCTTCTTAATCTGCTTAATTCATCTACAGTATCTCAACCAGTGGTCAACAATCTGTCTACCTCGGTTCCTCCTGAAGGTATATCTAATCCTCAATTTTCTCATGTTTCTGTTTCTTGGATCATCGATTTAGGAGCAACCGATCATGTATGTTCATCTCTGGCTTTGTTTGATTCTTATCGACCTATTTCTCCAATTTCTGTAAAACTTCCTACTGGCTCACACACTGTTGCATGCTTCTCAGGCACGGTTCATATTTATGATTCATTAATCTTGCAAAATGTTCTTTATCTGCCTCATTTTTCTTTTAATATTGTCTCTGTTTCTAGATTAACCCTTTCTCATAATTGCTTTCTTAACTTTTGTCTTAATACCTGTCAGATATACCAAACTCATCCTTTGCTGATGATTGGTTCAACTAGACTATTTGAAGGTCTTTATATACTCACAGCAGATATGAATTCTCAGCAATCATCCACTCAGATTCTTATGGCCAACTCATGCTTCCCTACATCCGCTTCTCTTTGGCACTTTCGGTTGGGTCATCCTTCTTCCTCAACTTTATCTATTTTACATAAACAAATACTTGATATTTCTTGTATATCACAACCCTTTACATGTGATGCTTGTCATTTTGCTAAACAAAAGCGTTTACCATTTCCTGTAAGCACAAGTTCATGCAATAAAATCTTTGATATACTTCATGTAGATATTTGGGGTCCTTTTTCCATTCCATCTGTGCAAAGATTTCGCTATTTTCTTACTTTAGTTGATGATTACTCTAGATATACCTGGATGTTTCTAATGAAAACCAAATCTAAGGCCCGTAATCACATTTTCAATTTTTTTGCTCTTGTGGAAAATCAATTTTATTCTTCAATAAAAATTTTACGTTCTGACAATGGTCCTGAATTTTACTTACCCCAATTTTATAATTCCAATGCTGTTATACATCAAACATCTTGTGTTGCTACTCCTCAACAAAATGGGTTAGTAGAACGCAAGCATCAACACATTTTGAACGTAGCACGTGCTCTTCTTTTTCAATCCCATATTCCACTTTCTTATTAGTCTTTTCTCATTCATCATGCCACTCACATTATTAACTGTTTATCTTCTCCCATCATTCAAAATTGCACACCATTTGAACAATTACATGGTTTTCCTCCCACTTATTCTCATTTTAAAGTTTTTGGTTCACTTTGTTTTGCATCCACGTTATCCTCTCATCGTTCTAAATTTGATCCTAGAGCTCGAAAATGTGTTTTTCTGGGCATCCTAGATGGTTCCAAAGCTTTCATCTTACTAGATATATCTAATAATCAGATTTTTCTTTCTCGTGATGTCATTTTTCCTGAACTTATGTTTCCATTTCACACTGACAACATCTCTTCACTTTCTTTCCCTTTTCCTGAACCTCAGCCCTGTTCCTCTTTACTGGATGATTCTCTTCCTTCTCCTCACCCATCCTCCCTTACCTCTCCTAATTCCCCCACCTCTCCATTGGATACTTTGGTTTCTACTTCCATCCCACCATCAGCTCCTCTTCGCCGTTCAAACAGACCTCACAATCCTCCTTCATATCTGCAGGAGTATCACTGTGCCTTCCTATCTTCTACTCATCAATTATCATGCAAAGGTAATCCCAGATATCCATTATCTTCTGTTCTCTCTTATCATTCCCTTTCTTCTTCTTACAAATCTTTTGTCAATACTGTCACTATTTCTCCTGACCCCACTTCTTTTAAGCAAGTTGTGAAACACTCTATATGGAGAGAAGCCATGAATGCAAAAATTCTAGCTCTTGAACAAAACCAGACCTGGGTTCTCACTCAATTACCATTGGGTAAGAGTACTATCGGCTGTAAATGGGTTTTTCATACTAAACTTAAAGCTAATGGTGAGATTGAATGCCATAAAGCTAGGCTTGTTGCCAAGGGATATACACAAACCGAAGGTATAGACTTCTTTGACACCTTTTCCCCTGTTGCGAAAATGACTACTCTTCGTTTATTACTTTCTATTATTGCTACCAAACATTTGCATTTACATCAACTAGATGTAAACAAAATGTAAATAATGCATTTTTACATGGGGACTTGCATGAATAAGTGTATATGGATCTTCCTCCTGACTTCACACCCTCTCTTCCTAATCAAGTATGCAAATTACAAAAATCCCTGTATGGATTAAAACAGGCCAGTCGTCAGTGGTATTCTAAATTGTCTTATGCTTTACAGTCTTATGGTTATTCTCAGTCAGCCTCTGATCATTCTTTTTTTTAAGGCTTCTTCAACTAGGAGTAACATAATTGTTAATTTTGTTATTTGTTATTCTGGTATATGTCGATGATGTAGTGCTAGCTGGTGATGATTTGACTGAGATTTAGTTAGTTAAACAACAATTACATATGGCCATCACTATTAAAGATCTTGGTGAACTTAGGTATTTTCTTGGTCTTGAGCTTGCAAGGTCTAAGTCTGGAATCTTTCTGTCACAACGCAAATTTTCCCTGGAATTGCTTGATGATACTGGTTATCTAGCTTGTAAGCCAGCAACCTGTCCTATAGATCCTCGGCTCAAACTCTCTAAAGATCATGGTAAACCTTTGCTTGATCCTCTTTCCTATCGTAAGCTTGTTGGCAGATTGCAATATCTTACAACCACTAGACCTGATTTGAGTTTTGCCACCCAACAGCTCGTCAATTTATGTCTAATCCTTGTGATACACATTTGGCAGCTGCTCATCGTATTTTGAGATATCTGAAATCTTCCCCTGGTGCAGGACTTTATTTTTCAGCTGATTTTGATTTGAAACTCCATAGCTTTAATGATTTAGATTGGGTCGAATGCATTGATACTCACAGATCTGTTACTGGATTTTCAATTTTTCTTGGTTCCTCTTTAATATCTTTGAAAGCTAAGAAACAAGCAATAGTCTCTAAGTCTTCTTTAGAGGCTGAATATAGAGCCTTGGCTCCTATAACTTGTGAATTACAATGGCTTGTTTATCTCTTGAATGATTTTACTATTTCTCATCTTGATCCTGCCCTTCTTTACTTTGATAACCAATCTGCTATATAAATTGCTGCAAATCCAACATTTCATGAAAGGACCAAACACATTGAGTTGGATTGTCATTTGGTTAGAGAAAAGCTTTAAGCTAAACTCATTCACCTTCTTCCAGTTCAGTCATCTGATTAGATAGCTGATATTTTCACTAAACCCTTACATCCAGCACGGTTTCATGAACTCAAATCCAAGCTGGGCATCAAAGACATGCATGCTCCAGCTTGCTGGGGGGGTGATATGAGTAACATAATTGTTAATTTTGTTATTTGTTATTTTGTTATATTGTTATGTAAACTAATTGTAACTAGTTAGTTATGATTTAACCATCAGTTTTGCTTTGGTTGTATATATAAGCACATTGCTTCAATCAATAATAATGTTCAGTCTTTCTTTCTTCACAATTTCGTCACACTCCTCCCTCTCTCTTTGTCTCTCACTCTCTCTCTCTTTGTTGTTGTTTCTCTGTTTTCTGGTTCAGTGAGTGAAGGAAAGTAAATGGGAAATGGAGGCTGCGACTTATAATGGGTGTTGAAAGCTCAGACCGAAAGGCAAGGTCCACCGTGGTGCTCGAGACTGACTGAAGAAGCATGGGTCGCTCTTATGTGTTTATCTTCTGCTGTGATCTATGCTTTTTTGTGACAGTGTGATTTGTTTCCTCCCTTGTTTCCTCCCTTGCGTGATTATTACTGGTGAGGATGGTGAAATATCAGGCTTGGTTTTCACTGTGGAGGGGCCGAAACAATGAATATGGGAGAGTGAATATTAATGGGCTGCATGGTTGGATTGGTTTGCTTGTGAGGAGTGGCTACGGTCCTTTTCCATTCCCATCCACTTCCCATCCTCTTCTCAATTTCGGCCGTTGGATTAAAATCTGAACGGTTCAGATTTAATCTTTTTATAAAAATATTATTTTTATATTAAAAAATATTAAATTATTTTAAAAATATAAAAATAATACTTTTATATAATATTACATCTGAACGGTTAAGATTTCAATTCAACGGCTGAGATTGAGAAGAGGATGGGAAGTGGATGGGAATGGAAGAGGACCGTAGCCAACCCCTTGCTTGTGGCCCTGACTGAGGTTTTGCCTCTGCATCTTCATGGATTAGGAGAGAGGGAAAAAGAAAATGATATGGAAGAATGAGTGTTACTGGGCCGAAATGATGAGTGATAACGGGTTGCATTGGGCTTGGTTTTAATGTTTGTATTGGGCTATGATTTTGGTTCAATTGGGCTCTTGTTTTATTTAGTTAATTAATTTTGATTAATCAATTTAATACAAAAGGAATTAAAATTTAATATTTCTCATTTGTTTATTTTTAACTAAATTTGGCAAATGATGATTTTAGCAAAAAAAAAAGTATCTCTAAAAAATTTTCCTTACAATTGAAGGAGAAATAAACCTAAATTTCTACAAATTAATTTCTATTTCGTAAATCAAAATTTTATACTTTAATGTCCTATTTAGAATTCTAATTTTCTAAATTCAAAATTTAGGATGTTACACTGCGATTTTGGAGATATGGACCAAGCCATTAAATAGACTGATTTGATAAAACACACACACTTATGGAGGACCAAATGCAAGTATGAGGTGGTTGTTCCATTAAATTCATCCCCCAACAATAGTAACAAAGATGAAGCAGCATCACGCCTTGAGGTTAGGCGGCCACACATGCTTTCGCTGATAGAAAGAAGAGACGAAGCAAACACGGAGCCACAAAACTAAAAGCAAGGCCACAATATACCCCCACCCACTCCCATTAATAAAAAGCAGAGCTGCGGTTTGTCTCACCCTGGCCTAATCATGAAATTGTCAAATTAAAAAAGCATTTGATGCATGTTGGGGAATGAGGCTTTAGATTTTTTTTTTTTTTGGTCGAATGAGGCTTTAGATGAATGATGAGTTATTATGAGTATATCATCAACAAACAGCATTGGTTGTGGTGAAAGAGTTCAACAGCAGGTGGTGTCAGCCATATGAATATAATATTGCTTCTTCTCTTTTTCTCCCAAAAAAGACAATAAAGAAATTTTGGAAAGCCTGAAAACTAGCAAGAGCGTTGTAGGAGACCGTAGTAAGAATTATGCAGCAATTAGCTGTTGCTATTCCCAATAGACTCATAGGCCCTTTTCTTCTTTTTGGGGTATGTGTTGCGCTGCTCTTCCTCCTGCACTAACTACTGTGACTCAAACAAGCTGATGAGAATATTTCTGATTTTTTGAATGAACACCATACCATGGAAAAAGCAGTCAACAGTCACAAAAGCTAATGCCCAACTCTGTATAAAACAATACAACAAAAGTGAAATGAAAGGGGCAGCCACCTGGTGGCTTTGGCTTTGCACGAAATACCAGCTCAAATTCTCGATATATATCCTTTACTTTTTGAAAATAATAATAAAGCAAGTAAACAACATCCCCTGCTGTTTTACTCAAAAATATATATTTGAATAGTCTTCTATTATGGCTTTCATGACAAAGGTCTAGCAAAATTTCAAGGGATCATTTTTGACAAACAAGATGTGTGCATAAAACACAATAATTGGAACAATCTTTCCATTATGAGGCCTACAAACTGAAATAGTGGGATTGAAAGCACAAGCTGGTAAGGAAAAACAAGAAAAAGAAAGAAAGCACATGCTGGTAACGAAATAAGGAAATCAGAGGGCACTCACTAATCATGGAGTTATCATTCTACAGTCAACACAAGATCTTCGGATAACAATCTTCCCCTACACACAAGTGAAAAAAGCTATACCATCTCCAGAATCTGTAAGAGTAGAACTGACACGATCAAATCCAGATTAAAGAAACGCATTTTTTAATCAGACGTATCAGTTAATTATAATCTGCCGGCCCCATAAGAACAATGCAACATGATTGGTATATGAAGAAAAGAGAGAAGGAACCTTCCCCGAGTAACTCAGAAGAGTAACAGATCGCTGACTAAATACCAGAATTTGGTCTACAAGAAAATCATACAGTACAATATTCACTCAATCATTTTTTACCATCTGTATTTACGCGATTGAGTACGAACAGTTGATGTAATAAAGTAGCAGCGTCACATCAATAGCTGAATTTTCTTACTAACAAGCCTTAAGGAACAAAAATTATTCAATGAAAGGAAACAAAAAGTGGAAGAGGCGTGGAAACTATTATATACAAAAGAAGGTGATGCATCATTTGATTTTCAAAAGAAGATGGAATCTAATTGTGGAAATAAACTAACACATAAATATCTAAAGACAATCATGATTTGCAATAATTTTTTTTAATAATCGGAGAACAGACTAAAACTATACATATTTTCATGACCCCTCAACATTTGCCCCCTTCTAACTAAAGCCTACACAACTACTAACTGTTATAGAAAACACTAAACAACAGCCTAATTCTTGTATCTCCCCAAATCAAACAAAAGTAAACCTTGAAAATGACACAGAACTTCATTCCCATGGTGGAAGAAGAACTGTGTCAACCTACTGTTAAGAAAACACTGAAAACAAAAAAGAAGTAAGTGACTAAAATCAGAGGAGCCTTAGACTCTAAGCAAATAAACACTGAGTTCAGGGACTCCGTTACAGTCAGGATTCATCATGTAAAAAGCTTCAGAGTCTCTAGAACCAACGACCCTCTCAAACTTAGCTCTCATGTACATGAGTTCGCCTTCAGATTCAGACCCAATTTCATGGTTCCCAACAGGCAGGACCCCAGCACCCATTGAGATTGGCTCCACAGCTTTCAAAATGTCCCACTCTCTGTCTCCACAGTCTCTTTTGGAAGCAAAACCACACTTCTTTCCGTTGTAATAAGTCTTCCACAGAGGTTCTTCCAGTAATCTCAGAGATTTATTTGCTTCCTCTTCCTTCAATTTGTCGCATTCCAGAGTGATTCGAACCAAGTCAGACGCCATTTCGCGAACCAAGACACTGATGGGCGTGGCGAGCTCGATTAGGAAGGCAGGTCGCGAGGTGGGGTCCTTCTGGAAGGCGAGATGCACGTGACCTCGTCGATTCCCAAAGAGTGTGCCGACGACACGAGGGCCGAGAGCGAAAGATGGGTTGGAACGGTTCTTATGGAAGGCGGTGAGAACAGATCGGAGCCTAGAAAGTGCAAGGGCCTGGAGCTTCCTCCTGGAGGCAAGAGGTACAGGCTTTTGGTTATGGTTATGGAGGATGTGAGAGATGGAGTGGGAAGAGGGATGGGGGGCTTCGTCATTTCCGAGGTGCTTGGAGGAGTGAGAGTGTCTCTTGGAGGAGAAGTCTTGAGAGGCAGTGGCCATGTGAGTGTTCATAGCAGAGAGGGAACGAAAGGAACAGAAGATAACGCAGAGAGAGAGTTTTGATGGAGAGGAAGAGAATGGTGACAAGGAGGGAATGAGGAGACCAATGCGTTCGATATTTCACTTTCGAGAGGGGACAGGGTTGCCCCTCTCAGGGTGCTTCTTCAATCCATCACTCTTTTTTGACCTCATGGCCTGAAAATGGCTGTGTCACAAGATCTGACGGCAATGGCATTGACGATTATTTATAAACATCTTTTTTCTTTAAAGGATAAATTTAAACATCAAAACAAATAAAAGACAAACCTCTGGCGACCATCATTTAGCCCTGGGGTGAACTGAAGAAGGATATGGACTGGCCTGGACCCCCTTCTTTCCCGATAATTAGTTATTGGTGCGAATTTCCCTCTCCCCACAGGTTACGGGTTGGTTAGGTTTAACAGGAAAGCTTACTCCCTTCAAATGTATGTGGAGAAGTATCCGAATCTCAAATAGGCAGATATCTATACTTTCTCCACAATTGTTTCGAGTACATTCATTTTCACTTTAATATCATAGCAAATGTATTTTATGATAATAACATTTCAATTCCACTCTATTCCCAACTTTTCCATGAACCCTGCATGTTGTATTATTGTTTTTACACAGTCAATGTAAACATACATACATGCATACTAAAATAACAATGTTAGACTGGAGTTTGGAACCTCGCAGTGCAAGATGAAAACGCTTTGTCATTGGGGCAGGGTATTTAGGCATAATATAAGAGATGAGTCCAGCAATCAACAATCTTCTCTGATTTTTCTGCATATTGCTTGCCTATCTATGTTTTTACCGTTTAGAATAACTATTAATATTCCGAAATAAATTTAATAAAAGATATTTATATATAAATTTTTTTGCAGATTGGAGATCGATTTCTGAATCAAACACAGAGTACTGATGATACACGACTGGCGCTGGGAGCAGAGTCAAGAAGCCATGGACGTGATACAATAAGCACATTCATTTATTTGCGTTTTCTTTCAAATTTGGCTCTCCCAATCGTCAGCTCCTGAAGTACTAGAAGATCAAAATCGACCTTCAGAAATAATGGGGAAATTAGCTCTAGCATCCAAGGGAAAGGACAACCCCCTTTTTTGTGGGATTCAAGACAATCTAATTATGCAGAGGAACCTGAAAATATAAGCCTGCCAGCTCTCACCTTCAACTTTTACAACTTGTTTGATTTTTATTTTTATTTTTTTTGGGAGGAATGGAGAAGAGAGAAATTATTTTTTTCATCTTTACTAAATAGCTCATGAAAATTTTTTAATATTATAAAAATAAATTCTCAATAAAAAAGAATATTATCTTTATTAATGGCAATTTAATAAATACCCTATCTTCACTCCCATCCCCTCATCTCAAACCAAATACACAAAACAATAAACAAAAATGACATCCGACTAGTTAGTTAGCTGAAAAAATAGTAAATCATTAATGAGAAAATAACACACATTTTGTAATCATTTTTAACTTTATGATTTAATGAGCATATAATGAAATTAAAACATACTACGATGAATTCAATGAACCCATTGAATTATAACCCAAGGTTTCAAAGTCGGGCCCGGAATGTTAAGCATACAGGGAGGGTTTCCTTTCGAGATTCATGGGGCATCATTGATTTGAGATTATAAGGGTTGAGTTTCTCTCATCATTATTTTCTTATTATCCCTCATAATTTCTAAATCACATCTATCTAATCAATACAGTATTACTTAGTTTTCTCTCACTTTCCCAATCAACGGTCCAGATTTAATCAAAAAAAAATGAGAAAGAGGATAAAGAGAAGATCTCCACCCAAGATTATGATCATGGGTTGCTCACCACAAGAATCCGGATAAGGGAACCCTGCAATCAATAATTGTACCGCTGACGCTCATGATTCGTTTGTATATAGAAAGGCTTTTGGAATATACTTTGAAAGTCGACAGATAGAAAAAGACATGAACAGGACGGAGCCATTAATAATTGAAGGTTGAGCGAATTAATCCAAGCAGAGTCTATCATTAAAATCAAAGCCAAAAGTGGTTAGCACGTGTGAAGATACAGGGGGGAGGATTGTGAGGAACTCACGCTAACTATATACAATACATACATACATACATACATCAACTTACAAACATGGATTCATAGATGGAATTTCAGCACATCCCCGTGGGGCAGCCATAGCCCACAACCGGTGAATTGTTATTTGTACACAGCTACCATTTAAAATTAGAATTAGAAGCACCCATGTGCTTTCCAATAGAATAACAAGGCTCCTAACTCAAGTCAGCTCTCTAAACTTTGGTCACCATCTGACTGCTGCTTGGTGGAAGCAAGTGCCTCACCATTCATTCTGGCACGTGCCTCCGCAAACATCCTTTGCTGCTCAGCTAAAGCTTCCTCCTCCGTCATTTCTGCTCCATTGCTCCATTTCCCTCCTTTAAGAGAGTCCTGCTGAGAGATACCCCACAATAACCAGGTCAGACAAATACTTTTCACTCCCCAACCGAGGGGAGTTGCTATATGCCACTTCTACCAACTCAACATGCAAAAGAATCGTTAATTATTAAGCACTTACCATGGTCTCAATCTTGTGTTGTTCATATGCTGCATAAACTTCCTCAATATACTCACCAAATCCAAGAACCTGAATAATATACAATCATATCAATAATGAAACACCACATCCATCAGGCAACCACCATCCATTCTTGACCACTTCAATCATATAAAACGTTGCCAAAAGGAAAAAAGAAACTCAAACACAGAAAAATACATACTGTGGCATATAGTGGCCAGAAAAGGGGGGCCATGGGGGGACAAGTATAGAGCTTGGAAATAGTCTAATTGGCAAAATCAACTGATGAGAGAAGAGATCAAATACAACAATGGGGGGCAAGGAATCATCCCAAACCATATTTGAACCATATACCCCAAGGCCTGCATAAACAGCACTGTACCGACAGACTTTACACTCTCCTTACTACCAAAACCAATGAACTTAAGAGCTAAAAAAACAATCTAGACCAGTTGAAAAAACACTATGCTGAATAATAATAAATGCAGAAAAAGATTATTGAATCTTTAAACTCCAATGACATTATGACACATGATGAAAAAATACAAGGACGCATCTTGGTTGTCACACAACATGTAGAATACAAGGATCAAAGTGAAACATATACCAAAAATCCTCAGGTTCACTATCATCTGAAGACGCCTCTTGTAGTCCAACATATCACTAGTCCAGAAACTTTCTGTTGGTAATACACTACTAAACAAACAATATTATACACTCTAAAATACTTTGCAAACATATGCCGCCCCCAAGAATTAACACATCCATCACAACCTAAAAATCCAAACACTAAACGAGGACAGTTTTACAGCTAATGTTTAATGCTAATAGCCTATGACTTGATCATCGCATGACAAAGTATAAGTTCAATGAAACAAATCGTGATAACGTGAATCCAAAACACAACAAATTCAAAAATAACAGTTATGTCATGATTGAAAAGACACATTAATGCATCGGCATAACAAACAAAAGCTGTAAGTGAAACAAGACATGATGAACTCTAAAGATAATGTGCACACTCATATAATCATAACCAGAAGTCCAGAACAGAATCCACTTGCCAAGCTTGAGAGATATGTGGTGGATAAAATACCTCTAAAGCCTTCAGTACATGCTCAGGTGCAATTGTCCTTTTCTCCTCTCTGCCACAGACTTCATTGGACTCCGATGACACAAGATTTATAAACTCTACAAAATATTGATCAAACAACAAAAGATTATTCAGTATGAGTGTAACAAAAATACAAGGCAGGAAGTACCACACCTGCCACCACAATTGCTACGTCATGAACTATCTATGTTCAGATTTAAACTAGAAGAAGTTCGATGGAACATGCAATGCAGTTCCAGACAGATAATGATGTTTATTTAGTCATTCTTTATCATTTATGAACCAAAACTAGCCCTAGAAAAAAGTCAAAACAACTATCAAAGTCAGTTCATCAAACCAATGATATATGACACAAATGACAGAATAACAATTTATCAGTTTATGTGCCCATGCCACCAAGATGCCCAAACTTCAACCCTAAGAGAAAATACAAACCAGTTGCTACAGAAAAATGAGAGAATATTCAATAAATGATTAAATGGTGAACAGCCAAGGGCCATGACTTCCATAATTAGGTAGGAGCCTATGGGCTATAGAAATAATAATTTCAAACACAATATAACTGAAATGAAAGCAGCAAATATTGCATATACTCACCTACACAACACTCAATCAACAGATCTTGAGCATCTCTTGCAACACGTACATCAGGGGGTAACATTTCTTTAATAATTTTTGTCATAGTTGCTGGCAAAACATCACAATGTTTTCAGCATATGAAATAAATCGAAGTGCATAATCTATGAAACACAAGCATGCCTTGCCTCAAATCCCATTCAAAATTTAGAAAACAAACACCAATATTAGTCAGCAATACTTCTTAAATTACAATACTCAGAAAATCAATGTGTACCAATGTCAGTACCTTACAAGCCTCAGAAAGAAAGCCAATCTTAAATTCAATACTCGGATCACAGAACGAACCTATTATTATTTTATTTTATTTTTTGGTTGGGGGGGGGGGGCATTACATTGAACCACTATGCTGTTTGTCATGCCATGGTGTCCACTTAAAGCTAATTTCTTTTGTTCACTAGTTATCAATTAACTTCCAAACTTCAAAGCTTTCAGAAAGTTTTAAGCATAGACATTTTTAAGTTCACAGTCCCCCAAAACGCAAATTTCAGGAGGAGACGGTTGCTTTGGTCATGCACGGAGTTATACAATCGGACATCATGACTCATGAGATGCCACATATAGAGCTTTCTGCAGCTATCAAGAGTAGACATCTCAGCACAGATGGAAATATTGTATGAGTATGTCATCCAGAAAAAACTGTACGAGTAAATTGAAAGAAAAAGATGCCATATCTTAGGGTTCGAGTTACTGAAGGGGGTCAATTCAAATGACCTCAGAAACTAAGAATTATATAGCCTCTGACATCAATAATTGAGTTGTCATTTTCCGTAAGTCATGACATTAAATCAAAGTCAGCCAAATTGGGTATGCTAAAAAATACAACACTGCAGAGAACAGACCTCAACGACACAAATGCTAGGAACAGAAGTTCGCCCATGCGAAAAAATAATTGATTGCAAATAACAAACTTAATACACTAACCAATAACCGTGCACTTAAAATCACCAACAAGGAAAGAAATAGAAGAAGGCACCTTTAGGAAGCGACGCATCTTCCTTCGATTTCCCAATGATGTCCATCGGATCCATTGTTTCACCTTGAGCCAATAAACGAAACAATCAACACCAAAAAATCGAATAAAACGAAAAGATGACAGATCTGAAACAGACCGACGAAAACGGACGAAGAAAGAGCAAACTCACCAGCGTAAGGGGTCGAACCGATGAGGACGAAGAACCAGAAACTGCCGAACGCGCAGATAGAAGACGATGAAACCGGTCAAAGAACTGAGATGCAGGAAGAAGATGCGGAGGAGGGAGGAGGACATGGTTGATAATATAGGGAAGGACATGGTGATGGTTTCGCAGGATAAGAGAACAAGTTCTCGCTCGCACGCGATTAGGGCAACCGCACTCTCCAAGGGGCGTTGAGGTTATCTTTCTACGCGCGGGTAGAGCGCGTCAATGGTAGCACGAGACTCGGACAGCCAGCATCCGAGGTGTGCGGAGCGTGAAGATGACGCACGAGGTAGCGTTCCTGCGGGTTACTGGTTATGTTCCCTCGGACAGGGGAATCGTGAGGATAGTGGATAGAGGCTCCTTTCTTTGGGCTTTTTTTTTTGTTGGGCTGAGATCTATCAGTGATAAGAACTAACGCCCTAAAATTTTGTTGACCAATGTTCTTTTTAATGGGCTAACATAAATAGTACAATGTAATTAAATAAAAATGTATAGCGGATATGTTTTGCTATTTGTGGGTTGGGCATCACCAAGCCCTGTATTCTGGATAACCTGTTGGTAGTTGAGCCGAAAAAAGATAACCGATTGGTCAATCGGGCTAAGTTAAATTTGACCCAGTACAAGTGTATAGCAGCCAGAAATTAGTTCACAAATAAACTAGTACAGTCATAGGTGGTCACTTGTGTAACATAAAAATATTTTTGAACTTCAAAAATAATAGTTCTATGTTTTTTAGATCCTAATTAAAATTCACGGTGGAAAAAGATCCCAATTAAAATTAGCTATCAGGAAATATTCTAAAAGATTAATTTGTCAAAATGCTGATGAAAAAATTATGTTGAATTGTGCTGAACATCATTTATATATACAAAGGAAAATCGTTAACCCAATTATATACAAATTCTATAAATTATTTCATTAATTTTCAGCTCATAAAATTATTCAATTAATTATGTAGCTAGGAATAAAAATTAAATAATAGTTCTATATTGTTTGGATATTAAAACAATCTGTTAGGAAATATTTGGAACGAATAATTTGTCAAGATTCTGTTTAAACAAAGGAAAGTCGTTAACCCAATATGCAAATTCTAAAAATTGTTTCATTAATTTGAAGCTCATAGAATTAATCAATTAATTATGCAGTTAGGAAACACAATTTGATATAATTAAGTTAGATAAAGCATTCATTAAACTCTAAGGGTCCAAACCTTTTCTTAAAAAGTGTGCTTTTTGTGCTTCAAAAATTTAGAAATTGTTTTTACTAAATGAGAAAAGAAACATGTGTCCTTTGTGATAACTATGTGGTTTTCAATATTTTGTAATAAATTTTATTTTTTATATCTCGGTGTGCTATATTTTAAGCAAATACTTGCTCCTATGTGATATGATTGTGGTAGGACCAGTGAAATTTTCACTCTTTTTATATTGGTTAAATTATTGAAATTTATTTTGAATTTAGATACAGAATGAATACTTATTTATTTTTTAATTTTCAAATTTTTTTTACCACTATCTTAACTTCTTATGCGTTATTTAAACTAGCGAAGCCCCACGCAATGCGCGGTTAGTTAGATATTTATTAATATATTATTATATAAAAAATCACTTAAATTTTAAGAAAATAATCAAAATAATAAATTAAACTAAATATTTTATACCTACCACTGCTATTATCCGTATACAAAATACTATGTAACTATTTTTCCCATAATCCCTCTTCAATGACCACTTTACTTTTTATTTTTTATTTAAATTTCTAAGAGAATAGTCAAAATATAAAATTAAATATCTACTAAATATTTTGTACCTATAATCCCATAAAATAATAGAACTACTTTCATCACACAATCTTAAATTATTGTGTAACTACCTTCCTCACGATCTATCTTCCACACTTTTCGTCTTTTATAACCGTCTTGCATTTAATTATTAATTTATAAAATATTGTGTGACTACTTTCTCCATTATCTATCTTTCATAACCGCTTTGGTTTTTATAGAACTGCTTTCATAACACAATCTTAAATTATTGTGTAACTACCTTCTTCATGATTTATCTTCCCCACTTTCCGTCTTTCATAACCGTCTTGCTTTCAATTATTAATTTCTAAAATATTGTGTGACTACTTTCTCCATTATCCATCTTTCATAACCGCTTTGTTTTTTATTTTATTTAAATTTTAATATTTTGAACCTGTCATTTTGCTGATGTGTCAGTTAGAGAGATGCTTACTGCTCTACTTTTATATAGTTAAGAAGTTGTTATAGAATATTTCAAATTAAGGGAGTTTTGATTTTTTTTTATTCTAAGAAATTGTATGCATAAATTAAAAATTAAGAATTTAAAATTAATTAATAAGGAGCAGTTAGTCAAATAACGTGGATTCATGTTTAAAGTGCGTGAATGCATAAATTATTAAAAATAAAATTAATTAAATAATAAATAAAAGGAGTTACTCCTTCAGTTACTAAAATAAAGCAGGCAGGTGTCAAGCGAAGAGCCACTTACTGCTCTACTTTTATATAAGTAAGATTTAGATTTAAGAAAAGCTTAATAACATACCTATAGCTAAGAATTATTTCTATTCTTCATTGAAGGATTATTCGGATTTTTTTATAGATATTTTAATTTTGTATTTATATTTTAAATTATTTTGGATAAAGATGAAATGTTAATACATGCGGGAGAAACTTGATAGGGCAAAATTTTTATAAAGTCTAAGATTCCGCAAGTGTACAGACCGTATCAAGTAATAAAGATGAGTAAAGTATCGTTCCCACGATGACTTAGTACCCACTACTTCAGTTAATAATTAATCTTGTACTTTTCGTTTAAGTTGAGCGATCAAATTTAATTTAACTAAGAAAGTAAAACCAAAATCAAACAAATAATATACGCGACTTAGTACCCACTACTTCAGTTAATAATTAATCTTGTACTTTTCGTTTAAGTTGAGCGATCAAATTTAATTTAACTAAGAAAGTAAAACCAAAATCAAACAAATAATATACGCAATAATCAAACGGGCAACTTAGAGGCACTAATCCATTATTAATTTCATAAACATTTATTCCACCAATTTAATTACTCTTAATATTAATTTTGTTAATCTCGAGTATTAATAGCAATAAGTGTCTGTCAGTCCACTTACAACCCTCTTTTAAGTGAAAGCTGTTATGCCTAACAAATTTACTCTAGAGGCAATTTAATCCGGACACACTCTTCTACAATTATATGGGGCTATTAGGTATATTCCTATCTTAATCGCAAATTAAATTATAATTTAATCCCATATTGCTTAATTTAGAGCTTAATTAAAATTCCCTTTGCCGAGGTAAATCCTAATTCTCAAAATTTTATTTAAAGATAGCCAGTCAATAAATAGTCAAAACTAACCAAGATTTAAGCAACCAAAATCAATATTAATCATAATTAAACGATGAGAAATAAATCTTAATCCATTAATAAGTTCATAGGTCTCTAAGTTGTAAAATAAAATCAACTACATAGAGCTTTGAACAAATTCATGACAGAAAATTAAATCAAGATTCAGATTCAGAGACATGAAGAAAATCCCAAAATAGAAGACTATTCAACTTATGCTCTTCTAGCGTCTCTGCTGCTCTTCAATTCCGTTCTTCAGGTGCTGCCGTGGTGTGTTCTCCCTGCTCTGTGTGCGTCTGCGGTCTGCCGTTTGTTTATTCAATTCCTCCCCGCCTCACTCTTCTCTGTGTGTGCGCTCCCCTTTTAATGAATAAGAGTTAGGTTTTCTTTTCTTTGTTGTGGGCCCCGCGTCTTCAAGCTTGATGTTGGGTCATTCCTCTTTTCCTTTCTTTTTCAATTGGTCCTGCTTCTTTCTTTTCTTCCATTCCGCCATCAGACTCTCCTTCTTTTACCTTTAGGTTTGATTCATTCCTTTATTGAATGAATTGGTGGGCCCACGCAAAAATTGCCATCCAATTCTCCAACCCAATTAATTCAATCCGTAAACAATATGCTACCTGATTGTGAAAATAAAAGTAATTAACTAATAATAATAAAACTAAATTTTCTTTAAATTTTTATTTATTTATTTCCTAAACTTAGAACTTTTATTTTAAATTGAAATCCCACAAATAATACACCACTTTGATTTGATCTTATAATAGCATAATCTCATAGAAATCTCCTAAAATTGTTTAGATAACTCTTAAAATATCTCCAAAATGTAGCTTAAATATATAAAATATGGAGAGTTATCAAAACTCAAATGAAAAACAAAAAACAAAAAAAAGGTTGATGAATAATTAACTTGTTGAAGCTATGCCAACATTGATTTGGCCCACGTTTATGAGAATATATAGCATCAAGCTAATTAATTGCAAGGCGAGCATAAACTATCACGATTGCAAGAACAAAATAAATCCATAATAGTAAACAAATAATTCAGGAGAAAGTTATCCAAAATAAATCTTTTGATAAGCTTTTTTGATCACCAGATTATTAACAAAACACTGCCACAATGGAGAAGATAGACTTGAAAAGTATCTCCAGACATTCTACACAATTATTTCTAAGTACATGTGCTAGCTAGCTGCAAGCCTGCAAGTGTGTTCTCACAAGATCCGAAGGATATGTGGCATGCAGAGGCAACAATTATGGCTACTAAGCCGCCTCCAAAAACATGCAAAAGAATTTCGGAACTCACATATATAGCTCCTATATATGATATTCCTCCAATTCCCCAAAGGTGAATATATATATATATATATTGAGTCAATGTTCATCATCATATCTAATGAACATTGAGCCATTCACCATGAAAGGGATGACGCGGTGGCAGAAATCTTGAAGAAAAATGGAGGTCCTATGAAAATGAAAATCGTTCACAAAGGATACTGACCTTTCTTGTTTGCTCCACGTTTTTCTAGGCACTAAGTGACATTTGAAAGGACAGGGGGAGGCCGATTCACATCTTGATCGACTCGGGATCTCAGAATTTAATATTCTGAATGTGTGGTTTTTCCCAACAAAATTTTTAATGTGTAATTTAAGATGAAAATGCGAAATGATTATTTTTGGAATAAATATTTCAGGAGTTAATCTATCTTCTTCTTAAAAGTATAAATATTTTGTAAAAATGTAACACTTATTTTAGTAGATCATTAATTTGAAATTTTCAAATTTTGAAAGTACTTTTCTAAAAATGTTCAAATATTTATTATTTACAGGAAAAAGAAACATCCCAAATAAAGGGAATTAAGACAAAGTATTTAACTTTAGTTAAAGAAATCTTAAGGTAATAATATGAATAATAAGAAGGGAGCTTTTTTTTTTCCTTTTTGAGAAATCATTAGAGAAAAATTTGGTTGGTTACAAAATATGTCATAAATAAGGAGAGATAATGGGAGAATTCATAGTTACAGAATACTTTGAAATCTTAATTAACTAAGAATCAAATAAAGTCATACAATAAAATATTGTCAAAATAAATTGGAATGATGGGGAAGACACCGTTGCTATTGTTAGAGGTATGGAGAGGTAGTCAATTCGGAAGTCTTAAACATTGAAGGGTAATAAAACAAATTTATAAATAAAATAATTTTAAAATAGGTATTAAAAAATATAATCTATTTCGGTGAGGTAGTTATATCAGCAAACAATCTAATAAGTGGTCAGTTGATTACAATATTCGATAGTGTATATTTTCGTTAAAGAGAAAATTCAAGGTGACCTGGTACGCTGTGGTCCTTGCTTTCAGCCCAGTTTGTAAGAATAAAGGGAAGTAAGAAAAAGTATTAAACTTTAGTTGATAAATAAATTTTAAGGAATAATATGAATAATAAGAAAAAAGCTAAATAAAGGGAGTGATTTTTTTTTGTTAAGAAATATTTAGAGAAAAATTTGGTTGGTTACAAAATATATCAGAAATAAGGAGATATAATGGGAGGATAATTACAAAAAAATTTGAAATCTTAAACGCTAAACCTGAAGAATCAAATAAAGTTATAAAATAAAATAGGGTTAAGATGCAAAATTACACATGAGTTTTTTTCCTATAGCGCCCAGCATCACGTGCTATTTTTGGAGTAAAAAATCACACGTGATTACCATTTTAGAGCAAAAGTCACATCTCACCGCTATGTTACTATTCACCGTGATGAGAGAGAAAGATACTAAGTGAACAGTAATATAACGGCGGTGAATAGTAATATAACGGGGATATGACTTTTAATCCAAAATGGTAACCATGTGTGTATTTTTGCTAAAAAAAAAAACACATGATGCTGGGCGCTCCTGAGGAGGAAGCTCATGTGTATTTTTGCATCTTGACCTTTTAAAATGTTATCGAAATAAATCAAAATAGTGGGGAAGACAATGTGGCTATTGTTAGAGGTATAGGGAGGTAGTTAATTTTTTATCCCCTGAACGGAGGTCGTTAATTCGAAAGTCTTAGGATCTGTTTGGTTCAACGCAGGGGAAGGGGAGGGGGAATTTTAATGGAGGGGAGGGGATGGGAAAGATTTTAATATTACCTTATTTGGATTGATGAGAAGGAAGGGGAAGGAATAGATTTTAATGTTACCTTATTTGGTTTAGAAGGGGAGGGCTGGAAAATTTTGTTCATATTGACAACTTTACCCTTTTGGTATAAAAGGGATTTTATGTTACCCTGTTTGATTTATGAAAGAAGAGGAGGAAAATGATCTTCACATGTATAACTTTATTTATATTATAAGTTCACACACACACACACAGAGAGAGAGAGAGAGAGAGAGAGAGAGAGAGAGAGAGAGAGAGAGAGAGAGAGAGAGAGAGAGAGAGAGAGAGAGAGAGAGAGAGAGAGAGAGAGAGAGAGAGAGAGTTTGTTCGAAGGAATCATAAGTTCACACAGAGAGAGAGAGAGATCTACTTTGTTCGAAGGAATCCTTTGACCCACTCCAAATCAACAATCCAGGGAAGTTAAGGGCTTTCGCTGTCTTCATCGCCCCTATTGTTCTAAGCCTCGCTCTTACCGAATCTATTTCACCATATGATCAAGAAAATTGAATAATCAATTTCATTCGTCTTCTTGACTGTATTAAAAGTAGGATATACAAATCGAAGACGGAAAATAGTCAGTATAAAAATGAACTATCCAAATATTTTCCTTATAACAATATTACTTCAGCATGCTCTTATTGAAAAATAAACTTTACTACCTAGTTGCTCAAATTTAACATCTTTGAAATCTTATCAACAAAAATTGGAACTCCAACTCCATCAATTTCAATTCTTTAAATCAAAGAACAATTTCAAAAAGAAAAAAAATATCAAAGAAGAAAGTTAAAGATAAGAAAGATAATAACCCCATGATATTGACACGAAGATGAACTCTCAGGGCATTGAAAAGCTCTTGCATCTGACCCAAATCAGCAGCATTACCGTGAGAGTACAAAATGGTGAACCTCGCAGAAGGGTGTCTCCAAAACATGGCCATGATTTTATTGCCAGCCTTGGTCTCAACCAGGTGAACGCCCATGTTGTTATAGGTGGTAACGCCAGAGAAGACAATCTTCCCATCGTCTGACTCTTTACAAACGGCGTACGTCGGTGGGTCTGGCGGGAAAAATGCGAATTCTACAGCCACGACTCTAGTAACATAACCCATTAACACAGACCCGCCACCTCATAAATGGAAGAACCGAAGCAGGCGCAAGCTTCTTACCCAATTTGTCTATTAATTTCTGCATCAAGGACGAAGAAGAAGATATCAGAGGTAGGATTGAGATATTCAGGATATTATTCAATCTTAGACTATCTTTTGTTTCACCGGAGAAAAAGGGATGTGGCATCAGATTTGTGAATTTTTTAGGGGCATTTTAGTCCACTGCATACTAATTTTTATAATCCCTCCAAATCCGTTTGATTTTGGAGGTGAGGTTTTTTAGGGGGGAGAGAGGAAAATTTTAAAAAATTCACCCTTCCCTCATAAAAAATATGATTAGGCAAACAAGGGGAGAGGATCAAAATCCCCCCATTACCTTCCAATCCCTCCCCTGTCCCCTCAAACCAAACAGGCCCTTAAACGTGGGGAGCATAGAAGGGGAAAAAAACAAGTTTATAAATAAAAAATTTTAAAAATAGGTATATAAAAAAAATATAATCTATTTGGAGCTAGTTATCAGCAGGCAATCCTAGAAGAGGCCCGTTGGCTACAATGTTAGAAAGCGTACATTTTTGTTAGGGAAAAAAAATTAAAGAAGATGTGCACGTGAGATACTTTCTTTAAGCCCTATTTTTAAGAATAGGATAGATAAATTTTACAATAAAAAAATTTCACTTCACCTACAGGCAATTAGGTTTTTACCAAAAAATAATGGTTACACGCATTTACAATTTATTTCCTTAACAATAATATGTAATATCATAAATAACCTTCTTCAAAATTATGAGTGCTCAGTTATGCATTATTCTTACATAATATTGAACTAAGAACTAAATTCAAATTGGATTTTCCTCTAAAATATTCGATAGTTTCTATATTTTGATAAAAAAAAAAACCTAGAACATTTTATTTATTTAAAAAGAATAAAATAACAATAAATCATAAGAATAAAATATTATATTAATTTCAAAGATGATTAAGAAGCAGGTGTATCAGCCTTTGGATTGAGCGTAATGAGGCAATAACTCGTTTCATATACTTCCCTCATGATTCACGAAAAGCAGGTGTTGCACTGTGTAAGGACCATGTTATTGACTACATGACATCAGATGATAAGGATAAAGCGTGTGCACATTTGCTTGTCTTTCACACATCCTCATCCCGGGCTTCTCTTATTTTAGAATTGAAACTGGGAAAAATTTTATTTACATGTTATATGAAATTTGAAAATCTTTAAATGACAGTTAATAAATTAAAATGACACAAAGGTGATTAAGAAAAATCTAAAATTTTGAAATTTAAGTGTTTTCATTAAAATGTCCTTCTTTTCATCTCTTACCCTCTTCCCTTTCTTGTGGCTCTCTCTCCCCCAACTCCCTCTTGATTCCTGTGCAAAAATGAAAGTGACAATAAAATTATGCTCCAAATCGCTAAAATATTGCCTCTCCCCACCTTCATGTATTTCTAAACATTGTTAGTCTCCGTTGCCAAATCTACAGACAACAAACAAAAATGAAATCAATCCAAGAAAACATGGCTAGATAAATTCCGAAAAACAAAAATCAAATCTGCCTCTAGTTTCTGCAAATGTGTCAAAAACTCATACCGAAATGACCGGAGGAGCACTTGAATCCGTCGAACTAAGACAAGTCTAAAACAAAACAAAAGGGAAGGAAATGAAATAGTAAGAGAAGAATAATAGAAGATTGATGGTATAATGTAATGTGAAAGTAAAAAGAGTACTTGATTGAGAAAGATTGTGAGAGAAGAGGAAGACAATATAAGGTTGATGAAGAAGAAGGTGAATAGTAAATATGGAATTTCAAAAAAGTTGTAATGAGATTAACAAATTCAAGAATGAGATTTACGAGTTCATTAATGAATTTAACAAGTTCATTTGTCAGGTGGAAAACATGTCACTTGGTGAAAATAAAAACTGAGCACTATGAACAAAAGTCATAATGGGAATAATAAGTTCATTAGTGAGTTTAACAAGTGCATTCGTCATTAAGAGCTTTGGAGTGACTCTTGTGTGATTACCTGTAAACTAAACTTGGAGTAGAGATAACCCTGGTTATTTCTTTATATACTTGTCAACTGTATACATACATACATGCATGCATGCATGCATGCACACACGCGCGCGCGCACACACATATATACATGTATATACATATATGTATATATACACATATATCTATATACATATATACATAAACTGTTTTGCGATTTATTGTGTCCATGAAGGACTTGATTTGGAATTATATATTTGACTAAAATTATATTAATGAGATGAGAAACTTTTCAAGCATACTTGTTGTAGATTAGAACTTATGGTTATGTACTTTAAAACTTTTTAAGCATGCTTATGTGTTATAATGAATATATCATCATTTTATTGTGATGGTTTGTCATTGGGTTGGAGAAAGAAGGAATTTTTATGATGATATTTCTTTATACCATCACTCAGTGCATAGTGAATGGTAGTTGTCAGATCCCCTTCTTTCATGTCTTCCTTTGGTCGGGATTGCATTGGAGCTGTGGGACATATGACACCTCCTTAGTTGTGTTCTTTAAGGAGGGGGTCATAGTCCAAACTTAAGCTTTATACCTTTGGCCAAGTGTATCTTAAGATCTAGTAAGCTTGGAACAATCTAATTAAATGGATAGGTTTCAATTGGACTATATGTTAGCCTTTGGCTCCAGTCAACGGTATAAGAGTGGATGGTGATATAAGGGAGGCATATTGCATGCTGTATAATTGTATAGCATATTATGTGATATATCTTGTGAAAGATGTTTGGAAAAATGAAATGATGTCTCATAGTTTTGGAACCTTTTTAGGGAGGGGATTTTGGTAACCAAATCAAGAATGAGTTTATGAAAGGTTTTTATATTGATAACATTAATAAATTATTATAAGTTGAACTTGATTTTGAAATTGTATGTTCTTGATCTTGATTTTTATATGTATGTCTGAATAATTAATAGTTATTGAGATCCATGGATCTTATGGTTATTATATTAATTTTTTTCAAGAGATCAATATGGAGCAAAGGAAGACACCAATGAAGTGAGTCTTGAATGCTCTTTTGTACTCCTAGAGTATGTCATGTTATTTGTATTTGCTATGACCATGAGACTTCCGCATTTTTATCAACTCTGAAATATTTTAGAAATTTATTTGGACACTGAATTTTTTTTGTAAATATTTTGGGAAATTAATTTGGCCAAGTAAAAATGGGTTTTTGTTGATTGGCAATATTTCAAATACTTTGGTTAAGTTTTTGGTTGTTGGAAAGTGGATGTTATCGTCTGCATCATTTATAAAGGTTGACAACAAGGTGCCCTTATTTGGGCCACTTAATAAAGTCCCATCTATGTACAATACAGGTCTTGCCTCAACTAAGAATCCATCTATGCAACAACCATATGTGATAAAAACATGCTCAAATGTGTTATTCTCAGAAGCTACAAATTCAACAACTAATGTTGTGTCAGTTTCCTTCAATCGTTAGCATAACTTTAGTATAAGCATACAAGACTGCTATGGTCTACCCTGAATGTCTTTAAGTGCTTTTAACTTAGCAGCATATGCTTATTTATACGTCAAATTCACACTGTAGTCTCTTTGCAATGCCTTTCTAATTTCACTAGGGCGCTTGTCTACATAAGACCTCACCTCCTCAACAATAATAGATGATGTAAGAGCTGCCCTACCACTGTGGTTCACTTGAAGATTATCCTATGCATGATGAATGTGCTCCTTTTTTAAGTATGTCACATTGAGGAAAGGAGTGGTCTTCCCCATCGCATTTGTTGTTATTTTCTAAGGACACCTTTCAATCTTACATTTCACAGACATCTTTTCCTTGTTGTTCCTTAAAAATGTGAACTCAAAATTGTGAGCAATACTATACTTCTACAGAGTTTTCTTGAAAGCATTAGCATTTGCAAAGGTTTGCCATACTCCCGACACCTTTCCTTTCCATTTCAATGAGTTGAACTCAAGCAAAGGTGTGGGTGCACTTTGTACTCCACACGGTAGGCTGCTAAGCTCTGCACCACTTTATAAGTTAGGTAGTCAAAACCACTTTCATAAGACATATGTTCAAATTCATTGTCCAAGTTGCTTGGAGCTTGAGAGCTTTGTTCGGGACAACCAATGGTTGTCTTAATGCTGCATTACATAACCATAACTTCTATTACTTTGTTAATAACAATAGTATAACAAATGACAACATTTTTTTTTAAAAAAAAAGAACAATAAAATCACTTACATTGGTGGATTATCAGTTGTTTCTGGAAGATTGTCATTCCCTTTACATGCTATATACACATGCCCACTTCTTTCATTATAGTGAAAAAGGTTTGCAAGTTCAAAATCATCAACAAGATCTACTAAAGTCTTCTCATCAAATGTCACATGTTATTTTATCTCACTACTATAACAATTAATGTCAATCCATGATGATATCATTAATCTCAATTCTTCAAGTGTCATATTCCCCGTCTTATAGTTTTTACTTTTGCATTATTCCCATTATATTGAAATCTCCCTTCAACATTCTTCTCAAGTTGTCCACCTACATGAAAAAAAACACAATAGTGCTTTTTCAGATGTTGATCCTGAAGAAGTCATTTTCTATGCCAACCTACATCAAACAAGACAACTTTCATTATCATGTATATTGTTTGCCATCATCATGACTTTATAAAATGGACATAACATAATTAAGCTTCTAAAATTGATAACAAGAAAGTGATGAAACATTTGGAGAACACAATGGGTGGCATTATCTCCAATGATCAATGCATGTAATCTTAAAGATTGACTTATTAACTTGGAATTTTGCCCAATTAACCTTCAGTGCTACTATACAATAAATACATTCAGATTACAATATAACACAATTCAAGCTAGATGATATGAGAAGATGGTCATGGTTAAATTTTAAAACAAGGAAAGTGAGTGTTGCGAGTGTCTTTAGGGAAAATGTAAAGAAATTTTTTTACCATATATATCACAGCTAGAACCAGGGGAAAAAAGTAATAACTCAATGAAAAACTAGTCTTATTCTATTCATTTGGAGAAAGAAACTAAAATGAAGCGACAGAGAGAGGTAACAATTATTGACTTCTAGTAATGCTGAGGGCAATGGTAGAATGGAGTTGGAGTGGAGTTGGGGAGAGATATTTGCAGCTTTCTGACCGACTTATATCATTATCATTCTTGGAGCTTTCCTGACCGACTTTCATCATCACAAATGATGAGGGATATTTCAATGGAGGTCTATCATGGAGGTCAATTTTGATTATGAAGAGCAAGAGGCTTTGTTTTCAATGATGCGTGATATGTTAGAATTAGTAGTCTACTAGAAGCCACATAATATCTACATGATGAATATATAATCGATGAAGGAGGGCATTACGGCGTAGGTCTGTGAACAAAAACAAGTCATTCCAAGTTTCTCAATCCCGAGATTAAACCTATAGGTGTCAATCACCTTTATGAGAAATAAATTAAACCCAAAAAAGGGGAACAGAAAACCAAACATGAACACTAATCAAAGAGAAGTTATAAATTGAGTGGCGAAGGAACATACCCGACTTGCAAAATAGTAGAAGAAAACTTTAATGCAGAAGCTTTTAATAAATTTTTTGTCATTAGGATTTTTACGTAATGCGTAAACAATAAACAATATTATTCTGCTTTAATTTTGTATTTTTTTTTAATAATTAAAGGATGTAAAGATAATTTAGTCTTATTTCTAAATTTCTAATCGTGTCACATAATTTAATTAATAATTTGTTAAATTTAATAACCCAAATTAAAATTTGTGTAATTCAACCATCTTTACATAAAATTCTTCCATAATTTATTTAGTGTTTTTTTTTATATCGGAAATAGAAATACTAGGTAGATTAATCAACGTAGACAAATTAAATGCATGCGCTTTAAAAGATAATAGTTAAAAAACCTCCTTTCTGACTTTCATGCAAGACACCTGTTTTCCTTCCGGTCAGAGTTTCTAGAAGACAGGTAAATTTCCTCAATTATTGGGAAAGATGGATTTGGGTTTTTTGGACGTAGAATAGCATTTTGGTATCTGCCCGGAAGCTGCTGAAGCCGCCAACGTCGGACACTTGTTCAATTTGTCACTATAACGATTCGGTCTATTTCTTCCGCCCTTGTTATTAGTTTCCCACCAATCCCTTTGAATATCCAACTCAGTCAAATTGGGATGGCAGTCCCATTTCAGCTTCAAGCCCGCTGACAAGTCCTGGGTTTGAGTCCTGAACAAGGATATTTTTTTCTTAAAATATCATTGGGTGGTCGGAACTTGGATAAAAGGATCCACATACAATCATTTTCTGGGATTGGAAGCAGTATTTTTAGGGGCCATCCTTAAAGATAACAGACATTGACTTCAGCGAATCTTGGGGTTTGAGAATCACAAACAAAGTTTGCAGCTTTACAGTTGAAGAAAAATGGCGGGTCGTAGAAGAAAGAGGCACCACTTTAGCAGAATCCATGCGTTTGCGTGTGGGAAAGCTTCGTTTAGAGGGGAGCATTCGCTGATTGGAGGCCCTGGATTCTCCAGGATAGTGTTATGCAACGAAACAGAACGTGGTGTGGAGGATTATGGCGATAATTATGTAAGAACCACTAAATATACACTAGCCTCCTTCCTCCCAAAGTCGCTATTCGAGCAATTTAGGAGGGTTGCTAACTTCTATTTCCTCGTATGTGCCATATTGTCCTTCTTCCCCGTTTCTCCTTATTCAGCTG
This sequence comes from Acacia confusa, assembly GCA_037074495.1. Classification (NCBI taxonomy): domain Eukaryota; kingdom Viridiplantae; phylum Streptophyta; class Magnoliopsida; order Fabales; family Fabaceae; genus Acacia; species Acacia confusa. The sequence continues at coordinate 45,377,812 of CM073505.1, read as the reverse complement.
TCAGCAATGTCGTTCCTCTGGTGCTTGTGGTTGCTGTAAGTATGGGGAAAGAAATGGTTGAAGACTGGAAACGCAAACAGCAGGTACTTCTCTCCAAATCTCTCTGTAAGCATACTACCCGAACCAACCATGGGTCTTGGTAGGACTATCATTTTAACCATAATTATTGATGACTAGAAAAGTTCAAAAATTGGAAATATCTTAGAATTTGCAGGGAGTCTTTAACTGAGAGTTATTAGTAGCATTATGACATATCTTGTTTATATAAATACTTAGTTCAGTAATGTAATTTCATAAATGCATCAGGATATTGAGATGAATAACAGAAAGGTTAAAGTACATTGCGGAGGAGGCGCTTTTGATCATTCTAAATGGAGGCATCTAAAAGCTGGAGACATAGTAAAGGTGGAAAAAGATGATTTTTTTCCCGCCGACCTCGTCTTACTTTCATCGAGTTATGATGATGCTGTTTGCTATGTTGAGACCATGAATCTTGACGGAGAAACAAATCTTAAGTTGAAACAAGCTCTGGAAGAAACTTCCAGACTGCAAGAAGATTCAGGCTTTCAGAATTTCAAAGCAATGATCAAATGTGAAGATCCGAATGCAAATTTGTACTCCTTTGTGGGCACTCTGCAGCTTGAAGATCAGCAGTACCCCCTTGCTCCTCAGCAGCTTCTTCTCAGGGACTCAAAGCTGAGGAATACCGATTTTATCTATGGTGTGGTAATCTTTACAGGTCATGATACAAAGGTTATGCAGAATTCAACAGACCCTCCTTCAAAGAGAAGCAAAATTGAGAAACGAATGGACAGGATAATCTACTTCCTGTTCTTTGTCTTAATTATTATTTCTCTTATTGGATCCATTTTCTTTGGAATTTCAACTAGGCAAGACCTTGAAAATGGAAGAACAAAAAGATGGTACCTTAGACCAGATAATACTACAGTATACTATGATCCAAATCGAGCAGCAGTTGCAGCAATTTTGCATTTCCTGACCGCACTTATGTTATATGGTTACTTGATTCCCATTTCCTTGTATGTTTCGATAGAAATAGTGAAAGTTCTTCAGAGCACATTCATTAACCAAGATGTGAACATGTATTATGACGAAACTGACAAGTCCGCTCATGCTCGTACGTCGAATTTGAATGAAGAACTTGGCCAAGTTTGTACCATACTTTCAGATAAAACAGGAACTTTAACCTGTAATTCTATGGAGTTTATCAAGTGTTCCATTGCCGGGGTTGCTTATGGCCGTGGAGTTACAGAAATTGAGAGAGCTCTAGTTAGAAGAAAAGAATCTCCTTTATTACAAAATATGACAGATGAGGGTGATCATGTTGCAGGAAAGCCATCCACCAAAGGATTTAACTTTAATGATGAAAGGATTATGAACGGAAATTGGTTCAATGAGCGTCATGCAAATGAAATCCAGAACTTTCTGCGTTTGCTGGCTGTATGCCATACTGCAGTGCCTGAAGTTGGCGAAGAAACAGGTAATGTCTCATATGAAGCGGAATCGCCAGATGAGGCAGCTTTTGTAATTGCTGCAAGAGAACTTGGATTTGAATTTTATGAAAGGACACAGACAGCAATTTTGATACGTGAGTTCAACCCCAAATTAAAGATGAAGGAGGAAAGGTCTGTTTCTGGTTCTCATTTATGAAAATGTTAGTCTAGATATAATATTTATCTGTAGCTGAAACTTGGGTTATATGTCTAAAGTATATGTTTCCATCTTGGCAGATCCTACAAACTCTTAAACATGATAGAATTTAGCAGTGCAAGAAAGCGGATGTCTGTTATTGTCAGAGATGAGGAGGGGAAACTATTACTACTTTCCAAAGGTGCTGATAGGTATGTAGTATTCTCCATTACTTTCAAACAATTGAACCGTGATTGAATAATTCCTAAGTTGATAGCAATTCCATATCACATTTTCAGACATTTATATAGGAAACTTGTAGCGTCTCACATTGTTATTTCCAGTTTGAATCAGAACCTTAAATTATTCAATGTCTATCTTTTTCCACAAGCAGTGCCATGTTTGAAAGACTTGGAAAGAACGGAAGGATGTTTGAAGAGAAGACTAAGAAGCATATTGACGAGTATGCTGAAGCAGGTCTGAGGACATTGTTGCTTGCATATCGTACACTTGATGAGGAAGAATATAATCAATTTAACAAAGAATTCACAGAGGCCAAGAACTTGGTTAGTGCAGATCGGGAGCAGATTATAGAGGAAGTCGCAGAAAAGATTGAGAAGGATTTGATTCTTCTTGGCGCTACTGCAGTTGAGGACAAACTTCAAAATGGGGTATGTTATAATTGTTGCTTTTATTATTTTAGAATATAAAAGAAACGTGGATGCTTGTGTGAATGATTCCTTTTTTAATCTCAGTTATGTCGTGTTCTTATGAATTTGACATTCAATTGTATCTGATAGGTTCCTGAATGCATTGACAAGTTAGCACAAGCTGGAATTAAGCTATGGGTTTTGACCGGTGATAAGATGGAGACAGCAATCAATATTGGGTAAGTTGAAAAGAACTGTATTGATTCTTGAATCATGAATGCATAATATGATCTCATTAATCCTCTTGTGGGTGCAGATTTGCTTGTAGTTTACTAAGGCAAGGAATGACGCAAGTTATAATTAGCTCAGACACTCCAGAAATCAAATCACTGGAGAAAATGGAGGACAAGTCTGCTGCTGCGATGGTAAACTTTTATAGCTTTAATTCTTTCATCCCTATCATCAATATTTTCATGCATGAGATGATCATGTATACTTTTTCTGTCCATTGAACTTCTGACATTGAGATATTAAATGATTTATTGTGATCTAACTGATTTAACAGGCAATTAAGGCAAGTGTTGTTCGTCAGATAAAGGATGGGAGGGCATTGCTTTCTAAGTCAGATAAAAACTCTGAGGCATTAGCTCTAATCATCGATGGGAAGTCGCTTGCATATGCACTCCAGCATGATGTGAAGGATTTGTTCCTCGAACTCGCTGTTGGTTGCGCCTCTGTTATATGCTGTCGTTCGTCTCCCAAACAGAAAGCTCTTGTACGTTTTATTTAGTGCTTAATAATTCATCTCTTTGTATGTTTACCCCTTCTGTACATGCACACATGCATCTATGGCTAATGTGACTGAATTTCTTCTAGTGTTCTTTAGTATTGTGACCATATTTTATGTATTAAATCAGGTTACAAGACTGGTGAAGACTAAAACTGGTAGTACAACTCTTGCAATTGGTGATGGGGCAAATGATGTTGGAATGCTCCAAGAAGCAGACATCGGAATTGGCATCAGCGGTGTTGAAGGAATGCAGGTACTTTTTGTGTACTGAAGGCCTGATAACTTTTTTTCCTGAACCCTGGATCTTTTTATGGTTCTTGAATTCTCATTTTTTGTTTCATGTGCTAAAATTTCAGGCAGTTATGTCAAGCGACATCGCTATTGCCCAATTTCGGTTTCTTGAGCGCCTACTTCTTGTGCATGGTCATTGGTGTTACAGAAGGATATCAAAAATGGTACCCGTCTTGTCTATTCAATATTGAACGTCCCAAACGCAACATATCCAAGCTGAATCTGTGCCTTTTTGTGAAGTTTTAGTTCAATTATTGCAAGAACTTTGAAATGTCTACTTACAAACATGAGAATCTGCTACTTTTTATTTTTCCTGCTGCACATTCCTTCAACAGATTGCAATTTATTTGGGTGTTTCTCTCTCGCAGATTTGCTACTTCTTTTACAAGAATATTGCCTTCGGTTTCACTCTCTTCTTCTTTGAGGTGTATGCATCGTTCTCGGGGCAAGCAGCCTATAATGATTGGTTCCTGTCACTATACAACGTATTCTTCACTTCACTTCCTGTGATTGCCTTGGGAGTGTTTGACCAGGATGTCTCTGACAGATTATGTCTCAAGGTAGGCCCCAAACTTAATAACATTTTTATGGCATTCAGTTTGTAAATTCTGTTTCCCCATATACTGCAACACAAGAATTAATTGACATTGTTTCATTTCCTCATTATAAACATCACAGTTTCCACTACTGTATCAAGAAGGCGTCCAAAATGTCCTATTCAGCTGGAAACGAATTCTGGGTTGGATTTTGAACGGGCTGTTGACTTCTGCCATCATCTTCTTCTTCTGTATCAAAGCGACAGAGCATCAAGCCTTCCGAAAGGGTGGGGAAGTTGCAGGTCTAGAAATCTTGGGAGCCACCATGTACACATGTGTTGTTTGGGTGGTCAACAGTCAGATGTCTATATCTGTAAGCTACTTCACATACATGCAGCATATGTTCATATGGGGTAGCATTCTATTTTGGTACGTATTCCTCTTGGCATATGGAGCCATGGATCCCACCATTTCAACCACAGCCTATATGGTCTTCATTGAAGCTCTTGCTCCCTCCCCCTCTTACTGGACCATCACTCTGCTTGTGCTTTTTTCCTGCCTTCTTCCATACTTCGCCATTTCTTCCATCCAGATGAGGTTTTTCCCCATGTACCATCAAATGATACAGTGGATAAGAAATGACGGGCAAACCAGGGATCCTGAATTCTGTGATATGGTGAGACAGAGATCCATACGGCACACCACCGTTGGCTACACTGCTCGTTTTGAAGCATCCAAACGATTTGAAGACAAGCTTTATCAGCAGCATTAAGTAGCTTCCATTTTGTATATGTAGCATCATCAATAGTGTAACATTTTCCTCTGGCAATTCTTCATTGCTCGTACATGTTAATTGTAGATATGGATGGATTATCCAGCTTCCAAGCCATGTGAAGCTCTCTGTAGTGCCTCTCATTTCTGTGGCCATTTTTGAGATCAGATGGAGGGTTATAGTCAATAATATCCGGTGTAGCATAGAAGAGGAGTCAATTCATTTGTAATCTTTATTCTTTTGTGTACAAGATGAGTATGATGACACAGCCTTATGATGTAATTTTCTAGTTGCATCCATTCAAATTTTTTAAACCAGCCTCCCCTATCTAATTTTCCAAATCAACATTACAAGAATTGGTTAGAAACCTTTGTAGTTCTAGCGAGAGAGAGAGTGAGTCTCTCCATTATTTCATAATTCATATGGTATAAATTATCTTAATAGTAACACTATTTTTAATTTCCTTAAACAAAAATAACATTGTAAAACATATTTTGGTGATTAAAAAACTCGAACAGAACAGAAAGATTGATAAAGCTATAGTTTAACTTTGTAGCAAAAAAAAACGTCCTTTTTTCTGTCCACAATGTTATGGCCAGATCATCATCAACCTATAGATAAAAATGCGAGGCCCAATGATTCGGAAGCCGACCTAGCCATCACAGTGGTGAACCCGTTTAGGGCTGGAAATAGGCTAGGCCAGGCTTTAACTAAGTAGACCTGGGCTTGCAACGAAAATCTAAAGCCTGAGCCTGTGAGTAGGCTTTTTTTTAGGCCTGGGCCTGGGCCTTTTGAAGGCCTGACAAGGCCTGAAGCCTATTTAAAGGCTTACTTAAAATGTAGGTTTTTATATATATAGTCTTAAAGGATATATACTAAGTCCATATATAATTCATCAAACATATTTAAATGCTTACGTTATGTCTAAAAAGTTTAAGGATTCATTCTCATAACAAATAAAATAATTATAAAGTGAAAGAAAATAACACTTAGTACCAACAATTATTTGAGCAAGTAGAAATAAGAAAAATCAATTATTTATTGACTAAGGAGATATATTTCTTAAAATCAACCAAGCACGACATGTGACATATAAAACTATATTTTACCTCTTATTTTTCTTATAAAAAATGAGACAAACTTCTCATGTTTGGATCATTTTCATTTGGGCATCACTAAAATTAACTTAATACAATTTTTATGTTACATCAAATGACATAAATCAAGGGAGGAGTAGTGAGCTAGCATTAACACCTCAAACGATAAAAAAGAAGAGAAGTAGATGTGATTAATTGATGAATGAAAATATTAAGCTTATTAATAAATAGAGAAATGTAAAATTTAAGGTTAAAAATAAGTTATTAATTTTATAAATAATCTACAAAATTAATTTAGATTAAATTAGATATGACTATGTATAATAAAACATTTTTTTTAAAAAAAATCTAAATAGGCCAGGCCTGTAAGCCTAAAGACTAGACCTTATGAAAATAGGCCTGACCTTTTTACTTAAATAGGCTTAACAATAAGCCTAAACCTAAACCTGACCTATTTACTAAATAGACCAGGCTAGACTTAAAGTAGGCTAGGCGGTAGCCCTTTAGGCCTGGTTGTTTGCACCCTAAACCCGTTGAAGCTAATTACTCCGTCGCCGTCGGTGTCGGCCTCTTGGATTGGATCATCTCTGGGAGCTCTCGAAAGGTCAATGGCTGACCCATTTTGGCCATCGCTCCGGCTAACTAGACGCCGTTATGTAGCCGTTGCCGTTGCAGTCGAAGCTTTTGGAAACCTCGAGAAGCTGGCCTTGATTCAACAAAACCTGCTCCTTCATGTCGGACAGAATGACAGAGAGCAGCTCGTCGAATTCCACGAAGCCGTTGAATTCCAGTTAAGTTCCACAAATCTTGTATTCGTTGGGGCCATGTAGGACAAGTGATCCAAAAGCTTCACAATCACAGAGGACATTTCTCCACACGCGTACCTGAGAATTCAGATCCGCCTCTTTCTTTCTTCTACTTTTTTTTCCTCATGGACTCAAAACCAACCTCTCTTCTCATACAAGATATGGGTTCAAGCATTCACTGATATGCATTATGAGTGGTCCTCCTTCTTTTTTTTTTCCTCCTTAATGGAGGGAAAATCTTAATTGTTGACAGAGACATCGCAACTAATCCTGCTTGCATGAACAGAATCAATCCAACATACCTTAGCAGTCACAAGTTTGCGACTTTACCACTACCCTTCCGCTCTCTATTTAATTTTGCTCCACAATGGAAGAGAAGGCAATTTAAACCTGTTTTCTTCGCTTTAAAGCTTTAATATTAGAAACATGATCTCTCCTTGCACACTACTCATCTGAGGACAATTTATAATGGGGATCAAAAGGGTATGGACACCTGGGCTCGATGATCAGCTCAATGGATCCCTACAAGAGATTTGGATTATTACGCATTGTTTCTTTAACCCTCTTTTTGATTCTTACTAGGGATCTAAGTTGCTCTGCATCTGGTGGCAGTCAGGAAATCATTGACGATGAGTGTGAGGCAGTCCACAATCAGCTAACTGATTGACGTGGCGTGATGACAATCCTAATTAATTATGTGGTCTTTGATTAACCTAACTCATTCACTCAAAAAGTTTCCTTTAAGATTAACTTTCAAGTAACAAAAGATATAATGGAAATAGACCTAACCTAAAATGCATATATAATTAACTCACAAAAACTATATGAGAATTAGACTAATTTATATGAATTTAAATACAAGTTTTATAGGTTTTTTTATGAGAAACGAATTAAAATACAAACATAAGATTGATTAAAAGCAAGACAAATAATAAAGATTTAATTCAGTCATGATGGAGAACATAGAGTTAACTTCTTAACCCAAATTAATTGATTAGACCAAAGGAGGTTAATGAAAGATTGAAATTAATGAATTTAATTACCTAAAACATGAGAAACTCTCTATACTTATTCCATTAGAAAACTCATAATGAAATAAGTAGTGGCCGATTAAACTCATTAAAAATCAATCACAAATAGTTTCACATTAATTTAGGAAATCTTGTTTATAATTATCTAATTGAACAACTGGACAATTTATCAACCTAATTAAAAAATTAAGAAGATAAACTAAATTGATGATTAAATTAATATAGAAAACTTAATTAATCATTCAATTGACAATTCAAATATTTCCAACAAAATCCATTATCTCGAGCCTAAACACTTCAAATTATCAATCCAATCTAAAATAAATATATCTACAATCTAAAACTGGATTGTTCTCAATTAATAAAGCTTAAAATCTATTAAACTAAATAATTTCAAGTTTTCAATTAAAAAGACAAAAAGAAATATACTCCCTTATAATCTTCAAGCCTAAATTTTTAGGCTCTAACTTCCTCCATGCTCTCTCAAAGTTGCCTCCCAAATGACTCACCATGGAATGCCCCTCCTCAAACTGCTTTACGCAAGACACGGCCATTGATGAATGTGTTAAATAATTGGTCCTTGCACGGCTGTATGTGAATGGAAAGGGGAATAAAGGAGTAATGGTTTTGGTGAATGGATGTTGCGCGTGAGAGTGAGAGAGGGAATGCCCAGATGGTGATGGATCGCAAGGAGAGTGTGGGACTGTGATGATGAATAAATGGTGCGCCGAATAGATAAGCATACATAACCAGTGAACGTCTTTTGTCTTCCCGTGTCCTCTTAATTCTAACTGCTAGGTCAAAAGGAAGGGAGCACTGAGGAGAGCTTTAGTATCAATTTGAATCTATTAAAATTTTAAAAAGCCCAATAAAATTTTATCATAAGATTTTCTTTTAGCTTTCAAGAAAAATTCTGCACTATGGAATTTTCTAATATGTTTTTCTTTATCCTACAAAAATTATACTCCTTCTAATCCTAATTATAGGACATATTTAACCGATTTTGGAGAGATTAAGGAGAGAAGTTAAATTAGTTAATTTTACTCATTTTCCTAAAATACCTTTATATAAATTTTAAATGACATCAATAAAAATACATCAATAGCAATTGTGACATGTCTCTTCAACCTAGAATTTTCCTTTCTATCCGTTCTAATTGAAATGATTGTTTTGTTATATATACATATATATGTGTGTGTATATGTACACACATGTATATATGTATTTATATATACTCCTTCTGGTCCTTATTATAAGGCACCAACTATCAAATATATTTTGGTCCTTTTTATAAGACACTTACTTGTTTCCAAGAAGCATTGATTATTTTTTTTCCATATATGCTCATAATTAATAGGAGTAGTAGGTGAGAGTAATAATAATATAATATTAGAGTTTAGTGTAAATAGTAGGGATAATATTGGAAATTACTTAAATTATAGGATAACTTTATTGACTTTAACTATTTTTATTGGTTTGTGTGATTTGTTAGTTAGTGTCTTATAATAAGGACCAGAGGAAGTACATATATTTACACACATACACCCCCACAGATACACACACATACATAAATACACTCACAGATAGATAGATAGATAGATAGATAGATGTGTGTGTGTGTGTGTGTGTGTGTGTGTGTGTGTGTGTGTGTACATATATAAACATACACACACATACATGCATAGATATATATATGTATGTTGTGTGTGTACACACATATATAGACACCAACACATAAGCACACATAAAATATATATATATAGACACAAGCACACACATATTTATATAAGTATACACGTAATGCATAGATATATATATGTATGTTGTGTGTGCACACACATATATATAGATACCAACACATAAACACACACACACAATATACATATATAGACACACACACATATTTATATAAGTACACACACACGCATAGATATATATATGTATGTTGTGTGTGTACATGGATGAGATAAAATATGTAAAAATTGGGATTTATCCCATATCCGATCTCAACTTATGTGTAAGCATCACGAAAAATAACCCCCTCTTCTTTCTTTTTCTTTATTATTTTTAGAGTAAAGTTATAGCCTTTTTTTAAAAAAAAAAACAAAATTCTTTGAAATTATATGAATTATGCTTATATTTTATAAATTTAAAAAAGCAATGAATGGGAGTGGTGGATAAGTATGAATATTGACTTATAAGCTGTTGATATCAGGAATGCAATGGAAGTGGTGGAAGAAGAAGAAGAATGGGAGATGGTACAGAAGAAAGGGAACCAGTTTGTGGTGAATGATGAGCCATTTTATGTGAGTGGGTTTATTTTTTTATTTATTTTTTATTTTTTTTGATAATCAAAAGTTTTGGAAGGATTCGACACCAGTCCCCTACCAAGACCAGGGCACGGCTCCGGGCTTTATAAGTACTTACTGGGGACTTACGAGATCGCCTACCAAAGGAGTCCCAGCGACAGCAGAGGAGATCGAACCCACGATCCAAGGACTTAGTCCTGGATCTCTTACCATCTATATCAACTCTTATTGGCTGTGTGAGTGTGTTTAACCCATACTGGTTGATGGTATTTGCAGCAGATGAGTCCACCGGAGGAAAAGTGAGTGAATTGTTCAAACAAGTAGCCTCAGTGGGCATGACTATTGGTAGGGCTTGGGCCTTCGATGATGGCCAACGACGAGCCCTTCAGAAATCCCCATCAATTTATGATGAAGTCGTCTTTTTGGTTCTGTTTCCTTGGTATCCCCGGCTATTCTCACACATTTCCTGCTTACTTGTCTACTTCATCAAATTATTTTAGTTATCATTGACAGGCCTTGGACTTTGGGGTAAGTGAAGCAAGGAAATTCAAAATAAGGCTCATATTATCACTTACTAATAACTGGGAGGCTTATGGGGGCAAAGCACAATATTTGAAATGGGGCAAAGCTGCTGCTGGCCTTGACTTGACCTCTGATGATGACTTCTCACATCCAACTCTTAGAAGCTACTACAAGGCCCATGTTAAGGCAAGTTTCTTAGATGCACAACAGCTCACGACAATTTTTTCACACTATTTTGTCTGAGACCTTGGTTTCATTTTTGTTGACGGTGTTGAATAGGGTTAATAAATTCACAAACATCACTTACAAGAATGACCCTACAATTTTTGCTTGGTAACTCATGAAATGAGCCTCGATGCACCTCAGGTCCTACAGGCGAAAAATTACTGGTTCTGTCCCTCAAGTACTTGTTTACTTGATATTCAGTTCTTTTCAAGTGTCTAATACGAGTACTTTGTTATTTTATATGTCTTGGTAACTATGGATCAATGAAGGCATTGGAAAGATTCTCCTAACCTAAGATTTCACGTACTGAACCGAGCTGTGTCTATTTTAGGATTGGATACAAGACATAGCAGGGTATGTGAAGAGCATTGATCCAAAGCACCCAGTGGAGATTGGATTGGAAGGATTTTATGGCCGGCCCTTCAACTCCGCAGAGAGTTCAGTTCAATCCAAACACATGCTCAGCAAGTTGGAACAGATTTCATCAGAAACCACCAAGTAAATGACCACGGAAAGTTGAATCACAATCTTTAATATTTGGGTTGAACTCTTGTGCTATGTAGATTATATTGTCAAGAATGAATTACTTCAACTAGAAAGTCTAAGCTTTACAACAAATAAAAACCAACAATTGCTCTTGTTAAAATCTATAATATCACGCTAACACATAGTCTTGCACACTTGTAGTATTCGTTCTTCTTTGGTGTCACCATTGTTGCGTTTTTCTACATGGCATCTCTAATGAAGAAATATTGACGAGGATCGATGAAGGATTTCTCAAGCAATTTCTGTCACGCATTTGGATGGAAGCCCACATAGAGGATGCTGAGAAGTATCCTGTAATGCTTGTGGTTTTTGCTGAGTTTGGAGTATCAGCAAAAGATCCTGGCTACAATTCAACGTACAGAGGCAACCTTGCAAACACACTGTACAAGACAATCTTAAACTCCACAAGGAAAGGAGGGAGTGGAGCTGGAAGCTTGGTATGGTAGGTATTTCCTGAGGGGAACAGATTATAAGGATGATGGGTATGCGATTGTGCTTACAAAGTCCACTTCCACGTCAAGCATCATATCCCTTCAATCCACAAGGCTTGCCCTGTTCAACTCCAGGTGCTCTTGGAAATGCCACTGGGATTGTAAGAAGAAGAAAGAACTGGAAAAATTAATCTCATGATGAACTCAGAAACAATATCCGCCAGCTGGCTTCCTACTCATTATACACGCGTCTGTTTTATCTGTTTGAAATATCAGGATATACTGTATCATTCCACATGTATCAAAACAACACATAATAGATTAATTTCTTCCCATATTTCAACTAGCCATGAAGAGAAAAATAAGTAAATAATCTATACGGGCCGTAAAATATTTTTTCATTTAGATTTACACCTTGAGAATTTGATAGTGAAGTTTAAATAATAAGATTATAAAATCCACGCAAGTTGTGTTTATTAGGAATCGAGTTACAGTAACAATCTATATTTGGTCAGTTAGAGATCAAATTTAAGTTAGAGCAACATTGTTCTAGATTTAGCACTTCCGAAATAAAATTTTCTTTATATGACAACTTGTGAGACAAAATAACACGTTAATCCTAGAATTAATGTGTCATATTGACTTGAACGCGGAATCCGCAAACAGAGATCAAAGAGTTGGGAAAAAAGAAAAAAAAGCAGTGTAAAAGCAAAAGAAAAAGTAAAAAATGCGAGCAAGTGAAAAACAAAATAAATAGTTGTAGTTAAAAAAAAAAAAAAAAAAAAAAAAAAAAAAGAGAGGAGTAAAGCGGTGAACCGTAAAATTTCCCACTTTACGCTGTTGTCCAGCCACAGGTGTCACGAAACCGAGAGGGTAGCCGATGTCAGTATTTTCCGCTGTGGAATTTGAATGATAGTACTCGTATAATTTTACGTGGAAGATAATTTAATAATATTAATTTAAACCATGCATATAAAAATATTTTATTTCAAATCAATCGGGCGTTGATGATATAATTTCAATGAAGATATTAATTTAGAGTAACTTCCTCTTAAATTCTGAACAGGAACGTTAATCGTAAATTTTTAAATTTAAAAACTATATACTTAAGATGTTTGCTTTTTTTTTTTTTTTTTTGATACACTTTTAGAAAACCAAACACCAGTGCAACCCTTTATCCTTCTCCAGAATTCTCTCTAAGTCCAAGTCAGGAGCATTCATGAAGTGGACTCCAGGCATTAACGATAAACTGAGTTTAGCTAATCTATCAGCTGCTGTATTTGCCCAGCGACTGACTGGCTGAATCTTGATCTCCCAGCTTCGCTCCATGACCCTCTGAATTTCAGCAATAAGATGCGTGTCTTCATGAAGCTCAGTTTCCAGATTTTGTAGCAGGGTAACTACATCTGTTGAGTCCGTCTCTAGTATTACCTTTCGGAATCCTCGATCCCAGGCAAGCTTTAGTCCATGCAAACACCCCCATAGCTCCGCTGTCAGATAATCGCCCTCCTCCCCTTTGAACATGAACGCTGCCAGAAACTCTCCCTCTGCGTTCCTAATAATTCCTCTGCTTGCCATACCGTGATTCGTGAAACTAAAAGCCCCATCCGTATTCACCTTCACCCAGTCTAGTGGAGGCGGATGCCAAATCTCATCATGCACTGTCTGAATCATCCTTCCTCTGTTTCCTGGTCCAACTCTAGTCCGGGCATCATTAAGGCTATCAATCATAGCAGAAACGCTAGAGCAAATGGAGGCATTTGACGTTTGCTTGGCTTCAAATACAAATGAGTTCCGTCGCCGCCACAGCCACCAGCTCGTGATAATGAACCGTTGGCTCCACTCTTCCCTGGACTGTTTTCCACTGCTATTACCAATATTCCAGGCGATCCAGTGGGAAACCTGGAGAGAATTAAACTTACGCCAAAGCTCTGGGTGAACCAGATGTCTCCACAACCTATTGGTTTCTGGGCAGTCTCGCAGTAGGTGTAGTAATGTCCCCCTTTCCACGCCACACATCGGACAGCTGGCATCCACGTTCAGTCCCCGTTTGCACCTTGACTCATTCGTTAGGAGGCGTTGATGGAGAACAAGCCAAGTGAACATCTTGCATCGCTCTGGGACCTGTAACTTCCAAATTTTATTCCAAATTGGATTGGGGTGACTGGTCTCCTGGGTGATCACATCATAAGCCGTTTTAACAGAGAACAACCCGCTCTTACTCCATTTCCATCTTACTTGCTCTTGAGGCAATTCCTCAATTCCTTCTCGTACAGTCATCCACGTGCTTTTGATTCCACTCCACAAGTTAGATCCAGGTTTTCTCATATCTACCCTTGGAAGTAACTCAGAGCCACAACCGTACTTATTTCGAACTACTTTAGCCCAGAATTCATTCTTACGTGCCACTAAATTCCACCCTATCTTCATTAGGAACGCTTGATTATATGATCTTGTATGTCGAATGCCCAGGCCCCCTCTGCCTTTTGGTTTACAAATGGTATCCCAGGCAACCAAAGGTATTTTTTAATGCTCCTCCGTATTGCCACATAAAAACTGCCTGTTGCATTTATCAAGTGTCTCGCATGTGCTCACAGGGAGCAGAGGAGGGACGTTTGCATCACATATCCTGGGATGGCCGTAGTCACTGAGGAAATAAGAGTAGATCTCCCTCCCTGCTGTAGATAATGATTTCACCTTCCACTTTGAGAGTCTTGACCTTACCTTGTCCACAACAAAATGAAAAGATTCCTTGGAGACACGCTTATGGTGAAGAGGCACACCCAAATATTTTCCTAGATCACTTGCAATAGAGATACCGAGTGCTTCACACAATTCGTTTCTTTTCACATGATTTACATTTTTTGAGAAGAAAACCCGGGTTTTATGATGATTAATCTTTAACCCGGAGCTTTCACAGAATGCATTAAGACATCCATTTATCAAGACAACTTGGTCCATAGAGGCTTCAGTAAATAAAATGACATCATCTGCAAACATTAGGTGTGAAATCGGGGGATCAGACTTTGTAAGGTGAATAGGCTTCCACGTACCCTCTTGGATAGCTTCCTGAATAAGGTGACTCAATTTTTCCATACATATAACAAAAAGATAGGGCGACAGAGGGTCCCCCTGCCTCACCCCCCTCAATGGTTGAAACCACTCTGCTTTGTCTCCATTCCATAGAAGTTGCATACTAGTACTGGAGATGCATTGTCTAATTACCTCGTTGAGACCGCTTGGTAACTTGAGCTCCTTCAGGCAATTAAGTAAGAACTCCCAATTAACACGATCGTAAGCTTTCTCCAAGTCGATCTTAATTGCCATAAATCCCTTCTTCTTTTTCATGCTTCTCATGATATGAATAACCTCCTGAGCCACAATCACATTATCTGAACCGTGTCTTCCTGGAACAAAACTGCATTGATTAGGGGCGATAACCTGTGGAAGAATAGGTTTTAAACGATTCACAATTAATTTAGAAACTATTTTGTAAATGACATTGCATAAACTAATTGGTCTTAAATCACCCATAGTCTCTGGATGGTCCTTCTTTGGGATTAGAACCATGAGAGTGCCATTAATTTCGTTGATAGCCTGGGGGTTGCCAAACAAGTACTTCAATTGAGTAAGATGTTTGCTTTTAATCCAGGGAAAATTATAACAAAAGACATAGCATAAACAATATTTATGGAGAAGGACCATAAAAATAATAATTATTTTGAAGGACCATAATTTAAAATATTAAAATAGAAAGACTAAATTGCTCATATGTTACCTCCATCCTCTTTTTCCTAGTCTTTGCCATTTTGGAGGTAAGGTTTTTTAAGTGTGAGGTTTTCATTGATACGGAGCAACTATTAAAGGAAATCAATTATTAAAGCGTTATGTAAGAGTGATTTAAACGCTATTCAAGTATTTCCTTTACACACATTATGCAAGATCAAACAGGCATATAATGCTTATTGCCTTTTTCATATCAAGAGGAAACAATATATTAACTGTGTTAGTTCTCAACCAAGTTTTGATGATAACTAAACATTTGTGAATCAATGGTTTACATAAGATCGATTTAAAACTCCAGTTCTCATCTCAGCAAAATGAAAAACTTGAGTTCCTGGTCATACAACTCGAGTTCATAGATGAAGAACTCGAGTTCTTGGGTTAAGAACTCGAGTTCGCGGCTCAGGTCATGAAAAAATTCTCAAGTCTGAGTTCATTAGTGACAAACTCGAGTTCATCAACTCGAGTTCATAAATAAGAACTCGAGTTCTCTCTGCACGATACTCTATGACCTGATGAACAAGTTTAAGAACTCGAGTTCCTAAAATAGAATTCGAGTTCATAAACTTGAGTTCATAACTGAGAAATCAAGTTCTTTGAAAATGACTTTGAAGGAAAAAGGAAGAACTCAAGTTCTCTAGGATCAACTCGAGTTCTCATCACACAGGGGGAAAAGTAACCAAAAGAACTCGAGTTCTTGTATAAGAACTCAAGTTCTAGAACTCGAGTTCTAGTTTGTTAACTCGAGTTCTTGCCTTACAGCACTGAGATACTAAAATGGAAAAACAAAAGAACTCGAGTTCTACTTTGAAAACTCGAGTTCTTGTCGCTGTCACTGATATCTGATCTTACGAAAATTTGAGCTTTTGGTTTGTAACCTCCAGAATCACTCGGAATGATGTTTAAAATATTTCTAATATGTTTACTAGTGATTTCAGGAACTTACAACGGGTTATTATTCAAAATCAACATAAAGCTGATGCTCACGTCACAGCATTTAATGCTGAAGCAGGAAACAGAGCAGCAAATAGAAAACAAATAGAAAGAAGCCCAGAGCAGCAAGAAGAAACATTCTTCCAAGGATTACTTAATCAAGACATTCTTCTGCAAAAGCACTCTCAACGATCAACGCATTTAATGAAAGAACAGATTTCATTTAATGAGGCCTCAACGGTCCATTTGGCTGCACAAGGAAGAGAGAGAGCAAGCTGTGTCTAACGGAAAATTAAATAAGTCACAACGGTAACTCTCAAGTTCCTCCCAACAGCATTAATGGCGAAAGAGTATAAATACCCAAGCATACAATTCGGCCAACAACCGAAACTCTGCGCATTTACTCTGAGTTATTATCTTATCAGTTTCATTACTCTCAACTTGTATTTCAGTGATCATTTATTATTCAACTCGTGAGGAGTTACTTAAACATTTAATTTTCATTCGTTTGTAAAATCTTAAGGTTGTGGAACCTTAAGTAAGGGTGTACAATTACAAGTAGTAAGGGGGAGTGAGTTTGAAAGATCATTCCGAGTTGTGTATTTGTATTTGTATTCTGAAGATAGTGAAAAATCTCAAGGTGTTCTTGGGGACTGGACGTAGGTCAGGATAGACCGAACCAGGATAAATTCTCTCGTGTTCCTTCTCCTTTAAACTCTTGATCAGTTAGTTCATTAATTTGTGAAAATTTTGTTTAAGCAGTTGGTTTTTTTTTAAATCATCTATTCACCCCCCTTCTAGGTGATATTCCATCTTCAGACTGTTGGAAGGAATAACAAACGTAAAAGAAAATGCCTATTGAAAATTAGAAAGGAAAAAAAAAAAGATTAACAAAAATGAGAATGATACTGGCAAGAACTCAGGGAGGTGAAGAATTGAGGGTCATACGCTTAGATAGTTAGATATAAGTCATTAACAAAAACGAAATTTTTAATGCATATTTTCTTACAAAAATGCTCTCTATTTGTGATATAGTTTTATAGATTATTCTAGTTAAACCACTTGTCTGTCGAAAGTGAACTCACCTTGTTTTGCAAAAATGAGGTAATATGTATTGGTATCAATTTGTTATTAATTATTCATCACTTCAAATCATTAGTTAAAAAAAAAGGGTTAAATATCATTTTTTTCATGGAAGTGTAGCCTATGGAGAACTGGTCACCTAGAAGTGTTTTTGGTCTCATTTTTGCCCCGGAGTTTAAAAACATAGCAATCTTGCTCATCCGTTGATCTTAACTGTTAAATTATTGCTCTTATTTGTAAACTTTCAGGGGCAAAATTGCCCTTACAAAAAACTTCCGGGGTAAATTTGCTCCTGAAAAAAACTTTTGGGGCATATTTACTCTTTTTTTCTAATACACATAGTAGGAGAGGGGGCAGGGTTCGAACCCTGGACATAAGGAAGGGAAGCCAAGCTCCCATGCCACTAAGCTACTAAGGTGTTGGCCCAGGCATATTTACTCTGTTTTTAAACTTCTTGAGCAAAAATGAGACAAAAAAAACTTTCAGGTATCCACTGCTCCCAAAGCTAAACTCCCATGGTAAAAATAATATTTAACTATAAAGAAATCACTCAAGATTCAATTAGAGAAAAGATAGAAAATAAGGTTAAAGACAATTTAGTCTTTCTATTTTAATATTTAAATTTATAATCCTTCAAAATAATTACTATTATTTTTATGATCCTTCTTAATAAATATTGTTTATCCTCTTTCCTTTATTATAATTTTTTCTTTAATCAATTAAGACGTGTGAATTTTTTCATTGCTATTTATTCGTTAAAAAATTCTTGGTATTGATATTATTAACATTTTACATTTTAGTTATCCTGATTTCATCAAATTCAAGTGTATTAAGTCTACCAGGTTAAGTTCTTAAATCTTCTCCCATTATTTTTTCATACTCTACTGTTAAATCTACTATTAAATTTGATGATATCTTCTGGGATAATTTTTATACATTATATATTATTTATTGGCCAAAATATGGATAAACCCCTCAACTTTAGCTCTCTTGCACATGACTCCGCTTATTTTTAAAAGTTTAAAAACCATACCCCAAATTTTCATGATTTGACATTTAGCATCTTACCATTAAAAAAACTGTTAATCTAACGGAATGAAAGTCACATCATATTAGAACATGTTCAACTCTCATTGAAAAATTTAGAGTAGCTATTTGTAGATTACATATGAGATAGGGAGCAGTAGAAGATGAGTGTGAGTGTGTTCTTGGGAGATTACTTCGCCATCAACGAAGGAGGAGGATGCTTTGAAATGGAGTCAAAAAAAGGCCGAGCTAGAGAAAGGGAGTTCACAAATGAACGTTCCGAGAGATGAGGATTGGATGCATGAGGATGCCATCCCTAATAATGAATCCCGGTTAAAGGGAGTAAATGGAAGTCTTTTAAAGAGGTTGTCACTAAAAAGTAGGAGGAGGGTGTCGAAGAGGAGGATTGTTGGACTGGGGAGGGGTGGAAGAAGAGATGTAAGGTTGAGATAACTAGAAAGGGTCTGGATGTCATTTTTTTTTGCTTTAGGAGAAGGAGAGGTTGGCAAGGAAATGGAAGTATTAACAATAGTAATTAGATGAATATAATGAAGAATATAAAGAATCTAGTATTAATCACATAAGAGCAACATGCTCATACAAACAATAACTCACTTAGCTTATCTCTAATCTATCATCACTTGAGGGAGATAACCAACTCCACTTTGGGACTAAGAGTGACTTCTCTCTAGAGGGAGACTCAAATTAACCTTTATCTAATCATGATGTGGATTTCATTATCCAACACTCTAAACCATATTAGCTAAGACCATTTATATAGACTATGACCCTAACTAATTAACTTACTAATCAATTAATGTCACCCTAATATCTCTAACGAGAAGAATGCATTGATCATAAACTGTTGGGACAAATTAAATGGTGAACCTAGACTATTTGGATAGGAAGTTGGGCTTGAACGCTTCAAATACATAATATTTTTATTCATGAAGCAGAGTTTACTACGGTTAGTGAAGCATAATCAAATATTTTTGACATTGATAATAGTGATGAAGAAGATGTGTAGTCATCTGCTATAAGTAATACACTTCTTATTTTCTATGTGTTTTATTTGTGGGCAGTAGTGGACTATAAACAATAATTTGCTTTTGATTACAAATTGATGAATGTGCTCATTTGTTGGATAATTTGTGTTGTTTGGGTATTAATGTTGATAATATTAATTTGATAAATAAGAACTTTAATTATTGTATTTTACTAATCATATTTCTTAAAAAAACGGACGAAAAATAGTTAAAATTTAGAATAACAATTTATGGGCCCTGGAGGGCTGGCTCTGGCAGGGTGCTCTCGGGCTGGGCTTCGAAAAATATGTGTCTTTCTTCTTCTGGGCCTTGAAGGGCTAGCCTTGTTAGGTTCTGGCCCTTCAACGGTTGGCCCTGGAGGGCCAAGCCATCCATGATTCCCAACTCTAACAAACAATGGTAGAAGTCAATGGCATCAAATCTTGAGTGAAACATAGTTGAGTGCTCAAATCTGAAGTTGATGGTGGCAAGGCTTAACGTAAAGGATTATAACATCTTGAAAAGAGCTTAGTGTTACAGATCCCACTGTCCTTTGTCATCTGTTGTAATTTGGTACCTTTATCTACCATTGTTCGTCAACGTTCATGAGTTTTTCTTAGAGAGAGGGTGATGGGTAAAATAGTCAAGGTATAGCATTCCATGGAAGTTGAACCTAGTTCCTAAGGGCTCAATGGAAGTCACTTCCATCATTTTTTTTTATGGAAGACACTTCCATTGAGAAGTAGCTTTACTCATTTGTGATAATGGTGATAAAAATGACTTTTTTTTTTATTATTATTCTTTCTGGAAATGGAAGATAAAACAAAAATTAGATTGTAAATGTGATTTGTGTTGGGACAATGGTGACAACCAGTAACTTTTTTCTAAATAAGCTCTTATTTGGAATAGCGTTTAAAAAGTCAGTTGAGATAGAAAATGACTGAAAAATACATAAATCCTATTGAATACTACACATTGAGACTAGTTGTAGATATTGTGATAATTGAAGAGAAAATTTTATATTTTATATTTATATTTTGATTTGATAAAAAAATTCAATTATTATTGAAAAAAATTAATATATATATGGGGATATGATTTGTCATGTGACTGGAGGCAAGGTTTTATCCTGTGAATGTAAAACTACATCGTTTTGAAAACTCTCTCTTCCCTCTGCCTGAATCTGCCACGTCTCCCTCCATCTGAAAATGTGTCACCTTCCTCTACCCTCTCTCTCTTTCTCCCTCTGCGACATCTTCGACCCCATCTTCAGTGTATATATGGCTGCCAGTTCCAAGTGCCTCTACTCACAAATCGGCCAGATCTGGACTCACAAATCGCCTCTTGCAACTCACTCCCTTCCTTCCTTCCTCTGCCTCTGCTCTCGCCTCCAGGTGTGAACGCCTGCTTCCTTTGATGCTTAACAGTAAAGGAGGGAAAGCTTTTTTAGAGGCATTACTGCCTCGGTTAAACCCTAAGAACAACAACGAAGGACCATCCATGCCATTTGAGCTTGAGGTTTGTTCGAATACAAAAGTATTTGAGTTGTTGCCAATTTCTGATGTGGGCTTCTGCAATTAATTATTGTTGGTATGTATTTTAACATCAAGGTTGTTGAAGCA
The DNA here is from genome assembly GCA_037074495.1 of Acacia confusa. Lineage (NCBI taxonomy): Eukaryota > Viridiplantae > Streptophyta > Magnoliopsida > Fabales > Fabaceae > Acacia > Acacia confusa. Next base: position 45,356,684 of record CM073505.1, on the reverse strand, counting down.
GCCCTGCATTCAAGAATACAACATTTGGAGCAGAAACTGATGCACTTAGAACCTCGTGTGAGTATGTGAACATAGTGAGTAGCTATATGGATCTAACTCTGTAGATGATTTATTTGTCTATAGCAACTTCTGAATTTCATTTCTTTCTCATTATATACATGTAGAGGAAGAGGAGGAAATTGAGATGCTTTTGGAAAATTACCTTCAAAGGTTGTTCTCTATCTTATTTTGAGCATTACATTTCATAATTGATTTGTATGTTTATGTGCTCTTGGGTTTCATATGTGCAGATGTGAATCTTGGGTGACTTAGTTTTATGATGAAGACACTATTATGCTAGATGTTGGATATTGGATTGTACTCCCTCTGAATTCCTAATTAAAGGACAAAAGTTATTAGGGTGGGGTGCCATATATGTTTAGGATCAGAACTTCTTGTTACAGAGTGAATTTATCAAACTTAATCATCAATCCAAATATGGGTGGATTTGGTCAGGGGATGCCTACTTCAAGTCCAGTTACAGGATCAAGGTGTCCTATTTTTCGTTGAATGTTATTTTGACATAATAGTTATCAATTATTATGAAGTAGCTTTTGTTTAGAAAAACACTCAACAATTAGTTGTATCAATGGCATAGTCACCTATTACATTTGGAAGAAATCCTGAATTTTAAGCCTGGCATTAGCATATTTGTATACGTACAAATGTTTAAATTTTATAAAATCAAAATAAAAAAAGAAGAAAACACCCACAATCATTTTAAAAAGCTCTTTTGCGCATTATGAGACCAAATTAGAGAACCATTCAGACTTGTTTTCCTTTGTGAAACATAACCTGACAAAGTTTCTTCAGACTACATGCATAAACTGAACCATGGTTTGGCTTAGCTTTAGAAATCATTTTTCAATAAAATACTTTATTAGCCAAGAAAAAAAAATAAGGAAAATCTAAAGAATGTCACATGACCTACTAATTAAATTTTATATATTACTTCCTTTGCTTGAATTTGCTTTATTTGAAGCTTTATTGATCAATGCATTTGTTCAACAATAATAATTGAAACAAAAGAGGGGAAAAAAATCATCATCACATCTTTCCCTCACTGCAATGTATTCAGTTTGGCTCATGCATTTTTCCTTGCCCCACATTTTTTCTTCTCTCTCTCAGAAGCTCCACAAAGAACTCGACAATTGCACCTATGGATGTAAACAAAGCTCATAGTATTTGTTTTCTGGGAGCATGATCAAATTCCACAAGAACCTGACAGCCAGAGGATATTGGGCACTTATATACAGGTACTTTATTAGCTTAAAATCATTGATACTTGAAATTTATATCTTTAATCCTCTGAATTCAACAGATGATTTTTCTGGTCTAAGAACTTGAAAATTCTGAAAATCCTGAAAATTCTAGCTAGATACTTTTGCAAAAAAAAAAAAAAAATGCACCCATTTTGTGTAGCATGTGCAATACATTGTACAAGCTAGATACATTATCGAAAACATTAGATGCTAAGTCTTCAGTTCTTCTTTGTTTAAGCAAGTCTTGAAACCATGCAAATACGAACAACAATTTCTACTCCTTTTGCTTATCTCTTGCAATATCCATCTGCGAATAAAACTTACAAACTTTTCATCAAGTTTAAAGAGTCACACACAAAATAAATAAATAATAACTTCACACATACCTTTTGCTTCAGACAACCAGTTTTATAATGACCCTTTCCTTGACAATAACTGCAAGTCCTTTGTTGTTTTGTCGACATTTCTATGCTTGATTTTATACGTGTAGCAACCCTTGGACGCCCTTTAGTTTTGATTAGTTGGGTGGGATCACGGACATCATTAATGAGTGAAACTTGAGAAACAGTACTAAGAATTGGTGGAGGAACAATTTGGGGAGTAGGTTCGTCTTCAATTGTCTTTCTCTTTCTTTCCAGTTGTTGTTGCAAAAATTCAGTAATCATAGTGTCAAGCCTTCTAATCTTGTGGTCATGCCAGCAAAAAATGTATCTTTCAAGTATGTCTTTGCCCAATGATGACATGAATTATACATGTTGGACAACCAACTACCTGCTTTAATATCATATTTAGTCCTCAATTCTTCCCACTTGACTTCAAACTCTTCAATGTCTTGACTTTTATACCACTCACGGAAGTCAATATCAAAACTATCTTTAAATTGGGTGCGCAATGCTTGACTATGCTCCATAACATGTTTTTTGATATGCCAAGAACAAAAACGGTGTCTTGCTTTTGGAAATATATTAGCAATTGCTTTTTCCATAGCTTTGTCTTGATCAGTGATGATAGCAATAGGAGACTTGTCAAACATACATGTCCGAAACTGTTCAAACAACCATGTAAATGTTGCCTCTGTTTCATCTTCTAACAAAGATGCACCAAATAAAATTGACTGCCCATGGTGATTAACCCCTACAAAAGGGGCAAAAGGAAACCTAAACTTGTTTGTTTTATAAGTCACGTCAAACACAAGGACTTCGCCAAAATGAGCATATGTAGCTCTCGACCTACCATCCGCCCAAAAAACGCTTCTTAGTGTACCATCTTTTGCTAAATGAATATCAAAATAAAAAGATCCATCAATAGTGGACTTCCTTTGAAAGTGTTTAATGATGCCTTAACATTCTCGTCCTACATAATTCTTTCTTTGTCCTGATAGAATAGTGCTTACTTGAGTAGGAGTAATATTAACTTCTTTGTTCATAGCATTCACCACCTTTGAAATTTTGGATGACGTTAAACCCTCCTCAAAAAGCTTAGTAACAAGTGATTTAGTGAAATTTGAGTAGCGTAAATCACTATGAGAAGGAAACTTCTTCACCTTTGAAGGAGTCATAATCAATGGATGATTATGTGCATCATTAAACTTCTCCACGATCCATAATTCATCCACTAACTTTACTTGTAACATTGCTGAACAATTTGTCCTTGAATCCCTTCGCCTTTTGACATTGTGATCACCAACTTTTTTATCATTTTGTTTCTTGACACCTTGCTTTGAGCACACATAATTCCACCTATATATTTGCTGCATTTTCATATTCCTACTAGTATATTGCTTACGTGTTCCAAATCCTTTACCTTGTGCATAATCATTATAGAAACCATAAGCTTCTTCTACTGTCTTGAAGACTCTCCCTAAAATAGGGGCCTCACTGAATCCACTATCATCATCTCCCACAATTTCTTGTACATTATCTTCACCATAATCACCATCTTCATCTTCCATGGTTCGACACTGCGCATCTTCTTTGAATTCATCATTTTCTTTATCCAAATCAACAACGGCACCAGCATATTCTAAACTTCCACTTATGTCAATGTCTTTAATAGTTGTTATTTGGGAGGGATCCATTATGAAGATGTGAAAAAACTGATCATTAGCCTGTACAATATTTACATCATTAACCAAAATAAGCATGATTAAATTTGATGAAGATATCCAAATCTCAATAAATAGGAAAGAAAACCAAAATAAAAACATATGTGCAAGTTCCTATTTTGTTCTACTCTATATTAAGAAAAAAGAATGAAAGTGTATGTGTGTGAATGAGTGTGGCTGGGGTGAATTATGAAAACCATGTATATGATTACTTTGAAAACTAAAAGCTAATATGTGCACTGATCTAAGGCAATTTATCTATACACGATAGATAAAAATCCAGATGGACATGGATTCTCTGTCATACTGTCGAAAATCTAAGGCTGGTCACGGTAATTTAATTTATGATTAAAAATTCTAAATTTTACTTTCTGATTACAAAGTCTCCAATATAGCAATATCTATCTATTCAGTGAACTGTAGAGGTTTTATTTATGGGCGAACTTACACCGTAATCTAAAACCAATATAGTCACAGATTATCTGTGATATTGTCTAGGGTTCCAAAACTGGTCACAATAATTCAACTGTATAATTAAGAAATTGAAATTGATTTACTTTTACTGTCAAATTCTCCAGTATCTCTATCCATATTCGTTCCAGTCAAACATATGATGTGCAATTACTTTGAATAAAAATATCATAATTTTCATATTTTCAAAGCATACTCCATTTTTTTTTAAGGATTTGTCGTTATGCTAATTTGCAGCCAAGTCAAAAATAGAGAGTAATTAAAAGCCTTCATCATTGCTGATTTGTGATACTGTAATTGTGGCAGATAAATAGAGATATGTTACCGATTAAACTTTCAGAATTGCAGCAAGGAAGAATTTACTGACTCAATCTTTTTAACAAGTGAATCGTCGCAGCAAGGAAGAATTTACCAATTGCAGCAGAGAAGAATTTAGGGAGTGATTGAATTGTAGCAGTGAATCGTCGGTGCTCGATTTTATTTAATCGCAACAGGGAATGATCAATATGTATTATTTTTTGCTTGATTTTATTTACCGATTCAATTGGTATTTGTTGCCAAACGGTGTAGTTTTACACTCACAGGATAAAACCTTGCCTCCAGTCACATGACAAATCATATCCCCTATATATATATATATATATATATATATATATATATATATATATATATATTCCTTAATTAAATGCATTTAAAAATGCTAGAATCCAGAACTTTCTGCTTCTACTTATGCCAAAAGCATCAGAAATACCCCATTTTGCAATATGTGTCCTCGAACCCCACTTTTTGTCGCATAGGCCAACCCAAAGTTTGCTATCATTACTACAAAGGGAGCTAAATCGCTTCGATGTGCAGGCAAAGGTAGCAATTTCATATGGTGTGAGGAAGGAGAGAATACAAAGTTGGACATCTTCAAGGAAATCAAACCTCTTTCTATTTCCATAAAATTTAAGTCTCTAAGATTTTCCATTCTAGTATCGGCAATGATAATTCTCTGCTGATCAACTAGATTCTACTAGATCAAATATGTATTTCATAGATTCTTGTCGAGGGTTGAAAAGGAATTGTTCCCTGATTCTCTCTATCTTCACATTGTCGGTGAAACAGCTGTGATTTTGTGTGCCGCAGGAAACTCTCCAAAAGCCTTATTAGAAGCTCACCGTAAGAAGTCAAAAGCCATGATCATTTGCTTCTTCTCAAAAGCCACTTTTCAAAGAAAGCCCTAGAGACTATGATGAGATCACAAACACCACAAAATTAGCTTCTCATCTCCTACTGAGCTTTTTTGCCCTCCTAATTTGCCGAACAGACACAAACCAAACACGAAAATGCTGGATTCCACCTCTACTTCCACTTCCCACCCTCCCATTTTCATGCTACCAAACGTGGCTTAATAGCTTTTAAGGTTAGGCCTATGAATAGCCAATAGAAAAAGGTTAACCCTGCGAAGATAGGCTCGACCTATTTGCCCTAAGTGCCTAACAATATATTTGATTTTTATCTATTTACTAATTAGGCCATGACCTTGCTATTAGGGGTGGAAACAGATTAGACACCCTGACAGGGGCCTATAGTCTACCTTTTTAAGGGCTTGGTTAGAACTAGTTTTTTAGTAAAAAAGGCCTAGCCAAAGCCTATTTAAAGACATATTTTGGTTAACAAGTTAGGGCTAGGCTTACTAAAAAACCTATTAGGCCTGTTAGGGCAACCAAAGCCTTTTAATTACTCCATTCTAACAAAAAAAAAATTAATTCCTCAATATGAAAAAATTGTAATTATCCTTAGGGGTGAGCAAGAGCCGCCCAACCACCTGCGGCCCGTAATGGGAACGGGCTAACCCGTTACCCGTTTACACAAGACGGGCGGGTCGCGGGTTGAGGCACGGGTACCCCGTGACCCGTTTAGTTATATATATATATTTGGAAAAAGCTTACTCACACCGTCACACACACAAGGCTCGCTAGTCATGTTCATGGTGGGTAAAATATAGGGAACTTCACTATTACACTGTTTCACAATCAATACCACATTTAACAAGTAAGAGGTTGTACAACTAGCTCGATCTAGATTAATTTAAACCTCCAAATCTCCCATAAATCCTCAGATACAGATACAAGATAACTGATGCTTCACGAAAAAAAACATCATCAGTTGCAATCATGGGTTGTTGTATGGTCGCATGTCTCATAAATCCTAATTTTGTTTGTTTTTTCCAAGGTATTATTCATGACAACTTGATTTTATATGTATTTAAATAAAATAGACCCATGTTTTTCTTTTCTTGAGGAAAAAACATGCGCACACTTGCACTCGGTTAAAAACGCTAGGCCTATCCGACTATATAAAAAGACACCCAAAAAAATGAGTTTGGGGCAAAAAAAACTGATCTAGGCCTTTTTTTAAAAAAAAAAAAAAAAAAAAAGGCCCACATTTCATAAGCGGGTTCCCCGGACCCGTTTATGAAAACCCGTTTAACCCGTTACCGTTTTCACGGGTTAAACGGGTTTTCTACACGAGTATGGGGCAACCCGTACCCGTGGGCTCCAAAACGGGCGGGCCACGGGTTGACCCCCAGGGCAGCCCCGCCCGCCCATTGCTCAGGCCTAATTATCCTATCTAAAAAAAGTAATTATTCTATCTTAAAAAAAATGTAATTTTTTTAAATATCTTAATAGGCTTGATCTTGACAGATCTCTTAAGCAGACCTAATCTTATCAGACCTCCTTAACTTGTTTGATTTTTGTTGATATTCAATGCTTGATCTTAACAGACTTCTTTAATAGGGCTTAAGCCAGATCATACCTTTATACAAACTAACTTATAACAAAAATAAGACTTACAATAAGTTATAGGTTAGACTCAGACTACCTTATCAGGAGTCACCTGTTAAGGGTGAAGTATGCTTCCACCCCTAATTGCCATAGGGTTTGTGCAGCATTAAGAGCTTTTTCTACGGTAACTTTGAAAAAAAATCAGTTAACGTTGCCAATTGATTTTAGATCCGTTTGGGTTGAGCTTAAATTCACTTCATTTAAAGCTCAAAAAACCCGTTAAGAAAAAAACTCCACTAAAGAGATTTTTCTAAAAAGCTCTCAGCTTTTTGACATGGACCCTACCACTTCTACCACCATCAATCTAAACACAAATCATTATCCTTAATTTTTTCTTATCAAACTCTTTTTTAAAATCATAAGTCACCGTTTTTATCACCAATTTAAATAAGCCCATAATAGTTTCGTGGTGTGTTTTTTATCTTTTCTGCCAATCGGAATTCTCCTACCTTGAGTGCCGAGCATTGCATATGCTATTTTTAATTGGTCCAGCGCAACGAAACCCATCACATGGCTTTAGAAAGTGAGGGCCATAAGGGTAATTCCACTCCCAATACGAACAAATCGTCACTGCTTGCCCTGCTAAAATGACTCCTCGTTAGAGACTCCCATCAAGAAGAGAGAGAACAAGAGAGACAGAGAAAGAGTCCCCAGCCGCTCGACGGCAATGGCGAATACAGATTCCTGGTTTATTCGCCTCTATCTCTATCTCTTTCCCTTCATCAGTGTATCATGTATTCTTCATGTTTTTCGAATTTTCCTTTTCAACGTGCAGATTGCGATTGAATAACTCATTATCCAGTGTACTCTATAAGTATGCCTAGATCTGCTGCATTCGATGTTTCGTTCAGTTGCAGAAACTCTTTTGTTCGATCTTGTAATTACATGTTAACTCTGTTTTGGGTTTGTTGACGGGAAGAAGTGTTTTGCGAGTATTTCTTGAATTTTTTTTTAAATGTGATTTTGAAGCTCGGGGGTGTAAGTCACTGGAGGCAGCGGTTCATCGATCTCTTCCTGAATTTTGTTGTGTGAAAGGCGCAAAGCATGAATCGGTCGATAAACCTCTGCATCCAGCGCTCACTTTGCCTCTTTTCCTGTCTCTGTCCCTCACTAATTTCCATGTGCTCTGTTTGGTCACCAAGAAATTTAAGAGAAACTCTGAAGTTTGACCTTTTGTCCCTCTTGGAAAACAAAAGGATCGAGTCCCTTTACCTACATCTTCATGTTTTGGTTTTCTTGTCCTTTTCTCTTTCCCTTGCCCGTGGCAATCTATCTCCTATGGATTTATACTTTCTGTTTTCTGTATTTGCTGGACGGTCAAGTAATCACTTCCATGTGATTCTTACCCATGTGCAATTTAAATTTTGTCCAAATTCGCATTTCATTTGAAACTATTTCGTCTCCCCTTCTTGTCTGATATAATGATCGATTCTTTCTTTCTTTTTTTAAATTTTTCATTGATGGGTTTGAGTATTTTAGATTTGTTCGCTTGTAGTCTACAAATGATTGGGTAATAATTTCCTACCCTTAAATTGTTACTCATGACATGAGATAAATATGGGCAAATCAACGAATTATCCAATTGATTGCCCCTTGGTTACAATGCATATAGATCTTACACCACTCGTATTATCCAGCACAATTCACCTGCCGCTGCAATTAAATGTGAAACTGTACTTTTTCTTTCGATATGCCGGTTTTAATTATTTCAATCCTTGATCTTATAGATATATGGCTACTTGGAGTTTATTTACTTGCACTCGTTAATTCCTTGAACAAGAATATTTCTCTTGTTTTTTCTCCGTATTTACCTTGTTAAAAAAATTCTTGTGATTACATCGTTTTTGTTTTAATTCAAAATTAAATAATTGAAACATAGCTTCCTCTCAAGATTTAGAAGCTCAATTTAATATTTGGTATTAGCTGTCTGATAGTTTGCTAGCAGTTTGAGGATACGTTCTCTGCTACACCAGCAACAACCAAACCAGTTATACTTTTGTGTTTTTAACTGTGGTGCAACTTCTATCAGTAAAAGCAGCTTCTCGGATCTCTGAAACTTTCCTTTTCTCATCTTATACTTAGCTTTCCTTTTTCTCATATTCTTAAATCGTCTGTTTAGGCTGCATAAACTTCTTGCTTGTTGGTATGGTCTGTCTTTTTCTATCTGGCATACATATTTTTATGTTTTCCTTCCATTGTGTTTTGTTTTTAAGCAATATACTTTGTTAGAGTGGAGTTCTTGAGTTTGTTTGCCTTCATTTTTAAATGTATAATTACAGGTCGTTGGTTGTCAATCTGTTAAGTTGGGGAAGGAGGTGTGGTTCTGCTGTAACTTTGGTTTGTTCTAGGTTAACATCTCTGGATATTTGTTTTCAAAACTTTTAGTGAAAATATAGTATAGGGACATTTCCCCCCTTTTCACAACCTGGCACCGCACTGTTGACTCTTTGAAAGATGTCCCTTTTCCTGTGTTTCTATTGAATAATTTGATAGCGAACATTTTAAAACTATACGAAAGATTTTTCGTTTTTTTTGGTTCCTATTAGGATGGGTAAAAAAATATACATACTCATGGGTATCGTAAAACGCATGAGTTTGGGCATAAGAATTTTTATTGATATTTTAAGCGTATGGGGTTTAATCAATACGATACTTCGCCTCAAACCTAGAGGTTGTGGCATGTTAGTCACTTGAATGTGTCAGGGAAGAGGCAAAGAAAAAAACAACAACAACAATGCCTTGCGACATTTAATTGCTGTTTTTAGTAACTCTCAACTTTTGGCTATTCACTTTGGAAACCTATTTGGATAAATAGATTTGGGTCCGTTTCGTAAATTTTTAGAATACAATGAAGAAGGCAGGGCTTAAATGTTATCATCTTGTAGATATAGGTTGTTGGATGGAGATTAATTTATAGTCCCGTGAGTCTTGTCCATAACCAGCCTGGCTCTTATAGATAGGTGCCCATGTATGTGCCTTCCCCAGTTGAAACCCGCTGAGAGCTTCTGGATTGGTAGGTCGGACCTTGCAGAAGTTCATGGTGCCCCCTCTTTTTAGATCTGGAAATGGCTGATGGTATTGTATCACTCCAAAGCTTTAAATGTTGATTTTGACATGTTAGTGGAAAAGGCACCCAAGTTTGACTGTTTGATCTATGCCTTTGGGGGATTTGGAGTTCAATATCATGGTGTTGGTTGCTTTTTAAAGGAGCTGTAGGGAGTAAATTACTTTAAATGTCATTGTCTTGAGCAGAAGGTCGAAAGGTCTTTGCTTGTTGCTTTCTCGTAAAGGAAAAGTTGTCTTTTACTTTTGAGATGGTAGTTTCCATGTGGAAGGCAATACTACACTGCACACTTGTGAACAGTACTGTGTCTCTGTATTTGCTGCATGAAAGTAATGAAAGCTATTGTTTGATGCAAAAGAATCTCACAGCTGATGGTCATGAAGGAATCTGGGGTATCAGATTCCTGCTTATGAATTTTGAATTGAATGAAATCAAGCTTGAGTGGGGATGAGTCCAGGCGGAATACTAAATAAAGCAAAGTACAAATTTTGATTCTAGGAATATTTAGTGCATAATTATTTTCCACTATTATGCTTTTATCTGATTCCTCAATCCTTCTGACATTGGTTAGAATTCTCTGATGGTATTTTGATGGGGTAATCTAATCACCAAAAAGTAATACTAAATTGATGCTAAATATATGACATATTTTATGCTGTAATTTAATTTACACTATAAATTATGTCTTATAAGGACTAGAAGAGTAATAACAAGTGAGCAATATGAATCTATTATCATTCATTTCAGCAAACATAAAAATTACATATACAAGGGCAAGCGAAGAAATGGCTGAGGCCAATTTTGATGATATTATGTATCATGTGAAAATGTAAACTATATAAATTCCTTTAAGAATTAAAATGTTGTTTGTGTCTAAAAATTCATAAAATTATGAGAAATTACTTGTTCTTGTTTAACTTTCTTAAACCGTTATTGAGTATTGACGACTGTCATGAAAAAATTAAAATAAAAGCTCATTTTAAACCACTTGGAACAAGGTGAAGTGATAAGTGTGGGGTGGGCGGGTGAATAGAGATAATGATACTAATATAAAAAGCTTATTTTAATTGGATTTTTTTTTATGAAGTTTTTTGGAAAGAAATTTAATAATAGTGCGCATATCACATGTACTTCAATATACAGTGGTGATGGCCAAATTAATTTTGGCGTCTTCTAATCATGTTTGCTGAGATGGAACAAATGATTCAAAGGAACTCATTATTATGATGAGGATGGATGGATGGATGAATTAACAAAAAGGGTTTCAAAATACAAGGACATCCCATATGTTTTATTATTTAATTAATAAATTATTTATTAATTATTAACATTATGCCGTATTATGGTGGCGGCTGTTGGTAGAGCGTCGCTGCCTGAGAAAAGGACCCTTCTTTTTTGTTTGGTTGTCATGTACAATATTGGGATGATGATCACGACCGGTAATTTACACACAATTGATTTCCTTAGTCAAATTTTAGGGAAATTTCATTTAAATACAACTTGAATTTGTAAAAACCCTAGAAGCCAACCAAGTTTGTTAAAGGACTCAGAATACAGGAGAGGTAATGAGAGATATGCAGATTTGGATGAATTTATCTTTTTACTCTTAATTGTTAAATAATTTTTTTTTTTTAAAAAAAAGAAATATGACCCTCGCTGGAGAGTCACCATGGTCGGTCGCCGAACAGCCTGCAACCACCAAAGGCCAGGCTATGACCACCGGCGGCCTGAGATACGGCAAGGGTTTTTTTTTAGGCGGGGTTGAATCTTTTTTTTTAAAAAAAAAGATTCAATAAAGTGAAGAAGGTGGGGTTCAAATCTACCCCACCTTCATGGGGTCAAGTAGTCAGATGGTAAAGGATCTAGGACTAGGCCCTTGAGTCGTGAATTCGATCCCCTCTGCCGTCGTTGAGACTCCTTTAGTAGGTGATCTCGTAAATCCCCAATAAATGCTCATACCTAGCCTTGTTAGGGGATTGGTGTCAAACCCTTTCAAAACTTTTTTTTAATATAAAAAAAAAAAGTAGTCCATCTAGTTCATTTAATACACACACATATAGATATATATGTGTTAATAAATATATGGTTGTTATTTTCGTAAAGTGTGACAAATTTTGACTTTCTAATAATTTTTAATATACTGGTTGTATTAACTAATTTTTACTATATGGTTGTTATTTATACACACATATATATAATATATACATATACAGGGGAGTCAAGATTGCAATAAGGGGGTGAAAATTATAGAATAGAACCCAAGTTTTTATAAAACTATATTTCAACCTCATAAACATTACAAAATTTTGAGGCTAAAGTATACTTTTAGTCCTCTAAGTTTTATATAAGACATACTTTAAATCCCTTAACTTTATAAAGTATACATTTGGTCCTAAAATGCTAACACCGTTAATATTGCTAACGGAATATGCTGACGTGGTGAACTCAAGTGATGACTAATATCATTTAATTAAACAAATTTTATATATTCTTCAATTTACCCATATTTTAAATTTAAATTTAATAGCATTTAATTACACAATCATCACTTAAGTTTACACCGTCATCACTTGAGTTTGCATTTTCCATTAGTAAAATTAACGATGTTAAAATTACAGGACTAAAAGTATACTTTATAAAGTTAAGGGACAAAAAATATATCTTATGTAAGCTTAAAGGACTAAAAGTATACTTTAGCCAATTTTTGATTTTAGTTCCTCCATGTAACTTTACCTCCATGTAACTTTACATGGAGGGACTAAATTGAAAATCATAAAATTTTTATAGACTAAAAAGTAATTTCCTAAAACTTTGGGTTCAATTATGTAATTTTAGGGGTTCCACCCCTAGCTCTCTAATTCCACCCCTGTGTGTGTGTGTGTGTGAACACACACACATATATAATAGGATATACACGACTGAACAAAATATGAGTACTTTGAACAAAATTGATAATAGGATTTAAGAGTTCAATAATGGTAATTACCAATTCGTTAATGATATTTACAAGTTCCCTAATAGTAATTACCAGTGCTTTCATCAAATTTTTCACATGTGTCTCTTTAAATCTTAAGATTAAAATTTTAGGTAATTTTTTGAACAATCCATCAAATTATAATTAAAATAATTACATATTATAGGTTTAAAATGGATCATAGGAAATATTATATATTATTAATCAAGATGTGAATAATAGCATAAATAATATTAATAATATAGTATTATTAATATTAATATATTAAGATAACATATTTAAATGAAATCATTTGATTCAAATATTCATATAAAATAAAGTAATAGTTGGTGTGTTTAAGTTACTTTTAATCAAATAAAAAATCAAATCAATGTTTATCTTTTCATAAAATAATATATTACATAGCAGAAAACAATTTCTTAATTTAACATATGATATCATAAAGACTTTTCAAATTGAACATAAGAAAATTTAATAAAAATATTATTTAAATAAGTCATAATTAAAATCCTTAGCAAAAAATATTACTAAATATTAAATATGAAAAATAATGAGAAAATAAATATTAACTGATAATTAGTTAATACAATTAGTATATTAAAAATTATTAGAAAGTTGAAAATTTCCAAACTCTGCGTAAATAAAAATTATATATTTGTTAATACGCGCGCGCGCACACATAGGGCTTTAGTTTTTTCATGTTACATGAGAAAAAAAAAGTTTCCTACACACACATGAAATGGTGGGACCCACATATACATATATGATGTAACACCCCCGAATTTCTAGAATTTAAATAACATAAAATGTCGATAATTTTCATAAATAATAATAAAATCCAAAATAAATTACTTTGGGAAGGTGTCACCGCCGCACTTGTATAAAACAAGTGCAAGGCTTCTTATTACAGGAAATAAATCTAAACTTAAACAGAATGTTTATTTCGAAAAAAATAAAATTAAAGAAAATAAATGAAAGTAGATAACTAGAGTTTATTGTCCGTCATCTTCACTTCTCACTGCTAGCCCCAATCTTGAAACCTGTTCACTGAAACTCTACTCCCCCGAAGGATCATCGCAGCCCAAGAATACACACATCAGCAAACGCTGGTAATCCTAATTAATTAAGGATAAAATGAAATAAAATAAAACAGAAATAAGTAGATAGATAAATAAATTTGATATGAATTGAAATAAAATAAATAAAATATAAAATAAAATAGAGTAATTATAAAATAAGATAAATTTATTACAAAATTAAATTAAATAATTGTAAAATAAATTAATTCCAACATAAAATAAAATGATTATAAAAATAAATTAATTGCAAAATAAAATAAATAAAGACATAATATGTGTATATGTATATACTAAAAAGGTGTCATTATTTTTAGAGTTTTCTAGTGGGAAGAGAACCATGGTAGACCCGGATATCCTGCCAGTCTACCATGTGACCCGGAAACCTGTCAGTCACAAATCATCATCAAATTGGCCATAATTCATATTCTTCCTAATGTGCACACCTCTTCCCAAAGTTGCTACTAGTGCCCCGGATATCCTGCCAGGCACCACTTTGGGAAGAACAGATATATCGGTTCACATCAAATAACACATCGAAGGCTTAAAGCCTAAAGGTTGTGTTCATCACTTTAGGAGATACCATCCCAAAGCTATCCTCCCATGGCTAAATTAGTTTAACTGCATTCAAAATAAAATTAGTAAATTATTTCTATGCAGTGCCTAGATTGAATTTATTAAAAATCCTATTGATTAAATTAATATAATAATATCAAGATCAAGCATCATTAATATCCAGATCAACATGCAAAATCACACATCAATATATATATATAACGAAACCGAATGTAAAAAAACGAAGACGCAGTACTAGATTAATGTATATAATCCATCATCAAATTATATATGTCATTCATCAATTTCAAAAAAAGGAATAAACCGAAGACACAAACACAAAATCATATTGTAATGTCATGACTCATGCATGCAAGCCGAGGAGATCAAACCAATACACTTTCAGCATTAAATATATGTAGGTACGTGTTGCTTGTATTCAATGGCAGAAGGAGACAAAATTTTTTGCAATAAGACTCGTGGACCCCACAACCAAAAGGAACCCTAAAGTGGTTTGATGAAAATGCTTCATACAAGTTGGATTGTACAAAATGAACAATGACTCACACAGATCAAGGGGAGATATAACAAATGTGAATTAATTTTCTTTGGTTTAGTCAAAAAGGAAAAGGATTTCTGGGATTAGGATTACCTGATCTTTGTGGTTGCTAAACTCCTAGAAGGGAAAACTCTGCCGCAAGGGATTTCTAAAGAGAGAGCTAATGAACGATGACTAAAGTTAGGCGGCTAAACCTAACTTATAATTAGGTTCCTAGAGTTTAGTTATTAGCTGAGCTTTGTGGGTTAGGCTTTTTAACTATTGCTAGTTTAATAAAATAATGGCAATTCACTTATTATATTCTAATTTAAATTTTATCTCTATCTATCCATTTATTATCATTACTATTATATTTTTTTTTATTTACTTTATTATAAATTATAAATTTTCCCATTAGTATTATTAATATTTATTATTATTATTATTATTGTTATTATTAAAATAAAATCTAGGGTATTACATATAAATTAATATATGTATATGTGGAACCCACCATTTCATGTGTGTGTAATATGAGAAAATGTTTTCCCATATATATATATATATATATATATATATATATATATATATATATATATTGGTAAAGTTAATTTATATATATATTGAAGGAACCAATTGGCCTGTGGTTGGGCCACTTAGCCTCTATGAAGGTGAGGTGGATTCGAACCCCACCTTCTCTACTTTCATTGAATTTTTTTTTCTTAAAAAAAATTCAACCCCACCCAAAAAAAACTCTCGCCAAATCTCAGGCTGTCGGCGGCCGGAGATCCGGCCCCCACGGTTGCATGCCATTCGGTGCCTGGCCACGGTGACTCTCTAGCGAGGGTCATATTTCTTTTTTCTTTTTAATTTATTTAAAAACTAAAGGCAAAATGGTAAATTCATCCAAATTTGTATATCCCTCACTGCCCCTCCCGTCTTCTCAATCATTTATCAAATTTAATTGGCTTCTAGGGGTTTTATAAATTCAAGTGGTATTTAAATGAAATTTTCCTTAAATTTTATCATCCTTATCCTACCATTATGTGAATCAATAAAGATAATATCTCCACATAAATGAGAAAATCTTAATAAAAATCCTAAAAGAAATTTAGATATAAAAAAATATTAATAATTCCTTATGTGAGATTAACAATTCCCATTTGTAGAATTAACAATTCTATCTGTCGGATTAACAACTCTTGAAGACTTTCTGACATTTGAATTTCTTTAGATTTTTTTTGAGATTTTCTTAGTTTCTTGGGAGCTAAATGGAATTTTCTCTAATTGATTCCTTATCTCTATTTATGTTATCTCACTTAAATATTGTCAGTAGAATAGAAAATAAAGCATATAATAAAAGGAAAATATGTGGATTTTACTTCTTAGCACTTGCTCACTTTTCTTCTTATTACAACTCAACCCTAATTAACTCATCGGAATTGATGTTTTCATTAAATTTGAATAAAAATAATTCTTTAGCTTTGTCCTTATGTAATGGTATAAAAAAAAGGGGTAAAGGTGCAATTTTACATATAACCTTTACTAGAGTTGTTAAAATGGGCTAGGCCCATTGGGCCAATCCGTTTAAGCCCTGGCCCCTTAAGGGTCGGGCTTGAAAAATGGATGAGATATGTGTCTAATTAAAAGAATGGAAAGAAACCAAATCTGGCAAACAAGATGTTGTTACCCCATCGGGCTAGCCCGTTTAAGCCCTAGCTCTGGAGAGTCGGTCCTGACAAGCCTCGGGCTTAAACGGGCCGGCCTTGAAGGGCTTCGGGTCAACCCTACAAGCCCTTTTCACTGTAGCTTTTTCTTTTTTTCCTTTTTAAATTTATATATATATATATATATATATATATATATATATATATATATATTGTATTTGTTATAGAGTTATTTATTCATTTAATTACAAATACATAATTACTATACTCTAATTTTATGATTTGATTTATTATTTGTTGCAAATAAAGATTATGGATGTGTTCATAATGCGGGAGAAGAATTTCATGATATTCTCACTCATGAGCTAGAGGCTACTACTCAAACTAAAGAACAATCAAATTTCGTTAAAATCGATGATAGTGACGAAGATGACGAGAATAATAGTCATCATATTAATGTTGCTTAGTGATATGTTTTTTATGTTTTATGTGAATTATTTGTGAACATAGTTTGCTCTTGATTATGAATTACTGACTGTGCTTATTTATTGGATAATTCGTGTTGTAATTTAATGATTATATTTTTTTAAAAAAAAAGTGGAGGAAAAATAATTAAAATTTGGAATATTATTTTCAAGGCCTTGCAAGCCGGCCTTGGCCTTGGTGCTCTCGGGCCGGGCTTTGAAAAACATGTATTTTTCTTACTCTGGGCCTTGGAGGGCCGACTCTGTTAGGCCCTGGCCCTTCACAGGCCGGCCCTGGAGGGCCCGGCCAGCCCTGATTGACAGCTCTAACTTTTACCCCGAGGAGCGCCCAACACCATAACCTTTTTTCAGGACCAAAAGTATACATAACGTTAGGTTTTAGGAGCATCCAGCACCACGGGCCGTTAGTTGACCGATGTTGACCTTTAAATCTAACGAAAATGAACAGTAACTCCGCTGAAATTACCATTTTGCCCCTAGTTTTAAATAATTTTTTTTAAAAAAAAACCCTAAAATAACTCCTCTTCGCCGGTGGGCCCCACCAGTGGCCACACCTCCGGCGGCAACCACTGACGACCGACGGCCACCTCCGGCTGCTTTTTTTTTATACTTTTTTTAAAAAACTAAAATAACACCTCCTTCACCAGTGGGCCCACCACCGCCACAAACACCTTCGGCGACGGCCACGCTCCCCACCTCTGGCGACCTCCTCCAGCGACTTTTTTTTTAATTTTTTTTAAAAAAACACTAAAATAACCCCTCCATCGTCGATGAGCCCCACCACCGGCCACACCTCTGGTGGAGGCCTCCGTCCCTCCACCTCCGGCGACGTCCTTCGGCGGTTTTTTTAAAAATAATTTTTTTAAAAAAACAAAATGTAAAATACACCACCGCCGCTGCCCAGATGCAGCCGCCGGCAACAGCCTCTGGCCGGCGGTAGCCAACAATCGCCACCGATGTTGTGGCGGTGGTGGGCCCCACCGGTGGGGAGGGGTTATTTTTTGTTTTTTGTTTTTAAAAAAATTATTAAAAAAAAAGTCGCCGGAGGTGGCCGCCGATCGCTGGCGGTGGGGGGAGGGCGGCCGGCGGCGGCGGTGTGGCTAATGGTGGGACCCATCGGCAAGGGAGGGGTTATTTTAGTTTTTTTAAAAAAAATTATTTAAAAAAAAGCTGCCAGAAGAGATAGCCAGAGGTGGGGAGGGTGGCCGCCGTCGACGGTGTTGTGGCGGTGGTGGGCCCACCGGCGGGGAGAGGTTATTTTAGTTTTTTTATAAAAAAAAAGTCCGCCGGCGGTTGGGGGAGGGCGGTGGTGGGGCCCACCGGCGTAATGGAGTTATTTTAGTGTTTTTTTTTAAAAAAAAATTATTTAAAACTAGGGGCAAAATTGTAATTTCAGCGGAGTTACTGTTCATTTCCGTCAGACTTAATGGTCAATGTCGGTCAACTAACGGCCCGCGGTGCTAAACGCTCCCAAAATCTAACGTTATGTGTATTTTTGCTCCCAAAAAAAGGTTATGGTGATGGGTGCTCCTCAGGGTAAATGTTATGTGTAAAATTGCACTTTTACCCAAAAAAATATTATTAAACTTCAAGTCTCTTCCTAACCAGTAAACCATAATAGGCAATCTTTGAAGGAAAAAAAAGAAGCTAATTAAGAAAATCAATCAAGTGACCTGGATGCAACGGGCAACGCCATAAATTCTATTTGAAAAGCGCCCCATAAGTTAAGTTGACGTGTGTTTTGACTTTTTAACTTGTTTTATAATTTATAAAATAACTATATGAAATGAGTTTTATCATGGTTTGTAGAAAAGAAAAACTTAAAAAGCACTTTTGAGAAGCTCTAAATGAGCACTAAGTTTGATTAGATGATCGTCTAATTATTCTTACTTTAAATATGACAACAAAAATTCAAAATTCCTTTTAGCTAAAATTAATTATTTAATCGTTATAATTATAGCAAGTTTGGAACTTCACTACTACAGAGTTTGATGGTTATTATCGATCATATCACTACTATAGAGTCGGACGGTTATTATCGATCATATGACAATCAACCATCATATATGAAGGCATTACATATGTTCGACGCAAACATATAATGGTTCCGAACCGTAATATATTGAGGATATACATGGCGGTTATTTGTTAATAATCGTAATGTGTTTGCCTTTTTTATCACATTTAGTTATTTTTTAGTATTGGTTTTTTATTTATTTTTAATATTAATATTTATTATAGAAGACAAAATATAATTATCAATATTAACAAGATACTAATATTAAATAAAAAATTATATCTATAGTATTCAAAATTCAATACATTATAGATAAATATAATATAATTTAGAAAAAAAAATGATTCAAAAACACTCACAATAAAAACATTATCTTTTAATTTTTTAATTCTAAATAAAATCAATTAATAAAAATTCAACAATATTCATGAATAACTTTGTTGTACATAAGGGTGGAAATAGACTAGGCCAAGCCAGACTTCACCCTTAACAGGTCAGGCATGTTTTGCAACATAGTGGCCTATAGCCTATTATAAGTCATTTTTTTGGCCTAAGCCTGACCTGGCCTGTGGCTTGTTAAGGAGGGTTTTTTTTTTTTTTTGTTATAACAATTAAGCTAACAGGCCATAGGCCTCACAACAAAACAGAATTACTTTAAACAGGCTAAAAATAGGCCAAATTACATTTTTTTTTTTGCTCAGAAACATAAATTAATAGTAATGATATAAAATACATCATATAATATGAAACCAAATACAATATTATAACAATTTTCATTACAAGTTCACCAATTTAAACCAAATCAATTTAAAAACATCCCCATTAAATCATAACAATTTTCATTACAAGTTCACCAAAATTTAAACCAAATCAATTTAAAGACATTCACATCAAATCTCCAATATAATTTCTTCTTCTGCTTTGAAGACCTTCAAAAAAAAAAATCAAATATGTACTATTAGAGCATAATACAGTTGAACAAGTAATGTAACATGTATAAGAAACTGAGTAGGCTGAAGATTCTAAATAGCTCATTCTAAAGCAAAATAGGTATACTACAATGCAAGAACAGGTTATTATTTCCCAAACAATGATCTCAGCAATCAAAAAGATATTCATCATGCATAGACATTCAATATTCATCATGAGAAATAATACATGAATACATACTTAATTAGCTGACAGCATTCATAGTAAATTCATATGGTAATAAGCTGACAGCGTTCACAGTAAATACATACTTAATACAATACATGAGAAGCAACGTCAGGCTTCATCCTCATCATGCATCGGCAAGAGAATACAGCATTCACTGAACATTAGATATGTGTTGTCGCCTCCTATCGTATCAAAAGAATACAACCACATCTTAGTATAATCTACTACTGTTTTGATAAAAAGAGTAACAAATATCAGGTTTATTGACATTAGTAACTCATATGCTTCTAATATGAATCATGATATAAAGTAAATAAAATATAAAAATCTGGTAACAGGTACCTAAGCTTGTTTGCACCTCATTCTAAAGTAATCAGGCAAAATAAAATAAAATAAAAAGGGAACAAATTTCAACTTATTGTTAACTGGCTAACTAAATCAGGAAAACAAAATCACTACCCTCAATTCTAACTCTTCTAACATTTCTAGTTGTTAACGAGGCTGATATATAGTTGTTAACGTTTTAATAAATTTATACCAGAAAAGACTCTGAGATTTTCATAATCTTTGGGCTTTTTTTGGGTTTTTTTTGTTAAAAGTGCCCCATATGGATTTTCCGTATATTTTTTTAAGATCCGGCCTCGTTGTATATGATATCTTTTAGAATCTCACATTTATTTATATTAAATAATTACAAGAGTTTTTTGTGAAGAACTGTAATGGATTGTTAAATAATTTTTTTCCCAAAATCGCATCTTCTTATATTTAACATTTTTCATAATCACGTCTTTTTATATATGATGGTTATCATTTTTAATTATTAACTATTTTTAAACAATATCACTCCGGTCGTATTTATAAATTCAAATTAACTAATATTATTTAAGGAAAATTCTTCTTAGGGCCTAATTAATCAAAATATTGTCAAAAAAGACCCCAAAAAAAGTCACATAAGGCCTTTTCCAAATATTATTTCAGAAAACGTTAACAACTATATCAATACCTGTTAACAACTATATCAGTACAATAATCCGTACAACGTTTTTTTTTTAAATAATACCAGAAAAGACCTAAAGGCCTTTTTTGACATTTGACTTTTCTTTGAGTATTTTTGACAATATTTTAATAACTTGGGTCTTGAGGGTGATTTTTCCTATTATTTATAAATCTAAATTAATTAACTCTCACATATCAATGAGAGTTATTTAACTCATTAATTATAACCTTAATTTCAAATTTTACCCTTATTTTTATGATTGGTTATAGCCTTATAGGAGTCAATATAAATAAATCCTTTTTGTTTATTATAATTAATAAGTGAAAAATTGCATTTATAATAAAGATTTTTTTTTGGGGTCAAAATATACTAACTAGAGTAGTCTATAACGAAATAAAATTCGTACAAGGTGCGTGCGAATACACAAAATGCAAATTGTAAATTTCACGGTGCATCGTAGGCGTTGGCATCGTTTTCGTTTTATTTTTAATCAGCCGATGACAAGACGATAGACGATCCCTTCCTTCTTCCACCCTTGTTCTCAAACCTCGGCCCAAAATAAGAATAAGATAAAGAAAACTCTCCAAATAAAGGACAGGTAAGAAGATCATTTTGATTTTATGTACAAATCATGAGATATATCAGGCTAGGGAATGGCTAAATTAAACCCAGAATAAGCTTCATGTCTGTATGAGCAAAGCTTCTAGTGGGGTTTCTTCATGAACTTAATCTGTTTGACAAAATGAAGCGCTGAAAGAAAGAAGCTATACAACACACAGCGTTGGGGGAGAGGATATAATATGGCAGAAAGCGACATTAATTAATTAAGATGGATGTGACTCATGCTCTTACTGGGTTTCTTCCCCACAAAACGAGACGCTGAAAGATGGAGCCACCACTACAGAAGAATAAACCTTAGAATTACTCCCAAATGAGACCCCACAGCACCCAGAAGAGGAGGAAGAAGCTTGTTCAGAACTAGCAGTGGAACAGCAAACTATGGTTTCTTCAACAAGCGTCTCGAACCCGTCTCTCGTAATGTTACTGGTCTGGTTGTTCCAAGGCAAGGCTGTGGAGGAAGCAAGTGCATGATGGTTTTTCATGATTGCATGCTTAAGAATGTGGTAAGCCCTTGGATTCTTACGCAAAAAGCTGCAAATTTCCTGGCGTGTATTGGCGATCATTCCTGAGCCTGAAGGACAGTGGAAGTTAGTCTTGGCATTTCTTCCTCTGAGAAGCGTAGCAGCACAGTCATAAGCCATGGCAGCATCTTCTGCTCTGTCAAAAGTTCCCAGCCACAGCCTCAGCTTCTGTGATGAGTCCTTGATCTCAGCCACCCACTTCCCTGACGGCCTTCGTCTCACCCCTAGGTACTTTCTCTCATGGCGCTTATTACCTGATGATGGGCCTTTGTTTGAGTTTTGAGGGGGAAGTGGACATTCTGATGATGAGATCTCCAGGTTTTCCATGAGATTAGGAGCAAGGGTTTGTTTTTTTAGCATAGAAGAAATATGAGCTAGCTAGCTAGATGATGATAAAACTGATCTCAAGCCTTTTGTTTGTAACAATGAGGGATTGATGATGATGAGGTAACAGCATCTTGTTTGTCAGATTTGGTTTCTTTCCATCCTTTTAATTAGACACAATTATTTATTCATAGAATTTTAATTTAAAAATGAATCAGAGGGAAAATGATTAGAATCCTATCAGATAGAAAATTTCAAAAAAGACCTTTGGTTTAGATTTGGAAAGTTCAATATAGACCTAGAGCCGTTGATGTAAACACTACACCTGCTTTTTGTGATTTACGTCTGAGTTGAAGACCAAACATTACATGTGACAAAATTGCAGATTAAACTACTTCAACAGGTAAGTGCATGTATTATATATGGATGCTTTGGAAGTCATTGCAGTACCTTTTCACCAACCTAATAGTTTCAATAACGTTACGGATTTACTTTAATTTGTTGGGCGCGCATTACACAACCAAGAAGTATTTTTCCTCATATATATAGTGCTACTTTTTAATTAGGAGGGCCGGGGTTCAGGGATTGGTAATTTGCAATGTAAATCATGATCATCCAAAAGTAAAACTCGAAAGTTAAGATGGAATTTAATTTATTTATATAAACTGATTTATTTCTCTACCCCTCTCCCTTATGTTCATCCATGCACGCATAAACTAATTGTTTTGAACTTCATATAAACCAATGTGCAACACCAACTTCAAAATTCCAATGTGCAACACCAACTTCAAAATTGATTATTGAAATGCTGATACTAATTAAGAGAATCTGATTCCTCCTATTATGATCTGAACAACTGAAAAATTTAAAACCAAACGTGAGTACTGGAGAACAAGAGCCGTAAGTTTACTTAGTTCTCCATGATAGGAAACAAAATATTTTAAAATATGCTTAGATTATATTGAAGAAAGAGAGGCCCTAGTTCAGATATTTTCCAGGAAATTAAAATCAAAACCATTTCTTCCTTTTGTTTTCTTTTGTTCCATTCTTATTAATCCAAGCGTACCATATAATGGAACAGAAGAATAGGCCTGTCAGTTAGCATGCACGCATGTATATCGACTTCATTTACACTTGGTACTTAATTAGCAAAGATTTTGATATAATTGGCTCATTAATTAGTGATGGAAAGTGCATATATATATATATAGGAGAAATATACGCCAGTTTACGTGCTTAAACAAAGAAGCAGGGCAAGATTGTACTTTTGACACCAATTCCTTAGAAGAAGGTGATGATCGATCAGCGAGGGTTCGAGTAGTTGAAGATAAGTCCAAAGGGAATAAGCTGCTTTTACTGTGATTAATATATTTGAGAACCCAGTCCCTTTGCTTAGCTAAGCACAACTATTAAGGCATAATTCCAACAGCCAGCAAACAAAACTCACCTCAAAAGCCTGAAAACAAACAGAATCCACATGTTTCTTTTTAACTTCATATCCATATTAAAAAAATTTAATGAAAACATATAATCGTGGTCAATATTTGTCGTGTAATGGGTGTCTCTGTTAGTTCCTCAGGCTCAAAGTATGCTCTTTTCTCTTCTCCTTTCGTCGAAAATACCGTTCAATTCTGGTCCACTGCAAATTCTTCAGAAGAATCATTAATGTTTATAGTCTCCCCATTGAAGTTTGTTTTGGCGAAGAACAAGGTGGCAGTCCCCCAAGAGCAAAGGGGTTACACAGGAGTTGAGATTCAAACTCTCAACGTACTTGTTTAATTTCAATGACGAAGGCTCCTATTACTCATGTCATCCTATAAATTCAAAATAATACGCTGTTAAAGATGTTAAGCTTTAGACGGGAATCTCATGATAAAGAGAGGATTTCATTGTGACTAATGATTGAATAATTAAATCAAAAAAATATTATATATGGAAGACTAAGTTAAAAGTTCATGGATCCTTAGCAGGGATCAAAATATTTTTTTTTAATGTTTGTTTTTCATGGTGTGTCATGTCTGATGAGTTGGATATAATAAGTGGGGTGTGGTGAAGAGAGATGGCATGTAGAGGCTGACGATGAATGACGTGATGAAGGTTTGATTACATAAAAAGAATGAAGAATATAGAGACGCCAGAAAGGACGGCTACTGGGACAAAAAATTAGGGTTGGTACTAGGCTTCAATCTCAACCTACCCTTAGCTCTTTTTTTCGTTTTTTTAAGGGGTTGGCTCAAAAGGTTGTTGCTGTTGTAAGCACAGTTGTGAATTGTGATTTCTCGGAACAGCACTGAAAGATATACATAGTAACATAGAGGGGCGTCTGCTCTTGTGTGGGGTTGCATCCCCAGAAACAAGCCACGCAATTCACAAGAGACCTCCACTCCACAACTATTTATGTCAATAAATAAACATGCATAATGAGAAGGTTGCTTCAAGGAGATGCGTGCAGTCCCAATTCGCAATTCTTTGATCAGTTCAGATCTGTAATGCTGCCATAGGAACAGATTCATCATGAAGAGGAGATGATTCAATCCACAGAAGAGTAGCTATTAAGCATTCATGTTTGGAAACATTCCAAAAACATAGGTTTTGTCTTAAATTGAAACAAAACTCCTCTCACATACTTAACATACTTATTTTGTAAATTCTAAAATCTAGATTTTGGAAGGTTTCCAAACAAACACTAGTGTCGACCCTCCCTTTTCTTACTTTGAGACAAGTGGGCTCAGTCCTAATCCCATCTGTTGAGAAATATGTATCACTATTCTCTATCTTACGAACATCCCAAGTTATGTGATATAGAATACTAGTTACATGAAATCATCTGGTTGGCAAAAAAGAAAGAAAGAAGAAAGAAATCCATCTGCTTATAATAGTCGGAGAATGAATGAAACATTTGTGTGCGGGATGAGTGTGCTGTGTAGTTTTCTTTCTTGTTGCCTATCTTTAGTTAATAATTTATAAAATACAAGCATTTGTTTTGGCCATGATGAATATATAAGAGTTTAATCTATTTTATTTCCCAACGTTTCTTATTAATTAATGAAGGGTGTTTTATCAATGAATATGCGTATTTGAGGAAAAGGAACATATTTTACAAATAATTAATTAATCTTTATGGCTTAAATTTAATAATATTTGATGACCTAAACTGAATGCCTACAATTAGTCGTTGTTTTTTTTATCGAGAGGTGGGAAAGGAATGATGAGATGGATGCGGCATGCGCCAATTGGAATTTGCATGATCATCCTCCCTCTGATTTTGGCCACACATCTCTCATCGCCCCCCTTTGATTCGGTTTCAGGACTCTTGCTTCCACTCGCTGCAATGGCGAAGCTGTCTATGGAAATGGCCACTCCTCACACTCTTGTTCCGCGTCCGCCCACTGCCACCCCCATTTCGCCTCCCTCCCTCCCCCGACGCCCCTCCCTTTCCATTTCCTTCCGTACTTCCACCTCCGCCGCCATCTCTCTCTTGACCCTCTTTCCTCTTCCCTCTCATGCCAAGCCTCTCTCCATCTCCAAGGACCAGATCCTCTCTTCTCTCACTCAAGTACACTCTCCCCTTCCCCCTCTCTTTTTTTTACTATTATCCCCTCCCATCTTCTCATGTCTCTCTCAACTTTCAGGTGGAGCAGACCATCGATCAGGTTCAGGAGGCGGGTTCCGGTTTCTTGGATACCTCCCAGCGTCTCCTTCAAGCTCTCACCGATGCCTTCAAGCCTGCCGTCGACACCGCCTTGCCCGTTGTACGCCAGGCCGCCCAGGAGGCTTTGCAAGTTGCTTCCCCTGCCTTCTCCGAGGCTTCCAAACAGGCTCAACAAGCCCTTCAGAGCTCCGGTCTTGATACCCGCCCTGTTCTCTCTGCCGCCAAGGTTTCCTCCCCCCCCCCCCCCTCCCTCCCACACTCTCTCTTTTCTTTCTATCTATCTTCGTTCCCCTCATATTTCTATTCTCGACGGGATTCAGATTTTAGCAGTCTTGATTCCTCTGGCGGTGAACATTTTTGTGATTGCTGCATATAAAAGTCAATCCTGTCTTGACTCTCGAGTTTTCTGCTGCTTTTGTATGAGTTGAGTTACTTAACCAGTCCACTCCCCGCTGCAACTGTTGTCTGTGATATGGAAAATTGGAAATGTCCGTTGATAAACCAATTTCTTACCTCAGGAATTAAAACCGCTAGTATGCTTTTTTAGGCGTTTGAATAGATTTGACCTTTTCTTTCATCTAAGGGATATATGACATGATTTCAGACCGTAGCAGATGCTGCACAACAAACAGGCAAGGTTATTGAAGATGCTAAGCCAATAGCTTCAACCACCGTCGAAACTATAACTTCTGCAGATCCTACTGTAATAGCTGGCACAGCTGGAGCAATTTTCCTGGCTTATCTCCTGCTACCTCCCGTCTGGTCTCTCCTCTCTTTTAACCTTCGTGGTTACAAAGGTATTGTCTGCATAGCAGTAAACCGAGACAATTGCAAATAAACAACTTGCATTGTGGAGAAACGTATGTTCAATGGCATTTCTGTTCTGGGGCTAATGCTTCTGCTTACTATGCAGGTGAGCTTACTCCTGCTCAAACCCTCGATCTTTTATGTACTCAGAACTACATTATGGTTGATATTAGGTCAGAGAAGGAGAAGAACAAGACCGGTGTTCCTCGTCTTCCCTCTAGCGCCAAAAGCAAGATGATTGCCATACCGTAAGTGATACAATCAATTAATACGAGATTATTCATTCATTTATATATGGTTGCCCTTCCAAAGGGATTGTAGTAAATGAACTAACAGATACACCTAGTATATCACTGGATGGTTGCCTGAAATTCAGATTAGAAGAACTAGCAAGTAAGCTGAGAGGCCTGGTGAGAAATGCCAAGAAAGTAGAAGCCGAAATAGCAGCTTTGAAGATTTCATATCTCAAGAAAGTAAACAAAGGCACCAATATCGTGATCATGGACTCGTGAGTTCCTATATATATATATATATAATCCTTATGCCGACGGAAAGCAGTTGAAATGAATGGATGAATGAATATGTATTTCTTGGAATGAACATGCAACAGGTACTCGGAATCGGCAAAAATAGTAGCAAGAACGCTGACGAAGCTGGGGTATAAGAAGAGCTATATAGTGGCGGATGGGTTTTCGGGGAACAGAGGGTGGTTACAGAGTAGATTAGGAACAGATTCATACAGTGTATCGTTTGCAGAGGTACTGTCACCTTCCAGAGTCATCCCCGCCGCTGTGAGCCGCTTTGGGACCAACAGCGGGAAACTCCTTCCTGGAGCCGACTGACGTTCATAATCCACTTGTGCATGCCTCCACTCCTCCTCTACATTATTTTTCTCAACATATATTTATATATCATTATTCTTTTCCCAACCTCCGTCCTCTGCTTTTCACAACCTTGGTACTATCCAAATCTAAAGGATGGGCACTGACTCTTCGCCCCATCTAAATGGTTCAGATTCGATTTTCTAATTGAATAAAAGACATCAATCTTAAAAAAAAAATTAATCAACAGATTATTTTTCTTCTAGATTTTTTATTCATTAAAATAATTTTTTTCAAAAAATAATAAAAAATCAGATCTGAAAATGAGAAGGGCGGATAGTCATCGAAACTCTGGTTCCTCTGTTTTTTTTTTTTTTTTTTTGTGAACCGAATGATCATATCTGTATCCAATCAGACTAAATTTAAAAACTTCCAGATCCAGAGGTGCGTGTGTTTAATGCAAGATTGGCATCATAAAACGTCAAATCTCTTGGTGCAAATTACTGAAATAAAAGCAATATATCCGACTACGTGAGACGCTTGTTTGCCTGGGCAGCTTTTCTTGGTGAAGCTCCCCAACTTCGTGACCGTGGCATTCCCTGGAAAAATACGTTATTTTAAAAAAATAAAAAATAAAAATGTGGGCTTCAAACAAAAAAATACGCAGGTCAAAAAAATAACAGACAAATAAATTTAATGATTAATTAATCTTTGATCTTTCAAATTTGTCCTCATTTTAATTTTGATATCTTAAGTTTCAAATCATAGATTTTTTGGTCAATCAAGTTTTATTTTATTTAAAATATGGATCCCTATAACTCAATAAATTTTTAGACCATTTTGCTCCTACAAAGGTCAAAATTTATAGTTTAAAATTTGATAGACCAAAACTAAAATGATGATCAACTTAAGGAACAAAACCTAAATTTAACCAACATAATAAGTACTGTATTAATAGTTTTTACTGCAAGGGCATGTAGAGAAGATCAATCATGACTCATCTAAGTCGGCAAAAACAAAAGATCACTCCTCCATGCACGTAATTTTTTAGTTTTTCATGTGAGCTATTGGAGGCCTTGATTGGTATACAAAATGGTATTCATCTTAACTTTAATATAATCTAAGGTCGTGGAAGACTCGGTAAGGAGAGGAAATATTCACCATCTTCCTTAGCAAGAACCTCTTGGACGCTCCATTTTTTGGGAAGACAAGTTTCCTTACGGTCTATTTTCCCTCATTTATGAAAAGTCTACTTCCCTCCATTTTCGAGGGATAGGCTTCTATCATTTTCCCATTTCATCCGCCACCCTCCGCTGCTTCCCTCCCCCAATTAAAACCTTCTACCTGTACTTTTAAAGAGAAGAGAAGTAAACAAAAATGGTTGAAAAAATATTTTAGCTCCTATTTGGTACTGAAAAATACTAGATAATATTGAAATATTATTTTAGAATTGTGAAAAAATATTTCATAGTATTGACTGATACTAAAAATAATTTTTTTAGTATTATCTAGTATTTTTTTTTTAATAGAAGTCAATGCCTTTAAATATTTTTTTCAATATCCTAAAATAAATTCTTAGTATTATCCAGTATATTTTTCAGGACCAGCCAGTATTCTGAAATATCCTTTTCAAAATTATAAAATAATTTTTTTAGTATTATCTAGTATTTTTTTTAATAGAAGTCAATGCCTTTAAATATTTTTTTCAATATCCTAAAATAAATTCTTAGTATTATCCAGTATATTTTTCAGGACCAACCAGTATTCGGAAATATCCTTTTCAAAATTATAAAATAATTTTTTTAGTATTATCTAGTATTTTTTTTAATAGAAGTCAATGCCTTTAAATATTTTTTTCAATATCCTAAAATAAATTCTTAGTATTATCCAGTATATTTTTCAGGACCAGCCAGTATTCTGAAATATCCTTTTCAAAATTATAAAATAATTTTTCAGTATTATC
Source organism: Acacia confusa (assembly GCA_037074495.1). NCBI lineage: Eukaryota > Viridiplantae > Streptophyta > Magnoliopsida > Fabales > Fabaceae > Acacia > Acacia confusa. Next base: position 45,326,737 of record CM073505.1, on the reverse strand, counting down.
TTGTATTTTTTCAATATCATCTAGTATCCTGAAATATTTTTTTCAAGATCCTAAAATAATTTTTCAATATCATCCTTTATTTTTTATTACTGGCTACCACCCTGAAATATTTTTTCACGATTCTAAAATAATATTTCAGAATTATCTAGTATTTTTTCAATGCCAGATAGGAGCTAAAATTTTTTTTCAACCATTTTTATTTGCTTCTCTCCTCTTTAAAAGTATAGGTGGAAGGCTTTAATTGGGGGAGGAAATCAGCGAAGGGGCAGCAAATGAAATGGAAAAATGATAAAAGCCTGTCCCCATTTTCGATGGGAAAGATCTTTCGCGGAAGAAATTCTCAAATAATCTTCTTCTTCTTTTTTAGTCGATCTATGTCTTCCTTTGTCGTTGCCATCGAATTTCTAAACACATATTGTTGCTGCAAATCTCGTTGTCCCTTTTTCACACACTGAACTCTCTGTCAACAAACACCACAATCCCAGAGGCAGAGCGAGTAATTTCAGTTGAGGGGGGCTAAAATTAGATAATAGAATCCAGATGTTTATGAAACTTTATTTCAAGAAGCAAAAATTACATAATAGAACCCAAATTTTTATAAAAATATATTTCTACCCTATAAACATTTCAATATTTTCATATGAGTCCCTCTACATAACTTTACATAGAGGGACTAAAGTGAAAATTATATAATTTTTGTAAGCTAAAAGATAATTTTCTAAAAAAATGTGGGTCATTTTTTGTAATTTTAAGGGGGGCGGGGGCCACCCCTAGCCCCCCTTAATTCTGCCACCGCACAATCACTTGACAATGACAACGACGAGAGGGAAAATTGTCAATATCACGTAGCATCACCACCAGCCCACTACCATTGTTCCTTCCTCTTCCTTTGTTTTTCTGACTGTTTTCTCAATCTAAAACCTTTTTTTTTTCGATTTGTTCGTTGTCGTTGTATTGGCAAGTGAGAGATGAAGAAAAAGGGAGGTTTTTTTTTGTTAAGGGGTATTTTGGACATTTCAAATATTATACATACATACACACATATTATCATCTTCCATCTACATTTTATGTCTACCAAACAGAATACCCTTTATATTCCCTTTCTTTCCTTTCCCTCTTCAAACTTTCTGTGTACCAAACTAAACCTAAGGTCAATGCCTTTTTCAAATCCAGCCACACCTGTGCGAGTTCTTCTTGCTTGTAATAAATGACCTATGAAAAGAAAGAATCAAACCGCCGCAAAGAACAAGAGACTTTGGATACTTAACCGATCCTGAAACACTATTTCCGCAAATTTGAGAATATTAAAGTTACTAATACTTATATGGGGACTTTTCCCAATTATCTAAAACTAACATCTTAGCAAAATCTCAAGTAAATCCCGAGATACTACATAAAATTGATATCTTATCATAATTTCAAAATTTACTGCATATACCAAAGTCAAAATATATCTCAAATTTGATAAAAATGAGGAGTCATTATTATTTGAAAGACCTATTTATTTAATTTAGGGAGATTTAAGAAATTAAATAAATTATTTAGATATAATATATATGGCATGATCTCTCTATTATAAAATTATACAACAGCTTACAAGTTAGAGGAATTAATTAAAAAAAACAATAGATATAAGAGATATAAATGAAATATGGAAAGGAACAAATCCACATGTCGTCAAGACATGTTTCTCTCTTATCACCCAATTAAAATACAGGTCTGATGTTTCTATTTTTTATGTAGAATTTTTTTTTCAATCACACTCACATAAAATTAAGTGAGTTTTATTGTAAAGAAAAAAGAGATAAAATATTAGTGAGACTCACTAGTGACCAAAAAAATATTTTTACAAAAAAAACAGAAATTTTAAACCCTTTAAAATATAAATGTTGTGAATGGATTAGGAAATGTAGCCCCGAGATGAGGTCCGATAATTAAGCACTACTAATAAATAAAGTCGATTAGGTTATCCTAGTAAATGTAACTGTTGATGGATCCTGGTGGTTGTCATCTAATGTCGAGTATTTTCATTTCGGATTTTGTGCTATGTATAGATAATTAGATATATTTTTTGCAATACTACTAAAATAAGCTTCAGAAAACTAATGTGTGTGTATCTGTGTCTATGATATAAGATACTCTCTCCGATCCTAATTATAAAATATAGTTGATTTTTTTTTGAGAAATTAAAGAAGTTAATTAAATCACTTTAGAATTTTTATTTTTTTATTCAAACTAATTATTTTGATTAACAAACTAATATATAATCTAAAAATACACAACGTATAAAATGATTTAATAACTTATTTAATTTTCTTGATCCCTAAAAAAGATTAATTTTATCTTATAATTAAGATCGGAGGTAATAAAAAGTAGTGAGAATAATTAATAATGGTTAGGTGAAATAAAATGGAATTGACTTTTCTTGAACAGATATTTTGTCTATAATTTTAAGATATTAAATAAAAGAAAACAAATACACACATATTTAACTAATATTTGTCGAACGTGGGACCAACTGGAAGAGATCACGATAGCTTTATTTTTTGGCCAACTAGATCAAGATAGCCATGGCATGATGGAGTCCCACGCGTGTAGTGCTGGACTTCTATCTAATCAAAACAAACCTCCAAATTCAAAAGGATCACTTCACTGAGTCCACTTTTGTGCTGGAACGCTGGTGAAGACGACAATGGCTCTCAAATCGCTAGACTCAATTACTCCCTCCGATATTGAATCTCTTGGAGTCACACCAGAAGACGCTGCCAGCCTCCATCAACTTCTCAAGGAAATCGTTGCAAGTCACGGTGTCGGAACTCCAGCCACGTGGCACAACATTACGAAGCTCCTACTCAGTCCTCACCTTCCCTTCTCCTTCCATCAGATGTTGTACTATGGATGCTACAAGAGCTATGGTCCCGACCCGCCCGCTTGGATGCCCGACCCGTACGCACTTCCGATAATTCTCTAGACTATTTTCCATTCAGTATATATACAAGTACTTCATCCTGGCTCTTAGGGGGAGGCAGTTGATTGAAATTTTACGTTTTGCTAGAGTTGAATGCCAGTTTCATTTTTATATTCCATGCCAATGATTTAGCATGACATGGTTTGCCCTTAAATCCCTTCAATTACGTACAGTTTATGCTCCTTATAAAAGTTGATTTGATGAAATTAAGATCACGTACTGTAAAGTAATGGAATTATATTATTAAATATGATTTCTCTTTGAAGGCACCTGTAAAATTTTTTGTTGAATGTGTGCACTAATGTATGTTATGAATTAAAAGGCTCTGATTTGCAATTCATATTGCCTCCCCTTTCATGTGTTGTTAGGGAAAATTCTGTTTTAACAAACGTGGGCCAGTTACTGGAGAGGAGGGGGAAAGAGTTTTTGGGTTCAGCATACAAGGATCCTATCACAAGCTTTTCTGATTTCCAGAAATTTTCAGTCTCAAATCCTGAGGTCACTGAGAGAATCTCTAAATTTTGTTTGGATTTTTTAAAATTTTCTTCTAATCTGATCCTTTTGTCATTGCTGTAAATTGTTTCAGGTTTACTGGAGAACTGTACTGGATGAGATAGATGTATCATTTTCTGTGCCACCTAAATGCATCTTACAAGAGTGTACATACCCAGGTGGCCAATGGCTTCCTGAAGCATCTATTAATCCAGCAAAGAATTGTTTAGCTATACATTCCAGAAGAAGTTTGGATGACACAGTAATAATTTGGCGTGACGAACTACATGATGATCTACCTTCACACAAAATGACTCTTAAGGAATTGCGTGAAGAGGTTTGGTATGCCAGAAAAAGTTTGTTCTTTATGCCTTGCTTAGTTCAGTTGCATAACACACACTATCATATGATAATTCATAGATTTATATGATTATACCTCTATTATGTCCGTGAAGTGGTAATAAAATCATATGCTCTACATTGGACGATACCTGCATGCAATTCCTTGGGCGTTTCATATTTAAGTTCGCTTGTGATAATATTAGATGAGGATATTTGACCAACTTAGAAGAATATCCTTGATTCCTTTAAAGTTCGTTTCCTCATGGCATAATTTAATTAAATAAAGCAAATGCACCATAAAATACTTTAAAATGTATCCTTTAGCATTGTCCTGTTCTTTATCCAAATCTATTATGGTTGCTTTCATGTCAAATGCACAATAAATCATTTACATTTATCCTTTAGCATTACCCTGTTCTTTTCCCAGCTTTAATGGTTGCTTTCATGTCAAAGTCATTAAATAACTTCATACCACCCTCGTTTGCTGTGATTACCGTTTATATCTACAAATTTCCTTTTGGTGTTGGTTTCCTATAGAATATGATAAGAATACTATATGTACTTGCTGTTAAATATGCCGTCCCCCCCCCCCCCAAAAAAAAAAAAAACATTCTCACCCACAGACACATCTTTGATCCTCTTCATTGTTGATTATAAATAATAGTTTTCTTCCTAGTTTTTTCCTTTGTTTTGGGTTTATTATTCTGTCATAATGTCATTCATTTTCTAGACATACTTCTGAGCAAGAAATATGATCGGTTTCTAGTTGGTCTTTAACCAAAAGGTGGGAAAGGGAAAATCCTCTTTTTTTAGAGTTTAGTAATATGATGTGAGTAAACGTTTATAGTGAGCTCTCAGTATATGATTAAGTTGCCTGAAGTTTACTTCCTATAATTTGTAGTTCTAGAGACTGCTCTTTGAAAGAGACAAAGCAAACTGTAACCAGAGTTTCCCAAAAGTATTTGTAGATTTGATATCTTTGAAATAATGATACTACTTTTTCATATTCCTTAATTCTAGTTACATTTTTGTTTCTTTGATTCAAATATAGAGAACAACTAAATGGATGATGTGTGTCGGTTCTGTAATGTAGGTTGGTTGCATATGCACTCCAAGCATTGGGCCTGGATAAAGGATCTTCTATTGCAATTGATATGACAATGAATGTCAAATCTGTGGTTATCTACCTAGCTATTGTTCTGGCAGGTTATGTTGTTGTATCAATTGCTGATAGTTTTGCAGCGCCTGAAATATCAACAAGGCTTAAAATATCAAAAGCAAAAGTCATATTCACTCAGGTTGGCTTCGTGATTTATTCTGACTTTAAATGTTTTCATCTTGTACTTTTAGACATTTCTATAGATTCTTTGGCATCTTTTATGTTTGTTTTTCCCCTCTCCCCTCTATTCTGTTTTCTTTGTCTTTCTATAGTACCAGACTTTTCTTCCCTCAGCAGGCAGTATAACCAACCGTTTGCTTTGGTGGTGGATTTGCCCTGAAACCCATCAACTCCAAACGTTATTTCTGACGTTAATATGAGTGCTCTCAAACAGCCACCAAAAACACCCTAGAACAAATCCTATTTCCTAAAACTTGCATTTACACTCACATAGCCCCAGTGAACCTTCAACCCACTATCCAAAATCTTTCTACCTTTAATATACCTTGAAACTCTAAATTTTGGATAAAAACCCTAGCCCTATTTCTGTCAAACATCTTGTTCTGTGTTAACTTGTTCCTTTTGTTGAAGTATTATATTTCCTACCCTAGGAGTAGACAAGCGGGCCCTTGACATAGAGTATATTTTGGAAGTTATAGATAGTAATGCTTATCCATCTTATAATTGAACTATCTTGCTTACCAATCCTGTGAATGGTTTTCCATTGTTTTAGGTGGTTGATGTTTTTAAAATATCAAATACTATTTGTTGTTAACCTATATATGATACTATTTTTTTCCATGATGTGTACAGTCTCTTATTACTACTGTTATCATAGTTGTCAATTCATAGATTATTGCAGTGTGATAGGTATTTACTTTTAATCTTCATCTGCCTTTTTTATATTAGGATCTCATTATTCGAGGCGACAAAACCATCCCCCTCTACTGGTGAAGTTCCTTTTTACAAGCTAGATCATTACCCCTTTAATTGAAATATTACCTCTTCTTTGTTTCTCAGTAATAACATGATTCACAATTACATTGTGGCTTGACAAATGCAGTAGAATTTTGGATGCTGAGTCACCTATGGCTATAGTGATCCCAACCAGAGGGCTTGAGTTAAGCATGAAACTGCGCAATGGTGATCTGTCTTGGTGTGATTTTCTGGAAGGCGTCGATAGTCTAAAGTATGTCCCTTGGTCCTGATAAAATTTAAATATTAGGATGAAATTTTGGGAGGTGGTATGTTCTTTGTTCTCTCATGGTTCCTTCACATGCCATCGCATGTGCTTATGATCAAAACTGATTTGACAAATCTTCAGCATATATAGGTTCATTTGTTTATTAAGTTTATTTGGACTTTTCACCCTCATATATGTCATGTAATATACAGAGGCAAGGAATTTGTGGCTGTAGAACAACCAGCAGAAGCATTTACGAACATTCTCTTTTCTTCTGGAACGACAGGTAAGAGTTTGAAATTTTAGACTGAAAGCATGCTTCAGCAACTGTAAATGACTTATGGGGAGGGTTGAATCTCTTGCTTCCCTCTGACTGTTAATGTGGTGCTGTAATTTTCTTTCATTCATGCCTCCCCCCCCCCTCCTCCTAACGCCGCCTTTTCTCTTTGAGGAGGTTGTCTTATCCTGCTCTTTGGCAATTGTATTCCTATTTAATGAAGCATATTTTTACCCGAAAAAGAAAAGGACAAAAGCGTTTGTGTCAGTTTCAAACCAAAAGCTTTTGTGCTTATTAGGACTTAGTCATTATAGGCCTATCATAATTCCCTCTCCTTGTTTCCCTCCCAAAATCCCTCCATGTTTTCTTTCCCATTGTCTCCATGTTTTCCTCTATGTGTCTCCCTCTCCATTGTATATATATAGGCCTCTACAAGATGAATAGATTGTATGATTATGTTTTCTCCACATGGTATCAGAGCCTAGGTAATATTTCTCCAACTTCATTTGAAATTTTCAGTAGGCTCAGCATGAACAGTGGAATTTCTGGAATTGTTCAAACAGAGAGAGGTTGAGAATTTGAAATCTTATCTTGACCTATTCTTGGAACACGCGCCACACCGTCGGACTCCCCACCAGTTGATCGGCGTTCGTCTAAATTTTGGTGGCGGTCCGACATCCCCATGACGGCGCGTGGCTGTCACGCACTCCGCCGGAAGTTCACGGTGACGGCGCGTGGAGCGCGTGAGATGGATTATTCGCCGGTGACTTTGTGATTTGGCTTTCTCTACTCATTTACGGCTATTTACCGAGTCTTGGCATTTTCCGGCGATGTTTGGAATTTTCCGGCGACCTTTTTCCGGCGAGCATTTCCAGTTTCCGATGAAATTTCCAGTTCCGGCGTCTGCTTTTCTAATTTGGACGTTTCTTGATTGTTTGGTGGTCTTCATTTGACCCGTTTGATCTATTTGATATTAACCTCCGGTGAGGTGTTTTTTTGGTGGTCTTCATTTGACCTGTTCAATCTATTTGTTAACCTCGGGTGAGGTGTTTTTGGTTGCTGCTAGTCTCTAGTGAAACATTTGGCGTATTGTCTGGTTACTGATTTCTTTGGTTTTAAGATACTATTTGGGAGTTGTATTCTTTTTTGGTGAGATTTTCTGCTCACGGTTGCAACTTGTGATCTTTGGTGTCCATCGAAGGTTTATTGGATATTCTTCACTGGTGATCTTGCTCGGTGAGTTTGTTGTGGGACTTCACTTATTGGTGCAGAATAATGGCTTCTTTTGTTCTCGCTACAGGTAATATCACTTCTAGTCTTGCTACTTCTTCCTCAAAGTAGATCATCGATTCCGGTGCTACTGATCATATGACAGGTAACCATCATTTGTTCTCATATGTGTCATATGCCAATCCCTCTAGTATAAATTGCCAATGGTTCTTATTCTCGTGTTCTTGGCTCTGGCACTGCCAAACCTACCTCGTCTATTTCCTTATCCAATGTTCTTCATGTTCCTGACCTTGCATTTAATCTTTTGTCTCCTAGCAAACTCACTCGACAATCAAACTGTTTCATCACTCTCTTTCCTGACCATTGTTTGATTCGGGATCTTACAACGAAGCGAGTTATTGGTAGGGGTTATGAATTTGGTGGTCATTACTTTCTTGAAGATCAGGAATCGCATTCAGTTGCATGCTCTGGTGGTTCATCCCCCTTTGATATTCATTGTCGTTTAGGTCATATGTCTTTATCTTCTTTGAAGACAATGTATCCTCAATTCCATCATATGTCATCCTTAGAATGTGAATCTTGTCAATTTGCTAAACATCATTGTGTTCATTTGTCATCTCGCGTTAATAAACGAGTTGCGTCTCCTTTTGATTTAGTCCATTCTGATGTTTGGGGTCCATGTCATATCGAGTCCAAGCCGGGTTTTAGGTACTTTGTTACTTTCGTTGATAATTTCTCTTGAACCACCTGGCTCTATTTAATGAAAAGTCGTTCTGAGTTGTTTTCTCACTTTTGTAATTTCTGTGCTGAAATCAAAACTCAATTTGGTGTCACTGTAAAAACCTTACGAAATGACAATGCTAGAAAATATTTTTCTGCCCAATTTCAAACCTATATGCTCCAGTATGGTATGCTTCATCAGTCCTCCTGTCCAGATACACCTGCTCAAAATGGTGTTGCAAAACGTAAGAACCGACACTTATTAGAAGTTGCTCGGGCTCTAATGTTTCAAATGAGTGTTCCCAAACCTTTTTGGGCTGATGCTGCGTCTACTGCATGCTTCCTTATTAATCATATGCCTTCTCCTATTCTTAATGGTGTTCCTCCATACACAATCTTGTTTCCGTCCAAACCCTTGTTTCCGATTGATCCTAAAATATTTGGTTGTGTTTGTTTTGTTCGTGATGTCCATCCGACTGTTAGCAAACTAGATCCTAAGTCTCTTAAGTGTGTCTTCCTTGGATATTCTAGGGTTCAGAAGGGTTATTGATGCTATTCTCCCACTCTTCGACGTTATCTTGTGTCTACAGATGTCACTTTCCATGAGTCAACCTCATTCTTTCCTGTATCTACTGTCTCTATATCCACTGTCTCTGTAGATGACACAACTGATAGTCTTGATGATCTCTTGGTCTACACGATTCAGTCATCATCAGTGCAAGCATCTGACCTGGCACTTGCTAAACCACCTATCTATCATGTTTATAAAAAACGCCCAGGTCGAGTAATGGAGTTGATCAGGTTTATCATGACCCACCAATGCCAGCTTCAGTGTTTGATCCAAAATTAGTTCCTTTGGCTCCTACTTCTGAAGAAGCAATAGTGTCTAATATTGATCAGGTTCATGATCCACCAGTGCCAGGTTCAGTGTGTGATCCGGAATTAGTTCCTTTGGCTCTTAATTCTGAACAAGCAATGGTGTCTAATCTTCCTGATACTTTTGATACTTCTGCTTCTATCTCTGAACCTAACACAGTGTCTGATACTTCTGCTGATTTGCCTATTGCCTTACGCAAAGGTAAACGTACTTGCACCTATCCTATTTCTTCCTTTGTTTCCTATAACCATTTGTCTCCTTCATCCTGTTCTTTTATAGCATCCTTAGACTCTCTCACCATTCCCACTACTCTCCAACAAGCCTTGACCCATCCTGGTTGATGTGCCGCTATGGAAGAAGAAATGATGGCCCTTGATACGGCCGGTACCTGGAATCTTGTTGATTTGCCTCTTGGTAAGAAGGCTATCGGGTGTAAGTGGGTGTTCACAATCAAAACAAAAGCTGATGGCGCTTTGGAACGTTTGAAAGCTTGACTGGTTGCCAAAGGTTATGCTCAGACCTATGGTGTTGACTATTCAGAAACATTCTCTCCTGTTGCCAAACTATCCTCTGTTCGCCTCTTCATTTCTATGGCAGCCAATTATGGTTGGGATCTTCATCAATTGGATATTAAAAATGCATTCTTGAATGGTGATCTTCTTGAAGAAGTATACATGGAGCAACCACCTAGTTTTGTTGCTCAAGGGAAGCGTGGGAAGGTATGTCATCTTCAGAAGTCTTTATATGGCTTGAAGCAGAGTCCTAGGGCTTGGTTTGACAGGTTTAGCTCTGTAGTTTAGAAGTTCGGTCTGATTCAGAGTAAGTGTGACCATTCTGTGTTTTATCAGCAGACAGATGTTGGCATAATTGTGTTAGTGGTATATGTTGATGACATTGTTATTACGGGTAACAATGCTTCGGGAATCTCATCACTTAAAGCCTTTCTTAACTCTCATTTTCAAACAAAGGATTTGGCTCCGCTAAAGTATTTTCTTGGGATAGAGGTTATGAGAAGTAAGAATCTTCTGACATAGAGGAAATACGTTCTTGATTTGTTAAAAGAAACCGGGAAACTCGGAGCAGCACTAAGTAGCTTTCCCATGATTCCTAATCCTTTTTTGGATATTGATGACAGCATATCATATGATGAGCTACCTGAGGATGTGAGAAAGAAAGTTGACCCGGAGAAGATCAAGCCGTTTGCTTATCCTGAGAGATATCGGAGATTAATTGGGAAATTGAACTATCTTACGGTGACTCGGCCCGATGTGACCTTTCCAGTTAGTGTACTTAGTCAATTCATGACTGCACCAATTGTTGCTCAGTGGGAAGCTTTGGAGCATGTCTTACATTACTTGAAGGGCTCACCTGGTCGTGGTATACTCTATACGAACCATGGTCACAACAAGATTGAATGTTTTTGTGATGCAGATCATGCGGGGTCGAAGGCTACTAGAAGATCCACCACAGGATATTGTGTGTTTGTGGGTGGAAGTTTAGTATCATGGAGGAATAAGAAGCAAGATGTGGTTTCTACGTCAAGTGCAGAAGCTGAGTATAGAGCCATGTCTCAATCAACACGGGAAATTGTGTGGATTCACCAGTTAATGAAGGAGGTTGGTCTTGCCACGTCATTACCTGCGAAGTTGTGGTGTGATAATAAAGCTGCTTTACACATAGCCTCCAACTCGGTGTTTCATGAACGTACGAAACACATTGAGATTGACTGTCACTTTGTGCGCGATAATATCAAGGAGAACTTTATTTCTACAGGGCATGTGCGATCTGGTGATCAACTGGGTGATCTTTTAACTAAAGCTTTAAATGGGACTCGGGTTGACTATCTTTGTAACAAGTTGGGCTTGATTAACATCTATGCTCCAACTTGTGGGGGAGTGTTAGGAATTAGTCATTATAGGCCTATCATAATTCCCTCTCCTTGTTTCCCTCCCAAAATCCCTCCATGTTTTCTTTCCCATTGTCTCCATGTTTTCCTCTATGTGTCTCCCTCTCCATTGTATATATATAGGCCTCTACAAGATGAATAGATTGTATGATTATGTTTTCTCCACAGTGCTGACCGAGGAGTGTCAATAGAAAAGGATTTATTCAATGCCAAGACTTCATTAACCACATTTGGGGCTGGCTAAAACGCTTATGTTATGTCACCTGACATGCATTAAATAAGTTTGTTGATGGTGTAGGTGATCCAAAGGCAATTCCATGGACCAATGTGACTCCTCTGAAAGCTGCTGCAGATGCATGGTGCCACTTGGACATTCGTAAAGGTGATGTGGTTGCCTGGCCCACTAATCTTGGATGGATGATGGGTCCTTGGCTAGTATATGCTTCATTCTTAAATGGAGCTTCAATGGCTTTATATTGTGGATCTCCTCTTGGGACTGGCTTTGCTAAGTTTGTACAGGTACGAGCTCGTCCTTCTGGTTAAATTTACATTTTTTTCCTAAGCATTTTGATATGTAAACTATAAATAACTAATTAGGTTAGTTAGCAAAGGATTAGTTAGTTGGTTAGTTGTTAGTAACTAATGATAGTTAGTTGAGATTAGTAGGTCTAGAGGTTTTGCCTATATAAGGCATATGACTCTCCATTGTATACTATGCTTGTTAAGATGAATGACTAATGAGCATCACTGATTCTCTCTTCTCTTCTCCCTCTCTTGCAATGTTCTATTCCTCTCTTTCCCTCCTCTTTCTTATTTCTGTAACACATTTGTTGGCTGTGTGTGTTTGTTGCTCCCCTATTACTTCACCCTCAGAAGTTCTACTATCTAATCTAAGTATTCATGAAACGACAAGCACTTGCATCAAAGAGTTCTTCTGTTAGCATTTCTTTTTAATTTGTGCTCCAAATTGCACGCATCCAAAACCAGTCAAGATAGTCTGCTTCAAAAAATCTAGTAAGGGTGCATGTCAAAATCTCTCACTCTCTCTCTCTCTCTCTCTCCTTCTCTCCTCATGCAAAATTACCCATGGACTGAACCTCATTATCTCAAAAGTATAAAGTGGAGCTTCTTCCTGGTCTTTTCCTTACTTCTAAATTAAATCATTCTTATGATTCAAAGAAAATTGAAGTGTTCAAAATAAGGATAAGTATTCTTCATCCTGGATATTCTGTTTCTTAAAGTTTTTCGCATTAAAATGCTCCTTCTAGCTGAATTATTTCGTACTCTGTTTAAGGATGCTAAAGTGACAATGCTTGGTGTTATTCCAAGTCTTGTACGGACTTGGAAAAGTACAAATTCCACAGCTGGCTATGATTGGTCTTCCATCCGGTGAGCCTTGATAGTAATTATTGCTATTGTGTACAAAGAATTACGTGAAAATGTATAAAGAAGTGCATGTTCTTTTTGTATGTAGTTGCTTTGGTTCCACTGGAGAAGCATCTAATGTAGATGAATACCTTTGGTTGATGGGGAGGGCTCACTACAAGCCTATCATTGAATATTGCGGTGGTACTGAGATTGGCGGAGCCTTTGTTTCTGGATCATTACTGCAGGCTCAATCATTGGCTGCTTTCAGCACACCCGTGATGGGTTGTACTTTGTTTATTCTTGGAGATGATGGCTATCCCATAGTAAGCACCATTGAAATTTTAGATGGAAGAAATTTTATTTTGTTTTATTTTTTTGGCTTCTCAATAAGAAGCATTTTACTTTCACTCTTAAACTGTGTTTTGGAGTATTGGACTGTTCTGATTTGACCAATTGAACCAGGACTTTGTTTAAGGTTCAGTTTGGCTCTCACCTTTTAACCATTAATAGTCCGACCAGATAACATCTGTATTGCATTTCAGGATCAAGTTGCTAGCCTTTAGGCCAAGTTCTTGAGTTTCATAATTGGTCTTGTTTTAAAAACCTTGAACTGGATCGCTTAATGTGCAAATGAACTACAAATTTCTTGAATTCCTGTGGTTCCTAATAATAAGTAGTCTTTTACTTTTTCATGGTTTGCATAGTGCATGAATCTGACTTGCATTGTTTTTCTAGTCTTGATGAACCTTTTCTTGGAGCTATGCATTTATTTGTGCGCCAAAAAGGAAACCTTTTCTTTTGTCTGTTTTAGGTTTGAGAATTTTTCTGTGAGTTTTGTCACGAGTATACATTCTAATGTAGATGACCAATTTATTAGTATAGTTCTTTATTTTTATTTCCTTGAACAAACTAATGACTCGGTTAAATGCTGCAAACTCATTTCTTCTACCTCAGCCTCAAAATGTTCCAGGAATGGGTGAATTGGCTCTTGGACCCCTTATGTTTGGATCTTCCATTACACTACTGAATGCTGATCATCACAATGTATACTTTAAGGACATGCCTTTATGGAATGGAAAGGTAGGCATATTTTTCTCCTCTAGCTTGTGGCATTCGGGTGTCTGCAGAACTTGATTCTTTGCACTGAATTTCTTGACTCAGTTTTTGCGAAGGCATGGGGATGTATTTGAGCTTACTTCTAGAGGATACTATCATGCGCATGGTCGTGCAGATGATACAATGAACCTTGGGGGAATCAAGGTGAGCTTTTGTCCCATATCCAACGTTTTGTGTTCTATATCGTTTTAGTACCTACATTTTGTAGTTCTCATTAGTGTCCGGGCAGGTGAGTTCGGTTGAGATCGAACGCATATGCAATGGAGTTGACAGCAATATCCTGGAAACGGCTGCCATCGGAGTGCCGCCTGCAGGAGGTGGGCCTGAGCAGTTGGTTATAGCCGTTGTTTTTAAGAATCCAAACGAGCCATCACCAGACCCACATCAACTAAGATTGTCTTTCAATTCTGCCCTCCAAAAGACACTAAATCCATTGTTCAAGGTATTAATTCTCAGTCACCAAAAGTGTCTTTCTTTTCTATTATCTACTCTCTATATTGCTTGGTTAACTCACGTTCATTCGCGCAGGTTTCTCGAGTCGAGCCTCTGTCATCTCTTCCTCGTACAGCATCAAATAAGGTCGTGAGGAGGGTTTTGCGGAAGCAGTTCTCTGAGCATAGCCAGAGTCCGAAGCTTTAGGGCATGTTTGGTTTGAGGGGAGGGGATGGAAGTGGAGGAAGAATATTGACGAAATTGTAACTAATGAAAGAATACGTTTTTTTTAATAGTATATTTATTTGAAAATTTTCTATGGACAATTAAGTTAATATGAAGTAAACATTTTGGGAAAATCCATATTGGAGCCTTTGTAAGAGAAAAAAAATTCAAAAAAACCTCAGATTATGAAAATACCAAAAAAAAGGCCTTAGGGCCTTTTCTGGTATAAATTCAGTAAAACTTTAGTTGTTAATGGGCTAATATAATTATTAATGTTTTAATGAATTTATACCAGAAAAAGCCCTGGGGTTTTTTCTGATATTTTCATAATCTTGAGGTCTTTTTATAATGTTTTTCTCTTACAAGGACCCTAAGATGGATTTTCCCAAAAAATTTCTCTCTTCTCCCTCCCCATTCCTCCCCTCTAACCAAACACACTTTTAAGGTTTGTTTGATCAACAAATGGAGGAGATATTAGAGATTTTGATGAAAGGGAGGTGAGGTGAGGGATTTTAACATTACTTCGTTTGTTTGGGTTGACGAGAGGACAGGGGATTTGAGGGGATTTAATATCACCTTGGTTAGTTCAGAAAGAGAGGAGAGGGGAAATATTTTTATATGGACAACTTTGTCTATGTATTTTATTTTCTTACTTTTGTTGAAATTTAATAAAATTAAATTTGAAACAACATTTGATACAAAAAAAAATAGAATTCTATTGTTATTAAAATTGTGTGAATAAAATTATAATAGCTGATATATCCAATAATTCTAGTCATATACTTAACGTACACACATATATAAAATAATTATTATAAATATTATTTTGATAAAAAATAAGAAATACCATAATATACTATAAAGACACAATAAGAAAAATTGCAATATGTACTCACATAAGTATACATCGAAGTTTTGTAGTTTGCAGTGAATGAAGTGTGGTTCCAAAATAAAAGTTGTAGTGAACGAAATGAAAGGTTGCAGATAATTAAGTTAAGGAAAAAGAGAAAATAGTTTTCCAAAAAATAAAAAAAAAACCATGACGGTGGGAGTAACGAAAGCAACGTCGATATATTGGTAGGAAAGAAGAGAAGAGGCTAAATACCTATGAATTTGTCAATAGATACCCATGAATGTATCAATGGACGTCCATGTACTTGTCTATATAAGAGTCCATTGACTTGTCTATATAAGAGTCCATTGACTTGTTAGTGGTTGTCCTTGGAATTGGATTTTATTGTAAAAAAGTTTCACAAGACTTAAATACAATTTTGAGATTTTAAGAGATCATTTTATCATATTTTTTCTTGTCCTGGGAATTAAATACGATTTTTCCAAATTTTTAATATGCTTTTCCACCGTAGCATCAAAAAGAAATGTTCTATGTAGATTGGTGGACGCTTGTGAGTAATCATTTAATAATCTGCCGTTTTTATGTTACCATCCACCGCTTTAGAGCTCTCAATTTCCTTCTATGGATTCATTAATTTTGTTCCGTCACTTTAATTTTCCTTAGGAGTCAAATTTCTGGCAGTTCGAGATCTGCAAGTGCAATGTGAATCACGAAATAAAAAGGATGCTTATCATATGAAGATATTGAGTCATATTCACCTATCTATTATTTTTTATATTTTTATTATTATTTAGATGTTAAACCTCGATACAATATCACCCTCCCTCCCGATCACGTCAAAATAAGGGAAATTTAAAACTTAAAATCTGAACCCAGCGCAATAAATTGAAATATTTGGTCTATTATAAAAATTTAAATACAAAATCCTCAAAAATTAAATTTTGAGATACACGATGATGAGAACTTTATATATATATATATATATATATATATATATATAAAGTTCTCATCATCGTGTATCTCAAAATTTAATTTTTAATTTAACATTTAAAGTTATGTGTACATCTCTCTCTCTATACATACGTAACTTTACATATTAAATTAAAAATTAAATTTTCAGATACATGATGATGAGAACTTAAATAATAAAATATTAGGTAAACCTAATAATTTCTCGATATATGTAGCGATTCTTAAAAATATGAAATATAAGCAAACAGAATAACTTCTCATTTACCAAATAATTCCCATGTATTTTATTTTTCTAACTTCTTCCCTAATTTTTTTTAACTTCCAAATAAACGAAACTTATACGGATTATCATCTAATCTCTAATTTTTCTCTGAGATTATTATAATTTCTTATATATTGTTAAATTTCAAATAAAAATGTCTTAAAAATCATTTCCATCATGTTTTGATGGTGGCTCTGGAAACATCGATGGGCCTATGGTTGCCTTCTTGCACTTGCCTATGCAGTTTTCTCCGATGGTGCGTCATTGATACTCATTTGAAAAGAAATAAATTTTAAAGTAGAGACAATTAGTAGTAAAAGAGAAATGTCAAGTTGTCAACTATTTTTTTTAAGGGAAAAAGATAAATAAATACCAATTCAACTTATAAACAAAAGGATATATAAGTACTTTGATTTGAGGGGGGGAAAAAAAAAACTTAAATGGGCTCCCTTCTATTTCTCACTGTTTTCTTCTCTCAGTCTCTGATTTTACCCTTCGCCGCTCTCATCTAAAAAATACATATATCACACACATCTCCCTCCATCTTCCCTCTTCTGAGTCTCATTCTTCTTCCACTTCTCGCACTCCTGCCAAATCTAACCCCATCCGATTCAGGGGGCACGCTGTTTCCTCCGCCATAAGAAGTTTAGGGGCATTTGCTAGAGGCCCTAGGGTCATTGGACCGGGGAGATCTGGGACCTGAATTGAGAAAAAGAGTATGGCTTAAAACCTTCAACACAGCGGAGGAAGCCGCGTCTAAGTACAGAGGACACTGCAACGCCAATGGTCGAATCAAATGAAAGTCTCAGCACTGAAAGAACAGTCTCGTATTCCAACACGGCTAGTCTTCCCTATGATGGAGATTCAACGACGTTCAACGATTTTTGTTAAGGCGATGTGGATGCGTTCAAGTTCAACATAGACGAGCTGCTGAGTTTGTCGGACATGAACTTTAGGTTGTCGATTTGATCGTTTGAGAAGGAGTTATGTGAGTTTGACCTTGTTGACTTCTTGATATGGCCCAACTAAAATCTAGAGGCTTGCTCGTCTTTTACCATTATGAATGAAGCGAATGAAGAAGGAAAATCAGGAGGGAGACGCGTTTGATGATTTTTTGCAAAAAAGAGTGTTGAGGGGTAAAAAAATGTTTATTTTTCCAAGATTTGTGAATCCCTTTCTGCTTCATGTAAAGGAGTATGGTTCTTGGCTCTGATTATTGTGTAAAATGATTGATTAAAAATCTTGGGCTGTCACCAAATGAAAATGAGATTATCTAAAAGAGTAATGATGATTTTGATAAACTTCATAATAGTTTTGACAACATCTCTACTCTAAGTATGAACAATATGTGTAAAAGGACAATGAATTTTTGGTTGTGATAAGTTGAATAATGATTTTGATAAGATCGGTAGGTACTAAAAAGATGTGTGAAAATTGCATTTTGGTTTTTAAGACAAAATATGGAAAACCAAAATTCTCACCACATCCCTTCTCTCCTTTACAAGTTTTAATGGTCTTTTTGAATTTTGAAAGTTAAAGTGGTATTTAAATATCTTTTCCCCTATTTTCAACCAGGTGAATAAAACTAATCTTTCAAACAACTTGGAATATGAACTTTTGAACTTTGAAGACCAAATAATTTGGGCATAGAAGGTCATTAAGAACACCTAATACTAGGTACTCATTTATTACTACTATTAATATGGCTAAAGTATATTTGTAATTTTGTATGAGGTATGTTTTTGGTCCTTTAACTTTATAAAATATATTTTTGATCCTATATTTCTAATTTTGTTAATGTTACTAAAGAAAAATGTTAAAGGAACAAATTCAAGTGATGATTATATATCTGACAAAACATATTTAAGTTTTAATTTTTGGAAAAATGACACATAAATACCAGTGGAACTTCTAAAACCTCAAAATGTCTATGAAATTAGCAAAATGAAAAATAAGTACTCTGGTAAGAATCTATGATATCCGAGTTTAAGAAAAAACATTTGAATGTCCTCCCATCTATTTCTCACTATGTTATTCTCTCTCATCTTCCTCTCTACTTCTTCAATGGCACAATGGGCACCAACTCCCTCCTCTCGATTCATAGTTTCGGTCCTTGCCTCAGATCCTTTGGGAAATCTCAAAAATTGCCTCCTACTATTGCCTCTTCGTCCATAGCCTCTGAGGGAGTATGAGAATGGCTGATGCGTCGTCATTTTCTAGATATGGTGTAGGTATTTGTAATGCAAGAGATGTTGGCATCAGGAGTAACGATGGCAATATGGGGTGGCTTTAGTGTTACCAGCACATGATGTTGAAGGAAGCTCCTCGACTTTGTGGAGGAAATGCTTGTTCCCTCTGATCAAGTTTTCTTACCATCTGACCATAGAGAGAAATGGGACAATGATGGTATTAGTGATGAGCAGATGACAGCGATGGTGAGATGAAGGGTAGTGGTGATGAGGACGGGAGAATGGCCAATGCCTTCTGATGGTGGTGTTGTGTGACCTTTGGCGGTGGTCAATCCTGATGGTGAATGCGAGATTTCTAGTGGCGGCAGCAACAGTAAACTTGTCCTTTCTCCCTCTCTACCTCGTTGAGGTTTCTTGACTGACATAATACTAGCAGCGAGTCTCAGCCACCTCGTGAAAGCTTTCTTTACCATGGGCGGAGGAGCTTTCTCGACCACTTCGTGAAGCTCATCTTCAATAGGGAGTTCCGGTGGGTGAATCCATGACGAAGAGGTTGAAGGAATGAGGTGAGATTTTTGGGGCTCTGATTTAAGAGTTTTAAGTTGTGATCAGTTGAGTAATGAGATTAACTAAAAGAGTAATGGTTTTACCAAAATATGTAAGTATTAACAATATGTGTAAAAATATTGACAAAGAGTTTTGAGATATAACCAATTGAGTAATGATATTGACTAAAATAATAATAGTTTTTGATAAAATTGGTAAGTAAGGACAATATGTGTAAAATGATTGAAAAAGAATTTTGGGTTGTGACCAATTCAGTAATGATTTTGACAAAAATTATTAGGTATTGAAAAAATGGCTATAAAGGTTGACAAGTTCAATAAAGTAATTGACAACTTGCGCTTCCAAGGTTGTTAATGACTATACACAAATTGTCATTGCCTTTATTCAACTTGTCAATAATGCTTGATAAGGATTAAGGAGCTCAAGTAGTCAATCACATTACACAAGTAGTTAATCTCATTTCACAAGTTATTATTTGAGCTCTGGCTGTTAGCGCCAAAGTCCTAATAGCGAGGCCGCGGTAGAGCTTTGGCACCAGAAGGTTCTTTCTTTTTTTCAAAAAAAAAAAAAAACTTGAGGATTTCACAAGTTCAAATAGTATTTTACTGGAATTTTGCCTTAAATTTTTAATATATATATTTATATTATTAAATTAAAATAAACAAACAAATTGCTGCAAACGAAATCAAGGTTTGAATATTTAGATTATTAAGCTAAAAATTTTAATACAATCAAGGTCTTGATATTGACTGCTAAATTAGATTTTTGGATATTTTTTAATTTATACATATTTTAAATTTAAGATTAATAATATTTAATTACACGATTACCATGTTTTCCGTTAGTAATATTAATAACGTTAGAATTATAGGATTAAAAGTCTACTATATAAAGTAAGTTAATGGGATAAAAAAGTCGATTTATGTAAACTTAAGGATAAAATGTTATATTTTAACCTATTAACATTTTTAATATTAATTATGAATTTCACCAAATAACAGGGAAAAAAGGAAGGGCGCAGTGCGCACAAGGCGTATCCAATCGGAAGTCGGTCTTCCTAAGAAACAGAGTTCATCAGCTATCGTTGCGTTCTTCCTCTTCCTCCTCTCCAGCAACCCAGAACCCATCAGCGGGCTGGAGCTTCGGTTCTCTCGTTCCTTTTCAAAGTTTCTATGGATTCTTGAAGACTATTGAATTAGGGTTTTCTAGTCTTCTATCAATATGGTTGCTCTTTCGCTTTCCAGTCCCACTTTCACCACCGCTTTCCTGGGCCGGAAACTGTACCCATCCTCTCTTTCTCCCCCCCCCCAAACATATATATATGGCTATCTGTAAACTTGTGTGATTATCATTTTCCGCCTTGCCAGGCTAGCTTTTGTGTGTACACTCGCTTTTTTAATGCTCTTTACCAGAATTTTCTTAAGCTGTATATGCGCAGCAAATTTCAAATTGGGATGCTGAATTTATTGTGTGATATAGTTATATGGGTGGACAAATAAGAAAACCTGTGATGGTTTCTTGTGATTTATCAGCCACTTGTCTTCCCCGAGACAAATTAACTGGTATTCTAATCTTTATTTTCTTGGACTAAATTTGGTTGTCTTCAGGCCCTTTTGGGATAATGCAAGGAAGCTGAGAACATTTAGCAATGTTTCATGTATCAGATGTGCAGTAGATACACCATATGGAGGTATTGCCTTCTAATTTAATATTAAACGCATATCAATTCTACCATCCAAGGTTGGGTTTGGAGTAATATTAGAAAGATGTCTTTCTCTGATAATAAACAAGAAAAGAAAATAAAGATGTCTTTCTGAGTATTTAATTACGATGTTTGTTGATTGAATAACATCTGTTTTATGTGTTTGAAAAGCAAAGCAGTGATTTGTGTGTAAATTCGATGTATCTGTTTCCTTTTATGGTGCTTGAGTCCCCCTTCCTCTCAGGTTGGGACGTCACTTCATATTTCACGATGGATAAATGTGTGTATGTGAATGAATATTGAAGTAGGATGAATATTTACAGGTAGGCGTAACTAGGTATTTGTAGTCATGAATTTAATGAAGAATTGGTTAAGTAGATTAGGAGTTATTTGTAAGTTGTCCAACATATATTCTTATTTAAACATATCCTGGTTGCATTCTCTAATATCAATTCTTACACTGTTAGCTTTGATACAGTTAGTATTTATGTTTTCTTTGCTTATTTATGCTTTTATTGAAGGGAGATATTAAAAAAGCAGTGAATTTCTAGTCTTCTTGTCCTGTATCTTTTAATTCCCTACTCTTTCGTTGAGTTTAATGCATTGACCTTTCTTTTACTATGATAGAATTAGAAAAGTTTGTGATAAGAAAAGGGAAAAGAGAGACAATCTAGAGCAGAATCTGAACTCTAGCCAATACACAATAATTCTTGATAATATTCACCATACCTCAATAAAACATAGTTACACATATTTATAAGGGTCAGTCATCATAACTGCCTATAACTATCTATAATAACTGTTGTATAGACTAACAAACAGATAAAATAACAATAACTACTCTAAAATAATAATAACTTCTCGAAACATGTGTCTTTCTTCAAAAGAGGACACATGGAACCCTAACAATACCCTCCCCTCGAAAATCAGCCTTGTCCTCAAGGCGGGAAGAAGGAAATTGAGTTGCATAAAGAAGCTGTAGTAACTTGTTGAAGACCTTGTAGTTTGTAATGCTTCCCATCAACCCAGAAGATCATAAACATCTTTTGCCAATTTGCTGCAACTGTATTTAGGGATTCCAACCATTTAATGCCAAGAACCATATCCATATTTCCCAGGGTGAAGGGAAAGAAGTCATCCTTAATGGTTAGCTCTTGTATTTTAACCTCCAACTGTGTACATATTGATTTACTAGCAACCATGCTTCCATCACCAACTTGGACATTGAAAGGAGGAAGAGGAGTCAATTTCAAGCTCAGGGCATCAACTATCTTGGTGGAGAGGAAATTATGTGTAGAGCCACTATCAATGAGAATCAGAATTGATTTTGTTCCCACGGTTCCTTTGATCTTCATAGTAAAGGCCTACTGATTGCCCAGAATAGTGTGGAGGGAGATTTCAGCCATTATGGCGTTAGTACCTTGTTCATCGTCAAAGGATTCTGGTGCTTCTTCTATCTCATCGAAAATTTCCATTAGCCTTAAAGTGGAATGCTTGCAACAAAGACCTGGTACAAAACAGTCGCCACATTTGTAACAAAGGCCCTTCTCGAGTCGAAATTAACGTTGCTTATCATTTAAAACTGGAGGTTGTGACATCTGTGAATAATTAGGCGTCGAACGGTGCGAGGCGGTTGAAGATGACAATATCGCTGGAGTATTTGAGGAAACTAACGGAATTAACGGCTTGGTATAGGGAATGTGACGGATTTGGATTAGTGGGTGGGTCCCAGGGCTGACGTGGCATAAATTGTTTATTTTCACACCAATTATAAGGAATATCTTATCCTCTGGTGTTATTGCTTCGTGGCTGATTGCGGAAATTCTGTTGGGATTGGGCTTTGGCTTCAAATTCCAGAGCCAAACTGATAGCTTTATATACCGTGTGTGGTTTTTGAATTTTAACATCAGCCTGATATTCTTCCTTTAAACCATTGATAAACACGCCCAAAAAGCAGTGCTCAGGCCACCCTTGAACTTGTGATTGGCGTTGAACTAATTCCTGTTTATATTCTCCAATTGTGCCTATCTGTTTAATTCCACAAAGATGCACATTAGGATTCTGGAATTCAGCAGGCCCAAATTGTTCTTGAAAGACTTGCATCAATTCTTCCCAATATCTTATCGTTCTTCCTGAAGAAACCCAGGTAAAAGTGTCGAACGCGTCTCCCTCTAAATTTATTGCTGCTACATCCACTTTTAAATCCTCGGGTGTCTGATAATATCTAACATATTTTTCAGCCCTTAAAATCCTACCTCTTGAATCTCCTCCCTCGTATTTTGGAAAATCAACTTTGGAATAAGGTAATTTAGTTGAGTTCCGATTCCAATACTGATTATCCATCTCGGCTTCCTCAGGTTCCCCATAATGTTCCGATTATTATGGCTTGTTTCTCCTTGAACCATTATTGGGGCCTTCTGCTTCTTCAAGATATTAATTTCTGAATTCATGAGGGTCAATTGTGCAAGAATTGCTGCAAATTGTTGCTGACTGGGTTCCTGGTGTGTTTTTGGGGGCTGCTGTAAAAAAGTTACAGTGGGATCGTTTTGTGGAATTGATGGGTGTTCGGTGTTATAATTTGTGTTTAATGGAAAATTATTCTTAAAGGAAGATTTTCTAGTGTTAACCATGGTATCTACAGGTCCAAAGATTCATCGCTCTGATACCAATTGGTAGAATTAGAAAAGTTTGTGATAAGAAAAGGGAAAAGAGAGACAATCTAGAGCAGAATCTGAACTCTAGCCAATACACAATAATTCTTGATAATATTCGTCATACCTCCATAAAACATAGTTACACATATTTATTTGGGCCAGTCATCATAACTGCCTATAACTATCTATAATAACTGTTGTATAAACTAACAAACAGATAAAATAACAATAACTACTCTAAAATAATAATAACTTCTCCTAACTTCTCCTGACATGTGTCTTTCTTCAAAAGAGGACACATGGAACCCTAACATACTAGTTGACAGTAAATGTTTTTCTGTGGCTAACAAGAATCATGGGTGAAAACATGCACATGCTTCCGTTGAGAATGGCTTGTTTGGCAGTCAGGTGTGGGGCACTTTGGTTTAGATTGTTGAATGCATTGCAGAAGTAGACGGCTTTTGTTAACTTTGGACCTTTCAATGTTTCCTGATAGCTGAGGAGTTTGTTGAACATAATTATATTAAAATTCGTTTACGCTCTTAAATTTTACTAGTTTTATACTTATCTATGGTTCTCTGTCCTTACTTTTCTTACAATTGGATTAAAATCATGATACAAACATGCATCTATATATATTCTCTTCATTATAGGTAATGTTCAGAAGTTTCCTCGAACCAATGTTTGGGATCCTTACAGGCGCCTTGGAATAAGCCATGATGCTTCCCCGGAAGAAATTTGGGGGTCAAGAAATTTTTTATTGCAACAGTATGCTGGACATGAGAGAAGTGAAGAATCTATAGAAGCTGCATTTGAAAAAATACTGATGGCTAGCTTTAGACAAAGGAAGAAAACAAAAATCAATCTGAAAAGCAAGTTGAAAAAGAAAGTAGAGGACTCTCCACCTTGGGTTCAGAACTTGCTCAACTATGTTGAACTTCCTCCAACTGATGTCATCCTAAGAAGATTGTTCCTCTTTTCCTTCATGGGTGGCTGGAGTATTATGAATTCTGCTGAGAGTGGACCTGCATTTCAGGTTTGTTTTAAACTTCACATAAGATATATGTACTTGTGTATGATTTTTAATCTATGCATAATATTCCCAAAGAACACCATTTCTTTCTTTCTTTTTCCTTGCAAAAAGATTAGAAACTTGTCACTTTCTGATAAAAAATGGTAGAACTATAGAAATATATGTGTGCATGTGTTTGTGAGGGAAATGGGATGATAGATAGGTGCCTTTTTTTCGTCTCCCCATAAGTACTTGATCTGAGGACTGTAAAACCGTAGTCATTTATGCTCCCTTACCCCTCACCTGGCTGAGGAAGAATTGGCAATCCACTGTATGTATGTGCTTGGAACTTTATCAGTTTGTTGCTGCAGGTGGCAATCTCTTTGGCTGCATGCGTCTATTTTCTTAATGAAAAAACAAAGAGCTTGGGCAGAGCATGTATAATTGGGTAAGTTGGAAGAGAACAGAAAAAGCTTTGCATAAAGCTAAGGTTCTCCTTGTGCTAGTTTTCTGAGCGTCTAACTTTTGTTCAAATGTAGATTTGGAGCTCTTATAGCCGGCTGGGTCAGTGGTTCATTGGTGGTGCCAAATATCCCTTCTACGTTGCTTCCGCCAACTTGGACGCTTGAGCTTTTGACGTCACTTGTGGCTTATCTCTTCTTGTTCCTTTCCTGTACTTTTCTCAAGTGAAGTGGCGACCAGAACGAGACTTTCATTGTTCTTTGATGACCTCCAAGCTCTAATTAAACTCGTCTGACTGTGCGCCGTGTTTCTTAGGACAGAAAAATGAGTTTAGTTTTGCTTTGCTTACTATCTGACTAGTCAACGGTGGTCGTGGAGTTTACTTGCAGTTGCCATTACATTAGTGGAAATGTTTTTCGACATTATTTTCTATTTGTTCAATTCTCTCTGTCTCTCTCAATTCATAGAGGACATACAATTTTTTTTTTTTTTTTGCCGGAAAGAAATATTTTATTAGAGAACCAAAAATAGCGGTTAAAGAATCAAAATTTATTAATTGTGGAATGAGGTATTGACACAGGCGGAGGTCAGAACTAACGTCGACGCCATTAGTAAATCCCTTGTTCATTGAGTCTGTATTCCTCTTCTTTCCTTTTGCGTATCACTTCTATGGCTGTGACGACTCTTCCTTCCAGTTCCACTGCCCTCAAAACACATTAACGCCTCTCCGAAAGCATATTGTGCAGAGCCATTTTTGGGCATCGCAGCACAATTAGATTATACATGTGATTACGTAGAGACGTTAAAAATGAATAATGTTGAAATGAGGTACATGTATATCGAATCAGAAGTTTATAGAGAAAATTATTCTTGGTATACCAATAGTTTCCCTTAGTTTTTATTTTGTTATCTGTGCTTTTTATCCCTTCATTAAATTCTTTAATTTTATTCAGTTAGCACAATTAGTTTTTGTTAAGAGCCAATAATGCTGACAGAATAAAGGCATATATATTAACATTGTTAAAAGAGTGAAATTAAAAGATTTAATGAGGGGGAAAACATATGGCTCCCAAATTAAAAATTAAAGGATGCCACAAGAATTGTTTTGTCAAGTTTGAAACCTCCCAATGTGTAAAAAATAAAAATTAAATATTGACTTGATACTTTTACAAAAAGGAGCCTTCCAACATATAAAAAATAAAAGTTAAGTGTTAACTTGATGGTAACCGCGCTTAGAACAATATGAGATTGATGTTTTTAGAGATAACTTTGCGAAAAAGTTAAAGGGAAAATTAATCTGGAGGCTCTTATAATTTATTTTGATTTTAAATTAGGTCCTTGAGCTTTTTTTTTCATTTTTATTAGATCTTTTAATTTTCCGCTGTTAGAGGTGTTAGTCAAGACTTAAAACTGTTAAAATAAGAACTAATAGAGTTAACTTTCCGTTAAAAGCCACACAGCTCGACCATCTTCTCCTTCTAAATCCTTCCATGGTAATCCCACGTCTCTCCTCTCTTTCCTAACTCCTTACATCGCCAAGCAAGTGCCAAATTTTGGAATATGACTCAACCGATAAGTAACCACTAAAAAGTATCATTGTTTACCACCGTGTTATTTAGCTGGAGTTATGCCGTAATAAATTTGTTGCGTTTTTTTTTTAAACCACTATAAATCTTGGATATTTATAGTTTTTTTAACCGTTACAAAAAGATGATGTTTTTTGTAGTGTTTGTGTATAAGTTTACCTTGGGAACATTGTTTGATCCATCTTAAACTTCTTATTTTTCAATTCATATGCCCTCTGTAGAGATAGCTATTGGAATCAGTTTTTCTACACATCTAAAGATGGGTAAGGAGAACTTATCTTAATCTGGACTGTCCATATTTGATTTTTTTTTAACTTTCATTTTTTAAATAAAAAAATTATTATTTGAAAATATGTTAGTTGAGAGATTATCTTTATTTTAGATTATCTACCCATTAAAATAATTTTTTTAAAAAAATAAATAAATCTGGACCGTCCAATTCCCATCTGAACAGTTCAGATGATAAGAGCTCTCCCTAGCCGTCCTTAGGGTTCTGATAGCTATTTCGATTTCTTGGTTTCATCACTCTCTTAGTGTCACGCTAGGTACGATGGAATTGGGGCATATAGATATAGAAATGAAAATGGAATTGATTTCAATGAAGATGTTTGTTTGGTACGATGGAATTGGAGAATTCACAATTCCATTTCCATCATACAGTGCCAAGAATATTTGTATTTCCATGATGGCTAATTTCATTTTTGCCCCTTCTTTCTTTCTTTCTTTTATATTTCAAGCTCATGTCCCCCTTTTCCACTTCACCCCACCAATGGCACTGACCCACCAGCCAACGATGGCAACTACTCTAGCGGTTATCCCTTGACAATTTGACAACCATCAAATTTGTCACTCTCGACAACCCGCCTTAAATCTAGCAGCTTGATGTAGGTAAATGATGGCAGCGGCGGCAGCGACTTCATTTGGCGCCTTCATAGCTTCGACAACGACCTTCTTTATTTGAACTCTTTTTTTGCTTCATGATTTTTGGGTTTTAGATTTGGGAGGATTATTATAGCTTCTGACGATGATGTTTGCATGAACACAAAATTTGGGTCCTCGATCCCCTTTTTCTTAATGATGAAGATGATTTTTGGATAGGCCAATTTATTTAAATATGGTATTTATACCAAACATGTTTTTAAACCCGATATCTCCATATATCAACAATTTCCATATCTATGTCCATTACCATTTCCATCAGAATCATTTCAGTCTACCAAACGGGCTGACGGTAAGCTCTTGCAAGTTTTTATACTTTTTTTTTTTCTTTTCTGGGTTTCCTGTTATTAGAATAAGGGTTTTAGTTATCTCATGTTACATGAGAAAACTAAACTTCCTACATACACATGAAATGGTGGAATCTACATATACATATGCGGGTCCCACCATTTTATGTGACATGAGATAATTTTTTTTACTACAACATGAGAAACATTAATCCTTTAGAATAATATCCCCAAATATTTACTGTATATTGTATGGATGAATTCATTGAAATTTGACCTCCTTAAATAAGATCAGGGAACCCATTTAGTTGGAAAAGTCGAGCCCAGGGGATGATTTTTATATTTGTAGAACGAAGCTACGGTGAGCCATTTAATGTTGGATCGGAGAAGGAGAAGATGATAAGGAATGAGTGAGACAGAGAGCAGAGATATGGGGTTACAGTGGAAGGAGCAGGATAGAAGGAGATGGTCCACCAGCTGTGTGGATTTTAACAGGAACTTGACTTTGTTAATTCTTATTTAACACCCCTAACAGCAGAAAAAAAGTTCAGGACCTAATTCAAAATCAAAATAAAATATGAGGACCTCCAGATTAATTTTCCCAAAAGTTGAATACCTGCTCTTTTCATTGAAGACATACAAGCTAGCACTTTCAAAATTTCATGTGCATGGAAAGCAACACCGGTACGCATTGATAGTAATTATGGCAATATATGAAGGCATACATTATATTCACACCAATGCTCCAATAGTATGTTTAATTAGAAAAGAAACCGTGATCATGATTAATTTAAATTTTAAACATATGATTTTTTGTTTGTTGATGCCAGGTCTCCAGTCATGCACGTGAGAAGAATACATGACAAAGGTTGTATTGTTTAGAGAAATACGTGGAATACAAGAACACAGTCATCATGAATCGTGAGGCAGACTAGGCGAACAATTTGAAACGAGTACCATGCATGATGCATCAAATAAAAATACAAGAGAGATAATTAATCCTAAAAGGTGAGATAAAGTTCTAGCCAAGGAAAAGGGGTAATTAAATCAGGTGTAGGGTGGTCTTGTGGTGTACTTGAGGCGATGCCTATCGGAGCGATTGTTGGCGGTGGCACAGCAGCCGAGGAAGTAGATGAAGATGAGCAGCAACAAGACGCACGTGTTGATGATGGCCAGTCGTCTCCACTGCTTCCTTATGTTGGCCAGCACTCCCCCTTTGCACGCATTGCACTCGTAGCACAGTTTGTCTTGTTGGTTGCTCCACCTTTTACAGTCCGTGTCGTTCCCCGCCGCTCCTTCCTTCGCCGCCTCCCAGTACGTTGCGTTTAGCATCGTGAATCCACACTCTGCCGGCGGCTGACAGCATCCCGCCTGCAAACGTACACATGCTTTCGATCATTCAATAACCCTGATGATTCCTTCCTTCTTTTTTCTTTTCATTTACGTACATTCACAAGGCATTAGCAGCGAAAATTAAAATAAGCAATTCACCTGCGTCGTGGTCAGATGTTTGTAGACGAGAGAGTGGCCGTCGACGGCAAGATTCCGGCAGACGCTGCTGTCGATCAGGCAACTCTTGATGTCATCCCAATTCTTGTCGTTGACCACGTACCTCTGCAAATAGTTGTGGAAATCCCACGTCTTATACTCTTTATACCCTCTGTCTGACACCGTCTGCCCCACCTTCTGGTTGGTTATGAGCAGCGCGAAGATGGCGAACACGATAAGCCCTATAATCAAGAGGAAGGTCACGAACAGGTAGGCGTAAAGAAGGAGATTGATCCTGCACAAGGAGCCCGCAATACCCAGCGCGGACACGACGATGACGAAAATGCCGCCGAACAAGAGCGGCAACTGCAGAACCTTCTGGCAATCCGAGGCTTGGGCGCCGTGGAAGTGGACGAAGAGGGAAAAGCCGACGGAGGCCAGGCCGAGGAGGAGAGTGAGGACGTTGACGACACCGATGACGGTGTTGCTGACGCGAAACATGGCGGGACGGGGGACGGAGGAAACACGTACGTACGAGCGGAGGAGAATGAGAAGGTACAGTTCGATCAGGGGAACGGTATTGATATAGGGAGATTGGGGTTGGCAGAGTGGGAATGATTTGGGATTGGAGTTTGGGGTTTATTTACGGCATTGGCAGTCGGCGGGGGAGGACGGTTCGGGGGCAGAACTGTAATTTGGGATTGGCAGTTTTCGGGGGATGTGACCACGACCGTCCGTAATTTGAGGGCACCAGTTATGAGTACGGTGTTGTTGCCCCGTGAAGGGGTTAGTGGAAACAAAAACCTAGGATGTGAACGTACGTCATGCAAAATCAAAGAACAACATATATATATACACGCACACGCACACGCACTGAATGGGGAGGAGCATTTAGGTGTAAATATATACTAAATATAATTAAATAAATTAGGGAGGAGGGTTGAGGTGTAAGCAGGGAAAGGATGAATGCGGAAAGGAACAGGTACGTACGGGGATGAGGACGTGAATTGATGAGTTATAATGTTAATAGCACTAATATATATAATGATGATGATAAATTAGGACTAAATTTAGAGGTATGCAATAATGCATGCATGTTACGTTGAGACGTCTGATCTGTTATATATATCTATATATATATGGCATTCCCATGTGTGGATGTCGATCATCTTTTAATTTGCAAGACTCGGTCATGTTTTGTTCAACTACAATATAATATGCATAACAAAAGTAACTGTAATCGTAATGAGCATTCACTTGTCATGCGAAAACTAAGCACCCCATTGCTTCCCTGCTCTGCTCTGCCTTTTTAAAAGTTAAAACAAAACAATCAGTTATCATATTATATATGTATAGCACCATCGGGTCAAAAAACAGTTATGAGCAGCCCAGTAATATAATTAAACGCATTCATTATTAAAATGATATGGAGTTATGGACATCATATCATACATTTTCGAAATTCCAAACAAGGACAATCTGGGGGATAAATTACGACTGCATCAAATAATTTAATCCTAAATTTTTAAGTAACGAAGATCGGTGCTTTTTTTATATACCAGGACTTCACAAATTTAAAATTTTATATCCCCATTGTATATACCAGTACGTTTCTAGTAGCAAATAACCCTATTAATTATAAAAGCACAACGCCATCACTACTTCACAAAGTCGTGAGTTAATTTCAATTTATTTATCAATATTTTTTTATAAAAAATTTATTTATCATCTTCTGTAGAATATAGGATTGTTCTTTCCATCTATATATTTTGATTTTTTTTTTTTTGCCAGCCATTTTGATATACGTCATCTAAAAAAGCACTAAATGATATTAATAACATGGATAATATCTTGTACGATATTCAATATACAATTTATACTACCAGTACCGGTTCTAAATGTAGAACCGGGGAGTAATAAACTGCGCCCATTCCTCAAAATCCATATGCAAAGGTTTGGCTATGCACTCATGCTTTTTCTTATTATTATTATTATTATTACAAAGATCGTCACTTAATGCAAGAAACCCATTGCGAGTATGGAGAGCTATTTGACTTTTTTTTTGACCCTAACTTTAATTCTTAATATAAGAGCTATTTGACTTTTTCTTTCAGAGCTTAAAAAAGCTAATTATTTATATTTATAGTTTTTCTTCAAACTAATTTACTTGACTTAAAAATAATATACTCTATTAGATCCTTAATATAAGATATGATTGACTTTTTCTAGAGAGCTTAAGTAAGCTAAATAAGTCATTTTTAAGTTAGAAAAAATGATTTAGAGAAAAATAACAAAAATAAATATTTTAAAGTATGGTGAGAGCTTTGGACTTGAAGGGAATGGCATGAGATGGGATAAGAACATGTTGGTTGTCTCCTTTCATACGATTTGTTTGCATATTGTGCTCACAAAATTACTGGGCTAAAGAACCTTAGATAGATTAGATTTTTGTATATTATTCTCACCACGCTACATTTATGTCACACAATAACTTGAATAATAACCTTTTTTTTTCCTTTTAAAAATTTCAGGACGGGAAAAATCGCAAGTACTGGTGACTTATTTGGATCCAGTTCCCATCCTCTTCTTTATCTCAACCGTTAGATTGAAATATGAACGGTTCAGATTTCGTTTTTATAAAAATATTATTTTCTAATATTTTAATATTTTATTAATATTTTTTAAAAGATAAAATCTCAATTGTTCATATTTCAATCCAACGGTTGAGATGAAGAAGAGGATGAAAGAAGATGAAAAAGGAAGTGGATAGGAGCCAAATCTGACTTATCCATGGTTGAAGTTATTGAAACAGTATCCGCCTAATTTCTTACAAGTAGAGCTGATAACCCCTCTCTCTCTCAGGCATGATGTTATGTGTCTTGTTTGAACTCGAATCCACTTCATATTGTAAATGTTTACAAGACGTTTTTATTTTACTTGTCTTTTCTAGTGGCATGGTTGCTAACTTTATAGGGTTTGCTCGTTTGAGGTCATTTGTACTATGGTTTATCTTTGATTTGAAATCTTGATATGTTATGACTCCATATCATGTGCCTGCTCCAAAACTAGAAAACAGAGGATTGCACCGGGCTGATCTCCAGGAGTCACATTCAGGACCTTATTATACTAGAATTTCTCTTAAAAATAATGTGGGAGTAGAGAAATCTTAATATATATCTTATAGTCACTTGTTTATTGGAGCCTTTTATATTATTATTATTATTTTGATTAGAAAGATGGCTAAAGCCAAGTACATGCAGAAATTGCATACTCAAGGAAAATAATTCCAAACACTCTTGGTCCACCCAAGTCCTCAAATACAAAAGATAGTTGTCAAATATTTCAGATCAATTTAAACCCATTTTAAGCAAAGCATTAGCTACTCTATTAAACTCCCTAGGGATATGGCTCAAAGAGACCTGCCAATCCAAAAGAAGAAGGTCCTTAATTCTGCTAAATAACAGAGAACCAATAAGGAAACTAGGATCACATAGTTTAACAATATAATAAGGTTTGATCATCATACTCTAATTAATTAACTTTCTTAACACCTAGATCCCAAGAGAAACGCAAGACTTTATGTATCGTCCATTCCTCTGCTATGCAGGGCATCACAGTTTCCCAAGATTTTGGAAAATCCAGCGACCCACCTTCCATTACAATCATGCAAAATTCTACCACATCGGGTCCTGGACAACCTCTGCAACATATCTCCATCAACGTTGAGCTTCAACCAACCTTCAGGTGGAGGCTGCCATGAACGCAAGGCAGAAGGCTCTTGGGCAATTCCCACCACAGTCAAGTGATGATTATCCTACAACAGAGTATATTTTCTCCAAGAATTCATAACAACCAGTACATGATGTAGTGGCTTTACAAAATTTGGTTCAAACATACATGAAGTCCTCCAACCCCATAATTTCCATATGGCAAATCCATAAATAAGGTTCCAGTGAGGTCCCATACCTTTGCTAAATCTACCCACCAGATTCATTGCCAACCAGTCCTTGAGCCTAGCAATAAAAAATTGAGAAAAATACTGAATAGGGATAAGTTTTTTCCATAATTGCATTGCATAAACACAATCTTTAAGGACATGAAGAATGTTCTCCCTTCCATGTAGACAAAAACAACATCCAGCATCTGATGAAGACCATAAGCTGCGCCAAGCATTAGTGGGAAGCTTATTTAATAAAACCTTCCACATGAACACCCGAATGCACTTCGCTCCTTGCCATTTCCAGATATATTTGTACAGATCACATTTCAAACTATCAGGATTACTTTCAATGAGAAAATATGCACTTTTGATAGAGAAATTCCCATCACTAGCCGCCCCCCATATTAAGAAATCTTGCCCATCATCCAATCTAGGTGGGACTTTAGCAATCAGATATTGAATGACATCAGGCTGAACCACTTCAGCTAATTTGTTCCAATTCCATGCACCATTAGTAACCCAATTTGCCATTGATAAACTCTCCTCCTCCTCAGACAGATTCCGTAGACAGAGGTCCCTAAGCTTTCGGCCATTAATTAGACATTGATCATTGAAGAAGCTCACTATAGTACCATTACGCACTTGCATTTTAGATCCTCGCTCCACAGTAATAGCCTTATCGGAAATGAACTTTCATAATGTTGAGTCACCAGCGTGCAACGCCAGGAGAGTGTCTTCATCTCTCAACATATACCAACGCTACAAAACCTCTACCCATAGTCCTTTGGCTCTTAATATCAAGTTCCATGCTAGCTTAGCTCCACACGCTTTGTTGAAGGACAATAACCTCCTAAACCCAAGGCCCCCATATTCCTTAGACCTTGTAATACAGTCCCAGCTAACAGGGTGATAGCTGTTTTGATTTGCCTCATGCTCCTAAATAAAATTCCTTTGTAATCGCTCCACTTCAAGACATATGCTTCTCGAAATTTTAGTCACCGGCATAGGATAAATAGAAATGGAACTCAGTACCTTTTATATTATAGCAAGACCTAAGTTTTGTATTATAGCAAGAATCACTCAAACAAAAACCTAAGTTTTGTAGTCCAAGGCCCGTAAATAATTTTATTTTAGTCCATCACGCAGCACGTCTCTCTTTTGGCCAACTTATGCCATGCATAACATAAATCCATTAGGTTATAAACATATCACAAATGCCCGCTATATAATTAATATCCATATTACAGAAATCCCAATTGTCCCTGCTATCCTTATCTCACTCCTTGTCATTCTTGATATTCGTAATAACTTCTGCTTGATCCACTTCTTTCTTGCTCATTGTTATGCCAATTATGTTTTGCTTTTTGTTGCAGAACCTAGCCATGCAAATATGGTGTATTTTACCCTCAATGAAAAACATGGTTCTGGTTGGTGGAGACATTTAGCAACCAAATGGTCTTTTACACACACACACATGCATACTCGACAAATTTGATACATGAATAAATTTGAAGTTGCTTACATACGTATTTCTCTTAGTAATTAGGTAGACGATAATAATGCCTTCGAAGGTTGAATCTCAATTCATCAACATAAATCTCAATACTACCTCTGCAGATATCCAGCGGAAGGTTACATCAAATGCAGAGGTTTAACCCTACCATATTTTAAAAATCTAAACAAGTAGTATAATCTCATAATATACAATTATTTCTTGAGGAATAATTTTTACTACTTATCATGGAACACGATGTGAGTATCTGAGTGGAATATTGTCTTGTATAGTATCCGAGTGGAATATTGTCTTGCATAAATATTATAAGCCATTTTCAAAAGCTCAACCAAACCTTGGTACTGTTTCACTCCCTTTAGTAAATACATGATGGAATCGCTTATAGGTGAGATGCAAGCACCCACCTACCCCTGCCACCACCACCCTTTTGTTCCTCTCGAAGTCCTTCTCTGAGCTCTTGACTCCTAACTTCTAACGCCTCCAACTCCAACCACCACACCAAAAGGCCGCTTTTTTGTTATTTAAAAGGAGACCTCGCCTTCATCGCCCCTTGACGGACTTTCCCACATTCCCACCTTCTTATATACCCGGGCCTCTCTCCTCCCTTGTCTGTCTCTTAATTTGATCTACGCTCAAATAACTAAATGGCTTCTTTAGCTCCACAACCCGCCAAATCCCTCCTCAAAACCTCCTTCATCTCCTCTTCCCCTCTACCCAAGTCTCAATCCCCCGCCTCCCTCTCATTTCCCACGCCTCTCAAATCGGGCCCTCTCGTCGTCCGGAGCTCCATCAGCGTTGCATCGCCCTCCTCTGAAATCAAGGTATCGAGGGAGAGCGCGGTGAAATCGGTCAAGGCTAGGCAGATTATTGACAGCCGAGGGAACCCCACCGTCGAGGTTGATCTTGTCACTGACCAGCTCTATCGATCTGCTGTCCCCAGTGGCGCCTCCACTGGTATTTACGAGGCTTTGGAGCTCAGGGACGGGGTTAAAAGCGTCTATGGAGGCAAAGGTGTTCTCAATGCCGTTAAGAACATCAATGAAATGTTGGGCCCCAAACTTCTTGGTGTGGATGTTAGGTAAATTTGAATTCTGATGTAATGTCCTGAACATTGACGAAACTTCTGTGATGCATTTCAATTTCTTTTGTTCCTGTTTGGGAAGTTGCATTAAAATTGTTGGCTTGGATAAGTTCCACGTGACATTGATCTGTCGATCAAATGGTCCGACTAGAGATACCGTTAGATAACTGGAACTTATCATGTACTACATATAACCAATCCATATTTGGAGTCATTCTTGAGAGTTGAGAGTTTTTTATGTGTGTTTTGTTTATTTATCTGCATGTATTACAACTTGGAAGACTAATGTCGTGATCCAGCTGTGTAAGAGGCTCTAGAAGCATCATCCTCCATAAAATCGAATCCAAACTAGATGTTTGGAGTAATTTAGAGCTAGAACAGATTTCGTCAAGTCTTTTTTGGAGTCCCTAATGACCATAGATACTAGATATAACCTATCCTAATTTTACAGTGCAATGGTTGGCTGTTCCATAGCGTAATACTTTAGTGTTTATTATTTTAGAAATGATCTGTTATTCCATCAAGAGATTTTTTTGAACCTGTGTGTTTGGAAGAAGGGATGAAAACCTTGCTGATATCCAACACAGATGCTAGTATGACCTGCATATATGCCGCAAAGTTTGACCTTTATGTTTATGTTCTACAAGGAATCAAGCTGATGTGGATGCTATCATGCTGGACATAGACGGAACTCCTAACAAGTCTAAACTTGGGGCTAATGCAATATTGGGAGTTTCACTAAGTCTGTGTAG
Organism: Acacia confusa; assembly: GCA_037074495.1. Taxonomy (NCBI): domain Eukaryota; kingdom Viridiplantae; phylum Streptophyta; class Magnoliopsida; order Fabales; family Fabaceae; genus Acacia; species Acacia confusa. Next base: position 45,290,183 of record CM073505.1, on the reverse strand, counting down.
AGCTGGTGCAGGAGCAAAAGGAATTCCCTTGTACAAGCACATCCAGGAGATTTCTGGAACTAAGGAACTTGTCATGCCAGTCCCAGCTTTTAATGTCATAAATGGCGGCAGTCATGCAGGAAACAACCTGGCTATGCAAGAATTTATGATCCTACCAGTTGGAGCAACTTCATTTGCTGAAGCCCTCCGCATGGGCAGTGAAGGTTAGGAACCTAGTCCCCTATGACTCCAACTACATTTTTTATTTTTGTGCTTTGTCATTATGGTATTAACCTGGATGCACTTTTTTTTGGTCCATAAACTGGATGCATTTGGTTATATGTTTCTGCAAATATTGGTGCAAGCTTCTGTTCTGATGGCTTATTTTACTGTATAGTTTTGTGTTTCAAGCTTATATTCTAATTTATTCCACTGGTTACAGTTTATCATGTTTTAAAGGGAATAATCAAGGCAAAATATGGACAAGATGCTTGTAATGTCGGAGATGAAGGAGGATTTGCTCCCAATGTTCAGGATAACAGGGAGGGACTGGTTTTACTTATTGATGCCATTGAGAAGGCTGGTTATACTGGCAAGGTAGGCATTGCTTTCACTTCATTCTTTTTTGATAATTTGAGTATTCACTTGATTAATTAAGAAATATATACTATGATGACAGATCAAAATCGGTATGGATGTTGCTGCCTCGGAGTTTTACACTAAGGATGGCAAGTATGATCTGAATTTTAAAAAACAGCCAAATGACGGAGCACATGTTCATTCTGCCCAATCTCTTTGTGAACTATACAAGGACTTTGTCAAAGAGTTTCCCATTGTGTCAATCGAGGATCCATTTGACCAAGATGACTGGGGGTCATGGGCTTCACTACTGTCTTCAGTTGATATTCAACTTGTAGGAGATGATCTATTAGTTACAAATCCAAAGAGAATAGCTGAAGCCATCCAGAAGAAGGCCTGCAATGGTTTGCTTCTGAAGGTGAGGATACCTGTAGGATCTTTCTCTGTTGGGACCAAAATGTTTGCGCGTGTACCATATTTGCTTAAAGTTTCTTGCCCTGTATTTACAATTTTCAACTCCAATCCTCTCCCAAGCTTTGTCTTAGATTAGTTTTAGTAATCTGCTGTTTAATGATCCAAACTGATACTGCAAGGTCCATGTGGCAGAACTAGTTGTAGACATGCCTTTGAATGCTTCAATTGGCTTATTATATTTTATTTTACTTGTCTGCAGGTTAATCAGATTGGCTCAGTGACTGAATCCATTCAGGCTGCTCTTGATTCGAAAGCAGCTGGTTGGGGTGTTATGGTTAGTCATCGTAGTGGTGAAACTGAGGATAACTTCATAGCTGATCTCTCTGTTGGTTTGGCTAGTGGACAGGTTTCCTACCCTGAATCTTTTGAACTCTACAGTAAAGTGTTTCATGATGTTATTGCTTTGGTGTTGATTATCCAAGTTTTGTCTTTCAGATCAAAACAGGAGCCCCTTGTCGAAGTGAGCGATTAGCAAAGTATAATCAGGTAATTGAAATCATGTTTTACTTCTGTGCTTCAGGGTTTTGGAACTGTCTATCGCATGACGTTGACAAAATACATTAAATGCTGCACCAAATTAAAATCCTTCTGAGAATTATCAGATTCATTATAAACGAAAGGTGACTACATTAAATTCTGGTGCTTGGGGTTGAGTTGGTAAATTAAGAAGCATAAGCAGAATAAGGAATTCAAGTATTAATATGCATAGTTCAGAACCATGTGAAACTACTTGATCAGATAGCATGCACGGATCATACAGAACACAACATGCGAATGCCTGAACTATCAAATTTCAATTTTGTTTAAACAGATACAGCACTATCTCTATTAAGTAGTTTTTCAACTACTATTATGTTTCAGTCGCTGAATGCAATGCAGTAGGCTAGCAATTAGCATTGTCACATTATGTTTCATGTATGGTTTGAATTGTATTGCAGCTTCTTCGCATTGAGGAGGAACTTGGAAGTGTGCGTTATGCTGGTGAAGCTTTCAGATCGCCTTAGGGTGGAAGGGTAATAACTTGTATTTTAGAAGAATTCTTGGTCACAATCGTTGCTGTCAAATTATTCAACTTAAGAACAAAGGTAGTGGTGAAAATCCAAAATATTTGGTTTTGCGGATAACCTTGAAGAGTATTCAAGACATCTAGTTGATGAATTAGCCTTAGAATGTGGTTTATTTACCAAGTGAACAAGTTTTGCTTGCAAGTGCCGCTGGACCGCTTGTATTTCCCAAGCTAAATAGCTGTAATTTTCCTGTCCTTGAACACTTTTATACTTTTATGTACTTTGATCGAAGAATAAGCCCAATTGTGGGTTAAGTTACCACCGAAACGTGTCAACCTGAGTTTACTCCTATTCTCTACATGATCATTGGTTGGTTGGGAAGAAAGGGATGACGTGCATGGTAGGCTGGTGGAGTGACAAAGATGATGTTGGCTGCGGCTGCTTAATCTTCTATAATTACGCCATCATACATGAAATGGGAGAATGATATAAAATACATGATTGAGGTTTATGTTTTAATATGTGTTCTTTTTTATATTTTTCTGCATTATATATAAAGGTCCGCGCGGTAAAATAATTGACATAAATCCAAGTTGTCTGGAAATTTAGTCGATTTGAAGTTGTTCAAATAAAATAGATTTGCTTATTTGTTCGGACCAACCTAAAGATGTCAGAAAAATGTCAAGAGAAAGTATTATACTTCTGTTTTGCTCCTTTATTTATTTATTTACTTTTTTTTGGGAAGTACAGACGCGAAGCTTGAGCTTGAGAAAAAGAGAACAAATAGAGGTTACTCCATGCAAGATGCAGCAACGTAGGCTCTAACGAAATCCATTTAGGCTAGTTTATTGAATGCATAGTTGGCTTCCTGGTTTGTATCTGTAAGATAACCAGAGTTTAACTCCTTCAAGATTGTATCTTATCTTTTTTTTTTTTTTTGTCAACCGAGATTGTATCTTATCATGTCGTTCAAAACAAATCAATCCAATCAGGGCCTATTTGAATTAACATTAGAATATTCACGTAAATAATGTTGAAAAACCTCTCGATAATTCAAATAGCAATCAGTCATCGGCAGCAACACCAAACAACTTTGGGAGGGAAAGGCCCAAAGGGGCGACGTGGCCGCTTCTCATGTGTTGATCACGCCTACGGCCACGATTACTGAAACAGCAGAGAAGCTGCCGATATCATAGATCAGGCCAGCCCAACACTATTTTTCAACACAGCCCTTTTCGTTTTCAAATATTCGACAGGCCCTCCCTGTGCTTATTTGGCGGCAAATCCTCCATCCATCTTGTTCCCTCTCTCTGCAGGATAATGGAAGGCAGTGAAAGTGAAGCCATTTTTTATTCCCTTAATCTCAATCCGCAACTCTTTGTCAACGAAGTCCTCAACACGGTCGACGATGTTGTCGAAGATGCTTTCGATTTCTTCTACCAGTAAGTCTCTTCTCAGTGCTTTTGTCAGTTCTTTTGTTCGAAACACGGTTATGAAAATTCTATCTTTCTCCTCATATCCTGCAGAGAAGCGTCCGCTAAGCTCAACTCTGAAGGTGCTGAAAGATCCCAAGATCTGAGAAAGGTCAGATCTATGATGCACCGGGAAGCAAAATTTTGAGTGTGGATTTCGTTCTATCTTCTTTCTCTACTGACGATTTTTTTCCCTTAACAGAATAATTTGTACGGATTATAATTAGAAATGGAATGCGTGTCCGGAGAAAGATTTACTTGGAACTGATACCCGTGATACTTGTTCTGTTACATATTTGATTCTTGTGTTCCTTTGATTTGTTTCAGGGTGTTGATTGCATCCGCAATGTGATTCAAGCAGTTTTGGACAAGAGGCTGGCTATTTGGGAGAAATACTGCCTTCGTCACTGCTTTTCTGTTCCCCAAAGTTTTGTTATGCAAAAGAGTGTAGGTTCTCTTTCATGATGATGGAATAAGTTCTAGAAAGCTTTGACAAAATATTTCTTCCCTGCACTTGTAATTTACCTGCTTTACCAATTGTGATAACACTTGGTCAAGTGACTGATCACATGTGTACATATGACATTTTTTACTGTTATATGACACAAATGAATTACACAGAAACCCACATCTATGCTAGGCCACAACCATGACTAGAAATGAAGGTGTAGCATGACAGAGAAAATATCATTTAAGGCTCTTTGGTTTGCCAAATAGAATTGGGTGGGAAAATGTGGAATTGAAAGCGTGATATTGTAGTTTGGAAATGTTTTTTTTATGCGTATGAATTAAAAAAACAGTTGCACTAAGTAAATAGAGTGTCATAAAGGAAAGCTTTCTCTTCTCTCCTATCTATGCCCCTTAGTATTTGGTGTTGTATCTTTTAACTTTTTTTTCATATTAGATCTTTTTAATTAGTTTAGCTCTAGAAGTTTTAAAGATGCACTTCCAGGGCAATTCAATTGAGGATGGCTCCGTCTGTATATCTCTTTCTGATCCAGAGACAGAGGCGCAATTAGATTCCCTGAGAAAGAAACTAACTGAGGTAATAAAAATGCTCAGTGCGACGGCACAAAATGTAATTCGTTCTCTTGAACAGATGGCTTTATTTTTTGGGAAAATATTATTAAGGTCCCAACCATGAAAAACAATATTGAAAAAATCCCTATTGACAAGTGAAGGGACTTGTCAATATATTATTTCCCTTATTTCGGACCTAAATAATATTCTCCCTTTTTCTTTTGGCTTCTCAATTTGACTTATCTCGGTGCTAACTTATTCCAGGTCGGTAAGGCGTCTGAAATGTTGAATCAAGAAGTTCAAGCATTAGAAAGGCGGTCCACTTTTAATAGTGGGTTGATCAATGAGACATTACTGTTACGTGATCAAAACTCTTTCCATGAGTTATTTCAGGGTAACTGAAGAACTTCTTTCGTCAAGTTTAATTTTCACGTTTAATCCTTTAGGAAGTTTGGACCTGTAGTACAAGAAAAGAATTCTGATACAAACTATATGCTTTTCATTTTAATCAGATGCCACTCCATTTAACTCTTGATGCCCGAATATTCAAAGGATATGTGGTTTCTTGCATATTTCTTATTAAGTGGTAAATTATACAGTTTCATGCAAAATCATACGTTTCTCATGTGATTACTGGATAACCATACACTAGTTATGTTTTGATTGAAAAATTTGACTTTGGAAATATAAATTACTACATATCAGTTTTTTCCATGATTGAAATACTCGCATATTGCTTATTTAGTACAGTTTCACAACAGACAAAAGGAGACTAAATTCTTATGATACAAGACTTAAACATATTGGCAAATAATGCGAGTTCAAAATAGTACCGTTTTTATTTCTTTAATCCTTGTAGTTTATATTCCTTTCACATAAGAGGTTTTACATACAAGGGTATGTTTGACTAGCAAAACTTCTAGAATGGAAAGGGAAAAAGAACAAGATTATTATGATAAATAATTCTTTTGTTATCATATAAAAAGAGTATTGGAAATGGAAAGATGATGTTGAATAATGATAACAAGAATATGCACTGCATAAAGTTGATTTGTGTGCACTCCCTCTCCTATGACCAAAAAATTTTACCCTAATAGTTTGACAATTTCGTGCATATAAGTTTTTTCTTAGAAAGGAGGGAAGAAATTTGATATTTCCTACTCAAAATTGTTCAAGACTCACAGTTAATATATGTGTAAAAAACTTTGTACTGGATGGATCTTTCAATAGATTGTTGTTTCTTTTAGAGATTGCCTCAACTGCCTCAGAACTCGGAACAAAGATTGGAAACCTGAAGAGTAGCATGACTGAACAGACTGAGCAAATGAATACAAACGGAATTTACAACCAAAAAAACGATCTATCTGCAACAGATTATGCAAAAGGTATCCAAAATATTGTTTAATACACTGCAATTTGAATAAACTAAAGCAGGCTTCTGATATAATAATTCCTGTTTCACAGGCTTCTCAAATGTGAAGTATGAAGACCTTCAAGAATTTTTTACTGTTATGAAGAATGTCTAAAAGACTCGAAGTGGATTAGAACACGGGCAAGTTATATGGAAACTTCATTCTTTTTTTGTGCTATTTGCGTTCCCTTTAGACTTATCTCCTAATTCTTGTTGTAAAACTACTTATAACTCTAAACTGAAGTTGGCTAGATGAGTCATAGATAATGTGAATATCGTCAATACAAGGAATAATAAGGTGCAGTACTATTTCAACTATTGCAGGGAATTTTACTTAAAAGAATCATCATTGGGAGCTTCTCAAACTCATCAACTCCACAGCTTTTAGTTAGAAATAAATGTTATTTATTTATTTATAACTATATTGTGCATTGTATTCTAGAACAATCCTATAGGGATACATGTCATTGTACAATTGGCTGTGTATTCTATAAATAGAAATATGGAGGCTCAAGCTATTCATTTAGTGCTTGACATTTTATCTTCATTTCTTGACTTGGTATCAGAACAAAAAAAAACTAAAAATGGCATCCTTTGGGAATTCCGCTTGCCAATCAAATTTAGCCATCACTACATCCTTGTTTGAAAACCCTAATCCTATTGCCACTATTGTTCACACTATGCAGTCTCCCCAAGACTCCATTATCACCTCTGTCCTTCAACGTCAATATCTCTACCTTTGTTCCTCCATATATGCCTTCTCTATCGACCTTTCCCTTTTCGGCTCACTCTTCGTTTCCTAGTTATCCTTCTGGTTTTTCCTTTGTTTTTCACTAAAGTCCTCAAGTCACAATTCGATCAACTCCCTTGTTAAGCTCATTGAATCAAGGAAATCCTGTCAAGTTGGACAACGATAATTTCATCAATTGGGAATTGATGATTATGCCTATTATTCGAGGGCATTGACTTGACGATCACATTCTTGGCACCAAAGCGATTCCTCCCGAATATGTTCTAGACTCAGCTGAACAGGTGTGCCCCAACCCTCTCTATGATGACTGGCCTACTACGGATCAAATCCTTCTTTGGTGGTTGTTCGAAACGATGACTGTCAAAATTGCAAGTCAAATGACCGGTTGTAAAACCTCATCAACTCTTTGGAAAGTTGTGACTAAGTTTGTCAGTGCAAACAAAGCCTCGAATCACATTTTTAAAAAGTGAGCTTCAACAACTCAAGAAAGGATCTCTCAAGATCCGAGAATACTTGGTGAAGATGAAATCTCTCTTTAACAACCTCACTCCTGTTGGTTGTCCTTTGTCTATTACTAATCTTATCAATCAAACACTTGCCGGGCTTGACATGGAGTACCCTTCGATAGTGCGTTTGCTCTCAGAAAAAGATCATTTATCTTGGGTTGATCTTCAATCCAAGCTTTTAACCTATGAGTCTTGATCAAAGAAACTCAATTCTACCACTATCACCAATCTGTCAAGTGCTTTTGCTAATTTAGCATTTCAACCAAACTATACTCAACCTCACTCTACAAATTGGCATGGCCGTAGAGGTCGGAGAGAACACGCCCCAACAAAGGCTATTTTGGTGGTAGAGGTAATTCATCTAAGCATAAGAATTAGGTCTAGTGTCATCTTTGTGACAAGCCTGGACATGAAGTAGCTGACTGTTTTCGCCGGTTTGATAAGAAATTCAAGAGTCCTCGTTTTCGCTAGTTTGATAAGAAATTCAAGAGTCCTCATAGGCATGATAATGCCTTTGTCTACATAGCTTCTCCAGAAACTAGCATTGATCTAGTATGGTACCTTGATGCTAGAGTGACTCATCATGTTATAGTTCTAGCTCATGGACACATGCACTGTTATATGGTCGAAACAAGTCTTACTTTTCTCCATTGTTGTTTACTTTATAAATAGGCTACCTGCTGCTACTTTAGAGGATGTTTCACCCTTTGAAGTCTTATATAACAGAAAACAAGATTATAGAAACTTCAAAATTGTTAGCCAACCTGATTCTGGATCCTCTTAGCATGTTTCTATGGATGAATCACATGACTCTAGCAACTCCAGCAACTCCACGTGACTCAACACCTACACTAGAATCAGATCACAGTCCTACATCTCTAATAGATTTTGAGCAAAGGCTTTCATTGTCAATAGCTTCACCAACATCAGTTGGAGACATACTACCTACAGATACACAGCCTCTACCAAAAACTCAAGCTTCTGCAACTTATGAAGCATGGACACTCCGACACCGTCCGACACTCCGACACCATCTAACACTCCTATTTTTTAAAAACTATACGTGGTTTTGAATATTATTGAATTGATGATGAATTTTCCTTTTATATTATCTAAAAAAAAGGTGGCACAACTTTTATAACGAGGCCAAATCTACGATGAGCCAAAGTTGGAAGCCAGGATTTTACGAAATATTGAACTTGAATGTAAATTATAACATATATATTTAATATCAAAACGTATCTTAACGTGTCGAAATTTAGATTTTTTTAGAAGTAACGTGTTGAAGTGTCGAGTCGTGTCGTATCTCGTGTCTTATGTTGGTGTCGATGCAACATAGTCTGCAACTACCAATGTTCATCCAATACAAACTTACAATAAGGTTGGGATTTTTGAACCCAAAGTCCCTTATGTTGGACTAACACATGTCTTTGAGTGTGTACCAAAAACAGCAAATAAAGCATTACTTTTACCCTCTTGGAAACTTGCTATAATAGAAGAATTCATTGCTCTTCAAAGAAATGCAACCTGGACTCTGGTTCCATGGGTCAATACACAGAATATATTTGACAACAAATGGATTTTTAAATCCAAATTTCATTCAGATGGCACCCTAGCTAAAAGAAAAGCGAGACTTGTTGCTAAGGGCTTTCAACAAACAAAATGTATTAATTTCTATGAAACTTTCAGCCCTATAATTAAAGCCTCTACCATTCAAATCATTTTGACTATTGTTGTTGCACTAAACTAGGAAATTAAGCAACTTGATATTAATACTGCCTTTTTAAATGGTTTCTTGACTGAGCCTATTTTTACATAACAACCAAAAGGTTTTGTTGATCCTTCTAGACCTAATTATGTGTGCAAGCTTTCTAAAGCTCTGTATGGTTTAAAGCAATCCCTAAGAGCATGGTTTGATAGACTTCAAAGTGTTGTTGCCTTGGGGTTTCATAAATTCTAAGAGTGATATTTCTCTTTTTACAGAACAACCAGAAGGTTTTGTTGATCCTTCTAGACCTAATTATGTGTGCAAGCTTTCTAAAGCTCTGTATGGTTTAAAGCAATCCCTAAGAGCATGGTTTGATAGACTTCAAAGTGTTGTTGCCTTGGGGTTTCATAAATTCTAAGAGTGATATTTCTCTTTTTACAGAACAACCAGAAGGTTTTGTTGATCCTTCTAGACCTAATTATGTGTGCAAGCTTTCTAAAGCTCTGTATGGTTTAAAGCAATCCCTAAGAGCATGGTTTGATAGACTTCAAAGTGTTGTTGCCTTGGGGTTTCATAAATTCTAAGAGTGATATTTCTCTTTTTATCTATTCAAATAAGACTCAGATATTAATGATTCTAATCAACGTCGATGATATACTTGTTACTGGTAGCGACCCATATAGTCTTAAATGTTTTGCTGCAAAACTGCATAGCATTTTTTCCTTGAAGGATCTTGGTTCTCTTCATTATTTTCTTGGCATTAAAGCACACAGAGACAACACTGACTTATACTTGACTCAAGGCAAGAATATTTGTGATTTGCTAGACATATTTCACATAAGTAATGCTTCACTGTGCCAAACATCAATGGCTGCCCATAAATCTTTGTCAGCATATTCTAGTGAATTGCTTGATAATCCTTTTGAATATAAAAGTGCAGCAGGAGCTCTACAATATTTGTGTAATACAAGACCATACATAAGTTTTAGTGTTGGTAAATTGAGTCAATTCCTCTCACAATCAACCACAGAGCATTGGAAAGTTGTGAAAAGAGTATTGAGATATCTTAGAGGCACAATTCACTACAGTATCCATATCAAATCCTCAACTCTTCTAAACATAGTTGCCTACTCTGATGCTGATTGGGCATCTTGCCCAGATGATAGATGGTCTATTAGGGGATACTATGTATTTCTGGGGAATTCTTTGGTAATATGGTCTTCAAAGAAGCAACTAGTTGTTTCTTGTTTCAGCTATGAATCAAAATATCGATCTCTAGCTAATACAGCCTTGAAACTTAGCTGGATCAGATCTCTATTATCTGAACTAAGCTTGCGACTAAAAAGAATACCAACCATATGGTGTGATAATACTAGTGTAGTAGCCCTTGCCTCAAATCCTATTCATAATGCAAGAACTAAACAAATTGAAATAGATGTGCATTTTGTGAGAGATCAAGTCTTATCTAAAGCTTTAAAGGTCTTCTATGTTCTAACAAAATTTCAAGTTGCTAATTGCCTGACAAAACCTCTACATTAGGCACGTTTTTGCTTCCTCAGAGATAAGCTGGGAGTTACTTTTGCTCCAATTAAAGGTTCTCAATAGCATCATACCTTTACAAGAACTACGAAAAAGAAACAAGTCTAAAATAAAGGACGAAGTCAAAAATAAATCATGTTTATTTATTTATAACTATATATTGTACATTGTATTCTAGAATAGTATATTATATTCTAGAACAATCTTATAGGGACACGTGTCATTGTACAATTGGTTGTATATTCTATGAATAGAAATATGGAGACTCAAGCTATTTATTCAGAGCTTGACCTATTCTCTTCATTTCTTGACTCTTTTTCATGCGTAAAACGCTATTTCATTTTGAAGGAGATTAATTTTAGGTGCCCGTGGCAATAGTTTTTAGGGATTTGATTTTCTCGTGTTGCATGAGAAAAAGAAGATTCCTACACACATATAAAATGGTGAGACCCACATATATGTATGAATTAATTCATACATATATGTGGATCCTATCATTTCATGTGTGTGTGACATGAGAAAACATTTATCCTACAACATGAGAAGTGTTTTTCCCTAATTTTTAATGGATACATGCTTTTAATTCGCTATGGCTCCATGACTCCCTGGGAAGAAAGCAACACAAGTATTTTAGCATCAGTCCAACAAAAGCCAATCAAGAAGACAAACAGATTCGCATAGTTTGATGCACTAGAGTTGCATCTGTTAATTTATTTTGGTGCTCAAATCAACTTTTAGAGATTCTTTATTTACGAGGGCTCGACGTATTGCAGTTGAAAGGATTATTTGTTATATGAAGCATTGCTTGTTGGAATAAAGTGTGTTTTAATGAGAATTCAAAGGACCCGTGTGTTGTGGCCTGTACAACGTAAGGTTAGGACTTAGGACATAAGAATCAGAGAAGGAAGCATATATTATGAATTCTTTAATTATCCGAAGGTCACAAGCATAATCAATGCAGCAGTGAGTTGGAAACACTAGGGAGTGAAAATAGTAGCATAAGGAGCAAGAAGGGAGCCGGAATAGAGTGCCCCATTATACTCATGGACTTCGCTAACTTCTTGATAACCATATAGCTGAGTAAGAGGTACAATCTGCAGTATAAAACCACCCGAATTGACTCTGTATCCAAGAGGCCAGAAGGTGGTGGAGGGTGGTCCGAGAGGAGTGTCGACGGCGATCCAGAACTCGCCTCTGGGATTCCTCTTGATGTTATCGGGTCTGCCGGGAAGCTGCATGAAAACTTGAGATGTGTTTTGTAGAGGACCCGTGAGCCAGAATCTGATAACTCTGTTGGCCAAGAACTCAGTGACCAGCACAAATGAACCATCTCCGCTTAGAGCCACCCCACCAGCCAAAGCCAGATTCGTCAGCAACACCCTGGCTTGTCCGGTTCCGGGATCATAACTCAGCAGGCTCCCAGAACTATCACCGCTCGAGAGCAGTTGCTGCATGTCCCTGTACAAATAGGAGGAGGGTTCATTGATCTGTCTTTTGTATGTGAAAAGGATGATAATAAAAGTAGTTACAATACTTGAGCTGGTAATTGGCGCTAGCTTCAGTGAAATAAACAATTCCGGTGGAAGGATCGATGTCAAGGGCATCGAGGAAGCGGAAAGGACGGGACTGTATAGAAGTAAGGAGTTGGGTTGGGCGGCCTCCATAGGAAGGGACCTTCACTAGTCCTTGATATGCATCCGCTATGTACCATTCCTGCGTCCTGTTGTTAAATCCCAATCCCAACGGCCTCCCGCATGTTTCTTGTTGATCTGACGTTCCATCGCATGTTGTCTTATTCCTGCATTATTATTATTATTATTATTATTATTATTATTTCATGAGTGTAACAAACAGCAAGACAAGTTACCTGATTGGGGAAGTGTAAGCAAATTCAAGGAAGGTGCCATTCTCAAACTTGAGGAGTCTGCCATCAGAAATGCCGGTATAAGGTCCTCCTCCTACGGAGTCAAATGCTAGCGACTCAGGACCTGTCAACGGTGGTGGGAGGTTCAGCCTCGCCGCTAATCTCTGGCCCTCACTGCTCCCCATCCATTGCCAACACATTTGCAATATCAGAATGCCGACCACACCCGTCTTCCCCATCATCACTTGTTACATTAATTACACTCCTCATAAACTGCTTACCAAATCATATATAATAATAGACACACACCCATCGAGCAAAAAAAAAATAGACACACACCCAAGGTTTCTTACAATGCCTGGTTCCTTTTTCAACAAGTAACAATGCTTGCAACATGAAACACAAGGGCGGCTCATCACGTGGGTCTCTCGCTTCTTCCTGTCAGTTTTTGTTGCTTCTCCATCCAAATTTATAACTTTTGCGGTTTTTTGTGCGGCCCGACTTTTGAAACAGAAAAAGCCACATGCGGGACACAGGTTGCTGCAACAGAATCAGTTTTCCCATCGCAAAGAAAGCGAAAATGGGTAAAAAAGTCTTGCGTGTGTCTTGTTATGGCTCGGGCTTTTCTGGTTAGGTTTCTGATTGTGTGCTGTGAAGGCCCAAATCTATGGATCTGTGGAATAAAATATTGTGTTAGGGCGAAAAAGAAAGTGCTGCCCATTTATTATCTTGAAGCTTTGTCATGGCAAACTTTTCCCTGAACAAAGTATAAATTTGAAGGATGAGCCAATGAGAGTTGGCACAGATGTTAAGGGGTCCAGGACTAGGCCCTTGGGTCATAAGTTCGATCCTCTCTGCCATCGCTGAGACTCCTTTGTTAGGCGATCTCGTAAGTCTTCAGTAAGTGCTTATAGAGCCCGGGGCCGTGCCCTGACTTTAGTAGGGGACTGGTGTCGAACCCTTCCAAAACTTTCTTATATCAAAAAAAATAATAAATAAATAAATTTGAAGAATGAAGTGGAACCAAATTTGAGGAATATAACGTTTGGTAGGCATGAAAATTTAAACGGCATGAAGGATTAATTATGTGTTGTGATAACATGGATTCCAGAGCTCCTTTAATGTGTTTGTTATCCCGATTGGAAACTTCAAAAGTACTTATTTACATAAATTGACCCAAAAATCATCTCACATACTTATTTTACACACAATAAATCACGATTGAAAATCTACTTTTAAATATTCCAATCGTCATGCCAAACAAACATTTTGAGTGAGCCCTTATAAATTATCTACAATGTCTCTATCCATATGATCATTATTGAACTTGAAGAAAGGCATCAGATAAAACATATAAACATACATGTGGTCTACTATGTCCCAAAATACTAAATAGACATAAAAATCAGGCAAACATGAAAATGGAAAAGACAGCACCATTATATTATGCAACATTGTATGAGATAATCAATATAGTAATTAATTAGAAAACAACTCGAAAATTATGTAGTCTCTTTTTCATTTAGTTTTAAAATTTTGAAAAATTATAAAAGATTTGAAAATAATTCTGCATTTTACCTATAAGATATTAAAATATCACATTTTTTATATAGAATCTAATAAAAGGTGTCCCAGCAAGGGCGCATCACCGATCCATGCCGGAAAACAATCAATATATTCTCAATTCTCATCCTCGCTTAACATTTAATGTCCAGACTAGTCTAAAAGCTCAGAAAGTGACGCCTCAGCGTGCTTTTAAATGTTAAACATTATTATGTACTATAGTCCATAATTATTGAGGTTAAGGCTGTGTGCATTTACTAGCCTAGTGGAAAGAGGGACTGATCTCATATCGCAGAATAGCACAAGTGGAATTACGTAAGTAATCACTAAACCTAAATGAGATTAATTCAAAATCGGGCAGTGAATCATATCATTATATTTTTAAAATTAAAAAGGGTTAAGGTGCAAAAATGTATGTGTTTTACCTTGAGGAGCACCCAACATCAAATGCTTTTTTTAGGTGTAAAAGTGCACATTATTTACAAATTAAGTGCAAAAATACCGTTTAACCATTAAGTTTGACTTTGACCGTTAAGTTTGTCTTTTGTTGCTGACTTGGCGATGACATGGCATTTCAAAGATGCAAAGGCACACATGTGGTTTGGAAAAAAAAAATACAAAAATACACATGTGGTTTGGCAAAAAGAGCGCCCAACACATATGCAAAAAATGCCACATCATCGCCCAATCACCAAAAAAAGTCAAACTTAACAATTAAATAATATTTTTGCACCTAAGTTGTAATCACATGTGCACTTTTTGCACCTAAAAAAAGTACTTGGTGTTGGGTGCTCCTCGGGGTAAAGCACATGTGTATTTTTACACCTTAACTCAATTAAAAATAAATTAGAGGCTAACAGGATTCATTTAGAGTGAAGCACCTAGTATGGATATATTGGAGTTTAGACTAATATGCATTGAGCCAGAAATAACCTCAAATGATGGGAAAGCTCTCCCACAACCTAATTTTAAATTAAAAATACGACGATATGATTCAAGTGAGATTTCAATTAACGAATCCTTAACATTGAAGATGTTGAGAGGGATATAGAGGGGGGAAAAAGATGTTGAGAGGGATTTGTCCAACAATTAGTTTCTCAAGCACAGATTGAATCGATTTGTAGGCATTCGCCTCTCTCTCCTGCCGACACCCTCTCCCTCTTCTCTCTATATCTCGCACTCCCGTCTTCAACACCTTTCGTTGGCGGCTTGTATTTCCATAACGAGCTGCTGACGAGCCTCATTTTCGTGCCACAGACAAGTCAGAGTTGTAGTTTGGAATTCAAATCTTTCATCTGAAATCCTCTCACTTTGAGTTCTATCAATTGTTTCCCTCTCTCGTTCTTGTAGCGAGTCCTCCCCTATCCTTCTCTAGATTTGATCTATGGGGTGAGATTTATCTGTTTTTTGTTTCTTTTTTTGTGGTATTGGTTTTTGTGGTGGTGTTCTTGATTTAGGAAATAAATAAATCTGTAACATTTGCGTTCAAATCCTTTTGGTTGGATGACTGTTTGAATGTTATTAGATCCGATTATCTCTTAGTAGCTTTTTTTATTTGCGTTCTTGGGGGAAGATTTAAAAAGATGTTGTTAGATGTGTGGTCGAGGTCACCAGATTTGTTTGATCGAAGGAGCAGAAGTTTTCTTCAGGATATCATGGGTCTTCTTCCTTCTAAGGTTGGGTTTTATAGGTTTTTCTCCCCAAGATGAGGTACTTGTTCAACTGCTCTAATTGCAGTAAATGCTTATAAAGAGGTGTGCCCTTTATGGAGGGTTTTACAACCAACACTTTCTTTCTCGTCACTTTTAACTTTGGATATCCATTACAAAAAAATTGGTTTTTTGCAACGGAATTATTCCAATTTTCCGTCGCAAAATAGGATTGCGACGGAATTCGTCCGTCACAAAAAAGACCTCGTTATTGCGACGGAAAATTGAATTTCCGTTGCAATTTGCGACGGAATTTTCATTCCGTCGCAAATTTTGAAATTTGTGATGGAATTTTGTTTCCTTCGCAAATTTCAAAATTTGCGACGGAAAAAATTCCGTCGCAAAATTTAAAAATAAAATTTAGAATTTAAAGTTTAAAAAAATCATAAAAAATATTTATAAACATACAAAAATTAAAATTATTAAAATTACGTAGAAGTTGGGGGAAAATAAATTATCAATTAATCATATAAAAAACGAAAACAAACAAAAATGAAGAGAATTTTTTCAAATGTCTTCATGGATTATAGGAAGATAGGATTATCAAAATATTATGAGGAAGAGAGGATTATGTATTTATTTCATCATATGTATTGGAAAAAGAGGATTATCAATTAATCATATGTATTCATTTATTGTTTTTTTTTCAAATAAAGTATCAATTATAGGAAGAGAGGATTATCAAAATATTATGAGGGAAAAAGGACATAGAATCATGGATTTATAAGTCAAGCAATAGAAGAAAACAAAGAATCCTTGTATTGGAAAACAGAAGCACACATACGAGAAAATATGTCACCTTGTGACTGAAGAAGAAGAAGAAAGTAATAAAAAATGAAAGCAATGAAAATAAGCCACTAACTTGAGGAAGAAGAAGAAGCAATACTAAGATCCCACGTGACTGAAGAAGAAAACAATGAAAAACGAAAGAAAGTAATGAAATGAAAGAGAGAATCGAGGAGGGGGAGGTTACAAGAAAATGAAGAAAGGAATGAAAATCGAAAGGAAGCAATGAAAAATGAGAGAAAGAATCGGGGGAAGTTGAAGAAAGAAAATGAAAAATGGGAGGGGGAGGGTGAAGTTGGCAGCCAAAAAGGCGAAATTTTGCGACGGAATATTTTTTCTGTCACAAAATTTTTTTTATTATTATTTTTTTGACAAAATTCTGTGACGGAATTTATTTCCGTCGCAAAACCCCATGAGTTTAGCGACGGAATTTTTTTCCGTCACAAATTTGAAAAATTTTATGACGGAATTTTTTTTCGTCGCAAAATTCTTTTTTTAATTATTTTTCAGTCACAATTTTGCGATGGAATTTTTTTCCGTCGAAAAAAGGTGAAATTTTGCAATAGAATTTTTTTTTTCCATCGCAAAATTTCACCTTTTTGCAACGGAATTTGAATTCTGTGGCAAAAAGTGGAATTTTGCGACGAAATTCAAATTCCGTCATAAAATTTCGCAATTTTGTGATGGAAAATATTCCGTCTCAAATTCTCTATTTTCTAGTAGTGATCGAGGGGGCTGTGTAACATCCCAATTGAAAATGCCAAAAAAATTTTTTTCTTTTAAAATGAACCGTGATCAGAGTCGAGCATTTCGATTAAACGAGTAACTGAATATTTAGAAGTACATAACCATAGTGTAATCATCCTTATACAGTCATTTGTTGATTCCAAAAAGACAATATCTAAATAGTTCAAAAACTAAAACATATAAGCTCTTCCAATCCGCCTACATCGGCTACTTGCCGCTCTCCTCCACCCTGGATCCTCTGGAATCTGAAGCTACAGCTGAGATCCAATTCCCAATTAGATCTCATGTAACGGTTAACCTTATGCTCAAATAAGTCATATATAGGCAACAAATAGTCATAACAACATAACAGCACATCAATACATAAGCACACAGCAGATGCATGATCAACAATGGACAGAACATAAGCACACAGCAATATGTAAAGCCCCACACTATGTCTGCACATAAACCAGTGCCACAATCTCCCATCGTGTCCTCAGCGCTAGGAAAACCCAACGGCGTTATTAAGACTATAACCCGTAACAAGCTATATGTATGACTGACAACCCACGACAGAGTTTCAGTATATAAACATGTCTACCATATATATGAATATGAGCAGCATAGGTGTTAAGGTTACAATACGCGTCCGTACCTCCGTTGACGATTTCGGGCACTTCGGTAGCGTTGTGGTACGTTTGACGGTGGTACGACAGTGATTTGACAGCGGTGACAGCGGAAACAGCGATTCGTGATTCTGGGTATCCTATAAGGATAATATCACCAGTATGAATATCTAAGACCATAACAGGCATTTTAGGTACAAATTACCATTTTACCCCTAGTTTGACTTTTTGGCGGAATTTTGTGAGGGCTTCGCTGTTTTGACTTTACGCTTTCAAAATTTTTGCTATAATCTTTCCTCTAACATATTTCTAAGATAAATATCACATTTATTCCTAAAACATGATATTTAAACTAACTTGAAAAATTAAAGACTACTCTAGCATTTCTACTATAACTACTGAAAGAACTACCTAACTAAAGACTAGGGACCGAAAACTTACTCAGAGCTTCGCTAGGATTTTTCTCTGGACTCCTCCTTCTTCCTTCTCTCTCAAATTTCGAAAATCTCAAGTGGATTTGGTGTGGAAGTTATGAAAGGAGCAAGGGGTATTTTATAGGGAAAATTTGGTTACTATTCATGCTTTGTCAGACGAAATCTGGACCGTCGGATCGCACTTTTCTGAGGTGGCATGATCTTGGCCTTTCCTTCTCTTTGGCCGACCTCCCCCTCCAAAAGAAGACAAAATAGCTGACCTCATCCTAACTGCATCATCAAGCCTTATCCTCTTGCTTTATCTGATGAATTCCCGGTTCAGTGCCCCGATCACGAGATTCCATAGAAACTTAAAATTCCGGGAACAGCACTCTGAAGATCTTTCCTTCCTCTTTCAAATTATCTAATTTAACTCAGTTTCTGATCCCGCTGAGGACATTCCGTTATCAGCTGAAAATCCTCGGTATTCGTGCCCGGCTACAGAAATAACGTTGTCCGGTGCCAACTTCGAGACAAAAATCCACTGATTAACATTATACTCTGGTTTTTCCCCACTTATCCCCAGATTCCCACAACGGAATTATTTTCTATCGGTTCTCCTTTTGGCTATCTGCTTTAATTATACAAAATATCTTCCTATTCGAATCTCCAAATCACTCCGTCAGTTACAGAAATGACTTCGGAGACCGGCCATCTCGAGATAAAAATTCCCTCGTTCACAATATACCTTGACTTTAGAAACCTAGTTCACAGTTTTCTATGTAAGATTTTATTTCCATCCGTTCTCGTTTATCCTGTCCACTTTTATTATTATTTAATTAATTGCCACATGTCTTAAATCTTATTTTATTATTATTTGCTAAAAAAAATCTCCCTTCATCCTTATCCCTTCATCCGTATTATTATTTATTTTTTTTTCTTTTTGGCCTAAAAAATTTCGGCCACTATATATATATATTTTTTTTTTTTTTTCATTTATTATAATACTCAATTCTCTTATATTCATTTTCCCAACATTTTCCTATTGGTCCATAACTAATTACTTGGATTTAGGCTTTCATAAATTTTTGAAAAATCCTAAACCATTGATCTTTACTTTTTAAGACTGTATCTTAACCATTATTATTTATTTAATTAGTCAAAAATTTCGGTCCTTAATAATTATTATTTATATTTATTTTATTTTTTATGTTTCCTAAATTTCTCTAGTCTTATAAAATTCCTGAAAATTACTTAATTAATCCTTTAATAATTCCTAATAATTTTCTTAATTAGAATTAATTATTTTCTCACAACAATTTCATTAACATTAATGATTTAAGCCCTATGCAAAATATCAAAAGTCATAGAATCAATTTTGATTCTAAAATACTTTTTAATTTTCCTTCTTTTTATTTTCATAGGAAATATTTTATTAAATTGTCTAAATTAAGAATAATATATTTCCTAAATTTTTAATAATTATTCCATGCCTTCTTGAATTTTCCATAATTTTTTTCTTAGTACTTTCCTTTGAAAATAGACTAATTATACTCTATTTTGAGACCATAATCATCATAAATGGACATTTTTATTATGGTAACATAATAGTCCAGATAGTAATTATCCGGGTATTACAGGCTGCTATTGTTCATGATTCTACTTCTACTCTTAAATCTTTAATGTACGCTTAGTTGTTTTTGTATTTGGTTTATTTTGTTATATTTGATTTGGCTTTGGTTGTATTTGTTTTCAAGTGTTGTATCAGTTTGCAGTACATATGTATATATATGGGATTTGATTTTCTCATGTTGCATAAGAATAAGAAGATTCCTACACACACATAAAATGGTGGGACCTACACACACACGTGTGTGTGTGTGGGTCCCACCATTTCATGTGAATGTGACATAAGAAAACATTTTTCCTACAACATGAGAAGTCTCTCTCTCTCTCTCTCTCTCTCTCTCTCTCTATATATATATATATATATATATATATATATATATATATATATATATATCCTTTGAACTAAAAAAAAACTGTTGAGAGGAACTCAACCCAGGCATCTATCGAGTCCACATTCCATGCTTGTCTTTATGTGCTGCTTAAGTGTTTTTCTCCCTAAGAAGCACATAAAGTAAAATAAAAAAAAAAATACCATCAATATTTCTTTTTGTGCTTCTTAGGGAGAAAAGCACATAAAGAAAAACATGGAATATGGATTTGGCATGTATCTAGCTTAGAAACTATGAAGGTATTTCAATTTCCTAGTGATATAAAGGGCAAAGCTTTTATGAAAAATTCAGAATAAATTCCTACTCTCGTTTCCTAAAATTAAATCAATTAAATATGCCAATCGACCTAAATTATTATACCACCAGAACCAATCACGGCTGAACTGATTGTCTGCCCCGGAAGCCGTAAATTACTGAAGGGAAATGAAATTGTGGATTAAATTATTAATATTTTAATAAGATATGTAATTGACTTGAATTAGCCAAGTGTTGATGAAGCTGCAATGGTGAAGGCATTATGGTGTGAAGACTGCCACTGCAATTATGAAATGAGACTGTCTTGTTATATATGAGTATATAAATATAAAGATTAAATTACAGTATTAATAAAGTTGGTATAAATAAATGAAAAAGGGTGTGTCCGGCCCTTGATGAATGTGGGTCAACGGCATGTCACATATGCATTGGTGGGTGGGGCGTGACCACAATTCCACCATCACAAGCACCCCACTTTGTGAGCGTGACATGGCCCACTGACCCCCCCTTTCTCCCTTTCGCTTTCGGTGCCCGTGAAATAAAGGAATCACATTCATTTTTAAACACACTTAATCATTAATTAACTACTTAACTGCATTGGATGCAATATTGATTAATGATCAGTTTCTTAGTATTATGAAACTACTAGTAGTACATATTAATTATGATGTTAGAGAACAAAATTGAAGCGAATAATAGATCCGAGGGGAGGAGGAGATTCTGTCTTTAATTTAAACAGATCCCGTCCTCAGGCAGATCTTAATTTGCATCCACGCACTACTATGATATGTGTTTTTGGCTCATAATTAATTAAAAGGGGAAGCAGAGATGAAAAAGGATTGAAATCTAGGCATGATCTTCTTGTTGCTTGACTCGTATGGCAGACATAAAAAACAAAAGCAAAAGCAAAAGCAATGCACATGCAGAATTAGGTGATTGTCGTGCATGAAGTGGGAAAAAGCCAGCCCCAAGACAGGAGTTGGATTTTAATGACACACAGAAGAATCTAAGTTTCAGTCTTGTGTCACCCGGGAATATCTCTCCACTTCAGGGGGCCCGTCTCTAATGTCATCAGCAACATCCCATGTTTCCAAAGTTTTCAAGCTGTTACCCCCTCCTCCACTTAAAACATAGCTCATCCTTCCATTTATTTTTAATATAACATATGATTAAATTAATAAAATTAGTTAATATAATATATATTTTTTAAAATACTTTAATTACCTTCTTTAATAATGCATAAAAAATCTTTTAAAACATTGGATGCTACTAAGAAATATTTGAGGGGTTTAAATGTTATTTTGAAAAATAAAATGGAACACCCTCCCAATTTACACTTAAACTGGTGTAATTTTGGGTATGGGAGAGGCCAGAGATGGGAGGCGCAAAGGAGAGAAGCTGGACAAGGGTTATGGGCTGCTTAATACCTTTCCCACATAGAATCAACTCTCAAATCTTATTTTGTTTTCACAGATGATTTTTATCTTTTAAAAAAGGTTTTCAAAACTCTCCTATTTTAAAATTTCGAGTGAAACAATGTATTATTGAAATCTAAAATTAACGATTATTATGAGGCAGAAACATATTTAAAAACAACATTTAGATGATAGATACTATGAGTGGATGGAATATTTGTTATAAGTTCTTTTTTATTATCATATACATGTCAGAAAGTTCGAAATTTTGTCGATGATATGATATATAATATGAGTAAAATGGAAACATTTTAAAATTTTAATAAGGTTTAAAAAGTTTTAAAGTTGTGACTCCCTCATCAACTTAAAAATAGTTTATCCTTCCTTTTATTTTCAATATAAGACATATTTTACCGATTTTTAATATAAGATATATTTATATAATTTGATTAAATTAAAAAAATTAGTTGGTATAATATATATTTTCTAAAATATTCTATTCACTTTCATAAATTTCTCCATTCTCTTCCCTCCATAATTAATATTGAGGAAGCATCAATAGAGGTAAATTAAAAAAAATGATAAATATGAAAATTTTATTATATATTTATGATCAAAATCAATTTCCCAAACATGTTTTATATTAAAAATTGATAAAATATTTTCCTACTTTGATTAAATTAAGAATTTTTATTAAATTAGTTAATATGAAATTCTTTTCAAATACACTATATATAATCTATTTCTTACTTAATTATTGTTACCAATAGAAATAAATTAGAAAAATATTAATAAATATGATAAATAATTTTTACATCACCTTCTCAAATAGCTTAGGCTATGAATCCTATAAAAACTGAAAAATAGCTTAGGCCTCCATTTAATTAATTCCATCCTCAGGCAGCTATATACAATCTTAAGTTGCATCCACTACTATGATATGTGTTTTTGGCTCATAATTAAAAACGGAAACATCAGTGCACGCAGAGATGAAAAAGGATTGGATTCTATGCATGATTTTCTTCTTGTTTAACTCGTATGGCAGACATTAATGTTGATTCCAAAATAAAAATAAAAATACAAGCCGGCCCCAAGACAGGAGCTGTATTTCAATCATACACAGAGGAATCTAAGTTCATTATTGTTGTGCCACTTCACGGGGCCAGTCTCTCATTTCATCAACAACATCCCATGTTTAAAATGTTTTAAAGCTGCAGTCACTCCCTTCCTCGTACACTTAAAACAAAGTTGATCCTTCTTTTTATTTTTAATATATTATATATTTATTTATTTAATTTAATTTAATTAATAAAACTATTTAATATAATATATACTTTTTAAAAAACTTTAGTTTTTTTTAATTTTTTTATTATCCTTTTTTTTTTTTAACATATAGATTAAAAATCTAAATATCAGTGTTGTGTCCGCCTGGAATCTCTCTCCACTTTCTGGGACCCATCTCTAAAGTCATGAGCGACATCCCACGTTGGCAATCTATCTACTGACAGGGTTGAGGAATGAGGACCAATCTACCTGACAAAGTTATTGTATAGGACATGTGGGTATCGCAAATTTAGGATTCTCATTGCCAATTAAAAACATTTTAGAGGATTAGCGTTGTAACTTGGAAAATGATTTAGGGTGCTGAATATGATAAAACTAAATTTAAGATATAGAATATCAATAAAAAAAAAAAGTTTAAGGTGCATCTTGTCAGGTATTAAGCCCTCTTGAAAAGTTATTTTATACTACATAATCAGGCGGATCTTGAGATAGAGATTTGAGGGCCAAATGTATACATTTTTAGGATAAATCTATATATTTTTTTACCAAATATATATATATATATATATATATATATATATATATATATAAAATCCTATTTCATTAAAAAAAACTCACATATTTTTTTTTGGGGACCACAACCCCTTGTCACTATTAAGCTCCGCCACTGTACATGATGCATGAAAAAATATTTTCAAACATTGGATACTACTAAGAAAAATATTTGAGGGGTTTAAATGTTATTTTGAAAAATTAAATGGAACATCCTCCCAATTCACACCTAAACCGGTCTAGTTTTGGGTATGAGAGGCCAATGATGAGAGCCGCCAGAGAGGGAGGTTGGATGCTCTTGGAAAAAGATTCTCTCATTGGATTTTTTCTCCTCTTCCCTCGTTAGCCCATCTGGGCCGTTGATTGAGAAGGAGAGAGAAAAATTAAAATAGTATTATATTAATTGGACGGATATGATTTAGAAATTATGAGAAAAATATGATGAGAGAAATCGAACCCGGACGCTCTTATGAGTGAGTGTTATGGGTGTCCCACTGTCAAATCCTATTTTATTTTCAAAGATCTTTTTCTCTTTTAAAAAAGGTTTTCAAAACTCTCTTATTTTAAAATTTCGAGCGAAACAATGTATTATTGAAATCTAAAATTGACGGTTATTATGAGGCAGAAACATATTTTAAAACAACACATTTAGATGATAGATAAATGAGTGAATGGAATATTTGTTATAGGTTCTTTTTTATTATTATATTCATGTCAGTAAGTACGAAATTTTGTAAATGACATGATATTTTTTTTTGCTCGAAGAAGAACTTCCATTACCACATCAGCAAGAAACAAACTAGTCTGGTACAGATGGATATAATCTAACACAGCATAATAACAGGTAAACATGAATAAAACATGGCCCAGAAAGGACACGGGCTCCTCCCAAAAGCAAACAACAAACATAACAATTAACTAAAGTCGTCATCCTCCCGAGAATGGTCATCAGAGTTAACATTCATGGAAGAAAAAGTCTGCTGAGCATCCGAAATTAGAAGGGACATTAAGGAGGGTGTTGGTTGAGAAACCCACCCAATTTAGACACACTCCCTTATAAGCGGTTGTTGCAAGGTGATTAGCAACACGGTTACTTCCACGCGGAGTAAATAAAAGAAAAAACCCAGCTTTGGAGGGCAGTAGACTAATTATATCATGAATGATACTTCTACAGTGCCAATCATGAGAGGAGGGCGATTTATCAGCAACACAATTGATCAAAAGTAGGCAATCTTATTCAAAAACAGCCTTATCAATCCCCAAATCCTGAGCAATCAAGAGAGCTCTCCTAAGTGCTAGAGCTTCTGTCATAAAGGTTTAGATAGACTTCAGTTTATCCACAAAACCCCATTTAAAGATCCCAAACTTATCTCTACAGATCACACCTATAGCAGCCCCCTTACTCACTCCCTGAAAAGCACCATCACAATTGATCTTTACATAATCAGATTGGGGAGGTGACCAAGATACCGAACAACAAGAGCCTCTATCATTTCTAACAGGGTCTAACCTTGGATTTATGGAGCAAGTCATATATTCAGCAACACTCTTTCGTGACAATTCTAGGACCATATACGGGCTTGGGTCAGTAAAGTTAAAAACTCTTTCATTTCTTTGCTTCCATATGATATATAGTATGAGTAAAATAGAAACACTTTAAAATTCTAGTTAGGTTTGAAAAGTTTGAAAATGATATGATATATAGTAGTATGAGTAAAATAGAAACATTTTAAAATTCTAGTTAGGTTTGAAAAGTTTTAAATTTGTTACTCCCTTGTCAACTTAAAAATAGTTTATCCTTCATTTTATTTTTAATATAAGACATATTTCACCAATTTTTAATATAAGATATATTTATATAATTTGATTAAATAAAAAAATTAGTTAATATAAAATATATTTTTTAAAATATTCTAGTCACCTTCTTAAATTTTTCCCTTCTCTTCCTTCCTTGATTAATATTGAGGAAGTATCAATAGAGACAAATTTAAAAAAATTGACAAATATGAAATTTTATTATATATTTATGATTAAAATCAACTTCTTAAATATGTCTTATATTAAAGACTGAGGAAGTATTTTCCTATTTTGATTAAATTAAGATTGTTTATTAAATTAGCTAATATGAAATTCTTTTCAAATACACTATAATCTATCTCTTACTTAATGATTGTTAAAAGAGTATCAATAGAAATAAATTAAAAAATATTAATAAATATGATAAATAATTTTTACATCACCTTCTCAAATAGCTTAGGTTATGAATCCTATAAAATCTGAAAAATAACTTATCAAACTAAGGAGAGATTTGCTGTTGCGGTCTTGCCAACCAGCCGCCCCCTCTGGTCTTCTCTTTTTTCTCTCTCTCCCCTGCCCCTTATTTTATTACCAACCAATAGACACACAAGAGTCCAGCTTCAATGCCTCCAAGATCCAACAAATACGACAGCTTCACCATCTACACTCTTTTTTTTTTTTTTTTAATATTATCCAACGTCACCTCCCACTTAATCTTCTCATCACTCTCCACGTCAACAGTTTTACTGTACTTTTAGGCTTTAGGCTTTGTTTGGGAGTTCTATTTTAAAGGGAAAGGAAAAGAAAGGAAGGGTTTTGATAATCCTTTTCCTTGTTTGGGTGTTTTAAAAATAAGAGGGGAGAGAATTAGGGATTTTTACAAATCCCCCAAAACCCTTCTTCTTCAAAAAAATAAAGTTCCCCCAATATGGGGGCTTTTAAGAGGGAGAATTGATAAATTATTTTTTATCTTCATTCAAATAAAACACTCTCATTATTTCTGATTTCTTTTTTCTTTTCTATCGCTGGAATGCACATGAAAATATTTTTTAGAGAGAGAAATACTTTTTAGGGCAAAATATTTTTAAAGAGAAAAAATAATTTTTGTAGGGGAAAATATTTTTAGAGAGAGAAAATATTTTTAAAATTTATTTGTAAAGTATAATAATTATATTAATTTTCAAAAAAAATGACAAAATGGTAAAAATAACTCATTAATCTTCATCTTCTTTCATTTCCATTTTTTTAACTCCCAAATAAGTGGAGGAATTATCTTCCATTTTCCTTTCTTCTCATTCCCTCCAAACTCTCTGCATCTCTTTCCTTTCCTTCTCCTCTAAACTTCCAAACAAAGCCTTAATTGTCACCACAAAAATTTAGCATTTTTAATTAATTTTTTTAAAAAGATCTGACAATTAAGATAAGAAAAGTAAAAGAGGAAGTGGGGATGCCGATAAAGAAAACAAAAAAGAAGAATCCAAAGTCTCATATCGCAACCTTGCTATTCCTGAGTCCCCGGGGAATCATCAACAGCACTCTTAATTCTTGTCTTTTTCTTTCACCCCACCTAGTATTCTTATTTATAATTATTAGTAGTATCATAAAATCCCACAAAAAAATTCTTTTATTATTTTTGAAGAATTATCATAGCAGTGCTCGATATTTTTTTTTTTAAAAAAAAATCATATATAGCAGTATGTCAGTAACCTCTCCAAAACCCACAGTCACGCTAATATATATTTCATTAATTATAATTTTTTTAAATTGCCAGCAAACTTGATCTAGTTACTGAAGAGGTTGACTCGTTGATGCAGTTGGTAAAAAAATTGTGACTTTGAATCCTAATGAACATTGTTGGTATGAACATCCAAAGCATTGTTGGATGATAAAAAAGGGTTGAGAAACAAAACCACCTATAAACTTTTCTTAGACGTGCGACTGGGACAGTAAATTTTAGCAAAAATTGCACCTGGATCTTAGGTAAAGTAAAATATGATAAAATGATAACTTGAGATTTAAATATTGCAGTGAAGTACCTAACACTTTTTTACAATATTTTTCATATGAGAAAATACAAAATACCCCCATTGCCGATGTTGACATGTAATACCCCAGATTATTATTATTGTTGTTATTAATAATAATAATAAAAAAAATAATAATAATGGTAGTAGTAATAATAAAAATATAATAATAATAATAATAATGATAATGATAATGATAATAATAATAATTGTATAGTACTATCTAATTTGATTAGTTTAGATATATTTAATTCTATTAAATTTATATTGATTGATAGAATTTAATAATATTTTTTTATGATTTTTTTTTTTATAAAACAAACAAATACTTATCTTTATCTAAAATAGAATTTTCCTTTTTAAAAAAAAAACTGTACTATCCATCAAAATAAAATTATTCAAATTTGTATCTTATATGATTGTAACCGCAAGGATATTTTATGAATATAAGAACATATCTTATGTGCGATATAATTTTTTTAAAATACTTGTACTATTTATCGATATAAAAATATTTAAATTTGTATATATCTTGTATAATAATAACAAATATTTTTGTTCAACCAAGCTATTATATAAATATAAGAATATAATGGGCAGATTCATTTTTCTATTCCGTGAAAAAAAAAAAACCTTTCCATGTTATGGGTTTACCTATTTCATCTTTGAATAACATATTAAATCACAGAGTAAATGTTGTTGGTTTTTATTTATTTATTAATTGTCAATAGCTAAAAAGCCTAGAGCCCAGCCCATAGCTAAAACCCTAGAAGTCTAATTATAAGTTAGGTTTAACCGCCTAACTTTAGTCATCCCTCATTAGCTCTCTCTCTGAAAAATTTTTTACGGCAGAATTTCTCTTCTAGAAGCCTAGCAAACACGGAGACCAGATAATCCTAATCCCTAGAGTAATGTTGATAGCATTAGAACGTTGATTGGAATTAATTGATTGTAATCCTAATCCCTTAAGTCCCAACTTTTCTTCTATGCGTCCCTACAACCTTTTAATGTATATAATTTAGTTTCCTTCCTTTTTCATTTATCTTCATAACATTATTTTCATACTTGTTTCGTTACTTATCGTTATGTTTTGAATTAATAAGACGTAGCTGTCAACAATTATTTCTCTCTCTTGGGTTACACTTAGGGGCGACATGTTTGGGTTTGCCTTCGGGTAGATTGATTATTTCCAGAACCAATAGGTCCTTGCATGGATGCTGGCCGTACAGTTAATGGGTTTATTTCTAGAGAAACCGAAAAAAATTTCTGTTCAGATGCAACATAGGCCTTAGGGTAATAATAATACTAATAATAAATAAAATAAAAAACTGCTTGAAATCGTTGGATTGGAAATTTCTTGGAATAATCAGTGTAATTGCCCAATGGGATATGTGTTATGAATTTCTTTGTGGCACTCGTTTGTGATTTACAAATCTCCTATCGTGATGTTGAGAACAAAATTAAAGGACAAGTGGTTAGTTATATGGTGACCGCCATCAATGTCGCACGAATTCTTCGATATTTATGTTACTTGTGTCGGCCAACTCTAATCAAAGACTTTAATGTGGTTATGTCAATTATATTACTATGTGGTTATTTCAATTATATTAAGTGACGTCCATTCATCATTATAAATATTAGATTTCTGATAGTATTTTGTATAAGAACTTGGCAAGCTTTTGAAGGAAAGGAAAAACAATAGTTTCGGGTTTGACCAATTGTTGTGGGCATTGGCAAGTAAATACCTATAGGTTTAGTGCTTATGTTGTAGATGGGGATAAATTGTTCTTCGCCAAAATGTCAATTTTTCTTTATTAAAAAATCCAATTTGGGCACTATAGTGTATAGAAATAATTTAGGAATTTTATTATGAGCATATTTAAAATAATTAAGCAGTGGGAGGATAACTTTGGGACGGTACCTTCTAAAGTGATGAACACACTTTTAAGACTTTATGCCTTCGAAAATTTATTTGATGTGAACCGATATATCCGTTCTTCCCAAAGTGGTGTCTGGCAGGGTTTCCCGGGGCACTAGTAGCAACTTTGGGAAAAGGTGTGCATACTAGGAAGAAATTACGATATGGCCAAATTATGATGATTTGTGACTGGCAGGGTTTCGCGGGTCACAGGGTAGACTGGCAGGGTTTCTCGGGCCTACCATGGTTCTCTTTCCATTAAACAGACTGGCAGGGTTTCCCGGGTCTAAATAAATATGTTATTTTATTTTTCAATTAATTTATTTTTATTATTTTATTTTATGTTGGAATTGATTTATTTTACAATTATTTAATTTTATTTCGTAATTAATTTATCTTATTTTATAATTATTTTATATTGGAATTAAATTAAATTATTTTATGATTAATTTATTTTATTTTATAATTTATTTATTTTATTTTAATTCATATCAAATTTATTTATCTATCTACTTATTTTTGTTCTATTTTATTTCATTTTATCCTTAATTAATTAGGATTACTAGCGTTTGTTGATGTGTGTATTCTTGGGCTGCGATGATCCTTCGGGGGAGCAGAGTTTCAGTGAACAGGTTTCAAAAATTGGGGCTAGCCGTGAGAAGTGAGGATGACGGACAATAAACTCTAGTTATCTACTTTCATTTATTTTCTTTAATTTTATTTTTCGAAATAAACATTTTGTTTAAGTTTAGAATTATTTCCTGTAATAAGAAGCCTTGCACTTGTTCCATACAAGTGCGGCGGTGACACCTTTCGAATGTTGATTATTTTGGATTTCTATTATTATTTATGAAAACCATTGGAATATTTATGTTATTTGAATTTTAGAAATCCGGGGTGTTACATGACAAGTTGATGAGCATGTTTTGATAAGTCCATGAACCTGTTTTGACAAATCCACTAAGCATGTTTTGACAAATCCATGTATTTGTATTGACAAGTCTATGAGCCTCTATAAATGCATTTGTGTCTTTTCTTATATGAAAAATATTGAAAAAAAGTCTTACTAGACTTCCTCACAAATTTGAGATTTTGAAGAACCATTTTATTGTTTTTCCCCTTATTAGGAACCTAGATGCAATTTTCCCTAAATTTTACTTAGTTGCAAAAATGCTCACAAACTTTTCAAAATGGGGGAAAAATGTCACTTCCATTAACTAGTACAAACTTTTGTTAGGATGAGCCCACATTACTATTTTTTAATAATTATTTAAAGGATCAAGGAGCAAAAATATCTATGAATTTTTTCCAAATGTGCGACTAGCACCATAACTTTTATTGGGTGTAAAACTACACATTAAACTTTTAAGTAGACTTTTGGTGACTGTTTATGTAAAAAGGACGCTCAATATGTCAAAATTTCCCCACGTAATTACAAAAATACTGCCGCTTTTATTTTTTACTTTCTTTTTTAAAAATTGACCTTTTTAAGGAAGTAAAATATATATTTTTTAGTAGTGTCAAACGCTATTTTAAATAAGCACGGAAGGGTTTTCCTCTAAGGAGGTCATGAATGGTTAGGACGTGGTGGCACTGGGGGAGGAGAGGAAGGCGATGAAGTTAGAGATGATGACTCGCCAGGAGGGCAGTGAACTTAACATACCAGATGAGGTGGACAAAGATTTTGCCAGTAAGGAGAAGGCCTTTATGGTAATGGAACTTGAAGTTTTGGGTTGATCGGGAGAGAGATTTGGCGGCTTAGATAAAATGGACGAGAGAAATAAAGAGGAGCAGTAGGATAATGAGCTTGTTTGGTTCTTTTTTTTTTTTAAGCTAAAGTTAAGAAAAGAGTTTTTTTTTTAAACAATTAAAAACTTATTGATAATTATATAAATTTTTTAGTTTAAAAGTTACTTAAAAGTGTAAATTAAAATTAAGTTGTTTGGAAAATTTTTTGTCATAAACACTTTTTCCAATACAAATTATGATAAAAGGTGTATTATAAAATAATCTTTAAACTATCAATATATTCATAAAATAAAAATATTAAGAATTGGGTATACATACATATTAATATATTCTCATCGAAGTTATGAATGGGGTATGACGCTGGAGAAGTTGTTGCTGGTTAAGTCTAGAGGTTAGGAAGATCCAATAAGGTTGGTGGCAAAGCACTGATGAGGAGGTTTTGGGCGAGATCGACATGAATGAGGTTGTGACAAAGAGATATTTTCAATGGGAGAGCGTTGTTAATGGAGTTATTGTAGAGAATGAGGGTGGTGAGGTTGTAGAGAATTGAAGCAGGGAATGGACCTACAATGTTGGATCTTGAGAGGTTGAGGTCCGTGATAGAGGTGTTGGTAGGGTCACAGGTGATGCCGGACCATAAGCAAGGTTGGCGTCGTTGTCGTTCCAGGAGGAGAGGGAGGAGTTAGGATTGATCATGGAGAGCACGAATTTGTAAAGGGAGAGACATCCTAGTTGAGAGAGATGACAGTGGGAGGAGGGAAGAGAAATTAGAGTAGCAATCAAAAGCTAATAAGAGTTCTTTTTTTAAAAAAAGATCCTCTTAGAAGCTTTTGGCTTTGGGCTATTTTCTTCACTGTAAAAAAAATAAAAATTCTTTATTATAAGAACTTTTGTAAAAACTTGTTTAACCTATTTTCAAAAAGATAAGTCAAAAAAGGGCAATTGTACAGAAAAAATACCCTAATTAAATAATTAATTACCAAAGTGCCAATGCCTGGAAATTATTAACCTATTTGCCCTTTTTTAATCGATTACATGATAGGCATGTAAATGATTAAATCGAGCGGATTTGTTTTTTTTTTTTTAAGTTATGTAATCGATTAAAATATATAGCTTAATCAATTATATCACATCAGATCAGTTTTTTAATCCCAAAAGTTTAAATATTAAATTCAAATTCTGAAAAATAAAAAAATATATAAAATAAAATATTTTCAAAATAAGTCTATGAAAAATAAGGAGGGATTATAGCAAAGTGGTTACGAAGAATTTGAAACTATGTTATCAGTATGATAAGATATAATGAAGAAATCTAGAATTAAATATCTCATAATATTAAATTTGGAAATCTAATGTGTGTGTATTTCATCCCTCCTTACTTTCATATACTTATTTTGAAAATATTTCATATACCTGGACGCATTGTAATCCTCAAAATAAATTTTTATTTTATTTTTTATAAAAATATTATATATATATATACACACACATATATTAGATTTCCAAAGAATTTAATATTACGGGATATTTAATTATAGATTTCTTCCTAATATCTTGCCGTACTAATAGTATAGTTTGAAATTCTTCATAACCACTTTGCTATAATCTCTCCTTATTTTTCATATACTTATTTTGAAAATATTTTATTTTATATATTTTTTTTATTTTTCAAAATTTGAATTTAATATTTAAACTTTTGAGGATTAAAAAATTGATCTGGCGTGATGTAATCAATTAAGCTATGTAGCTTAATCGATTACATAACTCGAAAACTAAAAAGACAAATCCGCATGTCTGACATGTAATCAATTAAACTGTTTAATTGATTAAATATGACATGTAATCGATTAAAGAGGGACAAATGAGTTAATAGTTTTCAGGTAGTGACATTTTGGTAATTAATTATTTAATTAGGATTTTTTCGTACAACTGCCTCAAAAAAGAGAAGATGAGGGACATTTTGTCATTTCATTTTGATTTTTTAACAAGATAAATTAGATACTCACGTTTATTTATGAGGTTCACATTCCATACCTTTCTTTTACATACTCATCCCTATAATTAGAGGGATAGGTCATTTTTTTAATTATTTTATTTATTTAGATTAAATTATATATTACATCATGAATTTTTTTTACATCAAGTATATTAAATTAAATAATTTTTATTCTTGTATTTAGAAATATTTTTATTGTAATACAAATATCCTAAAAATTAACTAATTTGAGATACTAAGAGTAAAAAAAATTTCAAAATGTAACATATAATTTAATCTAAATAAATAAATAAAAATACCTCATCCCTATTATTGGAAAGATAGATATAAAAGAGCATGGAAGGGAGAAATATAGAACGTGAACTGTTTGAGCATCTATCTATTTTTATAGTATTATGACGCAGACGCAACTTTGTCTAAAAGTCAAATTGTATCTTTTTTCTTTTTTGAGAAAAATGGAAGTGAATAGATTCCTGATTCCTGATTCCTGATTCCACAGCGAATTTACCTACTGTGGGAATGGACATCAAGCCCCCCGCGTAGTGGGACGAAAACGAAGAAGTGATCTTTCTGATTTGGTCTTTTTCCTTAGAAACTGCTCCGCCCCACTTAACCACGAAACTTGTCATTCAAGAATCTCCCTCCCCGCACGATACTCCCACCTTGTTAGCGTATTAACATAGGGGTCTGAGTGCATAGTATCCTCAACCCTATATATTCTTGACATCTCCCTTCAAATTCTTTCTCCATCCAACGCACGCCTCTGAGTTTCCTCCATGGAGCTCAACAGCACGCCGGTTTTTCTCGGCTTTCACATGCCTGCTGAGTGGGAACCCCACTCTCAATGTTGGATTGGTTGGCCTGTAAGTATATCTACTCTCTCCTCTAATCAGAACCAACCTATGAATCGCATGCCGCCTTACTTTTGGTGCCGTCCTTCGATTTGATGGATTTCATCTTTCTCCCTTTACACTGGGCTTATACTCCTT
The DNA here is from genome assembly GCA_037074495.1 of Acacia confusa. Lineage (NCBI taxonomy): Eukaryota > Viridiplantae > Streptophyta > Magnoliopsida > Fabales > Fabaceae > Acacia > Acacia confusa. The sequence continues at coordinate 45,256,050 of CM073505.1, read as the reverse complement.
CATGTGACACCCTAATTTTCTGCTCCAACTCGATCTTCTCGCTGAACTTTGACTAGTTTTTTTCTTTTCCTTTTGGATCTGACCCGGTAGTAATTGTTGTAGTATTCAGGATCAATGGCACGCTTTCCTCAAAATACTCAGTTCTTGTATATGATCAATGCCATACTAATCCTCAAAATATTCACTCCTCTTGTAGCCACGAAATCCCTTTTGTTTTCTCCGCGCCATTTTGAGCCAGTGTGATTTTGAATAACAGGAACGCCCCGATAATTGGAGAGACAATGCTGTTCCCTCCCAACATGTATTTGCCAGGGTAGCATCTGCTATCTCTAAGTTTGAGCCTGTCACTGTTTGTGCGAGCCCTGCCCAGGTTCGTTAAAGATGTTAGGCGTTGATAACTTTACTCAGAATTCGTAAAAAATGATTTAAGCTATTGTTGAATTTGGTTCTATTCTCGTATTCTCAGTGGAAGAATGCACGAAGTCTGCTACCTTCCAATGTCAGGGTCGTCGAGATGAGCCTCAATGATTCTTGGTTTCGTGACACTGGGCCCACAGTGAGTTTCTCTCTCATGCTTAATACGTAGCTGCTTCGATAAACCTTGTCTGAATATATAAATGTAGAAACTACGCCTATTACTTTACGTTTACTTTTCTGCTTTTTTCCCTGTCCATAGTTTGTTGTGAGAAGAAATCCCTCAAAGTCTGATACAGAGCCGAAGATCGCAGGAATTGATTGGGTTTTTAACTGCTGGGGAGGTGAGCAAACAGACATCCAGTGATTATTGTTTTTCCATTATTTTAACCTTGTTTGTTTGACGACTGATATAAGGATTGTCAGATGTTTTATAAGATGAATCATAAAAGGAAGTGATTGTTAGGTTTTTGTTTATTTGTTGTTTACAGGCAAATTTTGGGAAGTAAAGCTTACTGTCATCTTGCTTTTGGGTTCTTTGACTAATAATTTTTAACTTGTGATTGGGTGGTTTAATTAATAATAAATTCTCCTTTAGTTCATATTTATCATATAGTTATTTGGCTTCTTTTACCTGATAAATTTTGAAAATTGTCTAGGTTTAGGTGACGGCTGTTATAGTGACTGGAGTCTTGACGTCCTAGTTGCAAAGAAGGTTTGTGTAATTAGATATCTTACTATTCGTTTAAGTGAAAATAAATTTTCTGTACAATATGCTTATTTGATTACCCTATCATCATATGTTTGCTAGATTCTGGAAATTGAGATGATTCCTAGATTTCCCCAGACAATTGTTCTTGAAGGTGGAAGCATCCATGTGGACGGAGAAGGTAAGAGTTATTTTGTCATGCCACAATATTTTTCTCTAGTTTGGACTTTGGAGAAGCATGAAAGCAGAATTTCTACTGAATGCTTGTTTGTTGACAACGAAACATCTATTGAAAATTTGGTTTTAGTTTTGGCTTATTCATGATCAAGAATAAGTGGCCACATTTCTGATTATTTTCTTTAGTCAGTCAGTAGTCACTATGTCTACTTAATTGTTTTATTTCAGTCTTTCCTGGTTACATATGATTTGATTTACTTCTTTAATTTGGATCCCCCTTCTGAATGTAATATGCCATTTGCTTATTAATTTGATGATTCTGCTGTTTACGACAGTGCTTTCTTTTACTTCAGGGACTTGTCTTGCCACTGAGGAATGTCTCTTGAACAAAAACAGGAACCCAAGCTTGAGTAAAATCCAGATAGAGGATGAACTTAAAGCATATCTGGGAGTCAGAAAGGTTATATGGTTGCCACGTGGACTGTATGGTATATCAACTTAATCGTTTAGATTTAAGAGCTTTTGTTTTTCTTTGAATTGATAGGATTTTTCTTTGGCTGCTTAATTTCAGTCATTGAAAATTTTTATAAGGGCCATATAGGTATGCCTTGCAATGTGAAATATAGAAAAAGCCAATGTAGGATATGGAAACTGCACAGCTTTCCAATAAAGCCTATTCAGAAAGGAGTACGATGAATGAGTTGTACAAGCACTCTATGCTACTTATTAAGTGTAATAAAGAGTAGAATCTTCTTGTACTCGGAGTGTTCTGTGCAGTTATTGATGTTAACCAACTTTTTATGTACGGGTTACGACATTAATCAACTTTGACTTCACTTTAACCTCATTAATAAAGAACAAAATTTAGAGTACTGAAATGTAGCATAATATTTCTGTAGTTAGTCTTGTACCATGACATCATTTACTATAGAAATTCTTGAAGTTACGGCGTTGAACTTACAGTATATTTGTTTACGAACTCCTTTTTCTGAACTTCAGAGTGAAACTAAAGTAAAGCAAAACCAACACATTAGAAATTTGTGAAGTCTCTGATTCTTTCCTGAGCTCTGGAGCTTATTTTTAGAAAGAATATTTGAAACCATAAAGTTCTGGGTGATAATTTTCATTTGTTGTGATCCTTTGTTGGAGATTGTGACTTCTTCTACATAAATATCAGTGGTTTGTCCCCTAACTACTAGTCAAATTTCATCTTTTTGCATCCATTTCTCTTTGCTTGATTGATGGATAATTTTGGCGTTGAGTTGGAGGTTTGTCTCTTTTCCTTCCCTATTTATGCAATCAATTTCCCTCCAATAAAAATTGAATTCAGAGTTCAAATTCTCTGAAATTCCTGAGACTTATTAGAAATCAGGGAATCCTTCTGTACTTAATTTCATGGATGCTACAAATTAAATTTTGCTTTCTTTAAACCTCAGCATCAATTGTTATATTCACTTTCAAGAGTGCAGGTTGATCCAAATGGTTCTAAATGATTAGGCTGGTATATATACTTCTAGAAAGATGGCCAACTTAGGAGTTTTAGACACTTATATATGCCTGATCCTGATATATCTTGATACATAAATGTTAAAATTGGTAATTATCCTTGGTCCATAGATGTTAACCAAATTTTTTTTTATTGGTTTGATACAGGGGATGATGATACTAATGGTCATATCGACAACATGTGCTGTTTTGCAAGGCCTGGTGTGGTTCTTCTGTCTTGGACTGATGATGATACTGATCCGCAGTATGAAAGATCTGTAGAGGCATATTCTTTGCTTTCAAGTGAAACAGATGCGAATGGTAGGAAATTTGAAATAATTAAACTCCATGTACCTGGCCCACTCTATATGACAGAGGAAGAGGCTGCGGGGGTCGTTGAGGCAAGTATCCAAGTTTTCATATCTTGCTTTTTTATTGAAAGTCTTCTTTGATCACAACTCAACTCAACTCAAATGAAAAAGAAAATGTTTATCTGTATTATATAATTTCGTCCATCACTTATGGACATAATTGCTAAAGTTCGTTTACCGACCCCTATTACCTGTGTAGTGTAGCTTTCATTGATTCAGTGTATGGGTTTCTTCTGTATAATTAGCGGTTTGATGTCATTCTCAACCATCTGACAATCTGATTTTCCTATATATTGGTTAGTTCTGACATTAGAATGTCCTTTATCTTGGTTGTTTGCCTGTTGATTTCAAAGATGCTACTAATTTAATATATTGGGATGGTGAGTTGCGATTTGCAAGGTATACAGACTTTCAGAATTGAGCTTGCTTAGAATTTTGAATTTTCTGCGTCTATCTTACTCGTGAAGAGATTCCAATGATGAATTCACCAACATAAGTCTTAATTAGCTTGTGTTCTGCATAATGTCATATCTGTTGATTAGGCAGTATTCTTATGGAATTTGTCTCTGCTCATGAGGGAAGGTAAGAGCTTTAGTTTCAACCTTTGATTAAAATCTATTTACCTACAGCATTATGCTAATACTATTTTGATACGATAAGACCAGACCAGTAAAATAAAAAATTTCTATTCTTTTAACGTTAGTTCCCCCTGTCTCCTCATGGCTCCTGGCTACCAAGCAAATAACAATGCCACGCAATTCCTATTCTTCCTAGGGCCATAGGCAAGAAACATTCGGTTAAATCAGATGGGACTAACTCAGATAATAAGGGTGGGGACAGATATAGTAGTGGCTGAGATTTCAAACCCTCCTAATGTAACTGAAGAGCAGAACTCCCATAAAAAACCATCAAACTCACAATGGCTCAACCTCGTTCAATGTTGTGTCAGTCAACCCCAGATAAGAACACTGCTGCACCTTCTCTTGACCCTAAAGCCTAGATCAATCATGAGTCTCTCCTTTGTGGCCTCTCCGCTCTCCAGTCCAAGAGAAACACAGGCTATCCTGACGAAAGGACACAAGCTGTGACACACACACACTGATTGGGAAATTGATGTTAAGTACCTCTTGCCGGATAAATAATTTTATCTTTAAATTCGAAATAAAATTAGAATGTTTTTGATTCACAACCACATGGAATTAGCCTCATTACTGGTCAGCTAATTAAGGCACACTTGTGGAAGAGCATTTCAGGTATAAATTGTCTGCAGAAAATCTAAGGTGACATGAACAAAACAATTGCAAGTAATTTTGAACATTATTAATGAAGTACTTTACAATTGATTCCTATGACTTGCCTATAACTGTGATAAGGTAATAATGTCCATGCATATCTCATTAAGCTAATGCTGAAATTTTGAATTCACATCAACGACCAATGCTTTATTTAATCAAGCATGAAGCATTACGATTGATACACTACTATCTCTTGATGATTTGATCATGGAATCAGACAGACTAAACCTCCACTGTAACGCTCTCAGTTGTTGTACCTGTTTTACAGGATGGGGAGGCCAAACCCAGACTTCCAGGTACAAGACTTGCTGCTAGTTATGTAAACTTCTATATTGCAAACGGAGCTGTCATTTTTCCACAGTTTGGAGATGAAAAATGGGACCATGAAGCTCTGCAAGTCCTATCTAAGGCCTTTCCTCACCACGAAGTAAGAAGTTATTGTTAAAATGCTTTTGGGTTGACATAATTTATCTTCTTTTTTTTTTGAAAAAAAATACAAAGGGAAAGGAACAAGCTGAGCAAGAAACCTAAGAACTAAAAGCAAAGGCAGTATGCCCATTTTAAAGTCAAGAGGAACCCATTATGTTAATCCTTGCAAAGTCATAAAATAACCCATTATGCAGATAAAGAGAGCAGTAAAGTCCCACCTTTTCTTGATAAAAAAAAAAAAAGGCCCCACCTTTTGTGGAATTAAGGAATTTACATAGAGGTTGTTTGGCGTGGCAATGAGACCATGCAAAAGCCCAGTGACAGTAAAAGTAGTGAAAACAAGAAAAAAGTCCGCTTGGCAAGCTTTCAAATGTTGATGGACTTTTTTGAAAAAAGTTGCTTCAAGGTGAAGCCATATTTTAGAGCTTCTCCATCACCATCATAGTGACTTTTTTTACTTTTTTTGAGCCAAATGACCATGAGTCCTCTTGGCATCTTCACTGTTCCTTGGCATCTTTCGTTGCAAATGTCTTTTTTGTTGGGCAAAATAATTATGGGCAATGCAAAATAATTCTAGCCTAGCTTGTTTCTTTTTGTTGAATTGATTTTTTACGTTGCAAATGTCTTTACATCGGGGCAATTGCTTCTTTTAGTAAGGCAAAATAATTCTAAGCAAGGAAATATTTTTTACATTGCAAATGTTTTTTTTAGGTTTATTTAAGTACTTTATTATGTTGTAATTTTTTCAATGGAAATTTTACTATTTTTTTAGCAAATTTACACTTAACTTTAATTTTTATCTCAAATTATCACATAATATAAAATATATGTATGTTTGTAGTGTTTAATAAGATTTATATCATTTTCAGTTATTTTTCATCTCGATTGACTTTTGAATCGCTATGCCAAACAAAAGCGGATCTTTGGGAAAAAAGTTATTTAAGTCACAACTATTTTAAATATAAATTACATCTACAATCTGAATTTGAGAAAAAAGTTTGTCTGAAAAAGTCTATATGAAAAAAAGTCAGTTTTGCCGACATGATCCCAAATGTGCACACAAGCCCAGTTTTGATAAAAATAGACATAACGGCAGGGACTGGAGATTTATACTTTAAAATTGTGTTGTCATAATAGGTTGTGGGAATTGAAGGTGCGAGGGAGATTGTTTTGGCGGGTGGAAATATACACTGCATTACTCAGCAGCAACCAGCCATCTAGCTTGGCAGCACTCTGAAAGTCAGTTGATGACATCAGCATCCATCTCAATGTTGCTATTTTTGAATGATGATTGTTAAAGTGGTGGGCAATAGAATCGCAAGCAATCTCAAGCATCTTTTGTTTCATTTTTCCTTCTGTTGATTGTCTGCTTGTCTCCATTTCTTGTTTTGTTTTTAGCCCACCTCCATTTCTTCATCTGTTCTAGAAAACGAACTTATATTGTGGTAAGTTCGTTTGAAATGCAATAATATATACAGGCTCCACATATTTTATGGAATGTGAGATGAATAACATTATTCATGGTTATAAATTATGTATGTGTTAATTATATTTTTTATATAAAAAAAAAGTACGAGCATACTTTTTTTTTAAAACCATGAGTATACTTTCATACTAATATTTTGATCAATTTAATAGCTTAATTGTAATCCTCAATAAATACACTTGGTTCTTTTTTCTTTTTTTTTTGATCCGAAAGAGATATACCATTAATTAACGGAATTACACGGAATTGCAAGGGGAATTAAATCCCAAAACATGCTGAAAGACGACTCTAGCAAAATCTAGACAACTGTCCAAGAACGAAGTGGATACTAAGCCTTCCTTTGCTAAAGAATCAGCTAACCTATTACAGTCTCTATGTATGAAACGCCACTTTAGACTCCAATCCTTCCTCATGAGCTCATGTATATTCCAAACAATCATATTACCACTGACAGGAAGCTCATTGTCCATAAGCATATCTATCAGCGTTTTAGCATCAGACCCTATAATGACTCTCCTATAGCCCAGCTCCCACGCCATCTCCAATCCCTTAACCACAGCCCACCCTTCAGCATCAAAAGCATCGCACGTCCCAATAGAATAAGTAAAACCAGCCACCCAATTGACCTCATGATCTCTCAACACTCCCCCACAGCCTGCTCTTTTGGACAATCTAGATACAGCCCCATCCACATTCAACTTGACCCAGTCTCTTTCCGGAGGTTCCCAAACCCTCTCAGCAGCAAACGCAGGCATAGATAAACCATCAAAGTCCTGCAGTGGCACAAAGCTCGACCAACAATTCCTGATAATGTCAACCGAGTTCACAGGTTTAACAAAACCCTCCTGAAATGCAAAAAGATTTCTCCAACACCATAGCTTCCATATGGTCACACCCCACACTAAACTCCAGTTACCATCCTTGACAATCCCTATATCCTTCGATAGGTTAAACATCGCCCAATTCCTTAAAGACAGAAAAAAATTTAGGGATGATAGAAGGTTCAACTAACCTCAACCACAAGTCTTTAGCAAAGTTGCAATCCTTAATATATGCAGAGTATTTTCTGGATCAATGTTGCACCAAGGACACAACGATGACACCGCTGACCATTTACACCTCCAGAGGTTAGTCGGTAGCCTGTCACTCAAAACAATCCACATAAATACCCTAATCCTCTCTGCAACCCTCAATTTCCATATCAGCTTGTCTAGAGAGTCAGCACCTGCTACATCAATTGCTTCCACCATGTTATAAGCACTCTTAACGGAGAAGATACCTGACTTCGTTCCTTTCCATGCCAATCCATCCTCCCCCGTACTTCTCCTAGGTGGCATAACAGCCTGAAACCTCTGCATTACCTCTCTTGGGAGAATCCGTGATAATCTGTCAAAATCCCGTTCCTCATCCAGGGTCCAATCAGCAACCACACTCGCCTCATCCTCTAAATTAATAGGTCCTTCTACTACATCCTTCAAGGCTAAATCTGGAAGTAGCCAATGATCAGAGAAGAATTTAACAAACATCCCATTTCGGACCACCCATTTAGACACTTCCTCCACTAAGTTTTTCTGTTCCACTGTAAATTTCCATACAGCCGAGTCCCCACTCCTAGCCTCTAATAAGGAATTGCCATCCCTCCGCATATATTTATGACATAACACCTCCGCCCAAAAACCCTTAGCACCCATCAGCAGCCTCCAACCCACTTTAGCACCGCAAGCCTTGTTCATGGACACCAATCTCTTAAAACCCAAGCCCCCCGCTCTTTTGGAAGAAGAATTTTCTCCCAACCAATCGGATGAAATCCCTTCGATGAAGCCGAATGTCCCCAGATAAACTTCCTTTGTAATTCTACCGGCTGTAGATAAATAATTCTCCTTCCGGGCTGCCAGCTTTAAACGAACCCTATCGATGATATAACTAAAAGTCTCTTTTGGGCTCCTTTTCCTTGACAATGGGAATCCTAGATACCTACTAATCTCTGTAGATATCTTCATTCCTGAAGCTGAGGCAATATTCTATTTAACAGCGGCTGTTACTTTTGGAGAGAAAAACAGCGACGATTTAGCTTTGCTCACTCTTTCCCCAGATATGCTGACTTACTGATATTTACTGATGACCCAATCTTCAGTTGCAAATTTTATGCTGACTTACGATGACATAAATGTTCTTTTTTAAAATAGCTAGCTTTTCACACGCATACATGTACAGGGTTTAGTTTTTTTTTTTTCTGCATTCCCTTTCTCTATATTACCACATGCTCTTCATTGCTTATACCTTCTTGTTTCTTCTCTCCTTAACAAAATCTTGCTGATATATATAAAAAGTAGTGAATAATAATAGAACCCAGAGCTAAGCATGCTTGCTACTATATATAGATAGACACCTGAACATTTGAAAGGATGGAAAGAGCTTACTGTCTTTTTTTTCTGTTCTGGAGTATATAGGAGTATATATCAGTAATTTTCTGTTCCATATATATATGTAATGAAGCAAAACAAGAAAGGGGGTCAAAGAATAAGAAGGCAGTCAACTAATTTTTGCTTCAATTTCTGCTTCAATTTGAAGTAAACGAATTTCTGCTTCACTTTGGTCATTTATTTGTTGGAACTTTTCTGCCATTTCATTCCTCTGCAAAGCCTGTGACATGCAAACAGCCTACTAAGTATACAGATGAGGCTGTAAAACTGAACTAGAGGGACTACAAGAGGACTAAGATTTGAATAAAATCAATGTCAAAGACATTGCCCAAGATGAGCCGCGTATAGTAAAATAATCAGTATACAGATGAGGCTGTAAAAATATTGAATTGAAAACACTTGTTTTATGTCCAGTTGAAAGTGTTTACTCACAGTTCATAGAAAATGGTAATAATTAGAATTTGAAGGGAATGGTGTCCATTGCTACCATATACGTGCATGTAACTAATTCAAAGGGGATAAAAAAATGGAGAAATAGGAGGAGCATTTTTTAGTATGTAGCATAACATAAACATATATGACTTTCTAGAATATCCACGTGCAGGACAAATGAAAGCCTTGCAGAAGTAAGTTCATACTTTGTTCCCTGTCAACTGCAGTAGGAAACTATCATGCCGTGGCAATTGTGAAGTAGCTGCAAAAGTTCTATTTAAATCTTATAAGAATTGTTTTATTCTGAATAATATAGAAAATAAGAAGATACTTTGATCTATATCCCAACCTTTATTTCTACAGTTGGGCTTGTTTACTCAATGTAGAAAACAATGTAGAAAATAAGCCTGTTTACTCAATTAGGCCTATTTTTGGTTTGTAAACAGGAGACCTGTTTTCGGCCTGTAAATAGGAGGCCTGTAACGTATGAGGCCTGTTAACGCAGTCGGCCTGTTTTCCTTGGGGCCTGTGGCCTGTTAGCTTAAGTACAGGATTTTTGAAAATGCAGACCTCTTAACAGGCCACAGGCAAGGCTCAGGCTTGTAACAGGCCAGACTCAGGTCTAAAAATAAGCCTGTTATAGGCCACAGGCTAGGCTCAGGGCACTTCCCTACATAATAGGCCTGGCCTGTTTCCACCCCTATTCGCAGCCTCTTCCTCTTGGGACATGTCATATACACTTGGTTCTTGATATAACTAACACTTGCACAATTTAAACTTGTAATTTACTATATATTTATATACTATATAAAATTTATATAATATCATGTTATTTGCAAGCAGGAAACAACGGAAATTGGGCTCTGCCTAACATCAGCTTAAAAAAAGATCCTTTTCATTACACAAAAATCAAGACGGATGCATATAATCATTACTCATCCATAACTTTTTTATTTTACTAATTAAATTCATCTAGAAATACCAATGACATGCTATGGGTGAAAACTACTATTTTGTGAAAAAATTCTCATTTTTCCTCTCTCATCATATCTCTGGAGAGAATGAGTAGAGTTGGGAAATTGGGCCGAGCTCGACGGGTCGACCTTTTAGATCTTGGCCCTTTAAGGGCCAAGTTTAAAAATTAAAGGAGTTAAATGAAATAAGTCTTGTAATACCGGTCTTATAGGGTCTTGAGCTTAAAAGGGCTAGCCCTATAAGGCCTCGGCCGACCCTGCTAATGGATGTGTTCATGATGTGAGATAAGAAATTCATAATATTATTACTCATGAAACATAGTCTACTACTCAAATTAAAGCGCAATTAATTGTCTTTGAAATTGATGATAGTAACGAAAAAAATGACAATGATAGTCATCATACTAAGTTGCTTAGTGGTATATTTCTTATATTTTATGTGAGTTATTTATGGACAATATTTTGCTTTTGATTATGAATTAGTGGATGTAATTATTTATTAAATAATTTGTGTTGTTTGGATATTAATATTAACAACAATTATTTAATAAATTAGAACTTTAATTGTTGTAATTTACTAATTATTTCTTTGAAAAAAAACGGAGGAAAAATAGTTAAAATTTTGAATAGTAACTTCTGAGCCTTGTAGGGTTGGTCCTGGCCCTGATGCTCTTAGGCTGGGCTTAGAAAAACATATGTTTTTCTTACTCTATGCCTTATAGGGCTGGTCCTATTAGGCTCTGGCCCTTTAAGGGCCAGCTTGGTGGGGCCGGTCCGACCCTGATTCCCAACTCTAAAAATGAGAAACGACAATAACAAAAGCAAACAATTGATGTATAAAAAAGAAAAGAAGTAGACAACTGAGTGAGCCCACTGTGTTTATAATTTTAAAGGAACAATTTCATTTAAATACCAAATAAAATTGTAAAACCCTAAAATATCTGTTAAACTTTATAAAAAACTTAAATGTACTAAGGACCAAATTGAGATTTTCAAATTCGGTTGAATTTACTTTTTTGCCCTCAATTTTTAAATAAATTTAGAAGAAGAAGAAGAAAAATAACCCTCGCTGGAGGGCTACCATGACTGACAGCTGGCAGCTTGAGATTCGGTGAGTTTTTTTTTTTTTGGGTTTGGGTTCAATCTTTTTGTTGAAACAAGATTGAATGAAAGTGAGAAGGTGGGGTTCAAACCCACCCCACCTTTATGGGGGCCACTTGGTTCCTTTGACATATATATGCATAAAAAAAAAATATTCTTCTTAACATTTTTTCTATCAAGAAACACTTTTGTAGATCCCATTATTGAACTTGTAAATCTTATTACTGAACTTATTATTCTCATTACAAATTTTGATCGTAGTGCTTAGATTTTGTTCAGTGTTATGAATCTCATTATATATTTATTCATTAAAATATTATTAATGATAATTAGATTATGCCTATGACTATAATCGTTCTTTATTGATTGAATATTTGTGACTACAATTTGACTTGTGATCATTGCAATTAAAATTTGAAAAGATACTTGTGAAAAACCTGATGAAAGTACTGATAATTATCATTATGGAAATTGTAAATACCATTAACAAATTAGTAATTCTCATTATGAGATTTGTTATAATTGACCCTTATTTTTCAAAATGTTCAGATTTTGTTAGGTCCTGTGAATCTCATTTTATATATATATTCATATAATATATGATATTTATATTTATATATTATATAATACACACACATATGCATTAATATATATTTATCTATTATATATAATAATGCATATAAAAATTTGGAATAGGAATAACAAATTTATTAATAAGATTTACAAGTTCAATAATGGTAATTACCAATTTGTTAATGGTACTTACAAGTTCTGTAATAGTAATTACTAGTACTTTCATAAAATTTTTCACAAATGTCTCTCATGAAACAACAAATGAAGGTCAATTATAACAAATTTTGTAATGGGAACTACCAATTTGTTAATGGTATTTACAAGTTCTGTAATGGTAATTATCAATGATTTCGTCAAGTTTTTCACAAGTCAAATTATAGTCATAGATATTCAATCAATAAAGAACAATTATAGTCATCGGCATAATCTAATTATCGTTAATGGTATTTTAATGCATACATAATAATGAGACTTGAAAAAACTTAAAATTTGGGGCACAATTATCGATAAAAGAGAAAACATCCAGCCCACGAGTCATACAATACTGATTCCACAACACATGGTTTAAGTTTAATAATAGATAAAGAGTCATAGTATTACAAAAATATGAGTGTCCTAATATGGCAATATAGGATTTCATACAACACTTATACCAAAAAGAGGCTTACAAAGTTTTTAAACTTTTATGCCTCTGGTTGCTTCCTTTGGCCTCTAGTAAGGTTAAAGGTTTCACCTGAAAAATATTGATAATGATGGGGTGAGAAATAAAGTCTCAGTAACCAAAATTAATTTATCAAATATGCAAGAAAGGATTGTAAATCAGAGAAACAGATTTATTAGCAAAATTATAATATCAACAATAATTAAATAAAACATGATAATTAACAATGACTAGAGTCATCCCCGCTCATTCATCCTGCTCCTCCTTATATCTTCTGGACGTGGTACAACCTATCAGTGCTAGTATATCTGGCCAAGGTTATCTAGACACTTCAAGAATACTGCCCCCTCCCATGTTACCACCGATATACCGTAACAAAGAGGTGTCCGCCCAAAACACTCTACTTAATTTCCGGGCCAGGAATGAGAGAGTCAATGGGCACAATTTCACCCTAAGTCCCTTCCACACAAACCAGCATATCCAATAACAGATAAACGATATATCCTTATAATATTCCAAGATCATCGTACAATATATTGTTCCATTTATAACATCTTATAACAAACATCATAACTAATACAACAATCACAACTGCTTCACTAAACAATTTCATGTTCAGATAAAGGCATAATTTTTCAGAACACATACCAAGAGTACACATAATAGTAAGTTTAGAAAATATCTTAGTAATCTTACAGTCCAAAACAAGCATATAAAATAAATTAACCCTGGTTACCTCAATTCCAAGCTAAATCTTGAGAAATAAAATACGAACGATCGCCAATCACAAGAAAACTCTACATCATCACAATAATAATTTAATATAACTTATATTATAAACATTCTCATATTAATATATTATCATAAAAATTGAAAATAGTATTTTAGTTCTTCAAACTTGAAAACTAAACCAATTAAAATTAGTTATTAATTATTCTGTGTATATATACAGTCATCTATTTTCAAAATCAAAACTTCTCCAAAATTATAACCTTAAAAGTTTTTACTAACCAATACAATATTACCTTCATTAGAAAGAGAAAAATATATAGAACAACTTTCATGAAGAAACTATGTTGAAAAGAAATTAATTTAAATACCTAAATGATCTTATAAAATAAACAACATACCTTAAAAAACCAAATAGCTCTCTTTTCTTCCTTCTCTCCTCCCCTACTCGTCTTCTGCTCTCTCTCACGTTTTTCTCTTCTTTTTCCCTCAATTCCTCACGCCTCACGCCACTCATATATATAGATGGGGAAAGGGAAATGCAATTAATACATCCCCTAATATTCAAAGGCGGATTTTTTCCCTTCTTCTTCTTCCATACGCCACATTCCTCTCTCTCTCTCTCTGTTTTAACAACATAAAATATGAGAGAATTACCACAAAAGACCCAACTTAATTTTTATTTATTTACTTATACTTTTTTTTTCACAATTACAATAATTAAATATAATTATTTCATAATTGCAATTAAATCCTAATAATAAAATTTAGGATGTTACAAGACTCACAAGATTGAACAAAATCTGAGCATTATGATTTAAATTTGTAATGAGAATAACAAGTTCAGTAATGAAATTTATAAGAGTGTTTCTTGATGAAAAAAATGTTAAGAAGAATAGATATATTTTTTAATGCTTATAGTAATTGGGCCATTTGGCTCCCATAAAAGTGGGATGGGTTCGAACCCCACCTTCTCACTTTTATTCAATCTTTTTTTAGCAAAAAGATTGAATCGCACAAAAAAAAAAATCTTCATTAGATCTTAGGCCGCTGGTAGCCGGCCACAGTGACCCTCAGGCGAGGGTCATTTTTCTTTTTCTTTTTTCTTAATTTATTTAAAAATTGAGGGCAAAAGGATAAATTCACCCGAATTTGAAAATCGCAATTTGATCCTTAATACTTTTAAGTCCTTTATAGAGTTTAACAGACATTTGAGGGTTTTACCATTTCATTTGGTATTTAAATAGAATTTTCCCAATTTTAAATGACTAAACAAGATATATAATACTTCATCAATTTCTACCATCTTTAACATAATAACCCCCTTTTTTGAGAGATTAATGAAGCTATATAAATTATTTAAAAGTATTTATATTTATTGTTTTGCTCTACTCTAATTTGAATGAGTTATAAAATGATATATAATCTAATAATATGTAAAATATATTATGATTAAATAATTTATTTAACTTTCTTATTTTCTCCTATAAAATTCAATTATTTCTAATATCAAGGAGGGAATACAATGGGAAAGAAATACATCTAGAAAAAGATAGATAGTAGCCTAAGGAAAAGATAAACCAGCCCTAAACCAGAAAGATTAGCAAATAAGAAAGAGAAAGCCCTAATAATATAATGAGATCTGTGGAAACAGCGTGGGCACATTCTGGAAGAGATGAAGCTGACCGCCACTGTGACAACATAATTATCCAAACAAGAATTCGTCGGAGAATTAAGAGCGAAGAAGCTGAGCTTGCATTCTTGTTTACCGTTTACCATTTAGCATGCCTTGGGCCAGCCAAAGACACACGCAATCACTTATAAATGGTTTTCCGGATCCCCTCACAATCCATTCTTGTATCCAACCAGTGGGGCCCTTTCTAAGTTTCAACATCCACACTTTCTTTTTTCGGCCCGAATGGTTAAGAATGACTCCTTAATTTCTACTCAGTCCTTGAGTCGGATGCTATGGACCTTGTTGGCTGTTTGACTGATGGCTCCTCTGACTCTGGTAGTCTCCTGGTCCGTCACATAAAGGACTTAGTAGTAGGAGCTGGTCTATTTCTTTTTGCTATGCCTCTAAGGAATTGAATAGAGGGAAAATGTATCTCAGGGTTTAAGGTAGCAAAATAATTTAAAAAAAGATTCAATAAACATTCACATGTCAGAAAAGGCCCTCTGACATTATTTCAAAAAAAATATACGGATATAATTGTTAATGGCTACTGATGGAGTTGTTAATGACTACTGATATAGTTGTTAATATGTAGTTGTTAATTAGACTGATTTAGTTGTTAACGGGGACTAATATAGTTGTTAACTGTTACTGATATAGTTGCTAACGTTTTTTGAAATAATATCAGAAAAGGCCCTTCTGGCATGTGAATGTTTATTGGGCTTTTTTGGAAATTATTTTACTACCTTGGACCCTGACATACATTTTCCCTTGAATAGAGTTGCTGACGTGTTGGCCAAGGTGGGCTTTTCCAAGTCTGAAATTCTGAGTGTGTGCCCTTCCCTTTGAGCATGAGAGCTTTGATTGATCAAGAGTGCATGGGATTATATAATCCTTTCCTTTTATTGTTTGGGCTTTATGCCATCTGTTATATCACAAAAAAAAAAAAAAAAAAATCTACTCAGTTACTCTAGAGTGTTTTGGGAAAAAAAAAACCTCATCAGACGAGTCACTCATCAAAGATCTAAAAACTTCACAAGATGTACTTACTCTTTTTATCCTTAATATAACACTATTGCTTCCATTTAAAGTCTATTCTAAATAAATCACATGTACTAAGTAAGTAGTGACAGTTAACTTTATGATTATGAGATAAATTTTTAAATTTTGACCTTATTTATAAATGTGTATCTTTCAACTCTTTTTTCCCCCCTCTCTCTATTTTTATTAGTACAATTCATATAAACAAAATTATCACAATCTCATTTATTACCTTGGAAGAGGACTTATAAATATAATCAAATTTTTGATCAAAAGGAACTTATAAATAGGACCGGAATGGTACGTATTTATTTAATTTGGTTAAATTAAGAAAGTTAGTTGCGTTAGTTAATATGATAAGTATTTTCTAAAAAATCCTAGTCATCTTCCTTAATTTCTTAATTCCCTCTTCTCCTTAATTATTATTGAGAAATCATCAATAAGGGAAAATTAGAAAAATATTATCAAATATAAAATAATGTTTTATATTTATAACTAATATCAACTCTCTAAATATATTTTATATTAAATATTAGATAAGATGATGAGTATAATTTTAGATGGGAGGGTAATGCTGGCAAAGTTGTAAAAAATGACGCATACCAAGGAGCTTGTTTGTGTCTGAATAATTTTGTTTTTCCCCATTAATCCTTAATTAAAGAGTGTTGTTTTCTTTTAAAAAATAATTCATTCAGAGTTGTCGAGAAATTATTTAATATAATTTTTTTAAAAAAATATTTCTTAAAAATGTTAAATTGTATATTATAAAAATTGGTAAGTTTTTTTAAAAATTAGGTGCTACTATTATCTAGAGAAGGATGAAGTATAATTTTTTTGTTCAAATTTAGTTTTCAAATTTCAATATAATTTTCCTACCTATATCAGTATGTCATTATGGCGGGCGGCCGAATAAATTAAACGTGTTCGGTCAGGAATGGAGCGATCCAAGAATGAATGACAGTCCTAAGAAACCCGACCCCGAAAGAAGGAAGCGAATTGATTAAAAGAAAGAAAGAAAGAAAGAAAACAGGTCTCTCGCGCACACAATTGACGTGAAATCAGGTCTCTTTCAGACTCCTGATTTCATTTGGTTATCACAGGCACGTTCAAGGCAGAGATTCCTCGAGCGAGAGTAAGAAAATACAGTAGAAGGAGAAGGAGAAGAACAAAAAAGATGGGGTGCTCGTTTTCTGGGTTGAATGCGTTGTATGACAACGTAAACGGGGGCACCAACGTGTGGATCAACGAGAACCGATTCCGCATCGTGAGGAAGCTCGGCGAAAGTGGCTTTTCCTACATCTACTTGGTCAAGGAGGTGGTCACCGACTCCTCTCCCGCCTTATCTGGCGGTGGTCTCTCTAAGAAGCTCAAAGACTCTTCCCATGTCTCTGGTAAGATTTCTTCCTTCTTCACTCGCAACCCGCATTGTTGTTTCAAACGTTGAATTTTGTGATCTGGGGTTGATTTGATTGAAATATGGAAGTCTTGTGGGCTTCTAAGAAATAACTTATACCGTCGCTTTAGATTATGAATTTGTTTTCTCAAATGAGTTTTGTTGGGCCATATGAATGCGCCATCTATGTCATCTATCTTATTTTTTAGCTACGACATTTTGTTCTGCAATTATTACTTTGTCCGAGACGGCTTTTTATCTATTTTTTCGAACAAAATTTCTGAGGTGGAATAAGTAATTGAGTTCTTACGTAATTTGTACCTTTGAAACTAAAATGGCTGCAGGCACCGACCAATCTGAAGAATATCTAGTGTTACGTTTCTGATATTCCGGCTTAGGTCTATAATTCTATGAATTTCATACCCATTTCTATCAAACTTGTTTAACCATGACAGGCATATATACTTATGGATGAGATCTGTGGCCCTTTCTGCTATTTTGTTGTGTGCTACTGATGGCACAGGCAATTTTAGACTTTCTTTCAATCATGTAATGGTGATAATTATATTTATACCATGATTTTTCTCATTATTGCTACAATATTCCTATTTTCACTTTTAAGTCATAGAATCTTCCCTTTTCTTTATTAACACTAGAAAAGAAGACTTTGTATCTTACTATTTGCTGGGCATTTGTCCGTAGACGATGGTACTTACGCCATGAAAAAGGTCCTCATTCAAGACAAGGAACAGCTGGAGTTGGTGAAGGAGGAGATCCGTGTTTCATCACTCTTCAGTCATCCTAATTTGCTCCCACTTCTTGATCATGCAATCATTTCTGTTAAGGTAATAAGTAATTGCAGCCAACAATTACTCCTCTCCTTTATGTGTCAAAGTTTAGCCTTCAAAATCTCATAAATAACAGAGCTGTTGATTTGGTTGAATTTCATGCTTTAGTCTGAGCCTAAGCCTGGAGGTATATAACCGAAAGAAAGGGCTTAAAATTGTCCTCAAACTGCTCCAGGCATTACATTCCTGGTTAGAATCATATACTATGCTACAATTCCCAATCAATGCAATCTGGAAAATCATTATGCTATTGCCGCTTAACTATTGTCTATCCTCTCATAAATTTTACAGTCTAGAAACAGAGAGTATGTAGTTAATTAGGAATGCATAACATTACGTATTTAATTCGTTGCTGTTTTGGCTTTATTTCACTTGTTTCTATGCTCGTGATTTTATATTTATGTAGAAGAAGTGCTTTCTGTTCGCAGCCAACCAAAGAAACATCTTGGACCGATGAAGCATACCTGTTGTTTCCTGTTCATTTGGATGGAACATTGCTCGACATTGCCCAAACTATGAAAGCCAAGAAAGAGTTCTTTTCCACGTCAGATGTGCTTCACATATTTCAGCAGGTAAAATGAACCGCCTTTTAATTATGTATTTGTCTTACAGTTTCTTGCGGGAACCTTTTAACTTCAATTTGATGTTAAGCAACTCAAAAGTTACAGCACACTGCAATTTGTTGACAGTCTGACTGGTTGGAGATGAATGGAGTGTACCAAAAATAAATATGCCAGAGATTTTCACCAGAATATAGTAACTGAGATAAAATTTTGTTAGAAATTATTACATTAATTTTTTATTGTGATTTTTCTAATGATTTTGTGATATCTCAGTGCTTTTCATTTATTCCAAACGGACTAACTGCTTAAATGTGCTCAGAGGCTTTAACCATGTAAAATGAACTCAACAGCTTGCTGCAGGACTCATGCACATGCACAATATGGATCCTCCTCACGCACATAATGACGTCAAACCTGGTAATGTGGTAATAACACGCAGAAAGGGACAACCACCTCTTGCCATACTCATGGATTTTGGTAGTACTCGACCTGCCAGGCAGCAAATTCGCTCTCGATCTGAGGCAATGCAGTTGCAGGTGCAAATTCTAAAGACCTTATCAATAGTCTCTCCCACCCCCTTCCTTCTCTCTTTCTAATAAATATTATTCTGTGCAGTATTAGTTCCTTACAAACAAGCATGGCCCAATATGCAACACGATGACACATTAAAACTTCCAAACATTTAGATTTCAAGTTTTTATATGTTTTCCATACAAATCCTAATCTTTGAACTTCCCACTCAATGAGCTTCTCCAAATAAAAAACAGGTCACATCGTTCTATATGATAATTTTGAAGTGGTATTGCTGTTTTCTTCCAAGAAAAGAGAACAGAAAGCTGTTTTTAAAGAAGTTAATCTGTACTCTTCAAAGTATTCTAGGGGGAAAAGTTTAGGAAAATAATTTTATATTTCATTAGAATAGGGGTTTCTAGCATCTCATTGCAGAGACAGCTCGACCAGAACGATCGACACATTGAGAGATAGCGTATCTTTGATGGCAAGCGGAAGCAACTGTTGCATAAGCATATGTGAGTCATGACTCTTCAGCCCAATAACCTTTCAAGCCTGCACGTCAACACATCACGAAATGTTGCTTGAGTACCCAAGGTAGTGTTGGGGCACCAGAAATAGGTCTATGAAGCCAATCAAGTATAAATGTAGTCAAAAGTGCTTGCTTTAGGGAGGCAAGATAGTAAAAAGGTCCTTCACCTCTCAAATCACCTTTTGGAGCTTTGGAGCCTCATTGCACGGAGCGGCTAATCTTAGGCACCTTAGTCATGTGAAGTAATCAACTTATAATTCGAAGCTCAGAAACTATAAAACACAATCAAAATAGCCCGAGCCAACTTTTAACATGTCATTTTTTTTTCAAAATTTATATGAAAAGATAATCAATTGCCTGGCTAAGGCTTTTATTGTGAAAACAGTACTGATTCCTTAATTAAGTTTGCTATTTTGGTGGAGTTATTCAAATATAGGGGAGCCGAGTGGTTTTCCAGTCATATGGCCTTTTATTTCTGTTCTGCCGATCTTTTTCATGAAGACTTTCCTGTTGTAGGAATGGGCTGCTGAACATTGCTCTGCTCCTTTCCGAGCTCCTGAGCTATGGGATTGCCCTAGCCATGCTGATATAGATGAGAGGACTGATGTCTGGTCACTGGGATGCACGCTGTATGCAATAATGTGAGGAGGATTTATCCTTTTTAATATGCGGTTTATCTTGATTTTTATGTTTAAAAATTTTATTAGCATTGTCTTTGTTGGTGGTTCTAGTTTAAATCTAAGGACTACTGTGTTGCTAGTTTGTCTTTAGAAGAAAGAAAACAGAGTAGATCTAAATTCCATTGTTTCTCAATCAGAACATGGAGAAGATGGGAATTGGGAGAAAAAATTTGTTGGTAGTTTTGAGACCCCGACCACATTCTGTCATAACTATCAACCATTTAAATTTAATAAAACTTCTCCTATGGTGGGCCTTTGAGCAACAAGAGATCCTTTGGTCAAAATTGTAGTATCCTTGTTTGTGTTAAGAAAGTAATATTGCAAAACTCAAGCATGTGCTCTGCTGCACCTTATGTTTGTTTGTATATGGCTTTTCTGAGCTGTGTTATTTTTTATCATGTAAGGTCAACCAACCATTTCCCCAAGTATCATTAAAGTTTCCGATCTTTTGTCATCTTGAAATGTATTTTCCTATATTTGCTTTGTGCTTAATATCTTAACCAACTCTAGTGAACTTGTTTATCATCATCTGGCTAACATTTCAGGTACGGGGTATCTCCGTTTGAATATGCACTTGGAGAAGCTGGTGGAAGCCTGCAAGTGGCCATTGTAAATGCTCAAATCAAATGGCCGGCTGGACCTAAGTCTCCATATCCTGATGCTCTTCATCAGTTTGTGACATGGATGCTTCAACCTCAGGCTGCTGTGCGGCCCCGAATGAACGATATCATCATCCATGTTGAAAAATTGATCGCCAAGTTCTCTCATTGAGTTAATGTTGGAGGGAACGGGAAGCTGTTTTGAAAATTTTGTTCCCTTAGTCAATTTATTTTGGAGAAAGGAAATTGCACTTCCTTGCCTTACAGAGTCAACCCTTCTTTTGGTGGTATAGTATAGGCAGTTGAGCGTTGAATTCATCAGCACATTGTTTGTCAATTCTACACAATTTGCGTGTTGTAATTTATGGATCAAATGGCCGATATCGCTCCCAGTGTCTGATAAAGCACATAAATAACATTGGAATTTATGTAATTGATGTTGCTTATTTTTGTTGTCTTGTAAGCCCCTTCCATTTTGAGATATCTGTCGAGCATCCATTAATAGTATCTCCTTATAGTCATGAATGTGTTGCTTAATGCTTGATTTCTTTTGTTAATCATGTGAGTCAATCAATTAAATATATACCTAAGAAAATGCTCTCGACTCAGAATTTACATGAGTAAATGGTACGGGTTTAGAACTGAATAGCTCCAACCACGTTCCAAGCTACAAGACTTGATATCTGATCCAAGGGGAATCTAATCTAGTAATCTAGCAGGATACACTATTTACGTTGGAGTTTTTTTTTTTTTTTTTTTTTTTTTTACACACACATAAGGATATTTTCTCTGCAATACATGGAATAAGGTATTCTGGTTGTGCCAAATTTTGCATACAACGTAAAATAAAACGCATTATTTTAAAGGTTTAGTGCTTGACTCGACACGTGGTTTAAACTTTAAAGGCCGTAAATTGATGTCTAATTGTGTAATGTCTATGTGAGGATCTCACCGAATAGGGACAAAATGGAATGGGAGAAAAGCAATATAAAGAATCGTGTGAATAAAAATAAATATATTCATAGCGATGTTTTATTGTTACTTTTTGAGGGGAAATGTTGGGTAAGAATAATGAATATGAGCCACAAAATACTAGTTGATGAGGATGAGAGCAGGACCCCTTATATATCTTGCGCAGACCAAAACCACATTTTCATCTCTTACTGCCTCCTTCAACGTACGTTATGTGTATGAATTATTATTCCCATCTTTATTCATTCACAAAATTATATCATTTATTGCAATTACGTAGTAGAGTACCCCTTCTATACTTCAAATGAAGGATAAGGGATGTAATAGGTTACAATCCATGAAACTCCAAAACTTTTGAACTTCAATTGTGTGTATATTCATAAACCAATTGGGTGGGTTAGTTGTAGTGGAATGAGCTAATCTCTCACAACGTGATGAACCAAGATTTAAGTTCTCGCTCAAAGAGATGTCTACATTTAATATCTAACTGTATTTCAAATATAATTGCCTCCATTAAAAAAAGATACCTATGCTTAGCAATATATATATATATATATATATATATATATATATATATATAAAAGGGACGAGACCCGTCAATATCTTAACATAGCTGCATGCAGGAGCGGGCCACATCTATTATTAGATCCTTAAACGAGTCAAAAAGTAAGGAAAAGAAAGCACAAGTCGATCGATCAGATATTAAATCATTGTCCATTGTCCAAAGAAATTAAACCAAACGCAATTGGACTTGTGCCAAGGAATAACCTTCATCCCGATAACAATGGGTGTTGAGGAATTTCACTATGAGGAATAGAGTAGATATACCTAACTCTCCTAGAGAAGCTAATTATAAAATGTTAAATTAGTTCATAATAATATTTCTTAAAATGTTTGTCATAGATATGATAGAGACATGACATATTATGAGTGAAGATAACAATTAAATATAAGTATTAAGTGTTCATCATTGTGACAAGATGTGAGCCATTCAAATCTTATCTAAATGGTTTAAATTTAAAAATTTCAATCCATAATTTTTTAGATTACAAATTCATTTTTTTTACAAGGATTGTTTTGTCCCTAGGAGGATGAAGAGGCTAGAAGTATACTGAGCCTCACAAACAGATGTTCGCTTGTGATGGTACATCTCCCTTTTTAAGATCATTATATAATGATTCAACTCAAGTATAAAAGTGTTTGGATGGGAAGAATCAATCCATATACTTGCAAAAAATCATACCACTAAGCAATATGGATCTACTCAATAAATGGGGATTTATCAAGAATCAGGGAAGATCCCAAAAAAATTAATCAATAGAAAGTGTTGGAACTTAGCTTCCAAATACTTTGAATAGCCCACAACATTAATATGACTCTCTTAAGTAAAAGTCAAATTCTCTGGAGAATGAAACAAGTGATCACTCAAAATGGTCGCATCATGTTTGTGTGAACCATCACATAAGACAAACTCTACATGTGAAACATAATGCAACATGTTCTTACCATCAAAATGTATATCCAAATCAAAGTCTCCCCCACAATTATGCTTAATAGTATCCCCATTAACAATTAGCAGTATCAATGGAATCAATAAAAATATTACTTTAATCATTCAAAGAATCCTAACAATTAGTGTTAAGCAAGATATGTATAGGATCAATAGTGTTGGGAATTCAACAACAATATCTTTATCAACTTCCTCTTCAGAATAAATAGAATTCATAGGAATAGAGACATGCAAAAAGTATCAAAGCATGAATTACAAAATTCAACATGATTTAAATCAATAGAACTAGCCAATTCAAAAACAACATCAATCATGCATATTCAACTAATATACCAATGATACCATTATTTGAAGTAGTAGAAGAAAAGGGGGATGAATCATTAATTAGAAGGTGAAAGATTATTACCACATGGAAATTCATCATTAGAAGTACTTCTAATTCTTCACTGTGCAGATTACGAATTGCATGGGGCAACTGCTCAATATGAGTTTGTAGAGTTTGAACATCTTTTCTGCGTTACACAATTCCCTTTCTTCTTGTTCTCTGTTTCTCTTGTCTAGCCTATCCATTAAAAGATTCATCATAGTTTCCAGCTTATTTTTTAGCTTTGAATCTTCTTAAATGGGTGCAACTTGATTGACATACCCAAAATTTGAGTCATCATGCCATCCAAAATTATATATGTGTGTGTTTTTAACGCCATTCATAATGATAACACATAAAAATATAAGAATCATTTTCATAAAGTGAAGCTTTCCAAGCCATCATAAGAAAGATCAAGTTCAAACAAATTTTCAAGAGAGAATTTGGTCGTACAGTAAACAACAACCAAAGAAATCACTTATAAACTCAAACCAAAAGCCTAATCATTGCTCCCCGGCAATGTGTTATAATTGATAGTGATTTTGTCGCTGAAACAATCAATTGAACAAGGTCCAACTAAAAATGCAATATAATGGCAATCTAAGTCCATTCCATTACATCCTTCTATCACCTACATACAATCTTAAAGAAAACTCATAGATTACTCATTGTGAGAAGGACTTAGGTTGTCATTATATTACATTTTTAGTTAAACTTAGTTTAATTGATTGCTTTAACGACAAAAACAACATCAATATCTCATTACTGGTTCTGCTTCTTCGACTGTCTATCTATATTGAAACGACGTCGTATGGCGCAACGAGTCAACCATGGGTTCCGCTTAATTAACCATCAAGTTAAGGAAGGGAAGTCAGAGAATCAAAAGATCATAGCTAGCAGAAAAAATGAGGCTGAGCTAGTGAGCTGCCATTTCTCTCCAAACTAAACAAGAATTTCTCACGTGTTGAATTTCATAGTAGGTCACTGGATTTCATAGTATTAGTAGGTCACCCAGTACGTACGTCCAACTGATACATGTTTCTCTCTCTCACACACGCATATAAGCTATATGCTATGGTTTGTTTTCTGTCCCTTAAATTCTTCAAGCACGGCCTAAACGTTGAATTTTGATTCTAACATGCTGTTCGATCAAGCAGAGAAGCTTCAGCTAATTTAACGTGCTAGCTCCTCTTTATATCTTATATTTGCTTCACTCAAATTTCTTTGGGGACAGATATCTAACTTTATCAGATATTTTTTTCCCTCACTGATTCAGATACTAACTAAATGATCAGTCACATTATGGGTCTGCAATCACCGAGTCGAGCATGATATAATCACTGTTTAAAGTGTACAAGAGGATTCTGACTCTTAATTAACAAGGGAGAAACTCCCACAAATATTTAATCATTTTACAAACTGTCGTCTGTTTGGGGTTCACCGTTTATATACAAATATCATCTATTCAACCAAAAGGTCTCATTCAACATATATATATGATATAGATGCATATAGAGCTAGACACAATAATACCCACGCGTATATATTATCCAAACACAAGGAACAGCATCATAGAGGCGATGGATCAAAAGCAGATGTCCAAACAACAATAACAACATAATCCAGCACATCTGCAAATCAAAGAAGTCAAATCAACAAATCATTATATATATATATATATATATATATATATATATATATATAGAGAGAGAGAGAGAGAGAGAGAGAGAGAGAGATGAAATTACAATCCTCTGCAGAAGCCATCGCCCTTGGAGTGAGTGTCGTCGTCCGTGGCAGCAACTTGCTCGTAAGTTTGATTACTAATAACATGATGAGGGGGTGCATCTCTATTAACACCTCCTCCTCCTCCACTTTCTTTTGACCCATATGCCTCTGCTGCTGCTTCCACAACTCCCAAATCACCTTTTGCTACTTCAATATATATAGACACATATAGCCTCAGAATTTATCTGTGAACAGATTAAAAAGGATGGATACAGGGTTCTTACCTTGAGGCTGCTTTGTCTCTTTGCTACTCATATTCGAAAGAAACGTCGAGCAAGAATTAGTTCCAGATCATGACGATGAGGATATATATATAATACATTGGCACGATTCAATATGGATGGTGTTCATCATCCTGATCCACTGAGATATGTATAGATCAGTCTTTAGTGTTGTGGAGTGGTTAAATTTGGTTTACCCGATCCATTATCAAAAAGTGCGTCATTACTATATAATTTTTTTTTTTTTTGAAAGTGTACGTGGTTTGGTTCTTCTATATAAGAAACAATTAGTTTTTTTATTACGAGTTTCCACAATTGTTGGAATTGTTGAATACAGAGAAAATAACAACTTCTAAAATTCTATTTTTGATTATTGAATAAATAAATGTATATGTGAGCCTTTATATCGGCAACATATTGACGGTAATACGAGGATAAGAATTTGATAAGAATCTATGTCTAAAAGGAAAAATATATCTCATAGGAAAATCTATCTAAATTAAACAACTAATAAAATAATATTTAAATGATAGCTAATAAAATAAAGGGTTAAGGTGCGCCCAGCACAATGAACTATTACCCTAGGAGCATTTAGTACAATAAACTTTCAAGTGGACCGTCCATCACAACAACCTTTTAAAAAGGAGTGTCCAACACAATGCCGTTAGTTTGACTTTAACGCCGTTTTCTGAGTCCGCAAAAATTACAGAATAGCACCCATATCTTTCTGAAAATATACTTAAGCCACAAAAATATTTCAAAATTTTTATTTTAGTCCCTCCACTATTTTACATGGAGGGACTAAAGTGAAAATTATAAAAATTTTATGGGTCTGGAAGATAATTTTCTAAAATTTTGGGTTATTTTCTATAATTTTTGTGGGGCTTAAATCCACCTCTGGTTACTGGCTTTTTTTTGGACCTTAGCCTAACCTAGCCTGTGGCACAGGCCTATTAAGGAAACCTGTAATTTTAAAAATTTGTAAACAGCCTAACAAACTACTAGCCTCACCTCAACTTCAAAACAAGTCTACTTCAAAGAGGGTGAAAAGATAATTACTGTAAACAGTCCAAAAAAAGACATACTTTAAACTGGCTATTAGATATAGGTCTGTTTTTGACGTGTTTAAAGTAGGTCTGTTTTCACCTTATTTGAAGTAGACTTGTTTTGAGGTGAGGCCTGTGATTTGTTAGACTGCTTACAAAATTTTTAAAATTATAAGCCTCTTTAATAGGCCATAGGCCAAGCTAAAGTAGAAAAAAAAGGCATGTAATCAGGGGCGGATTTTTTTTGGAGGGTAGGGATGGCCCTACAAAAATTACAGAAAAGAACCCAAATTTTTAGAAAATTATCTTTTAACCCCAAATTTTTTTTTATAATTTTCACTCTAGTCCCTCCATGGTGGAGGGACTAAAATAAATTTTTGAAATGTTTTTGTGGCTTAAGTATAATTTCAAAAAGATATGGGTACTATTTTGTAATTTTTGCCGAACCTTGTGAGCAAACGGATGTTAGCTTAAAACTAACGGGATTATGCTGGGCTCTCCTTTTTAATAGGTTATTGTGCTGGACGTTCTTTTTTAAAAGGTTATTGTGCTGGACGGTCCACTTGATAGTTTATTGTTCTGGACGCTCCTGGGGCAATAGTTTATTGTGTTGGGCGCACCTTAACCCTAAAATAAATGATCTAGAAAACTATAGCACATGAAGTTTGTGTGTGTATTAATCAACAATTTTTCAAGTTTATTCGGGACGATCCGTCAATATAGTCAGAATTACTGGCGGCCCTACCCAATATCAAAAAAGAGGAGGGTTCCAAAGGCCTAGACTGGTTAGTGGTTGAAATAGGTTAGGCTTCTATCCAGGGTCTATGGTTTACCTACTTTAAATTTAGCTTAGCTTACTTAGTAAATCGGTTAGACTTAGGCTTATTATTAGATCTATTTAAGTACTCCCTGTAGTCTTTATTATTAGGCATCCACTAACAAATGTATTTGATAATTTTTATAAGGCACTTATTTGTTCCCAAAGAGTATTAATTATTTTTTTCATATATGCCCATAATTAATAAGGGTAGTAGGTGAGAATAATAATTATATAATAATAGAGTTTAGTGCAATTAGTATGAATAATATTGGAAATTACTTAAATACTATGACAACTTTATTGATTTTAACCGTTTTTATTAGTTTGTGAGAATTGTTAGTTGGTGCCTTATAATAAGAATCAAAGAGTAAATAGGTAAGACCTATTTTTTTAGAAGGCTTAGCCTATTAAGTTTTTTTAAGAAATGTATTATTATAAAAGGTTAAGTTGCAAATCTATCCTAAAAGTATACATCAAGGAACAATGTGGTCCTATAAGTTTTTTTAGGCTTAATTTTGCCCTGGAAGTCTAAAAAAGTAGCAATGTTGCCATTTTCTGTTAAAAAACTAACATTGACCGTTAAAAAATTGACGTTGACTGTTAATTTTTTAACAGAAAAGGGCAACATTGCTATGTTTTTAGACTTCTGGGACAACGTTGAGTCCAAAAAAACTTTCAAGGCAACATTGCTCTCAAGTGTATACTTCCAGGGAGGATTTGCTACTTAAACCAATTATAAATAATTATATAATTTAATCTAATTTAATTATAAAATTAATAACTTAGTCTTAACCCAAAGTTTTATATTCACCATTTACCCGTCACTTTAACATTTTCATTTGTCAATTGGTCACATGTACTTTTCTTCTTTTCAAACGTTTAAGATGGCAATGCTAGCTAACTACCTCTCCTTCTATTTGTGTCATTTGATACGACAAAATAATTCTAGTAAGTTATTTTAGTAATGCCCTAATGAATGAAAATGATCCCAATAAGAGGAGTTTATATCATTTTATGCAAGAAAAATAAGAGGTAAAATCCAGTTTTACATGCTATTTGTCATGCTTGGTTAATTTTTAAAAATTTACCTCCTTAGTTAAGAGATTATTGATTTTTTATTTTTACTTACTCAGACAATTGTTATTATTAGATGTTTTTTTTTCCTCTTACTAACGTTTTTATTTCATATGAGAACAAATCCCTAAACTTTTAAAACATAACATAAGCTTTTAAATAAGGCTAATGAATTATACATTAATTTAAATGTATATAAAGTTATTTAAAGGCCTACATTTTAAATAGATCTTTAAATAGGTTTTAGGCATTATCAGACTTTTTAAAGACTCATGTCTATTAAAAGCCTACATACAAATTTAAGTTCTGGATCTCCATCATAGGTCCAAATCTATTTAGCTAAAGTTATTTTCATCCCTACATCCAGATTTATTTAGCTAAAGTTATTTTCATCCCTACATGTGATTAAGGTGTTGTAAGGTAAATTCAAGGACCTAGTTTGGGTGCCTATCCAAACTTTGCCTCATCTGGATTGTCTGGATGAGATCTAAATGGTTCATATTTTTTTTTACTTTCTATTATTTCAAAAAAAAATTAATGGATATAAATCTAAAATAAAGATAATCTCTTAATTAACATTTTTTCAAAAAATAATTTTTTATTAAAAAATCTCTAGTTTAAAAAAATCAAATATGTACCATCCAGATCTTATTTGAACGGTGCAGATGAGATAGACAAATAGTGCCCCAAAGGATAGGCCAAAACAGATTTTGAAATTTAGAGTCTTGATGAACAAGTATTCCGAGGTGTAGGATTCAACCCACACTCCTTCTCTAAGAATTATCAGATCCACTTTCCCTACCCATTCCAATGATAGGTAGGAGAAGCTCCTCCCATCTGGACCATCCAGATCCAGATTTATTTTTTTTACTTTTTATTTTCTTAAAAAAATTATTTTAATTAGTAGAGAATCTAAAATAAAGATAATTTCTCAACTAACATATTTTTAAAAAATAATTTTTTTATTTAAAAATGACAGTTAAAAAAAAATAAATTTGAATCGTCCAGATCCCATCTCGACGGTCTAGATGGGAGGAGCTTCCCCTACCTATCCTTGGGATGGGTAGGGAAAGTGGATCCAAGAATTATCTTCATTGCTTTAGGAATGGAAAATGAGCAACAAAGAACTAGGTCTCTTGATTTGTTTTGTTAAAATTGTTATGAAACTGAAGAAAATCTAGAGAGAATTCTAGAGAGATGAAATGGATTCTCATTCAAGTGTGTATAGAATGTTTGCATAAGTCGTCTATTTATAGACCTTCAAGGGTGACTATGCAATAAACATCCACACAATAAATATATTCATAACACTCCCCCTTGGATGTTTATTATGAATGTGCCTCATTAAAAACTTTAACTAGGAAAAACCCAGTGGGATAAAAACCTAGCCAGAGAAAAGGGTACATCATTCATTGATACACTTTCTAGTGTTGTCTCATTAAAAACCTTTCTAGGAAAACCCAGTGGGACAAAACCTAGATAAGGGAAAAAGAGTACAGCGTGTATCGTCTCCTCCTCTTGATTACATTAGTATTACTTCCCCTGATGACAACGGGGTGCACATTAGGTGCCAAGCACCTTATGTGCCCTTAGGTGCCCATCCCTCTATTAGAGGGATCGGCATATTTTTTTTAATTTTTTTATATATTATATTTATTTATATTTAAATTATATGTTGCTTTCTGGAAAAAAAATTTCATCTAGTATCTCAAATTAATTAATTTTCATTATATTGGTATTACAGATAAATATTACTGAATGCAAGATTGAAAACTAATTAATTTGAGATACTGGGTGAAATTTTTTTTCCAGAAAGTAGCATATAATTTAAATATAAATAAATACAATATATAAAAAAATTAAAAAAAATATGCCCATCCCTCTAATAGAGGGATGGGCACCTAAGGGGCACATAAGGTGCTTGGCACCTAATGTGCACCCGATGACAACGTTGCTTCCAATGTCTTTATGTTGGTGAAGAACTATATCTTACTAATAAGCAATATACATTTGTGCTTCAATAGTATTAAACATGGTACTTTTGAACCAAGTAGTTCTTCATCTTCTTTGTATATTCCTTAATATACAAATATTCTATTGTTCATTATGGAACAATTATCAAAACGCCCAATTTGATTATTTGTATACCTGTAAGAGCTAAATACTTCAAGTAAAATCATGATAATATTTATCTAAATCTTTTCATAAATATAGAGATGGAACCATAGGTGGTCATGATCCTTTGGATCTCGCAGTACTAGCTACTGAGAAATAAATCTGAGAAGAAGAAGAGGAAGAAGAAGGCGTTGAGATGGTGATGCTCGACAGGATGAAGATGTCATCATGCTGATAACGTGTTATGAAACTGAAGAAAATCTAGAGAGAAGTCAGAGAGAATTCTAGAGAGATAAAATGGATTCTCATTCAAGTGTGTATAGAATGTTTACATAAGTCGTCTATTTATAAACCTTTAAGAGTGACTATGCAATAAACATCCACACAATAAATATATTCATAACAAAAATGTTATATTTTAATGGGTATATAACTTAAAATAAAGATGACGTCTTTAACTATTATTTTCTTTAAAATATTTTTTATTTAAAGCCTAATCATCGAGTCGGATAAAAATAATATGGGTGAGCTATAAAAAAAGATTATAATGTGAGTGGGGGATAAGTGGCAAGTAGGCATGCTTAACGGTTGAAGATGATCATCTCTTCAGCAGTAGCTGGTGCGTCGATCTGGTGTCCATGTCCCAAAACCTAACCTCTCTTCCCTCTTCGCTCTCTACTGCTCTGATTGCGTCTTCCCCTCCCAGCATCGGCAATATGCGCTTCCTCACTATGTCCACCGCCAGCAGCAGTCTGCTCAGTATTCCCAGATCGCTCTCCGACACCGGCGGCCCATGATCCTTTCTTCAACCTTCTGCTCCATCCTATCATCGAGCTGCTGCTGCTCGTATGTTTCCTCTTATCCCTCACACACTCGTCCTCAGGTTCATCAGGCGACGATGATGAGCTGTTCATGGCGGACCACGAGATATCGATGAGGCAGCAAGCAATGCTGCTGAGAGTTGAAGCCAATTGAGCGATGTAATGTTGTGACTTGAGAAGCTTCTTTCCCTATTTCATCCTATATATATATATATATATAAGACTAGTTTGCTCTCTCATGCAATTCCATCACTTGGGAAAGTGGAACAAGATATATCCAGCCTAGCTATATATGAGGAATAAATAAATGTTATTCCATTTTCGCCTTTTCTTATGAGAATCTATGTTTGTTTTCAACTCCACAACTTGGAGCATATACAGATCAAACGTTTTCTTTCAATGTTTTTGTCTTGTAGATATGGATCATCGTGTTAATTAAGACCACGCATCTTATTATTATATCATCCAACACATACACGCGCACCTTCGTAGAGCTGTTTATAGTTAATTATAAGCATCTACTTTCGAGGCTTTCCAAGGTCATATTTTCGAGAGGGAGAGGCTCGCATCATTGTGTGCATCAAATGGTCCTCCTAAGTATATATAGTTTCTTCTTCTAGTAGCTTTTTGGCAATGATTTGATATCCCCCGGCCCCTAACAAAAATTACTTATACACTAGTATAAATTAAACCCCAACATAAAGATAAACAAAAAATATCAGTAAATATCTATTAGAAGGGATTGCCTATGTTGTGCATTAATTTAGGATGCAATATAATTCTCTATATATACATAACACAACTGGAGAAAACAAGTTCATACGTCGGAACGTGCCAGCAGGCTTGACTGAGCCAACATATATATATATATATATATGTATATATATATATATATATATATATATATGTATATATATATATTGTATAATAAATGGAGGGGCGTCATTAATTTTCAGTGTTGATGATCACAAGTGGGCTCCTTGACGATGAAATGTCACAAGTGATTATAATGGGAGAATAGGTTATATGTGAGAGAGAAAAGGTGGTGTTACGGGCTTCATTAAGGTTTATTATGTATGTGTAGTGAGTTTGCAGGTAGGAAGTGAAAATATATGCTTTGGTTTGGATTGGTAAAGGAGAATGAATATGAGCCACATATAAGGCACGCATGAGGATGGACCAGAGCTCAGCTCAGACGTAAACTACAAGTTGGTCTTATATATATATATATATATATATATATATGGACGCATGTCGCTTATATTCTTGAGGGATATCTCGCTGAACGCGACAGCCAAATCCAACCTCATTCCACATTTCATCAGTCAAAATCACATTTCAATTGACCCACTTTTGTACTTCGACTCCTCTATATATATATACCATACGCTCTTCTATACATGTACTTCTTCATTTACTGCACTACCTCAAACTATAATCTTTTCTGGTCAAAATGAATATCGCAGGTTCACCCCTCAAGTCTCTATCTCCAACTATTTTTCAACTTGCGTTTTCATCACCTGGTAACAATCCCAGATTTTCTTCACTTTCATTAAAATTACCTCAGCGTTTCTTTATTTTTAAACATTTCATTTAACTTGATATGCATCTGTTGTGCTCCTTCATATGCATATAAAGAAACTCTCACTCATGAATTCGAAACATTTTTGTTATTGTTGATGATATGATCATCAAAATTCTTATATATATTTTTATTACTAGGGATAGGGATCATATAACTCTAGTCTTGAATATAAGGCATGAGCGAAAAGAGTAAGTGGTTTTAGGGTGAGCCTCTTTATGAATTTTGAGACTAGTCCAAAATAGCTATAGATTTTACTATATTAAGATCATCTATTGACATTCTTCAGGTGTAGGCATGCAGACTACATTATAACCTCAATCTTTAAATATCTAGACTATATCACATCATTCATTACGAAACTTTATTGATCACAAAGTTCCATGTCAAATTCATTTTGAAACACATGATCCTCTACAAAAGGCAAGTGTAGATCATAATAGAATCTCTAGAAAAAGAAGATAGGGAATATACAAAAATAGAGATTTCGGAAGAGTAAAAACTTAGAAAGAAATCATTGAAAAACACTTTTAATGATGAAAAAGATTACAATTCTCGATGATCTCTTAAAAGACTGAGAGTATCCTTATATAGGCATAGAGGACTTTAAGGCCTTGTGCATTACAAACTAGAATAACTAAGACACTTTACAAAAGCAAAAGCAAAAGCACTCTACGTATATATAAAAGTAAAAGCAGCTTTGAAGATCTGACGAATGCTAGCAAAAGTATCATTAGTAGAATTCAGAGATTGTTGGCCTAGGATTGGAGGGTATCAATTATCCATACGTACCGAGAAGGAAATGTTTGTGCAGACTTTTTGGCAACCTATGCTTTATCTTTGGAGAAGGGCCTTCATGCGCTGGATGAACTACCAGTAGGGTTGCTGGGACTTTTGTATGAGGATGAAATGGGTGTTGGTCAGGTGAGACTATGCCCTAGATTACTTTGATCACTTTGGTCAATTCCCTTGTAAACCAAAAAAAAAAAAAAAAAGTAAAAGCAGCTTCAAACGAGAATCTTGTCAGATCACCATCTTAATTTGCATATGAGTTCATGGTCATCATTGGGCGACAACTTAATTAGAATATTCCTCATCATGCCCTGAGCCATATGAGGGCTGTCCATATTCATATTCATGAGAGTGTTGTGTTTTAGTGCCGACACTCATTGAGAACAGTATTATAGGTATTGTGAATATAGGAAGTGGGATTCTCTCTCAACTTTGACCGCAAGCGACTTGTTATTAGATTCTCATCGCTTTTAGGGGGCACATTTTTAATCTTTTTCAAGCTCCTCGTTAACCAATGATCTTCTTCCGTCAAGTTAGATAGGCACCAGTTGAGTCTTCTAATCAGAGAGCACAAGAGCCATTTTTTCACGAGTAACCCATTGATGTGAGTTAGTTGGAATAACATGTGATTGGTATTTGTAGAAACATGTGGATTCATGCATACACACTCATTGCTGGGCTTCACAATGCATGCGTGCTTGATCCATCACTGCTGCTTAATGGTCCGACGATAATCAGGTTCATCACTAAGCCCAGCATGTCTGATGTTTGCTCCACATGTTGATTCGCAGTGAATCTGTTGTTTTATGGACTAGTTAAATTTAGTTACCACATCCATTTTCTAAAGGCAGGTTAGCTTAATATGCTAGATTTAAATATTTGTTCCAACTGGTGGGGTGGGATTCAAAATTAAACAGATCATCATTAATATAGGTAAAAAAGTAGTAAATTAAAGTAGAAGATAAATGATAGAAACAGGGGCATGCCAATTGATAAATGAGGGAATCAATATCCATGGGAAGAAGTGATAAGGAACTTGCTCTCCCTTAACTACATCCTCGATTCAAAACGTGAAAAAAAAAATGGTATTGAGGGAGCTCTTCCCCTACTACTGTAAACCCAACTCGAGGTAAATTTGGTTAGTCGGAACCAAAAGTTTCAATAAACCTTAATAATGAAAAAAAAAGGTATATGAAATAAGGCGGGCCCGATTTGAAGAATGACTAATGCTTGAATATAATGGGGCAAGTTGTGTCTCCTTTATGCATAAAGCCATGTGAAACGCACTCTAGTTGGCAACTTCATCTGTCCCCAACTTAAGTACGCCTTAAAACAATTTTTTTGTTTTTTGCCAAGACAAATTTAATTAAGTCCTTATACAGTAATTAAACCCGATGATACCAGTATCGTACGTTTATTCTTATGTTCGGATCAGAACAAGAATGGATTACTTCCATGCATATTTTTAGATATTTGTAAATTACCAGTGTTCCGTTAAAGAGAACATAGATGTCTAGCTCTGAAGAGCTAGTTAGTATTTATGTTGGATCTGGATAATCTCCCAAGAAGTTCCAAGATGAACACCAAGGGAATGAAGGATGCCTGAGAGTATCCACAGAGAGGATATCACCAAGCCTCCAAAGATTACAGTGCTACACAATGGTGACTTTCGCCACAGAGGGGTAGGGTGTGTGCTCTGTGAGACAAAATGTAGAATAGATGAAAAAAGTCCCCATACCTAGTGGATAATATTTTATTTATAGAGATTACTTAGGGTTTCTTTTGCTTGGAGTGCATGTAGGCGCCTCCACGTCCTGACATTGTCTGATCCTTTACCAGTGTATGCTTGCTCCATTACTTGTATATGCCTGCTCCACTGCCCGGGTGTTATAGGCATGATGAGTGGAAATTAGTGTTTTTATCTGCTTAAGGGAATTCTGATAGTAAGCCTCCTCATTGGGCCTGTCTTCTAGGCCCATTTCGCCATCCCATAACAACCCGATTAATTATCACTCATGCATTTAGCCGCGTTTACGTACAATTGTCATATATATTGTGCTAACACACACACATATATATATTTGTTTTCATATATTAGTATATATATCACACTCGTGCTCATAAATATTTAAATATAATATAAATGTATTTGAACAAATCCAAATTATTACGCCATGGTGCATGACTAGCTATCCGAGAATTATGGAGTTTGGTGAATGAAAGCAACCAACAAAGCTTGAGTTGTGAGGGAAATAACGTAGCGGGTCCTTCTTTGCTTCAAAGGCGAAAAATATATATACAAGGCTTTACTTCACATGCACACACACAAATAGGCGGATTTAGGGAGGAGCCGCGCCCCGGGGGTTTAAAGAACACACACATATGTAAAAGGATATATCTACATGTATTTATAAGTTAAACTTGTTTGATTTTATTGTGTTTCATCATTTGTATTTAAAAACTAGTCATCAGAAGACAAAAATCAACTCCCTAACTATATGTCCTATATTATGGAAATCAGATGGAATAATTTGTTGGAATATATATACATAGTCAATTCTTTGTGGACTATGGTTGCCAAAACCCAATGTAAGTAGGGTTATTATGTGATATATTTCTTTTAATTTTTTTTATATATTAGGCATGTATTATATTTCAATTACTTTATTTTTTATTTATAATGTAATAATTTTTATTCCCGCCCCGTTATTATTTCCGCTCCGATGGGAAGAGAGAGCGGGGTAAAGGTGAGTGTGAAAATGCAACAGTGGAAGAGCTCTGTGAGTGAGGGGTCGTGACCCGTGAGCCTTCTTATACCATCTATTTGCAGTCTATGTCATCGTCCTTCTATTTTGCATTACCAATCTGTTCGCCTTTCTCTTCCCTCCTCTCCAGAGTGAACGAAGGGGCAGTCAGTCCAGTGGCGGCTGCGGCTGCGGAAAAGCCTCATAGGAACAGGAAAAGCGAGGGGGATCAGGGAACAAGGTGAGGTCGTGGACTACGGCGGAACGACGGAATGGATGCGCGCAGATGATGTCGAGTGAAATCCCACCCCAGATTAAGAGCTGACTTTGACCTCCCGGAAATGCACAGTGGTGAACACTGATCGCAGAAATGTGGAGGCTGTTTCTACACAGCTCTCGTCGTAGCTCCTTTCGGCGCTCCCTAGAATTTGGCGCAACTCTGTCCTCTCCTTCCTCCTTTTCTGCTCCTCTATCTCATTTCCCATCTCAATGCTTCCTCTACCTTTCTCTTTTGTCTCATACCCAATCTTTCCCGCCGTTTCAGTCTCCCGCTCCCCAGTCTCTTGTCGCCTTCCATTCTTCCTTCTCCTCTTCTTTCCTCTCAAAATCGAAACAAGAGTTGGAGTCCACGCCCGACGGTGGCATTAATAATCATAGTGCCAGATTTGCCGACGAGGACTATCCGACTGGCGACTTTGATTTTGCGCCCATTTCTGGGTGGAGAAATTTTCTTCTGAAGCTCAAGACGCTCATTGCATTCCCTTTGGAGGGTGTTCGCAAGGGAAGCGTTCTCACAATGAAGTTGCGGGGCCGGGTTTCCTCCTCATCCTTTCTCATATGTTTAGAGCATTTTAGTTATTCTTTGCAAGTTGCGGATTGGTTGGGGCGCTTTCTTCTTAATTTAATCATATTTCTCATTTCTCCTATTTATTTTTTTATTTATTGGGGGGTTGAATTCGGGGTTTCGCTGCAGACTTTGAAGTTTTTGGATTCCTCAAGGTCTTGTCCGGCGAAGGATATTAACTTTAGCTATATATTTTCATGCTATTTACCTTTTTTTAGAGAATAAAGAGTTTGGTCCTTGAAAATTATATCTCTTCATGATGTCCTTGAGTTTTTTCATCTAAGAGTAAGTCGCTCAAACTATGTAACTTGCTACATGCTAGTTTCCTCTCTAGGATCAAATTGTACTTTTACTCCCATGGAGTTATTCAATAGACATTCTCTTATACATGTACTTCTGTTTTGTTTATAATGCTTTGTTCATTCACATTTCAGATATCTGATCAGCTCAAGGGTCCTTTCTCTCGAGGACTGTCTCTACCTCAAATTTGTGAGAACTTTTCAAAGGCAGCCTATGATCTTCGTATTTCTGGTATCTATCTCCATATTGATAATTTGAATTGTGGATGGGGTAAAGTTGAAGAAATTCGAAGGCAAATATTGAATTTCAAAAGATCTGGTATGTAAAGCTCTGCCTCTGTGTTACAGTTTTTATATAGAAGATATAGGCATGGAGAAACATCCAAACACTACAGCAGAAATTTAAGATTTTTCGTATTATATAGCATTGCTATAGATAAACACTTTTATAGGTGAAAATTATATCAAATGAAACTGGTGTAAAGTTAGCTTATACATCGAGCCATCGACATAAGTTTTGTGCCAAATCTCCCATTTATAATTAAACGTTACTTTCAATCCCAAAATGAGGAATAATCTGTATTTGAGAGTTCTATTACTTTGACTTTGGCTGATGTTGATAGATATGTATCTTGTTCCTCTTTATGTGAAATTTTTTAATTTCTTACATTAGTCTTTGCCAACAGTTGACTTTCATGATAAGTATGAATAATGAATGAGTGTTTGATGTATCACAAATCATGTTAACCACAGGACTCTGGGTTGTAAGGACTGGCGTCTGGCTACATCAGATTTACCCTTGCTTGATTGCTTGTGCATGAGCTATAAAATTATAATGCTTGAATGGTGTCTTATAAGGTGTAGCTAAGATTGATGCTGATGATCAATCCGTCTTAAAATTTTAAGATAGATATAAGGAGAAGATCCAAGGTTATTCGGCCAATAAATCTATCATTGACTGCACTTGAAAGCTTTCTATGCTTCAAATTTGTACAAAGCTTGAAAACCTTTTGACCTTGGAACATGGCAAAACGCAAGCCAACATACCATGTTTTGAGTTTTTATTTTTTTCTCTAAAATTGATTGTCACATGATATCTATCTGAGGTTGAAATTTGTTAAAAAACCATAACTTGATTTATTGATCCCTTTACACATTCCTTCACTTGAAGGCCTCCTTAGCTTGTAGCGTAGGCAAAACTCATGCTTACTACACCATGGATTGAATTTTTATTTTATGATGACGAATGTAGTTGGCAAGGATTGAAGCCCTTGGGACTTTGTCAAAGAGTGTCTGATTCCATGCATATAACCTTCCTTCCATAATCTTCAGCTATTAAGTGAAGGTCCCATATGCCTTTTATTGAGATCGCTTAGATGTTTTTGTATGTATGTAATATATGATGAATTACTTATCTTCAATGTTATTTGTAATACTCCTTTTCTGATGGTTGACGTCTTCTGTAGGAAAGTTTGTTGTGGCTTATGTCCCTTCATGCCGAGAAAAAGAATATTATCTTGCATGTGCATGTGAAGAGATATATGCCCCTCCAAGTGCTTTTTTTTCATTGCTTGGATTCACCGTTCAAGCATCATTCCTTAGAGGTAAGCTGACTTTGCTTTTCCGTGCATATTTTTACAAGATTTGAGTCAATATAGGGGACCTTTAAGTTTTGGTTTATCACTTTTCTTTAGGGGGTTGGGGCATTGTCTTCAATAATTAAAATAAAATTTTACATATGCCTAGTGACTTTGTGCATCTATTGCGTATTAAAACTCTCAGATTCTTATTTGCAATATGATTCTGTTAGGAATTAACAAAATAGTACTCCAAAATGTACTGAATCTGATATATTTGACTGGTATCAAGGTTACAACAATCTGCTGGGAGCAAAGTTACTCCTTCACAGCCAAGAAATGGTCTCAGGTTTTACACAGAACCTGATCCTCTTCTCCTCATACAACTCACAAAATATTCCATACCCTTCCCTCATACTTCTAACAGCTAATATAGTCAAAATAAAAACTTTCACAGCACCCCAAAAAGGCCACCCTACAGGACAGCTAATATCCTATACTAACTTTAAAATGGCAAGTCAAACCCTGTAACCTAAAAAGCATGTTGCTCCTTTGTTGGTGCTAAATCTGTCTTCCTAGATCTCCTAGCATAGGTCTTACCATTGAATAGGGTCCTTTCAGATTCCTTCACGATAGTCTTTGCAATTGGCATATAAACTTATAAGAGAATTATCTTTATGTCCCATCTTTTTGCTACTACTCCAGTTTTATTGTTATTAATTAATGTGTCTTTTAGCATGCAGGTTCTTATAGTTCAAATTGAAGTTTGGCAACCAATTTATGCATTTTACCATATAGCTTATTCACAAATTTGGTGCCAACATGTCTTTCCAGTAAATTGGTACATATTACCCCTGCAATATTAGTTGCGTCAATATTATTTTAATACTTTCTGCGTCATCTCATGATTTGGTTGGCTTTGAAACATTTTTCTTTGTAAGAAAGCTCAAGATAAACTCTGCAACTTTTGGTGTCCTTTGATGACTATTTCTTAGCCTGGATCAAATGTTTATTTTTATATAATTTGTTTTTTTCCTCCCTTTTCAGGTGTTTTTGATAACATAGGGATTGAACCACAAGTTGAAAGGATTGGGAAATACAAAAGTGCAGGGGATCAGCTAACCTGTAGAACCATGTCTGAAGAAACTTGCGAGATGATGACTGAA
Source organism: Acacia confusa (assembly GCA_037074495.1). Lineage (NCBI taxonomy): Eukaryota > Viridiplantae > Streptophyta > Magnoliopsida > Fabales > Fabaceae > Acacia > Acacia confusa. The sequence goes on along the minus strand of CM073505.1, from coordinate 45,215,218 downwards.
CTGCTTGACAATATTTATACAAATTGGCTGGATAAAGTCTCTTCTTCAAGAGGTTCACCTGCATTTGAAGTTGTAATTAAACCTTGAAGTAATTAATTAACTTATAGACTTCTGCTAAATTTATGCAGGAAAAAAGAGGGAAGAGATTGTGAATTTCATAAATGAAGGAATCTATCAAGTAGACAGGTTGAAAGAAGAAGGCTTCATTACGAACATAATGTATGAGGATGAGGTACAAAATTCTTAAGCTATTTTATACTTTCTGTTATTACTGTATAATCATATATAGAATATCACGTACTGTTAGATTTCAAATTGAAATATCGTCCTTGTCTTGTCAAAGTATGTTGGCTTTATTTGACTTCAACTAACTCAGGAAGCTTTTTACCGTTCTCACTGTTGACTATGTTGATTTGTACTGACCATTGATCATGGTACTTGTAATTTTATTTTTAAAGATGTGAATAAAGCAATATCATGGGGTTTTAAAGGATACACAATATTCAATGTTTTGCAGGTTATTGCTAGGTTGAAGGAGATACTTGAATTGAAAACAAATGAAAGTCTGCATATGGTGGATTACAGGTTGGCAATTTCTTGTGGTCTGCCTCTGGTAATGGTATCTAATGAATTACGCTATTTCTTTGAAGTAGGTGAAAGTCACCTCTGGCAATGTCCAAAGAAACTCAGCACATCCTTTGCAAGTTTCTTCCTGATCATTGATTTAACTGTAGTGGTTAAAAATTTAACCTTCTATATTCACCATCTGGCCATTCTTCAGGGCTAAGTATTTTTCATAATCAAATAACTACACATAATTTCCCCCAACAAGAGGTTTCCAAATTTGGCTAGTTGCTCTCTTCTTTAGTTTTGTTTTCTGGCAGATAACAATCTGGAATCATATTTTCTCTTCACCTTTATGCTTTTAGGGGTAAGAGGTGTTACAGGCTTAAATGTAGGGGCAATTATAATTTAGCATCGGAAGACCGGGTTCAAGTTATTATATGTTAAAATAATCTTGAGCTCTCTGGTTAATTATACTTGGGAATTTTGAGGAATTGTTAGGTACTTGTCTAAGGCTTGACAGATATACTGCTCTACACCTGTGGTGATATCTAAATCCTGTTTGGTAATACTTTTTTGTCTGGATATCTCTGTGAATTTGGACATGATTGCAATGCACACGAAACTTTATTTGACATAATTCCAATACTTGTATCTGCGGAAATGTGGGATTTGTGATTTGTACTCATATACATGGAGAAGGATCCTTTTTAATTCTCACAAGTTATGGCATAAATTACAGTTTTCATTTTACTTACTATGACCTATTTCTCACTTGTATTGTTTACTGATGCTACATTGAATAAGTTGTATTGACCATCTGAAGCTGTTTTGTTTTCTCAATAAACATAGGAAATATTGTAGAGTTAGGAGATGGACTGTTGGAATATCAGGTGGTAAAGACTTGATAGCCATCATACGAGCCTCTGGGATTATTAGTCGTGTCAAGGGTCCATTGAGTGCATCTAGATCGGGTATTATTGCTGAGCAGTTCATTGAGAAGATTCGCAAAGTCAGAGGTACACTTGATTGTGAAGTGTAATTAAGCTTCTACATTGCATTGATTGTTGAGGCTATCATTATGCATCATCACGGACATTTTCCCTGTATAATAGTCGCATTATTCATTCCTGTCACAACTAGATGTGTGGCCTTTGTGTTACATGAAATATGAGGTGAGCCACATTGTGCATGGCTCATGAATAGTGTGGATTCTATGGATTATATATATTGATAATGATAATGGATGGGAAGTTTACATGTTTCTTTTCATAACATCTGCCTTCAGAGTTATTTTTTCCTACACAATATTTTGAAGCATAAATTTGACAAGAATGAGTGAAGGGGATTAGTGATGGGGGCTGTGATAACTAAAGAAAACTAATTTGTGAGATCTGTGAAATTTCAAGCACAGGCATAAAGAGATGCATTGGGTAGACCAAAAACCGAGGTTAATACATATACGTGACTTTCAAGGTCTCTTCTTTTAATAATGTATTGATAGCAAATAGTTGACGCAATAACTCAATGTGTTTTGACTTCGTCTTTGTTCATGGGTGAATATTGTAAACGAATACCCCTGGAAATGGAGAATTAGAAAGAGATCAGACGGCACTATAAAAGTCTAAACCCACGTTCTAAATACACCTAAAATTTCACAGGATTATCCTTGGCCTTCCAAGTTGCACCTGAATAGAAAAATGGCCAAGTCAATGTTTCTTGTTGAAAGTGGATAGAAATGGTGTGAAGAAAGGTCTATAATGAGTGATGCTTCTATAACTAAAAGTTCCATCCACATTGAGTCCTATGCTTTAATTTTTTGAACACTAGATTTTATTTATGTGATAGTTTTTCTTCTATTCACATTGGGTGTTGTTCTGCTTTGCTCATCAGAGTCCAAACAGTATAAGGCTGCTATTATCCGAATTGATAGTCCTGGTGGTGATGCCCTTGCTTCTGATTTGTAAGTGATGATATTTTCCCTTTTGGTTTTGTCGAAGCTACATTTGGAGTAAATGAAACAGAAAAAAATTGTGTTGGTTCTAAAATTCTTGGTTGCAAACAAGTACAATGGATATTTAAGAATGCATAATTCTTTTTGTTTGGGAAAAATGGATGGAGTGAAATAGGAAATCTATATTAATAGCTGATCGCTGATCATTCTGTGGTGTCAAAATCTGCAGAATGTGGAGAGAAATCAGACTTATGGCTGCCTCTAAACCAGTCATTGCCTCATTGTCTGATGTTGCAGCAAGTGGAGGTTATTACATGGCAATGGGAGCCGAGACTATTGTAGCAGAAAGTCTTACCTTAACTGGATCAATTGGAGTGTTCACAGGTGAACCTGAGTGTTTTATTGGTGAAAGGAGAGGGGTGCAAAGCGGTTATTAATAATTGTATAATATAGGTGGAAGGAGAGGGGTGCAAATAGGAAACTAATAGTGTCACTATGATGAAGTCCTTGTATTTCAGTTCAATTTTGTTGTTAATTTGATTATATAGACCAATTCTTCTAGGAAAATTTAACCTGGGGAAACTGTATGAGAAGATTGGCTTCAACAAGGAAATTATATCAAGGGGAAAATATGCTGAGGTCCTTGCTGCTGAGCAACGTCCTTATAGGTAATATATTTCAGGTTTGAAGTTCTGAGAAACAAGAAATACTAATCAGTTACTTTGCCTCTGATATGACTGTTAGTATCCTTCTCTGTTTGAGAAGGGAAGCACCACCCTAATAGGCATAGATTGCCTTGATTCTCCTGCATGGCATTATTAGGAAGTAATGTTGGGCCTAAGGTGTTACAGTAGTATGAAAGGAGAGTGAAGAGAAAAGAATCCAGATATGTACTATCTGTTGATGAGGTGGCAGGAGTAGAAAAAGGACAGGTTATCAGTAACTAACCAATCACATGGGGTATGATAAAGAAAGGAGAGAGATAGACCCATAGTGGGGTTCTTCTTGGAAGCTTGAGGTCAGAAGGAGGTAATGGAAGAATTTGACTGTAGGAGCGTCCTTATCCTCTTTAAAGCCTGAGGAGATTATTTCTTTCTTCTTGTTTATCTTATTTTTCGCTGTAGTGGTCCTATGATCTGCTAATTCTATCCTATTTCACTCACGTAGGGGAGCATACATGTTCAACAAATGAAAACAGAAGATATATCCAAGATTGAACGGATGCTCCCATAGAGAAGTTAATAAAGCTTCAGCCCTGAAAATGAAAGCATTTTTTTTTCCCATTTTGTTCGGATTAAGCAATTGAAGAAGGATTGCTCTTTCCTCAAATTTGCTCTTTTACCTGTGATCAAGACAATGACCAACACTCTTGAGCAGTTAATAAAGGATAGTACAAGGAGTACAAACCCTATCTTTTACTTTTGATCAAGACTCTTGCTAACTTATACATCACATACTCAATATTCTAACGTGTAGTTGGGACTACCACTGTAGGGTTTCTCTAACAAGGTATTTTGAAAAAATGATCATGTTGGTATTTGCAAGTTGATTGTAGAAAAAGAAGAGAAATTCCATGGAGTAATCCCAATGTCTAGGTCTAGAAACTACAAGGTCACCTCAGGGGACAGAGTGCACAGGGGCTGTAACATGTAGTATATGACTTTTATTTAGATTTATTTCTCTGGTCTGCTTGTCTCTGTTCCCTAGTTTCTGCTGAATTTTATGTTTCAAGTCCTATTCTTGCCCTTTCATGTTTTAATCTATGGTATGATTTTCAGGGCTGTCACTTTTTATGTTATTAGTAATATATAATTTTTAGGGGAGACGTGGGTTGAGATTTTTTTTTTTCCTTTTTTATTTTGTACAGACCAGATGAAGCAGAGCTAGTTGCCAAGTTTGCACAGCATATTTATAAACAGTTTCGAGATAAGGCAGCTTTTTCTAGATCAATGACTGTGCGTTTTCGTTTTAGACATGCAGATTCCCCTTTATTCTTCATATTTTTGGTAATTCTAAGCCAAAGCCACACTTTGTCATCAGGTAGAAAGGATGGAGGAGGTTGCACAGGGGAGAGTTTGGACTGGTAAAGCCGCAGCTTCACATGGTTTAGTTGATGCTATTGGTGGGCTTTCTAGAGCTGTTGCCATAGCAAAATTGAAGGCTAATATACCTCAAGACAGACAGGTTTGCTTAGTAAAACCATTTTATAAGCTGAACTTTGTTGCAAGAATTGCAAGTTTACTTCGTAAACGCACTTGAGCTATGCCAGGTCACTCTTGTGGAACTTTGCCGACCTTCTCTTCGAGAGATTTTAAGTGGCGCAGGGAATGCCCTAGTTGAAGTAGATAACACATTGAAGGAACTGCTTCAGGAGTTGACATTTTCTGATGGAGTTCAAGCCCGGATGGATGGAATCATGCTTGAGAGACTGGAAGGATATCCTCACCCCAAGCCCATTTTGAGGCTGATGGAGGAGTTCCTTAGTTCCCTGTAGCTTTTGTTGACGGTTTATTATGTCATCTTTTGTTCTTATAAAGTTGGCCTTCGCTCTTCCGTTTGGCCAGAGTTAGGATCCATCTTTCCAATAGTTGGTATGCCGTAAATAAAGTGCGAAAATGATCGCACATTCAGGTCAAGCAAACTTGAGACCTCTTACCGTGCGATTGGATCATGACTTTTGAACATATATTGAAGAAGGCTGTAGCGTGGATACTAGGACCCTTTATGAACCACTTTTAAGGTGTAAAAACATTTTCAACTCTTATATGATTTAATCTTCTTTGTAATATGCATGGCTTTTACTGCGACCCTCTATTCAAAAAAAAAAAAAAAAACCTGTGATGTTCTCTAATTTTCGCAAAGTTTTTTCTCCTTGACGTTTGTGAATGACGGTGCTTAGTGATATGTGGCTTTTCATTCTTTCTGGTTCCATGCGTCCCTTCAGTTCTTGTTGCCGAAGAATCTTTCTCCGCCTATTTTGGTTTGCACTGGGTTTATTGTTATTTTCTTGTTTGATTTTCTTTGGATCGCATATTTTTATTAAACTTTAATAATGTGATATACGTAGTTTTTCGAAGTGTAAATTGCGCCGACTGTAAATAGCTTTATAAATTGCAAGTACAACAATGTTTTTATAATTTTTTTGGTTGGACAAGAATGGGGTGTTTGTCAAAGTCAAGGGCCCAAACTCTCTTTATCTGTATTTTTTTTTAAAAAAAACATGGATAATTTTTCATGTTATAAATTATGGCTTGCCTTTTAGAAAGACATCTGGGTTCTTCAAAAGGAATTATTAATATTTTGATCGATGCTTAGAAAAGGATTGTTAAGGCTATCATGGCCATCAATCCAAAAAAGCTATTAAAGTTTTTAGAGAAAATAATAAAAAAAAACTTTGAAATTATAAAATCTTAATTTAGTTTTGTTATCCAAAATTAATAAAATAATGGCGAGATTTGATAAACAATTCACAATTTATTTTATAAGAAATTTTTAATTTGAGATTTTAAAATTTCAAAAAAATTTCACTGCCATTTTCCCAAAATTTCGTCATTGCCCATTTGTTTCCTTCGTAAATGGCTAGATGGCATCTTTCTATTGTTAGCATGGTCATATTCATCCCCACGTACGTCAACACCAAATACTCCCTCTCCGAGCAAGTGCATGATTAATTATAGTCACCTTGCAAATCGTGTTTTTTTTCAACCTATGATCTTAACACTAACAAAAAACCAAACAAAACCTAAATATCTAGAATTCAAATATGTTAACAAAGGAAAGGGGGAAAAGTATAACACTATAAGTTATGGGTTATCATAATACTGCCATTCATAATAATAATCAATGATAAAATAATTCATTTGCGTTTTGTTCAATAACAAGTTCAAATGCGTTATGTTTCAAAAGACTTTTTAAATTAGAATCAGAATAAGCTTCGAAATTTTAAAGAATGCTTATAGATATACTTATAAATTGTCCTATTATAGAACTTTAGAATCATCAAATAAATCGTTATTTAGCTACCTGCGAATGCAAAGGAGAATTATCGATTAAATATTGAAGAATGCGGCTCCCAACAAAAATTGGGAAAAAAAAAGAGCTATAACATGATACTCCCTCCCATCCTAAATATAAGAGATTTAGGAAACTAATCAAATTATTTAAGAGTATTTACATTTATTTATTTTTTTTCTTCAAATTAATTAGTTTACTAATAAACTGATATATAATTTAAATATACATAATATATAATATGATTAAGTAACTTATTTAGCTTCTTTAATTTTTTTAAAAAAAATCAAAATTTTCTTTTATTCCTTATGGTCCTAAATATAAGACAAATTTGATTTTTTTTTTTTTTAGAAATTAAGGAAGTATTTATAACTTTTTCTTTAAATCAATTAGTTTGACTAATAAATTGATATATAATATATGATATGCTTAAATAATCTCTAATAAAAATCAATTTTATTTTATGTTTAAAAGCAGATGAAAATAGGAAGGAGAGAGTGTTTGGACGAATGAAGGAAAAGGGGATAGGATTGTATAATCAATGATTAGCAAGAGAGTGAAATTCGTTTATTTTGCTGGTAGGCCTAGCGATAAGAGTAAGCAACTAAAGCAGCATCACTTGGCCTGTTCTTTCTGAAAATTCAACCTCACTTTGGAAAATGGCGACGCAGCCTTCTCCTCCTCCCTCCACCTCCAATTCCGCTAACTCCGCCGCTCACTCCCCTTCTACCAACCAGGTGACTCCCTTGCATGCTTCTTCTTGCCTCATGCACGCTTGTATTTGCTCTTTTCGCTAATTATTTGCAGGGTTTCGCTTCTGTTTCCTAGGCGGAAGTTGCTGAGAGCAATGGGGTTTTCCATGGCGACGAAAAGCCTGATTTAACCGATGGTCTCAAGTAATTTTATTTCTTCTTATATTCTTGTTTCCCCTGATTACGTTTTTGCTCCGCGATCTTGAACTGAAATGGATTTTGACTTCTTTTAACTTCATTTAAAGTGGATGGAGTTATTGAAATTCCAAGTATGTCCTACATAGTTATCCTTCGACGGTCATATTCTTTTAGTGTGAAAGGAAAGTGAGCTGTTATGTCCTGTATATTGAATATTCTTTTCCCCCTGATATTTTTTGGAGACCCTGAAAATATTGAAATCCCGTTCTCGAACGTACTTTTGGTTCAATATTTCAAGCAGGTGATCAGGGAAGAAAAAGTAAATGTCTCCACACCTACATTGCATCCTCAATCAGTGAATGCGTCTGCCTTTTCTTGTATGCTGCATTTGAACTAAAAACAAAGTCATGTGATAGTCAGCTGTCACTGTTCAGAAGAATAATAAGAAGTGCTAATAATTTTCTTCATGGATGCAACATAGAAAATATGAGAAAATACAACCTTGTAGATCTGACAAAAATGTTCTGATGAGATTGTGTTAAGTTTGTATATAGTTAGCTATGCTGACAGCTAGGAGAAAGTGACTATTGACTGAACTTAGTTTATGTGATTTGGATATGCACAATGAATAGATATCTGTCTTATATGCACCGCAATAACAAAAGATTTTATTAACTGGCATGAGAAGACAGGACTAAGTGACAATACCTGTAACAATAAACAATGAAAAATTAAATAGAAATAAACGAAGAAATAAGCAAAACAGTGGCGTAATTGAGATTGTGCGAATGAGAATATTCATGGAACTTACTCGTTCTGCCTGGTTTTGTATCATAAAACTACTTTTTCTCTTCTTTTTTCTCCCTTAAAACCATTCAGGTTTGGTTTTGACTTTTGAGAATTCCACAAGAAGTTCTCTGCTTCTGCGCTATCTTCTTGCCTCACATATATAATTTACTTTCAGTCCTCTTTACTGCTGCGATTGAGAAAATTGGTGTCATTTCAAATCTCACTGTACAGAATCAATTTAATCAGGGATATCTTCAAAATGGATTAAAATTGGTTTTGCCATCATATGGTTTTATTTTTAGTCAAAATAATATGCCCATACAAAAGCCCCATCATCCCTCTCCTTTTCCTTGGGACATATTCCAAAAACTGGTGACTACCCTAATTTGCTTCTATTCTGAATCAATTCATCTGCATTTTTTAGAATTTTCTTTCTCTAAAGAATAAATAATTTTACATCTAAAAATGCAGTTTTGATAGTTGTATGAAATGAGTACTTTGTAAGGAATACATTTCTTCAAATTTCCTTGTCCAAATGAAGATAATTATTTTTGTGTTCTTCATTTTGTAGTGATCTGGATAGTGCACACTACATTGAAAGGTTTGAAAAATATGAGGCTGACTACACCCGTCGCCTGATAGCCAAGTATTTCTCTGGAAAAACCCTAAATGGAGGTATGCTACAATAGTTATTTAAACGGATATGCATATTTTCATCTTTCTGTAGACATTGACAAGTTAAATTTAAGGTGCCTACTTTGACTGCTAGATTGAGTTCGTGACTGACAGTGATAGATTTCCTCGATTTCATTTATAAGAACTGTTGTGCAAATGCTGGTGAATATGTTGCCACAGTTCATGTAATCTTTCTTTTGGGTTATGGTTTTCATTATTCTAACATCACTTTGTAACTAACGACGTGGCTGGAACAAAAGTGCTAATTGCTTAGTCTCTCCTGCAATTTTTTTGTGTGCTCTTAACCTCTCTCCGTTTGTATCTGAACAACTGGTTCTATCGATTCCATCCAGATTGGTAATCTTGAAATCAACAGTCCTATGTGTGATAATGTGTTCTTCCTTATGATTCCCATTTTGAAATATGAGAATTAGTATTAGCAGTTTAGGAAAACAGTTCTAGTGCCATTCATGTAGTATTGGACAAATGAGATGATATATTTTTAGGACTATGTAAATTGTAATGGCATGTGATATAGTAAGGAAAATAGAATATCTTATCATCTTGTAGTCTCATAATGTTTGACTATTTGGTTTATTTCATTACTTTCATATACCTTGTTTGAAATAATGGGATAGCAGCAATATAGCATTTAGAACACGAAAGCTTGAATGAAAAAGTGATATGACACGTCAAAGAACACCTAAAAGCTTTTAGCTTTTTGTTGACTCTGATTTGTCCTGTATCTGTCAAAGTCCATGTTTCTTTAAAGAGACACAGTCTCGCCCAGTTTACAATATTGCCATGACAGCATGTTAAAAGCAAGATTTGAGTTTAACTTTCTTCTTTCTTAAGGTATACACTTGACAGTAAATAAGGCCTTTTGCAGGCAACATATTTGACGAGCAAGTGACAATAGATGATGAAGTTATAAAGCCAAGCAGGTAAATCAAACTAAGAATGTGTGAAAGACCAAAAATTTTGGACATTGCAGAAACTAATGCGTGCTAGGTAATTGTTGTCCAGGTTGCCTTGTTTCCATTCATATGCAAACCCCATTGTAGGCTTTGAAGAGCAATGTAGCAATGGATCAACTCCAGGAGTAGAAACGTCTCCTAATATATCAAATGGGAAACACGTTATGAAGAACAGTTGATCGCACAGCTGCCTGTATAAACATCCGAGAATATTGCTTCATTAAAATGCCAATGCCGATGGCAGAAAGGTTTTCAAGGATTTGATGAAACTGACTGACATGGTACTTCTAATCATGTGTAGAGGGTTCCTGATTCATGCAATTCAATATACTGATAACAAAGCTAACAGAACCTCATTGCAATCATGATCGATTATTTCAATGATGGGTTTGTTATGCATTGTTGGATCCATTTGCAAGTCATGTAGTTTGTACTTTATTTTAGGGTATGAAGATCTGTAGAACTGCGGATCTCAATGTATATGGGCACAAATAGACTATTTTGACTGAGAGATTAGAACATCCAATCTAAGCGAATTGAATCAGAGCTTAAGTTACATCAGGAGCCAGCGGTGTAAAGGGGTTGAGGGATCATTCTTTTAACCTTGTTTTAAGGAATGGGAAAAGCTTAGTTTAGAAAATGACAGGGAAGTTTGGCTTGTCTGCCAAATATTTTTCCCTTACGATAATGTTAAAATGGATCCCTTGCTGCTTGGCAAAAGCAAAGCAACAGAGGTTGCTACGTCTGTCAAGCGAATCATCTTATGAATTACTCGCATTTGTTTTGAATAAATAATTCTTTCCAATTTTGACATTATTTTTCTTATTTGGATGTGTTTTGAATAAATAATTTGCTTTGTGTTGGGGGGAATAAACTCCTTTTAAATATTTGAAATTGGAGATGAAATTATAAAGAATGAAAACGTTGGAAGATCCTGAAAATGGGCTGAAATCTTTACGTTATTCTTTCTTGCTTACCGATAAAGGGAAAAAATGAATGAATTTTCAGCTTGGAATAGCAAGAATGTAGTTCGCATGCTCCAAAAACAAATTTAGGTCATAGAATAGCAGGAACTCCGTTTCAAACTGCGATCCAAAATTCGGCTGTCCATAACTTTTCTGTGGGTGTATTCTCGCGCTGTATGCATTTTAATGTCGAATACATAGCATTGGACAATAATTACGATGACATTTTTTTAACTGACAACAATAATGGTCATACTTTGTATTTGCGCTGCTATTTAAGGAAACCTTGCTGTCTTAGTTTAATAAGAGTCATATTTTAAGTAGCTAAGAGGACAAAAACTAATTGTAGCTATTTCGTAGGCTAATGACTTTTTCTGTTCTCCTTTTATTGCGATCATGAAAGGTAATGCTTATGAACCGCAGTATTATTAATAACAGTAGGGCATATCGGCTTCTATGGAATAACAGTAGCGGTATTATTAATATAGTGTGTCAAAAGTAGAATTCTTTAATGAAAATATTAAAATTAAGTACATTGTAAAATATATGCTTTATTACATTTAGATGTTCTCGTATTTCTTAAAGATGTTATGGATTAACAAAACAGGGGAAAGGGGAACTTTTAATCCTCAAAGTTTCTCCCAATTCATTCATGATTTGGTTCATGCATATTAAGTTGTATTAATTCAATTTAAAAATTTTGTTTTCCCAAAAGAACCTACTCGCGCCCAGACAGCTAAATATCTTCCTCTCAACTTCATGACTGAACAATCTGTCAATCTTCCTCTCTTCAACCCTGCCCTTGCATGTTACAGACTGCTGAAATGCTTTTACAACTCCGAAAATTAACAGTTACTGATATGATAACTGACTCAATGGTATTCACTATAAGTTCTTATCAACCTTAATATATACCAGCTCCGGTCCTAAATATGAGACAACATTTGTAGTATAATTTGCACAACAAACTTTGTCCTATATTTAAGATAGGGGGAGTAGCATTGTCTTGAAACTTCACTTAACATCTCAACTGTGAGTTAAAATGATCATCAGTATTTGCATATACTTAATCTACACCCCAAAGTCTAATGAGTTTATGTGCGAATGGATGGATGAATAGAAAGACATAACATACCTTTATATTTTTTTGCTCAAAACATACCTTTATATTCAATAACTTGTACGCATCATATCAAAGTTACTCAGTAGAAGTCAATGAAACGTTCAACAACTTCTACATCGTACACTGTTTAACTTGAAGCACTATGCCTCGGAACTAGCAACTGGTGGAGCAGAAGGCTCGGCAATGAGGGCATTGGGGATGTGATTATTGGCTTCGTCATCACGAGGCAGAGGAACTAACAAGTCAGAGAGGGTCATTTGAAGTGTAGAAATTTTCTCTTTGAGCTGACCGTTCTGCTGGAGGATCTGCTGGTTACATTCCAACAAGTAAATGATCTTCTGGGAAAGTTGATGGTTCATGTTCTGAAGATGATCCACTTGATACTGAAGGTTTTCTATCTGCTGTTTCTTCCTCATCCTCGACCTGCGAGCAGATTCTCTGTTGGAGAACATTCTTTTCTTCTTTCTCTCATCAGCAACAACATTCCCTTCGCCAGAATCATTGATGATGTTGTCGTTGTTACTGTTAGATGAAGTGTTTGGAGAGGATTTATGGTCTATAAACAGAACTGGGTTGTTGGGAGGGTGTAACTGAGAGTAGTAAAATGGAATATAGTGTAAGCCTTGACCATGACCTAAGACATGTGAACCTTCATGGCCTTCCCCAGTTTCCATGTTGAGTAACCTTGAGTTCAGAATGGGTTTCTGAGGAGGACAAGGATGGTGAAGATGCTGTTGATCTAAGCTTGTATTCCCATCCATATGTCAGATTTTCAGTGTCAGATGGATGTGAGAGAGAGAGAGAGAGATTAAGAGAATTTTGCAGACGAGAAGCTCATAGACATCGGAGCTTCTGATCTATTTGAGCATTTATGCTTGGTGCCGTGGATTATCAAGCTTGTGTATACTTGGATCGGAATGTTATGCAAGGGTAAAAAACAGAATGCTTAAATGATCCTAGGTCTGTAGAATGGTCGGGGAATAATTGTAAGGCAAAAGTGATCTGATTCCTCAAGGCACCAACGTTGTCTTTTTTTCACTTAAATCACTGTACAATGCAACCAAAATGCATAGAACCAAAACTGGAATTATGCAGTTTCAGTCCTTTTAAGGTAAAATTGAGGAATCAAACAGCAAGTGAAGTCGTATATGTGCATACCCAGTTATAAAAAGAGCCTGTCAAAGTGGCTTTATCATTAAACTTAAGCATTAACGCTTCATTTAGATCTGGAGCAAGCTAACCTAAGGAAAAACAACTCAGCCCAAGCACTACAAATAGGAATTTCATTGATGGAGAAATTGCAAATCATTCTAAAGAGGAACAAGCCAAAGGATAGATAGTGGAAAAATTTGCATTCATGTCATAGGGCTTTGCTTTTTAAGGTGGGTGTTGAAGCATTAACTTGCACGCATTACATAAGCTTTGGGTTATACGTACTCAAAACGAATTCGCCATTTTTCCTGTGGCATTCAAAAGGATCAATGGCACTATGCGGATAAACAATTCAGCCGTTTGTATATAGTAGAGATGTTACTCGGAATCCTATTTATTTTTACCTTCATTTGGAATCCCCCTCATATACATCCTTTAACTACGGGTGCTCACTTGGCTTACATCCACGGCCACGGAGAAAGTAGCAGTGAATCTCTAGTTCTTTACGTCTCAAAAAAACATCTATGACAACCTGTAAAATTAAAACGGATCTGATTAAATTAAAAGCACACGCTTAAAACATCCTTTTACTGCTTTTCCTTGAGAATATTTTATACGCTATATCACATTATAAGTAACATTCACAAAATATGCGTCATCAGGTTTCATTCATATTCCTTTTCAAGAGTTGTGCTTCACCATAATTCCTTTATAAAAGTCATCAGAAAAGTTAGTTGCCTTTCTAGCCAGAGCATAGCTATAACTAAGCATCAAAGCAATAAACATCCGATACAACTAGTCATGGAGCAGTTTCATTCTTATATCTGCATATATATTGATTTATTTATTTAAACCAAAAGGGAAAAAAATAAACTTGTCAGAGCGGAGGCTCCAAACAAGTAATGAAAATACATTCTTAAGTTCTTGACTCTAGCGCAAAAAGCCCCCTAAAAGACAATGGACCTTCAATCAAATCAAAACGTCTGCATCTTGCGATGTTTGTTTAATAAATAAGAAATCACGAGTCACGAGTAAATAATTTAAAAAAACAGAACCACAGATCAATCAACAAACTAGAACATCGACTTTGGTCAATGATTCTATTGGTTTGGCATGACTCAAGAAATCCTTTCAACTTTATGGAGATTTTACTAGCATGAAGCTTTAATCCCATCATGATGACAAATCTGATGAGAATTATATGAAAAAAGATATGACTCTAATACAATTGCAATATTCAAAAACCACAACAAAATACAAATACACAAATTCAAGCAAATAATTTGATTTATATCATGTAGCCTGAAGTCACAATTCAAAAAAAACATTCTTGTGCTCAATCTCAACAACTTTTAGTACTGAAAATTAACTAGAGATGGATTCTCCTCAACCAAAAAATCTACACCTTTAAAAACCTAAAGCCCAGAAATGGTCAAAATCATCTAAACAGAAAGTATCATTAGCTACGGCCAGATCTTTGCACCCTCCTACCCTCATAATCAGCATCATCAGTAGGCAGCTCATATCGACAAACAGGACAAGTGTTCCTAATTCCCAACCACGGGGCAATGCATTCGCCATGGTAGAAATGAGAACATGGCAACTGCTTTGCCTGTTCTTCAACATTGAACTCATCCTTACAAACTGCACAAAGTGCACCATTATTTTCGATATCTTGTTTGGTCACAACCACTGATGGCAGATTCTGAACAACTGATACAGAAGCCGGAGGCCGACCAACCAAGAGATTATCATTGTCAGCGAATTGGCCAAACATCATTTCGTAATCTGCAGTATAAATATAGTCATCATGATCACCAAAATAAGGTTCTGCATCGTGATCCAAATCAGGGTTCGTGTCCAAATTATTGGCATTCAACAACACTTCCCAACCCAAATTTTCCACACCTCCCGCTCTCATAATGCTTGCTTCTTCTTCAAGCCCATTTACTGGGGAAACTGGAACTGATACGGCCGCATCATCCTCACCGGTGAGCATGCTCAAAACTTCCCTCTCATCAACCCGGCCATCTACTTCTTCCCACTCAAAATCTTCAGCATTCTCCCTGTTATCATCCAATTGTAATGAATCCCAGTAAAGAGGGATGCTGGCAACATCGTCGTTCTCATCATGCACATTGTATTCATCTTCCGAATGCGCACACACACCCAAAGCCCCATTCTCCTCATCAGAATCTGACCCGAACTCCATGAGCCGTATACAGTTGTCAAAAGGCCGAATTCGGCCTGCCGTAGATGGTGTCGCCACGGACTCAGATCCAGGAACCCTCCTTCCAACAAAAAAATGGTCACCATCTCCACCACCACCGCCAGAACCATAATTTTCAACGATAAACCCACTATTGTCATCACCCGGCAAAGAATCCCTATCCACGCCAAACCCTAAGCCCAATCCGTAATCCATACCCAAAGCATCAACACCCACGTCGCAATGACCGTCAATAATACCGAAATTAGAATCATCCAAGACATCGGAGACCAAATCGCTGTGACCCATGACCTGCGATTGCTCAACGCGCTGCTGAAACAGATCCATAACGAAATTTACCTGGTTTCCGCGGTCCAGTAGATCGGTGGAGGGAATCGAACCTGGGTCCGAGAAGTTATCGTCACCTCGTACAGAGATGGCGGATTCAAATTGGTGAGACGAGCCAGCATCACGGGAGGCGTTGAGAGCGCGGATGGGGGAATCGGGTGGGGGGAATTCAGGATCGGAAGGATAGAAGTCGAAATCAAAATCGGCGTGGGACCAGTAGGGAAGAGAATCAAGAGTCAGGGTGTGGTCAGGAAGGTGAGGATCGTCGTCGGGTTCGCGGTGGCGAAGGTAGGTGACATCTGCCATTGTCCAAGGCATCTGGGTGAATGAAGGGGAGGATCTGGGGCCTATAACGTCTCAGGAATTGAATGACGAATATAGCCCTCTTGTTTCGTCGTATCAACTTGTGCGAGTGTGATCACCATTTCTTGCCCTTACGTTCCATCGTACTAATAGCTAATCGCATCCGGATTAGCAGGAACTAAGGGGGATAATAATAATAATATGATTATTATTTTGGGTATAATATTTTTTTAAAAAAAAAAATGGTAAACGGCGTATTTGGTGCCACCAGACCAGACACAAGTGTGCACAGGTGTGATGTTAACTTTCAAGTGAGGTCAGAACTCAGAAGGGAGATTCTCGTCATTGCATCAAATTACTGAACTGAAAGGCATGCCCCGCTAATGACGACATAAAATCATTGTAAAACTCAAAAAGTGAGCATAGCAACTAATAAGGCCAATCAGTTCATGTTTCTTCTTTGTTACTCATATGGCCCCCCTCATTTGTACCTGTCTACCCACTCGAAAGTGACCGCCAGCCAAAACAAGAGCCCCAGTCGGTGAAAGCTTTTCACCATCCTGAAACATACAATTATAATCAAGAGGAAGGACCATAGAATACAGAAGATCGGGGCTCCTTGACCTTCAGGCACGACGAGAGGCCAAAGTGGTTGGGGCAACATAGGCCCAGCAAAGGGGCACCTTGTGCTATAAAAGTGTCCCCTCCTCCCTTTAAACTCATCCCACAATTGTTTTTTTACTCTCTTGTAGCATTTTACGGGTAAGTTATTTGGAGTGAAATTAGATTCTGATATTCTTTTTATTATTGTCTTATTTATTATTTATTAATTGTTATTAGATATAGTAGTTAGAATTAATTATATTACTAAATTACGTCTAAAGACTTTGTTATCTAGTATTATGATTTTTTAGTATAATCAGTTACGCCCTATATATCATGCTTCTGCAACAATTGGTATCACAGTCAAGGTTCCATCTAAGTACGTGATGTGGTTAAGCATGGCATGTACTTCCATATCAAAAAAGAATTACTTTAGGCTTTCTAAGTGGCGGCTACTAAATAGTATCTTACAAATAAAAATACTAGAATCTGCATCAAAAGTCAACAATTTGTCGTTGGCATCTTCACTTTTGACAAGAATTGTGTCCAATGCAAAATTTTCAGTCAAAATTTTTTACACATTGTGACATTTTGGGATGTGGCAAAGTGATGTTCTTGATGTACTTTTTCAACAAAGATTAAACTTTGCTATTGAAGAAAGGAAACCAGACAACATGGGAGAGGAAGAGTGGATTATCATCAATCGTGTTGCTTGTGGTACCATAATAAAGGATCATATCACCAGCTTTAATAAGTTGGTAATAGATTTGTACAATATGGACGTGAACTTTGAAGATGAGGATCTGGCCTTAACGTTGTTGGATCACTTCCCGATGAGTACGAGCACCTAGAGACTACCCTACTTCATGACAAAGATGAAATATCTCTTGGAGAAACTTGTTTTGCCTTATATAGCTATAAACAAAGAAAGAGGGGAAAAAAACAAAGAGGTAGAAAAGCAAAGGCACTAGTCATGACGATGTATTGAAAACCAGATGAGATTGAGGAAAGTGTGATCCAAATCGAATTAAGACCCAACAAAAATTAATGTGTTTTTTGTCGAGAAAAAAGCCACTAGAAGAAGGACTATTTAAAGTTGAAAAACAAAGTCAAACCTAACAATGGGAATGTTGTTATAGACTCAAATGTGACTAATTGTTATGGTGAAAATTCATATTTCTTACTATCTACAACGACGTCGTCAAAACCATCAAACATATGGTTGTTGAACTCAACCTGTAGCCATCATATATGTCCTACTCGATACTGTTTCGCTGATTTTCAAGAAGGATGTGGACTTGTTCAAATAGCAAATAACACTTCTCTTGACATTAGTTCAATTCGATTAAGGAACCATGATGGATAGATCAAAACATTGAAAAATGTTCATTATGTACCAAATTTAAAGAAAAAACTTATTTATGTGGGAACTCTAGATTCAAAGGGGTTCAAAATCACTGCAGAAAAATAAGTAATGAAGACATTTTCTAGTGCAATGATGGTAATGAAAGGTATTTGGAAGAATAATAACATGTACCACTATTAAGGTATAATGGTTATTGGGATAGCAGCAGTGACATCCAGATGAGAAGGAGATAGAAGCAACCAGGTTGTGGCATATGTGCTTGAGACCTGCTGAAAGAAAATCTTTGAAAACTCTATCAGATCAAGGATTGTCAAAAGGATTATAACATTTTAGTTTAGAGTTTTGTGAGCATTGTGTACAGGGAAAACAAATAAGGATTTATTTCGGCACAATTATCCATAATACAAGGAGTATTTTGGATATGTTCACTCTTATATTTAGGGTCCTTCCAAAACTCTTTCATTGGGAGGAAAACATTATTTTGTAACATTTATTGATGATTTCTCCTAAAGTGTTTGGGTGTATACAATGAAGACTAAACATGAAGTGTTGGGAATTTTTCTCTCTCAAATGAAAGGTGATGATGGAAACACAAAGAGGCAGGAGGATCAAATGTCTTCATACAGAAAATCGAGGAATACATGAATGATCATTTTCAGAAGATTTGTGAGGATAATGGCATCGTCAAACACTTCACCGCTAAAAATACACCACAACAGAATAGAGTAGCAGAACACATGAAACAAACTTTGCTAGAGAAGGTTCGATGTATGTTGTCTAATTATGGCTTGAGCAATGGATTTTAGGCTAAGGCAATAACATATGTGTGTCATCTCATTAATCGTCTACCATTTGCTGTTACTGGTGGTAAGACACCACTAGAACAATGGTATGGCAAACCTACTATAGATTATGATTATTTGCATTTGTTTGACTCAACTGCATACTATCATGTGAAAGAGTCAAAATTGGATCTGAGAGAAAAGAAAACTATTTTTTTGGAGATCACATATGGAGTCAAAGGATATTGTTTATGGTGTCCAGAGACAAAAATTATATTCAACAGGGATGTTACTTTTGATTAATTTGCCATGGTGAAAAAGGTAGCAATTGAAGATTCCAAACCAATTGATGGTGTTTCAAAGCAGTTGGAGGTGGAGTTTAAAGGAAAGTTGATTTTTCCAATACAAGGGACGAACTGAGATATAAAAGAAGACTTTCTCGCGAAAGAAGAAGAGCTAGTTGAGAGGGAGGTTTCAACTCATGAAACTCAATAGCACATTTTATGATCCAAGAAGAGCTAGTTGAGAGGGAGGTTCCCTATCAAGCTGTTAAATGGATCATATGGTATATTCATAATACTGTAGATGTTAGAATAGTCTTTGAACAGGAAGATGATCAACGTATAGTTGGGTATTAGGAATCACATTTTGCTGATGATTTGGACAAAAGAAGATCAACTACTGGTTATGTGTTTACTTTTGCAAACGCATCCATTAGTTGGAAGTTTATTTTGCACCCAACAGTTACTTTGTCTACCACATAGGTAGAGTACATGGCAATTACAAGGGTTGTGAAAGAGGCAATTTAACTTCAAATATTGCTTAGGGAGCTATTAGTCAAGAAAGCATCCTAGTGTTTTGTGATAGCCAAAGTTCTATTCAATTAGCAAAGAAACAAGTTTATCATGTAAGGACGAAGTATATTGATGTTTGATATCATTTTATACAAGAAATTTTAAAAGGTGGGATCATGATCTAAAAGATACATACAGGTGAAAATCTTATTGATGCTGACAAAAGTGGTGACTCTTGCCAAATTTCAACATTATTTGGATTTAATCAACATTGTTAAACATTGAATATAATATAAAAAACACAACCAAAATTTGTAATTAGGAGAGATAAAGAATTTGAAAATTTTGCCAATGTGAAGATTTGTTAGTTGTGACAAAATAGTTTCACATCGGGCAACTTAATGAGGAAAGTGCTATAAAAAGGAATCCCCCATCAAAAAAAAAAAAAAAAACCTCATCCTACAATCACATTTTCTCTTCTTTAAACTATTTTGTATTTTTAGTATTTCACTTATAAATTATAGTGAAATTAGGTTTTAGTATTTCTTTTATTACTGTCTTATTTATTATTATATATAGTAATTATGATTTATCTATTATTAAATTACATCTAGAGACCTTATTTTCTAATATTGTGATTTTTTTAGTATAACCGGTTCAACTCTATATATCCCACTTCTGCAACACCTGCTTTATTATTGATAAGAAGCTTTCATTTTTTTTATGGTAAAAAAGTCATTTATATCCATTATTTCACAAGAAAAAGAAGAAAATTGAATTTCCAGTACTTAATTTCACCAATAAGATATGAAAACTTAATTCACACTTGTATTTGCACAGAAAGAAGTATTCATGTCAAAGAGGCTTAAGTGGAAAACGTCGCCTATCAAATTATCTAAATATTGATAACTGTGTTCTTAATATGTATTTTTATATTAGATCCTTCACTATCACTGTGTTTATTAGGTTTGCAGTAGAATACACGATGTCTGTCGGCTCTGTTGGAATAACTAGTGGGGACATGCATCTCATCGATGACCAACAGAAATATGTTACGCTGGAGAATATTCAAAAAATGATTACATAATTACAAGACTTTACAGATGCCGCAGGTTTGTCATAACTCAAAATCTCTAAACAATCTAACCTTTCAATCTTGTGATGATACAGGCCTACTTGATAGACGACTTCAAAAACGGATTGGAGGGGCGACTTGGTTGTGCCGTACTAGCCTCTAACTTGTTCCCTTGCTGCTTATTTGACGACTTTAGAGTTACAGAGATATCTTGAGGATGTTGAGCTGGAACCTGACGTATTTCCCTCGCCTTCCCTTCCCTATCATTCATCTCATTCGCGGTATTTTCCCCCCTCACAGTTTCATTCGCCACCGCAGTTTTATCCATTCCAGCTTTGGCTTCCTCTGCTGATTTGGCTTTCTTGGTCAACAAAGGAGCAGATAATTTTGGCGATGACGACATGCTGACTGTGGCCGACGCTTCATTCTGAGTTACGACCCTGCCTCTGCTATTTGAAACATCATCAACTGTCAAGGGTGCGGTACGGCCATCTTGGCGGTGGTTGGTATCTGCGGGTTTTTTCATTTCATGGAGAAGCTTTTGCTGTTCAATGCACAACAGTAAAACGCAGGGTGAAGATGACATCAACCATGATATTTCTCAGGGCTCCGTGCAAATTCAGAATGCTCAAGACATACCTCTAATATGCTACTGAACCTCTCGGCCAGGTTAGGAAGTTTTAGGGCAGTGACAAGTTTAATTGCACCTTTCATTGATTTCTCCAGTGACAAGAGCTTCACGAGTTCAGTGGCTCTCACAAGCTTATCTCCTGTTATATCCACAGAGGTTAAGCGGGAACACTTCTTTTCCATGTAGAATCAAGGTCAAGGACAAAACACACTTTCCTAATTTTCCTAGAATACGTCATTTTTCACTTTAAAAAAAAAAATCAAACATTTGGAGCCCCCCCCCCCCAACACAATTTTCGCCAATTCCGAGAGAAAAAAAAAAAAGGCACCAAATTTTTGGATTTGTCCCTGATCAAGGCTATGCAAAGGGAGAGGTAGATAGTAATCTCTTTTGAGCAAATCATAACACTGACTCACCATTACAGCAGGATGCTATGAGCCGAAGTATGCATCTATCTTGGGCTGCTTCGAGATTGAAAGCCTCATCATCAAGTAAACTGGTATCCAAACCGGAAACAGTCATTTCATCCATTCTTTTCTGAATCTGCATGGTATAAAGCTAATTCAATATCGAACAGCACCAAGGTAACAAATTGGAAAAAAACCTTTAAGGAAACAATTAAAAAAAAAACAGAAAAATCTTTATGAACTGCGTTTGTATGAATCATGAGTTCTGCAGACCCACTGGACCATAAAGGCCTTGAAATCTGCAAATGTTAACAAGGACAAACCTCAAAGAGATGCATGTTGTTCATCATGAACTCATTCTCAAGGGCTTCCGATCCCAGATCAGAGGAAGCAAGAGGAAACGAAAGATTCAGTAGAGTAAGAACCGGTTTAGGCATCACCTGACGAAGTAAAAATTAATAGGGTCAACTCATAGTCAAGGGAGTCAAACAGAGTACCTCAAACCACTCTTCCTACCTGTGGGAAGATGTCAGGTTTTTTGCATATCACACAAAATAACTTGCTTGCATTTAACCCCACTACCCAATAGTTTTCATCTTTCTCTTTACTTCCACTGCATTGAAAATTTAATGAAACAAGTCGTATCCGAGAAATTCCGGCATAAGAAGAATTAAAAACATTAAACCATAAACTAATAATATCGAACCTAAAAAGCGGGAACCAGCTACCTCCATACTGACTTGTAAACACCCTGAGCACACCCTGCATTTTATACTAGTCTTAGCTTGCATGTCTCAGAAGAATTTAATGGACAAGAATGACCCTACATGAAATATTGACGCCATTAATCAGAATACCTTGGAATCATAGGAACTCAATTGACCTTCTTCACTAAATCCAAACCACGTTAGAGATGAACCAGGAGTCAATGGCAAGCGGCCTTTAAGGAGCTGGGTTTCATTCGGTATGTTAAACACTCTAAACTCTAGCACCTGAATTTGTCATCGGAAAATATATTATTTTGGCATAAACATATATCATCTTATCGGGATGGTTGTTGATCATTCTGAAACATGCACTCTCAGTAGGGTAACCTTACATAAAGCATATCTGTACACTAAACCAACCTGATTATTTGAGGAAACACAATCAGAGGCAAGAGTAACAACTGCCAATTTGTCCTTGAAACCAGAGGCAGTCACCACTGGCCCATCCAGCGAAATAATATTTCTCTGCAATAAAACTTACTCAGAAATGCAAATATAGCAAGGAAACTACCATCAACATTTACAGATTCCCATGTCACACCAAACACGTTATCATCTAATCATGAAGTCAAAACTTACAGCATACAGCAAAAGGAAGTTTATTCATTTTCAATGCTTCAGATATAAAATTCAAACAAGTCCTGAAACAATAACGGTTCAAGATTTGTAAAAACCTGCAAACCACCATCCGTAAATATACGAAGATAGTTAAAACTAGTTGCTGCAGCCACCCAAGCAGTACCAAGTGCAACAACCTTTACTTCTTCTCCTTCAAAGCGCATAGACCACTGTAAAAGTTTTAAAACAAGTGAACTCACAATGAAATAATGTATTGCAAACAGAGATTTCTGCAGTAGTAATTAAAGGTTCAATGTCCTTATGAACGCCAAGATAAATAATGACTGTAATCAGATAAAGCCATGTGAGATTCTGACCTCACTATTACTTGCCCAACAACTAAATGGACGATACATGAGAGTGCTCATGTTCTTCTCTCCCTTGCAAGGATTCGCAAAGACACTTCCATTCTCATTTAAGGCAGCCATTGTAAATCCAAAATGGTCGGTCATTGATGGAACCCGCGGACAGCTGCCAGTATCATGAAAATCAATCTACAGACATGATATGTTGACCTATTAGCATATGTAAGTGATCAACCGCAAAAGCTACAATTTTTAAATTGAATCAACACTGGAACAAAAGGATGAGTTTAAATTATCTCTAATACATGCCTCTATGTGGAAGTATCCATCATGTTCAATTGTGGTTATACTTCCAAGCATAGTGTAGCACAAAAAGCGCCTTTTCCCAAGATGTGCCGGAGTGGATCCTGGTTGAAATGCTTCTTGTATCTTTGGTGTACATGTTGCGATCGAGCTTTTAAGTCCCGTATTCACACTGTTCAAATTTTCTTTATGCGTGCGATTTGGTTTTTTATGAGATTCAGCCTTTGGATGCGAAGCCATTTCGCCACTGCCATCCTCATTAAAGTTTTCTTCACTCAGAGGCTGTTCACGTAATCTTTTCCTGCTAGGTAGTTCAGACTCTCCATCGCTATCTTCACCAAGATCACTTATACTTCCACTCGCACAAAGGTCCTGATCTTCCTCATCAAACAAGAGGAGCCCATTACTGTTCTTAGATTGCATGGGAACATCCTCTGCTGGGGATTTCATGGATGAAGGAATAACAGAATCCCAGATACCAAACTTCCCCATGACATCAATAATAGCTAACGCATTACCTGTTGGCTTCCAAGCCATGCAACATATTCTTTCATTGAATTTTTGCCTATCAATATCCTGCTTTCTGTTGAGATCCCAAATTAGAACCTGCCTGTCCAAGCTAGCAGTAGCCATGTACTTGCCATTGGGTGACCAAGACAAGAAACATATGGGTTGTGTATGATCGCCCTTCAATGTAAACAACTTTTCAGCAGTATCCCTATCATACATCACAACATCATTTTTAAACCCCGGAACAGCCAAGGTCTCACCATCAGGACTCCAGCAAAGAACATTCATAGAAGATACATCTGCTCTTGTGTCAGGAGCAATGCCTTTGAGGTTATGAACTATTCTCCCTGAGTGAAGTTCCCAATAAATAACAGTTCCAGATGAATCTATAGATGCCAAGTATTCACCGTTGGGGTCAAAAGCTAAGCCCGTGACAGATCCTTTATGTCCTTTGAGAACCCGAGCAATAGAACCATCAACTGTATTGATAAGTTTAATGCCCTCATCATCACCAGCTGCTGCTAACAAACTCCCTGATTTATTAAATTCAAGTGAACGTATTGGAAGTGTAAACCTGGTAATATTAGTCTGGAACTCTCCACCTGAACAAAATGAATTGAATTAGATCTTAGGTAATTGGAATTCTTGGACGGGAGGAAAACTGTGCTCATCTGGAAATTTTAGGCCTGATTCCAACAAGTCTGCTAACATGATGCAATTGTTTGAGAAAAGACAAAAAATGGAATTAAAAAGTCAGTAATGGAATGAGTTGAATTAATAAAGTTTAATGTTAGCAGGCACCATTTCATTGTAAAAAGTAAAACTATTTGCTAATATAACCAGAGCTTGCCGCTCAATTTTAAACTTAATACAAGATTGAAGAGACTTGACAATAAAAAACAACAATGAAAGCCCGCGTCTACCAATTCAGTTAGAGAATTACAAGTAAACACAGCATTATTGAATAGGAAAAATCGTCAGTACCGCCAAAATATAGGTACGAGACAAATTTAATGAGGATCTAGTCGGCGTGCTGAACATTCAGCAATGGAATGCACTGAAATCATGAAATCGAATGCCAAGTTTAAGTAATGAGACCCAAACCCATTGTGCATTAAGCAATGTTGAAGAAGACACGATCTTGTCAGGGTTGACAGAACCTTTTTGGAAACGGAATTCGAACACAACCTACAGGGCCTTTTAGCCCTCACTTCAACACTCCTTAATCTAACAAACTTGTTTAATTTAAGCAAAACCATTGGATCTTTAATTTCTTGGTGCCACTGAACCAACACAAAAGTGTCAGGCTACTTTAGACTCCCTGTGATTAAACCGTGCAAAGTAACTTACAAATCAAAATTCAAATATCCAAGGCAATAAAAGAAATATTCAAAAATCAGATCTAGACTTCCATTATTTTCATTCTTACAAACCCAGACAGGACATAAGGGATTCCGAAGTTTCGAAATGTAATCTGCCGCGCAACATGAAAGCGTTTAGAGAAAAATAATACCCGGGAACTTGTAGAGCTTCACGGAGTGATCGATGGATCCGGATGCAAGACATGTAGAATTAGAGCTGAGAGCCAAAGCAGTGACACCATCGCGGTGGTGAGTGAGAATCTTCGGGGGAGACGTCAGAAGCAGAGGGTCATGGATTGAAATGGAGACGTCAGAAGAGCATGCAGTGACGAGGTGTTGAGCTTGTTGGTCCCACAAGACGGAGCAGAAAGAAGGGCGACCGTTGCTA
Organism: Acacia confusa; assembly: GCA_037074495.1. Classification (NCBI taxonomy): domain Eukaryota; kingdom Viridiplantae; phylum Streptophyta; class Magnoliopsida; order Fabales; family Fabaceae; genus Acacia; species Acacia confusa. The sequence continues at coordinate 45,189,348 of CM073505.1, read as the reverse complement.
GCGGCCTGGTGAGCTTCCCTCAGCTTCACCGATCGGATTTTCATAGCGGTTTCAGAAATGGGTTTGATACTTTGATCAGATTTTGGTTGAGATAGTTATGAATTCTGTGAATCAGAAGGTAAAGTTTAGGGTTTTAGAGCATGAGGTTGGATCTGCTCTTTAATTCAATCGTTTCGAGTTTTGGCGCGAGCGCGAGTCGGGGAATTTTGGGCTTTGGGGCGGGCGGGAGAGAAGGACATTTGAGTCAAATCACGGGGAATCACTTTGAAGTCCCAAACATGAGAAATACTTTTCAAAAATTCCCATGTAATCTTCAAATAACTAAAAAATCCCCAGACATTTTAAAAGTGCAATTACCAAGCCGTACTTATTGATTATTAACCAATAAAGATTCATTCAGTTGGGGAGGACTAAGGAGTTGGCTAATAACCCACAAAATTATGAGTTCAAATTTTGTTGTCCGAGTGAGAGTTTTATTAATAAGTTATTTTTACACCAACAAATATAAATTTGTTTTAATGAGCCCCGGGACTTAAATCACTAAAATATTTATGTAACCAAAAAAACTAAAGGATAATTTAGGGCGTAGGTGAGGGTCAGACCAATTAGTAACTACCATGTAATCTTTATTTCCGCCCTCTTCATTTAAAAACACTAAGGATTTATTTTAATAATTGTTTTTTTACTAAAAAAATTAAGAATAATTTAGTAATTGGACATTTGCAATCTCTCAATCAAGTCCCTTGAGACTTCTTGATATAGGGAAAAAGAAAATAAGGAGAGTTTCAGTTGACTATCAAAACATTCTGAAAATTTACTGTATGTTGAAGGAAAAAATAAAAATATTTTTTAGGTAAAAAGACAATAATGCCCCTTACCTTATTTTTTAAAAAAAATGTATGCAACAATCACAAGACGGAGTTGCCATTGCTGGCCGCCCATCACAGCTCTGATATCAACAAGCCGAAGCTTCGATTATCGAAAATTAATATATTGTACATAGGAGGATTACACTCCTTTATGAAGAGTAAAACACCTGTAAATGTGATTTGTTCAATTTGTGTTGTTCATATATATAAATCCATTTGTTCATGAAGAGTTAGACAGTTGCAAATGAAACTTATTTATGATCCTATGTTTTCTTACTAATCTATTAATTTGTTTTATCTTTAAACCTATTTCATAAGTTCGTGACGATCTTGACATTTACAAATGAACAAAACAAATTCAATAATCTCATTTGCAAGCGTGCAACTTTTCATAAACAAGTGGAATCCTTACATGAACAACACATTAATTTTTGATGGTTAGAGCTTCATCCTAACGACTGTCGTTGACCAATCACCAGAACATCGACAACAATCAAACCTTTTTTAAAAAAAACAAAGCAAGGGGCATTATTATCTCTCTACATGCAAAACTTATTTTTATTTTGGTCCTTGAGCCTACATGAAAATTTAGAAAGTTTGGGTCTTTAACTGAAATAAATTTAGTCCCATGGCATTGAAAATTTCCCAAAAAAATAATCAATCTCATTTGAATTAAGGAGCAAAAATGTCTATGAACCTTTACCAAAAGTGCGTCCAGCACTATACACATTTCGAAAATGTAAAAATACTCATGAACATTTAAAATATGAGCAAAAATACCCATGTATTTTGCAAAGAGAATGTGGGTCCCATTACAAAAAAAGTAATGGAGTCCGATCAAATTAATGACGTTGTCATTTTTACTCCTATTTTAAATGTTTATAGGTTTTTTGCACCTTCAAAATGTATATGACATTAGACACACTTTCGATAACAGTTCATGGATATTTTTGCAGCTTCTCCCACCTCATTTTTTCATACACCTTTTGTTTGCAATTTTTTTTTGTCATTTCATTTACTCTGGATCTGGGCACGGGCCTTAAAAGGAAATGCAGACTATGGTACACGTAATTCTTTCCTTTAAGGCCGATGTGTAATTCTCTCCTTTATTTTAATTTTTTTCAGTTGGCTCAATTATACAATACCTTTAAACTTTGGATGGGTTGCATGTAAATCCCTAGCTAATATTTCAAAATTTAAATTTAACTCTCTAATTTTTTAATTTTTTTTTATTATAAGCACTATGTTGTTAACTGACAATTATCTTATTAACGGAAATTGTTAAGTCATATTAACAACTGACATGTGGCATCCTACATGCTATTCTATGCAATTTGTTATTTTTACAAAAGCTTTTAAACTTTGATTAGTTACAAATAACTCTCTGAACTTTAATCAATTACAGATAATCTCCTAATATTTCAAAATTTAGATTTCGCTTCCTTAAAATTTTGATTTGTAATATTAAACCACATGTAGTTACTTTATCATCTTAATAATTTTACTAAAATTTTTATATCATTTATCAATTGAAATAGCTTTTTTATAGCAAAAACTAGAAGAATAATATTTTAAAATATATTAAAATAACACATTGCAGATTTTTTCTTGATCATAAGAGCTTCAACATTTTATTTTTATATTTTTTTAATACTTCTTCTTCTAGTTTTGCCATGAAAAAATTTATTCCAACTAGCAAGTGATAGTAAAAACTTTAATAAAATTATTAAGATGATAAAATAATGACATTATAAATGAAATTTTTGAGGGAGTTAAATTTAAATTTGAAATGTCTTGAGTTATTTTTAAGCGGTCAAAGTTTAGAGATTATCTATAATTGATTGTTCTGGTCGGTCATCCGTAAATAATCAAAGTGTGTGAGGGTTTTGTAAAATTTACATAGGATGCTATGTGTCTCATGTTAATCTAATATATGTGACAAATTTTGTTAAAAAGATAATGGTCAATTAACGACATGGTGTTCATAATAAAAATAAAAAGTCTAAGGTTAAATTTAAACTTTGAAATATCATAAAGTTATATGCAACGTTCAAGGAGATTTTGAATCATTTAAGCTTTTTATTTTAGATTATGTACACTTAAAATATCTTTTTTTAAAAATGAAAATATAAGAAAAAACATGAACCATATATCAGATATGGACAGTACATATAGCGGTGATGAGTTCTTGATTTTTATCTGTACCCATTTAATACAGAAACTTGTTTCCGTCACTTTCATGCTGAATGAACCAATGAAAGTCGAGATTTTCTCTACTAAAGTTGTGTTATAATGAAACCTAATTGCACACTAGCTATTAGTTTTAGGCAGGCAATCTAACATTTATCATTGTGAAATGGAGATGGCGGACGGTAATTAACAAGCTTCAATTAGGTACAGATGGAGTCTGTGGTTTGTTTGATTTATAATTAGATAATTCATAATGGTTACATGGTCAAATGAAAGCCCTTATCCCCAGGCGCCCTAATTTATAGGTAGGTCGGTCAAAGAGAGACTAACATCAACCCCAAGATTGAAATTAAGGAGCTTGTTAACTAACAATTCAAATTAACCGAACTATATATGCGGAGGCAACAAGGCTACTTAATTGGAGGCAAGGATCGAAAAATGTATACTATGATGGTGTGTATAGATAATGGAGCTTGGAGTAAAATAATGGAGGTATGTAGGGTTTTGTTGGAGGTGAAACAAAATCTCCTCGTTGCATGCATGGCGGCAGACAGGCGCTGAACATTTTGCATCTTCCATTCCACGCGACCACACACCTTTTTCCATCTCTATTTCTACATTTTCCAACTTTCAACATTGCTATGTCTCCTTTTATTCTCCCCAAGCTTTCACCCCATTTCTTTATATATATATTCTGGGAGTGAGAAAAGCCAGCTTTGACCTGAGAGCTGAACCCCTATAAATAAAAGGTCTGTCTCCTCTTTTTGCAGGATTTCTCTCTGTCGCTGATATATATATGTGTGTGTGCGTCAGAGACATACTCTTTGATTTCGAGCGAGGCAATATTAATGGTGTCTCCAAACTCAATTAACATTCTTCTTATTTTGATCTGCCTTCTTCTAAAATTCTCCATAGGTCATTCCCTACAAGGTACACTCTTTTTCCCTGGTTTCTCTTGCCGCCGAGACTTTCTCATAATCATGTGCACAATAATAATATCAGTCTTATAATTATAGCTTTTGTTCTCCTTCAGTAAAGAAGAGCACCGTTGGTACTGATGTCAACCTTCAAGCAGCAGAGCAACGGTCAGTGAAAGCGGAGGTAATTCATATCAGTACTTTCCAGTTTTGTAAGGAGGGGGGAAAATTCCTATCCATTTCTTTCAAACTATATATAAGTAATTGTGTTAATAGATAATGTTTCGTAGTTGGGTTAATTAATCAGCCATGATTCTCGCCTAACACTCCTTTTTAATTCCCAGTTGATGGAGTTCATTATTCGTTTATGTTGTATCTGGGTTGATCTGGTTATATACTACCTAGCTATTTTGCATCTTAGTTGGTTAGATAAAGTTATTTATAATTCAGTCTCTTGTGTGTAGAAACCTAAGGAGTCTCAAATTGTTTATCCACGTGTAAAATATGTGCTGTTTGGAACATTTTGATGATAACATATCGTACGTGAGTGGGAATGATACAGTATGCGTAGAATAAATTAAAGAAAAGAAGGTTTGAGTAATTTATTAATTAGAGGGGTGTTTTGAACAGCAGATGCAGCAAGGAGTAGCTGGTGAGATGGAGGAGAGGACAAGGTTTATTGGTAGTGGAGGTGGAAGGAAAATGGAGACTGCGACAAGACTCTCATCAAAGGCAATGAGATCATCTCAGTCACATCAACAATGGATTAATGGTGAAGCTTCTTCTTCAACCACTTCTTCCAGTAAAGTGCATAGCATTGAAACTCGTGATGACTGTAATGGAGGAGGACAAGGATGCGTGAATCGCAAATTCAGTAAACGAAGTCGAGTCAACATGTCTGGTTTTGTTTCTTGGAATGCTGACTATATTGTTCCAAGACCCCATCCGCCTAGGAATAACTGATTCTTTATATATTTATCGCTAGCTTTTCAGGGCTTCTATATAAGCTCGCCTTTATATCTGTAGTTTCTATATATATCACTTCCTCAATTTTGTAACGGCGTTTTAGAAGAATGGTGAGATAGATGTAAAATACATATAATTTAGTTATTGTGGGTGGGAATGATACCGCCCAGCAGCATGAATATATATATGTCAAAATTTTGTTACATCAACAAAAATTCATTTTTGAACTGATACATGCATGGATCTGTGTACGGCGATCAATGCTAGAACTATCCAGGAGGAGGCACAAAAGAAGGTATCTGTATTTACTGAAAACATTTTCAAGAGGTTAATTTGGTGAGCCTGAAATCAGGGATATATGCATGCATGCCACGAATACAAGGCGGCGGAATATCTGGAAACTCATCTCCCTCTATATCTCTGGAAGTGTGTGTGTTTGTCACCTGCCCGCAGGGGCATGTGTTCCTTTTAATTAATACTAATAATGAATGGTCTTGGATACTGGCCAGGCCAGAGACAAAACAACCCAAGGATCTTGGTTTTTGCTAATGTTAAATCGATCGCCACTTATATATCATATATAATTCATCTATACGTACATTGATTTCAAAAAATACTCTTGCATGCGTATATTGCATATACGTTGTTTCAGTAAGCATAGCGTGTCTTTCGTTTACTAGTTACGTACCTCAACGCGTCGATCAAGCTTAGTTTCTATCTGAGTTTGACATGTTAGCAGAGTAACTTCTTGATCAAAATTTAACTTGGGATAATTCATCAGCTTGCACAAGTTTGCTGGAACCTATATATATTTGAAAAACCGTTGAAGGAGATATATGCATTGGTTTCATCGATCAGCACTACTGGTGAAGCATACGTCATACAACACATCATCACCATCCGCCGAGACAGAGCCGGCAGGACCAGTGACTGTGTTACATGGTGGAAGTAACCGTTGGCCGACATGCTAGGAAGTCTAATTAAAGGATTCTATACATATCACACACAAAACCATCCCTTCAATGAATGCAAGTTTATGCTAACAAACCACCTCGTCTTCATCATCCTCTTGGTGAAGGGTGTGGCTGGGATGGAAACCGAACTGTAATACTGTATGTCCTCCCCGCAGGCTAATCAGTACTGGACTATCTCTGGTTAGATTTGGTCCTAAATTAAATTTAACTCCAATCAACTTTACCCCATATTTATTTTTCCCCCTTAAATTATCACTGACTTATGGGTTGATTGCACATGTTATGGGAAGTTTCAATGTAAATAATATTTTAGAAAAGACAATACACATTTTTTAAATAAATAATTAACTTAATTACTTTATGCAATCTACCTAAGTTCAAGACACAGTAGTATTTATTTTATGCCATAAATTTAATAAAAATGGTAAGTGAAAGGATCCGATTAATGAGCAAAAAAAAAAAGGGATCCAATTTTTTTTTCTTGGGTCAAAAAAAGTTTTGGAGGGGTTCGACACCAGCCCCCCACCAAAGTTAGGGCATGGCCCCGGGCTCTATGATTACTTACTGGGGACTTACGAGATCGCCTACCAAATGAGTCCCAGCAACGGTAGAGGGGATCGAACCCACGTCCCAAGGGACTAATCCTGGATCCCTTACCATCTGTGTCAACTCTCTTTGGCAAAAAAAAAAAAGGGATCCAATTAATAAAAGGTGCAGAACGCACAAAAAAGAGAAATGTAGAGTCCAATATAATGAGACTATAAGAGGAGGGAAGCAAGGGGGCCAAAGCCTATTCATGGCTCAATTGGCACCCTTAAAGTGGGTAATGTGGTGGGTGTTAAAACACTCCTCCTTCCATCCTTACTACGGGTCATATTTAGGAATAACTAATCTTGGTCCAAAATATATATTAGATGTCTTTTATGTTTAGCTATCTTTTCCTAATTTATTACTATTTATATTTCTTCAATAATAATCAAAGAGAAAGTGAAGAGGAAATTAAAAAAGATAATTAAAATGTTTTGTAAGGACATATCATATAAACTAACCTCCATAATTTAATTAGATTGTGGAAATATATCTTATATTAAAAACAGGAGGTAGCAATAGAAAGAGAGGGGCGATGAAGCATGCATGAGAAACAACATCGAGTTTGTCAAAAAGGAAAAAGGGTTAGGTGCACCAGCACTTTCAAAATTATTTTAGGGGTGAGCACCTAAAGTATTTAATGATGTAATTTTATCCAGAATATATTAAAGGGTTAAGGGTCTATTTTATTATGGAAGTTGTCATTGTGAAGCAATTTTTTCATGAAAGTTTTTGAAGATGCAAGTCACCCCGGAAATTTCTAAATTTTAGTTATTTTTCCCTATAATTATATTAGTTAAGTTTGACCATTAAATGACAAAAAATGATGAGTCAATAGTCCACATATCATTTGCATCATTTTTACTAATGTGTAAATTTGTCCTGAAAACTTTCACTTAGGAGTAATGCTCCGCCATAAGTTTTCAAATCTTAGCAAAGTCGTTCTGACATATTTAGGTTAACTTTGACAATTAGTTAATTGAATATGTTGAATTGATAGAGTAGATAACATTGAAGAAGAAGTTATGTATAAAGGAGGAGATCATATTCACAAAATTGTAATGAAGAAAAAGATTCAATCACTAGATGCATAACGCAGTAAGGATGATTGCCAAGAATAAGGCCATTGAAAATTCTCTGCCACTATAATCCAATGACGCCAACATAAATAAATGCCTCTTTGATTTTCTCTTTATCGCACAAGATATTTTCACTTATTTGATTGTTTCTAATCTTTTTTATTAGATGCATTTTTTTCTTTACTTATTCTTAAATCTAACTTTGAAAAAAGAAAAATGAATGACATATAAATAAGCATGGATAAATTTAACCTGGATAATGGATTTATAGCCAGGATGAAATTGCTAGACAACATTGCTTCAGAGTGAAAATTTTTAGAGTAAATTTACACCTAAAAAAAAAAGACATAGATGACACGTGGACTACTAACTCAGCATATTTTACCAACTAATAATTAAACTTGAGTGAAATAACGGTTAGAGCAAAATTATTATGTTTTGAAAACTTCTGAACACACGTTACAAACGGAAAAACTTGCATGGTAAATTATTCCACCGTGACAACTTCCTGACTAAAAGAGACTCTTAACCCTATATTAAAAATGGACAATTCTTTTTCTCCTCTCTAGACTGAAAGTCTGAAATAGGGGAGGAGGGCGTCGTCTGAGTCACTTCCTCCTTTTCACGCAGTAAATTGTGAAAACAGTCATGACCACGATTTCGCATAAGACATAAACAGGTAAAAAGATAGCTTCCTTGGCTAAAAATTCATTAGCGTTGAAGACAGAAGCTCAGTCACTATCATCGACAACGGAGAGTGCCGCTGGGACTACCCACTTAGCACAAGAAACCAAGCTATCAAGAGGCAGAACTTAGAAGGAGGAAGAGCAAGACAGGTAATATTGAGGAGCTGTGTCGTCACTTTATTTTGCACACACCTAAGAGAAAACTAGTTGCGGTGCCCATTTTATTTTTAAGCAGCTTGACATCTGGATCTAGAGAGAAACGTCAGCGACTAGATCTTTTGAACTGCTATCAGTGCTATGGGTTGTTTTTCTTTTGTGAAAATTCCTCCTGTCTTTCTGCTATGACTTCTTTCTATGTCACCGAAAACTTTAAAAAAGGAATTACAAGGAGAAAGTGAAAGCCAGGAAGCCGGATTTGGAGATTTGAATGATAAAAACTGAACCACAACTTGCATGAAAAAGATCGAGGACCCAGATCCTGTAAAGCGACGGAGACGACGCTCTCCTCCATGTTTCAATGAAAGAGAAGAAAGGTGACCAGTATTGACGGAGGTTAAGGTTTTGTTACGTTAGAGTCCGAATTGCTCCACTTTTAATTTATTCGGCTCAAAATGACACCTCTCAAGTATTTTAAGGTGCTGAATACAATAATATGTGCTGCCGAATGCACCTTAACCCCGAAGAGAGAGAGAGACAAGGACGAGTGGGATTAGCTTAAATTGTAGCTTACAATGTACGGTACTGTTACAGGTCATGAATAGGGACTCATCCGCATCTATTAATAAGTCTGGCTAAAATGAACATGAAGCATATTTTGGAGCTGACAGAAACGAATCAATAAATAAGTAATCGTCCTTTTTTTTTTCCTTTTTCGTTTCTTTTTCAAACAGACACTGATCAGTGGAACAGAGTGTGACTTGTTCCTCCGTGAAGAAAGGGAACAGCAGCATCAATTTACAACCTCCCTCCCTTCCTACTCATTATCATCATCATGATAAAAGCTTATACAAAACTATTGCGGTTTACTGGTTTCCCCTGAAAACTCCAAATTAATATTATCATGCCTTTTGTTACCAGAAAACATGGTGTACAGACCCTAATGAGGTTCTCATATTTTTAAGTGCAATTGAAGCATATACTTAACTTTCAGGCCTGAAACGACTTTTCCTTCATTTAAAAAAGACCCTATCTCCAAAACTCTAAATGATGCGAACTTGACCCAGGCAGCCAATGCAAAGCTTATTCGTCCATCAATCCAAATAATGATGATTCATGAATGAAAGAATGAAGGTGTATCATGGAATATCTCAAAAGACCCAGTGGATCCCTCCTACCTATCGTTGCTGGCATGAGGATCATCTCGCTCATCTGTCTCCCACAAAACAGGCTCCAAAGAAATGCATATAGAGACTTAAAACAAACAATTGGCAAATGGAGTTTATATGAACAAGACACGGGTTACCAATTAAGAATGAACAAAAAAATCTAACTCAATACAACATCGTTAGCTACGTACAATACGTGATCAATAATTGATAATTCCAATCCAATCAAACTGGAGCCATAATCCACCCAAACACTAATTTTATATTTAGTACAAGATTGAAAATACAAACACCGTGGTGGTCAAAAGGAAGAAGGCGCAGAAACATCAAACAAAATTTATATATAAGGATATATGAAAGAAAAGGCAACAAGGAATCAAGCTTCCAATCACGAACCGCAGTTCCAGGAGTCCAAATTTGTGTGTATTTCTTCCATGTACACAGCAGTATGATCTGCTCTTTCCCTGTAATGGCAGGGTAGCTTCTATACATGAATGTGATGAATTATTTGCAAATATATATTATAAAAGTTATTGCTCATCTGCTTTGCTCGACCTCTGGAGCTTCTCATCAAGTCTGTTCCCCTGAAAGTCACCATTGACTGCCTTCTTGATATAAAAAGTTATCTTCGCCAACACTGTGTGGAAGACATTCTTAATATCTGGTAGAAAACCAAGTGCCATCAGGAGAGCGAAAAAGAAATTCCACCATCTTCTGAACACATTACTCACGTACTACTCAAACGTTCATCTGATGTTCCTAAACACTCCTCTGGGTTTGAATAGAAATAATCTTCTTCTTTGGGCTTGTTGGGAATAACCAGCCTTTTACTCGGGCTACCCATGCGATTGGCATGAGCTTCCTTCACAGCTGATGAGAATTCATCCCAGTTCAGAATACCATTGTTGAATTGATCTATCAAATCAACTAGAAGCTTTCTGTTCAATAGGATTGATTTCTTAAATCCAAGATATCTGCGGAGGTATTGAAGGATACGAATAATTTTACTTTACATTGAATCATTAATTATGATGGTGATGATGATAACAATAGCAATGATAATATGATGAAGATGATTATCAGACTAATGGAAATACAAGAAAGATTGCCCGTTTGAATGAATAAAATTAGAGTCTCTAGGTTTAGATGAATACACAGAAAAACTCCAAAGAAGATATTATATAGGAACAATTGTCTGATATTATGAGGAGACACATCAAACAATTTAAAAAATGTTCAATCAGAGAGAAAGAAGACAAGATAATCCAAATCATTAGTAAAACGTACCTGCGATGGCCTTCAACCACTTTGGCCATGTTTCCATCATACGTGGGGACAAATATATCACTCTCTAAGGAGACAAGATAATCCAATGCTGCCATCTGAGATGAATGATTTTGGAAGAATTGAAGGTCAGATGATTCTAGCAGTGTCTCCTTCCTGACCTGTTTTAACAAGACCAAAGACGAACAGTAAGAAAGGAAAGGCATGAACAAGAATCCCAAACTCACAACAATAGGGCTTTGGTGAGCATTTTAAGTAGTTACCAATTTTGGATATTCCCTAGCAAGGCTTGCCATCCTCCTTTCACCACCATATATCTCCCCAGCTGCAATGTAGATCTGAATGTTTTGATCAATGTCAAGAGCCCTAAGTGTAAGGGCGGTCTCCTCAGGTGTTAAAGGACACAAACCATCCTTCCTTTTCATATCAGAATTTATGATTTTTTCTTTCCACCATGGATAAGCATATCTACCAGTGCACAATAGATTGAGTAATAAGAAACTACTGTCAATTCTCCACAGTAATTACAAAATTTTGAAATTTACAAAAGAGGCCAAAGAATGAAGAAACCTTATCACCTCATTCTTGTCAACTCTTCCACCTCCTCACTGTTGCAACCATGATTGCAGCCAGAAAATGCCAGCATATCCATCTCATATCTCAGGTGAAGTACCAGAAACGGACCCTTTTTCCTTAGAAGCCTGATCACCTTTCTGCCCAATTCCTCTATCTGAGAAGTAAATCTCAGAGCCTGGAAATTAACCCTGCAACGCAGCTTCTGAATCTCTAGAGGTTGACCATTATTGGCCAATCGAGCATCAGTCCGATTAAGATGTAAAACTTTATACCTTTGAATTAACGGTAGAATCTGTACAAAATAATATTTACAATTCCAATCATTTATAGTTAGTCAAGGAGAAATCGAGCAAATCAGTTTAAAGAAAGCAAAGTGAGGTGAGAGAGTTGTTAAGATGAGGCATGCTTCAAGGTCATCATCTCTAGAACTTAGTGGCCAAAACATAAGTGATACTGAGTTACTGACATGTTTCTTATAGTAAGATACGTCGGACCAACTGATCGGTGGCATACTATAAAGCATCCCATGTTCCACTTTCTGCTTGAGTCTAGGGGGCAACTCTTTCAATATTCGCACCTCATCTCTCAAGGATGTAATAAAATGATCCAAATCAAATATGCCTTGGAACTCACTGCAACATCAAATGCAGTAAACAGTCATTCAGAGGTGAGATCCTGGTTCAATTTTATGGGGGGGAAAAAAGATGTCCACCAATGCAAACTGATGATTCTTTTGATAGAGCATAAGCCAAGATAGAATCAAGGACACACCTGGGATCTTCCCAGAAGGAGGTCTTATCCAGTTCAGGGACTATAAGCGTGACATTTAAATATCTAGCGATGGTTACCATGTCACATATCTGCACATCATGCATATTAGACATTCAGGAACGCATATGGAAAGAGTGGGAGGCTATATCATAGCCTAGTTACACCAACAAGAACGGGAAAAAAGGCATATGGCAAATACATGTATCAACTACTCACCGCTGCTCTCATTTGGTTCAATCCTCCATTGCATGAGACCATCAGGTAACCGTTGTTTCTATAAACTCCTGATGATACGTAGGTTATCAAGAAGGAACTCAGATAAAGTATTGAGCAAAGGAACACGAATAAATCAGCGACTGAAGATTCAATATCGTTCAAAAGTAACCATGTGAAATTAGTTCCAGAAGGAAATTCGTGCAGGTCGAATGATATAAGGGCATAAAAGGAGGTTAGAGATGAAAGTACCGATAAAAATTGTTTTAACATTACGTTCATCTCAACTGCCAACAAAATTTTGAAAACTAAAACAAATCGGCTGAATGACTACCGGGGTTCAAAACAAGAATTAATACAATCAAAATTGATTTCAGTAAACAAGCGTGTTATCAGGCACGATTAAGTCCAGCGTGGAGATGATGATAGACAGAGAAAACTCACTCTTGGGTGGAAGAACTCTTGGGCGCGCAGCAGGCAGCTCGACATCTAATGCCCTGATCGCGGACTCCTGAGTAAAACAGGAAGGCCACCCTTTCAAAACTCTAGGCCCCCACATATCACCCAAAGCAGTTAACTGGACAATGCAAGTCCATAGCAAAACCGATGTTGTGACACGTATCAGCCACAGTTTCATTCTCGACCTTGAGGATACTGCCATCGAATTTCTCAGCTTCTCAACCCTGCTCTCGCCTAATCTCTTCAAGCCCATCAGCCTTCCCAATGCTGATCTTTCCGCTCTACGAACTTGTTCTCACTCCCCTCAACCCTGCTTTACTCAGGCAAATGCTTTCACGCACCTCCACCTCGCGCACGAACAACCATCCAAACTCAGCCTATTTACCGGCCTTCATTCTTCATACAGCAACATCGAGGATTCGATAATTCCCCCAATGCGATCAATGCAGAGCTTGAAGAGAAAAAGGAGAGACGGAAAAAAAAAAAACCCTAAATGTGGCTTAAATCTGGAAAAACATGTTTTCTTTTCTGTCGTCTCCAGCTTATAACAGTCGGTATCTCCAAGATCCGACCATATAAAGAATGGTAGTAGACGAAATCTGCATAGCCACGACAGCAGTTAACCGCTAATGCCTGCAGAATTTCTGCGGAACTAAAACGTTCTGTATCTCGGTAAAGAAAGCACCTTAGACCAAAATTCTCATAAGCATTAACGCACGCAACTTTGGCTCATCAGCGAGAAAGAGACAAGCCATTGGCAGAAAATCCAAACCGCTTATACAAATCGAAACGTCACGAAATCGGACAAAATCTTCCAATTCGGGTAACCACACCAAAAAGATAAAATTCAGAGGCCTCCAATTTTAACGTATAAAGAATGCGGCGATTGATCTAGCGAATGTCACCGGACACTCTTGCCTGGAACAGACGGCGAGAATAAACGAGCGCGAGGGCAATTATTATAGAGACTAGTTTGTTTGTGTCACAGACTGGGAAAGACAGGAACGCGCCGTAGGATGGAGGGAGAAAGATGGAGCATGATGTTTTTGGTTGAAAAGAGCGGGGGAAATTACGAACGAAGGCCCAAACTGGATTATGACAAAAAAATAATTAAATTTTTAAAAATAATTTTCCATGACTTAAAGTCATTTAATCCAAAAAATAATTAATACTCCCCCAGTCATAAATAAAATACAGAGTTAAATATTTCTTATATTAACCGCATGCCAACTTCTTTTTGTGATGATTACAATGTTAGAATAAAAGGATTGAATTAATTAAAGAAATATAAAAACTGAAATAATATTAGGGAGGTGTCAACTTGATTCTGTGGAGTTGGGATCGAAGTGGCGATGGTTTGGGCGCGTAGGAGTGAGGTGGTCCAATAAATGCGAGCCAGCTAAATTCTATGAGGGAGGGCCCACAGTAAATTCAAAGGCGTTACACGTGTCACTCAGAAGGAGCCTGTGTAGTAGCCTCACCAACCAAACCTTCGCGACCGACGCCGGCCCCTGTTTTTCATCCTTTCTGCCCCCGCCGACAATATATCGCCTTATTATAATGCTAAATCTTATATATAGTAAGTAGTAAGATAACATATTATTATGTGAAATTTAAAATAAAGAAACTGCATTTTACCAGCCAAAAAAAAAAGGAGTTGTATGATTGGACTTTATTTTATAAATAAAAAACATTTTATTTTGTTTAACTTCCTTAATCCTTTTAAAAATAATCACACCGCATTGCATTTATATTAAGGACAAGTTGAATATCAAAACATCATTTATTGAGAAGATAGTCGAAAAATTTCTTATTACAGAATTTATGGCTCAAAAGTAACATGGAAATGTTTGAACTTTGAAGTAAATTAAAAGGGCAAGACCTCGATCCACAGGCATGCATGCGACAACTGGCCTAACCTGTGCCTGTGCGATACGCATATCTTCGCCGTTAGCCCTGCCGTCTAATTGTCGGTCTGGACTCTGGCCTTTCAATAAATGTATCTTAATAAAATAAATATTGTGCTCCTGATCGTCCTGACTCTTAACTTTTAATTAAGTACTGTACCAGTAGCATTTTTACATGAAGGCGCAAAAGAGAGTACTAGTATTTTTACCTTTTTGGTTACTACCCACTCGCTCGCTTGGTCCAAGAAAAAACTCCTTTGAGTGAGCTTGAATAATTTTGTTTTATCATACTTAAAAATACTTATTTTAACTTATGAAATGCAACTCAAGCATGATCGAGTAGCTGGGAAGGAAGGCAGGGTATTTTTTTTTTTCTACGGGTAATATGTGAAATGAGTTTTTACTCGACATTTACATGTGAATGATGATATAGAAGCAACTCAAAACAAACATATATAGTTCTTTCATATGCAGAAAGTTGCGGCATCTCGCTTATATATAACATTACGTTGTTAGTTAGTGTCTATCTTTTTTACTATGTTAAATAAAATTAAAAAAAAAAAACCACCACGCGCAATGTGAATTGGTGAAAGAATATAATGTAAAAGGGAATTAAAGAGAGGCAATTAATAACATTTGGTTTGGGGAAGGTGGTAAGACAATCGCAGGAAGGCAGTGACGGGAACGGTACTTACAAATGCAATGGATCCATAGGAGAATACGATAGATGGCATCGTTCTACTTGTGTATATGATCAGCGCAACAAACATAAGTGTGATTGATTTATGTTAAATTTGATTAATTGATACTTACTACTACGTATAGTTTATTCTGTCCGTCGCATACAGCAACCTATTTAATTTAAGGACATGAACACCAAGTTATTGGCTTGGAATGAACATGCACACGTGAATATCTATACGTGCACGTTACATATTGGAGTAGGTGAGGAATCGCTACCGTATGATGAGTGATGATCGAGGGAAATACATGCATGCATGGACGTATACATTTAGGTATCAACCAGGCTTTCTCAGACAGCACACTAGGCATCCCACTTCATTCATTATAACCAAACGGCCTAGAGATTAGTGTTAGAGCAAACAAGAGTTAGATAATAAAATATTCAAGTTACTATTATATATATATATATATATATATATATATATATATATATATATATATCTCGATTACTTCTAAGGGCCGGGTTCATATATATTAGAGCTGATAAGCCTCAACGTTTTGAGAGCCTTCATAAACATATACATCACTGCTACCCAAGATGCACAATACTGATATTTTAAATCTATGCTGGCCGGTCATAAAGAAAATCAAGGTTAAAAAACACATATATTGTACTTTAATTTATACTGGATTTAATTTGGTTGTGGCTGGAGGCAAGACTACATGAGCCTAAGTATCAATCATCACTGTGAATTATATCATAAATTAATTATATATATGAAGGCAACACATGACCATAACATCATTCCCTTTCTCATAGCTAATAACAATAATGTGGAGTTCAATTTTCGGTGATCCCTCATTGTTCACGAAAATGAATTAATGCATTTGTAGCTAGCTAGAGAGAGACAGGAAAATTAAAAGAGAGAATAAACCTAAAAAAATGAAACTTGTGCGAGAATGCAGTTATAACTTTTGTTGTGTCATTCTCATGTTAATTATACGAAGCATACATGAAAATGTCCAATTTGCTTAACCTTTTTCTCCATTATTAGAGTAGGTTGATATGTAAAATTCCAAGATAGGTGAATTAAGAAAGCCATATAGTGCGTCCTCATCACAATTTTGGATGGGGCTATACTACTTGTGAGGGAAAAAAAGGGTCCATATATTTGTTCCTACGCACTCCTTCGAATCCTAATTGCTCATCATAAAATATTTCTTAAGACAATTTTCATGGTCTATAATGTAAGCTACGCGTAATTTACTAAATGCATCAAGCATTTATTATTTTCTTTTTATGCTCTTTTTTTTTTTGTCAAAAAGAGTCATTTTTATTAATAAAAAATTGTCACGCGCCCTAATAGGCCAAACCAAAATAAAAACACTCAGAAAGCTACCAGTATGATACAAGGCAACAAGCCACCACACCGTACACCTCACCCCAAAATTATACTCCCTCCTGTCCTAATTATAAGACATATTTGACTTTTTTAGAGAAATTAAGAAAGCTAATTAAATTGCTTTAGAGTATCTTTATTTTTTTCGTCAAATTAATTAGTTTGACTAATAAACTAATATATAATATAAAAATACACAATATTTAAAATGATTAAATAACTTATTTAGTTTTCTTAATTTCTAAAAAAAAAAGTCAACTTGTTTTATAATTAGGATCAAAGGACAATGGTCCAGTTCACGGAATTTACATGAATTTATCTACTGTTTTGTGGGTAAAGAAAGATGTTATCTAGGCATAAAAACATTTAGTTGGATTACAATAATTATAAAAATATATGGGAATAATATAATAAGAGACAAAATTACCCCTATGTGTGTGTGTAATGGATAAAAGTATCTATTTTAACCTAATATATATAAAGGATAAGTAGTAATTTTGTCTTAGAAATACACACCAATGAGTAATGCTGCCCTAAAAGTTTTTTTGATTTCAATGTCACCCCGGAAGTTCTTAAAAGTTGCAATGTTGCCCTCGGCTAATGGTGAGACTAACAGACGTTTGCCACGTAGGATAAGTTGACACGTGGAACGCCATGTGGAAGAGCCACGTTGGAGTTCACCCCGCACCACCACCTCATTGTCACCCCTTGCCATCTTCTTCCTTCCCTTCCCTTCCCTTCCCTTCTTCCTCCCCCCTTGTTGTTGGGCCTCACACCACCTACTCATTAGTTTCGCCGTTAACCGGAGGCAACATTACTACGTTTAAAAACTTTTGGGGCAATATTAAAATTAAAAAAACTTTTAGGGCAATACTGCTTCTGGGTGTATATTTCTGGGACAAAATTACTATTTAACCTTATATATAATGACCTTGTCCACATATATAATAATTAATTAATTGCATTAATTAAAACTACCAATATATATATATATAACGACTAGTGTAATGTACAAAGATTCATAGTAATTTTTAATATTTAATGGTGGAAATATTATACAGTATACATATTGGTAATATTTCATGATAGTTAATATTACTTAATGGGATATTTTAATTTTTTTAATGATGGAATATATGTATTTTATTTTTTTAATGGGGAAGTATTTTTTATTAATTAATTTTTTAATATTAAATAACATTTATAGGTGAACACTCTAGTCAATTTAAAAATTATAATGGTAATATTATCTTTTTCCTTTGATTACATGATGTCTGCACCTGATTCAATCCTAATAGTGTAATCCTCTTTAAATGACAAAAGCCCAACCAAACATCATAACCAGCATGTTGAATTAGGATTATTTGTAATATTTTCCTACATAGGCAGACCGAGGTATGTGAGAAGGGGGCATGTGCCCCCCCTAATTTTTGATACAAAATTACAAAAAATACCCTTCTATGCTTTTTTTTTTAAAAAAAAAAATCCCCTTCTATACCTTACTCAACACGTACATCCGACTTTGCTTCTTGCTCTTCTATGACATGGTAAGACAGGAAAGTGGCCCCTTGATTGATTAATGCCTTATAGTGAAAAACATGTATTTGATAACATTGATAATAAAATAATTATATGATAGAATTTAAAAAAGAAGAGTTAGAAGGATAACATTGTATTGTAATATATTTTTGTTATTACAATATATATACTTGAACTTAATTAGTATTCAGCTTTGCTATTTTTAACGGTACTTAGCTTTGTTTTTCCCTTTATATTTTTTAATACCTTTAAAACTGTTTTAAAAAAAAATCGGGGGCGCTACCTCTGAACCCCCAATTCCCCGCCAATAGTGCCCCATTCAATTATTTACCAAAGAAGCTATAAAGGATTGGACAAAAGAACAAGCCACGGGTTTTGCACATTAATTGAGGCTAACTTTTGGAACACTGCTAATTCATTTTAATTTTTTCTTAATTTACCTGATTTAGTAATATCGTTTAAGTTTTTCACCATTTGACACACACATACATCACTTGGGTAATTACGGTTTCTTTAACGCCAGCCACACGCACGCTCCTTCCCACTGTACTGTGCATTTTGAAGTTTTCTGTTTTACCCATGGTTTAACTTTGAAAGAAAAAACCTGTTGTCAAGGGATTACTACGGGCAATTTAGCAAAGTATTAAAAAATTAGCACTACTATTTTAGCTGCCCAATCAATCATTCATTTGTTAAGATACAATGCGATCCCAAAATCGAGAAAGAAAATGTGGAAAAGTTTAGAATAAGAAAAAAGTTATTGCGTTGGTTGGCACTGTGAGGGATGAATAACTGTGGAGAAACCCAAAGTGGGCCTACAAATATTGGGTAGGGCAGAGCTGGAGTTCAACAAATGGAGACAAAAGCTTCATCAAAATCTCCCACTGAATCGAATCAACCAATAACCCAGAACTGTGATGTCTGGGAACAGCTCAGGACACGGACCATATTCAAAGGGGGGTCACTTGGTCAGTACATTTATTTTTTTTTTTATATTGAAAAAGTTTTAGAAGGGTTCGACATCAGTCTCATACCAAGGTTAGGGTACAGCCTCGGGCTCTATGAGCACTTATTGGGGATTTACGAGATCGCCTACCAAAGGAGTCTCAGCGACAGCAAAGGGGTTCGAACCTACGACCCAAAGGTCTAGTCCTAGATTCCTTACCATCTGTGCCAACTCTCATTCACTCGTGAGTACATTTATAAAATAATGATTAAGTGCAATCAACAAGACCCGAATCAGAAGGCAGTCGAATAAGAAAAACAGAATTCAGACAAGGCATGATTGGAAAACAAGTTAATTACTCTCTTTTCTTTTCAACGCGAGACTTTGTTGAGATATTTTATTTTTGCCATAATTATAGAGCTTCACTTTTTTGTCGCATTAATTTATTATTTTTTCACATTATCCTCATTAATTTCACAGTTTTTTCTAATTATCATTCTCATTTAATAAGATCTTTTTTTGACCTGAAATTTTTTAAAAAATAGCTGTATTACATTATTTTTACATGATAATATAACAAATAACGTATGAACTAGTTTTTTTAATCTTTAAAAATTATTTAAATAGACTTTATACCTACATCAGATATAGAGTAATATTTTAGGAGAATGACTTTTAAGTTTCAACTAAGAGAAATAATAATTTGATAAGTCCTATAAGTTATTAATAATAACTGATTCATTCGTTAATAGATAATGTTTTGATATTATTTTTCTTAATTAGGATCTAAAAATCATTTTCTGTAATATTTTTGTAAGGCGCTGGGACATGTGAAAATAGGGAAGTTGCTTCTTTGTAGCAGAATACCACGTGGCTCTAGTGATCCAAGAGTTAGGGTCTGTTTGGTTCAACGAAGGGGAGGGGAAGGGGGGGATTTTAATGGAGGGGAGGGGGAGGGATGGGAAGGGAGGGATTTTAATATTACCTTATTTGGATTGATTAGAAGGAAGCGGAGGGGAGGGATTTTAATGTTACCTTGTTTGGTTTAGGAGGGGAGGGGAGGGATTTTTTTTTAACATTGACAACTTTACCCTTATATTGGAGGAGGGGTTTAATTACCTTATTTAATTTAGAAGGGGAAGGGAGGAAAATTATCTTCACACGTACAACTTTATTTATATTATAAGTGATTTTTTTCCCCAAACTTTATTAATTGTATTGTAGTGTTTAATTATAAATAACATTTTTATGCCCTAAAATAAAAATTAACATTTAAAACACACACACATATTTGTGTATTGAAAATCAAGACAATATTTTATCAGAGTGAAATAGAAAAGGTTTTAGCAACTCAGGCGCAGAAAAAGAGAGTCGGAGGGTATATTCTAAAACAAGGAGCGAAGAAGAGATGAACTTCAACCTCTTTTCATTAGTTCAGATGTTAGTTTGCTGAATTATTTAGGCATATTGAATCATGACAAAACATTTAAGCAAAGAGAGGAAAGTTTTTTTATATATGAGAATTCATAATGGTTGTGTGGTCACAATAAGTTAGGATAATATTAGAAAGAGTTTGTTAGTCGCAGAATAGCATGAATTCACTGATTTACTCAATACGCTGCTGCTACTCTTCGGTTTACAGCAGTCTTGAGCTTGTTTTAGAATATGCCTATATGAGTTATGAGTGAGTATAAAAGAGTTTTTTTCTTAAAAAATAAAATTAGTCAGCTATTTAAGAAACAGAGTGAAAGAGAGAAGGTTTCAGCAACTCAGGAGCCGAAAAAGAGAGTCGGAGGGTAGAAGCAGTGTCTTGTCCTAGGATGCATTGACTTAAAAAGGGCATAAGGGTATTTTAGGAATAATAGAAAAATTTTAGGGGCATTTTAGTCCACTAACACACATATTCTAATAATCCCTCCAAATCCATCCAATTTGGGGGGTGATGTTTTTGAGGGGAGAGAGGGAAAAATTTTAAAAAATTTCCCCTCCCCTCCTTAAAAATATCATTAGCCAAACGAGGGGAGGGGGCTAAAATCCCTTCATCCTCCCCCCTTCCCCTCCGATCCCCTCAAACCAAACAGACCCTTAAAGATGGCATAATAAAATGACGGAATTGAGATTCGGATCGTCTTGAAGTTATTGCTTCTAAAGTAGTGGATTTAGATCGCCTGATTTTGATTTTAAATGTTAATCCTCCAATTTTTATTGTTGGACATATGGTGATAAATATAATATAAAGTTTTCATTTTTTTTTTCAAGTTATCCCTACTGATACTTTATTAATAATGGTTAAAAAAAAGAGGGAATTAAGAAAAATTACTCGCATTTTTTGAAAAAAAAAATTGTCATATTAACTAACTCAACTAATTTTCTTAATTTAATCAAATTAGATAAATATATTTTATATTAAAGACGATGAAATTGTAAAAATCGTGTGTCAGTACCGTTTTTTAATGAGTATTAAACGGGATTAAAAAATAACTATGATAATTAAATCTTTTTGCACGATGAGTTTTAAAAAAGAGGGCCAAGCGTAAATAACTTTTGTCAACTTTAGTATTTCAATGTCTGCACGAAATCAAACGTCATCCCCCTAAAGCAAGTAAAAAACTTCACAGCTCCTTACCAAAATAAATAAAAATCAGAGACTAAGAAAATCTTACTTTGTGCACTTTGGAAGTATCTTTATTCGGGAAAAAAGTTTCACATATTAGACATTTCTTTTTGTTCCTATCAAGTTAGTATTTTTCGGGTCAATATTTTGTTAGTACTATTTTTTTTGGAAACAAGTACTCATATTTCCACTCACTTTGTCCCCATTTTTAATGAAAAATCTTGAGGAAATGCGCATTGCACACTGGTCAAGTAACCTCTGGATTTTAGTTCCTTCCATATTCTGCGACAATGGGCAAATAACGTTCGCTTCTAACCTTCAGCCATTCACCACAAACAATAATTCAACAGTAAAAAAATCCTATACAGAGATATGTGTTTCCTTCTCGTGTTGAGAGACCATACATAGATCATAAAAAGCTCTAACAGACAGCAATGAATGCATTACAAAATTTAACGCAATCAAACACTAACTAAACAAACAAGTATTATTTACAACAGTCCTGATTAACATTTTGTTCTGCACCAAATCAGGATGAAGCTACTCTCTCTCTCTCATCTCTCATGTCCTTCAAACCTATGACCATATGGTGAGAAATATGTTCCTCTCAACTAACCAACAGGGCACTGGAACATTGACCAGGATGAAACTACTAGCGCTGTATAGTATAGGGACAAAACTGGCTTGCAAAGAACGTATGTTGTTATCATGACATTAGCCAACGCACCAATTTTTCATAAACATGCTCCGGTTATACGAAGCCAGCTATTTTCTATCATCTATGATTTCCCTTTCTCATCATCCTGTGGAGTCAAGCAAGTTTAAACACAACATCAGTACCGTGAAATGCAAACCAACTTGCCACCTAGGCTAGCTTAAGTTGTAAAGATGAGGCGGAGGTATAATGTCTAGAGTTCAAACCTTCCAATTTAAAAATTTTAAAAAAAAAAAATCTCTGGACCAAAATCAAGTTAAAACTCAAAAGATAGGTATCATGAATGATTGTGACGGTATAAATTCGTTTTTCTCTGAGAGGAAGGTGTTAGGACTTGGTGTAACAGATTTTAACCGCTAAGTTCTCTCATTCTTCTCCTACTTTAGTAGGAAAGCACCTCTTATTTTCAACTTGGCTTTCACTTCTTTTAGTAGAATCAAACGGAGTAAAACAAACTGCAGTAAAGCATGAACTTTAGCCCTATAACTTGTTTTTGTAGCAGCTTGATTTCAGGAGATTGAACAATAAATTATTGACCAATATTGCTCACATGACACTAAAATTAATGCAAATACGACACTTTGTGAAAGGGAGGTAAAGTTTGGTAGTTTTTTTTTTTTTTGGGTTGAAAAAAAGGAGATTCAATCTGGAAGCAGAATCAAGCATATTACACTTACCGAACTATCCACAAGTTTATCCAAATCATCATCAAAGTCCCCATTTCCGTCATCTGAAAGACCAAAGAGACTGTTGTTGGCATATATGATTTCAAATATACAAATACTTAAACTGATGTGAAGCAGGGAAGGAAATGCATCATAAACTAATTGGAGTTTAAATTCATCCATGAACCATTCACATAATATATTGATTTAGATTCTGCAAAAGATTCCCATATGATCATATTAACTACTCCTTCTGGTGATAAATGTAAGATATATTTGATTTTTTTGGAGATGTTAAAGAAACTAATTGAATACATTAAAATATTTATATTTGTCATTTTTTCTCCAAATTATTTTGTCTAACCTATAAACTGATATATAATTTAAGGATAACAACATATGATATGATTAAGTAACTTATTTAGCTTCTATAATATCTCTTAAAAAGTTAACTCTGTCTTATATTTAAAATCGGAAAGAATATTATTGTATATACCCCCCAGCGTTTGAGGCTCTAGAATAACAGGCAGACAAACAACAAACAAGAGAGAAAAGAGTGCTCCACCTAATTGGATTGGTGTGCTGAAAGTATAAATCATTCAGTTCTGTGAGGAATAAAAAGAACTAAAGAATTATACTCAGGAAATTTACTCCTAAATCAGATAGGGACTATTAGCCGAAAGATGCAATAGATAGATTGCATTGACATAACTCAACCCCCATTTGCTTGCATGGTTAATTCCAGGAATAAAAAATTGGGTGAATATCCGTGTAGTTTTGTTTTCCTTTTTCCCCTGAAAATAAACATACTTCAAGCATCTTAACTAATTTGGCCATACCTGGGCCATCATCATCAATGTCTTCCATATCTCCCAGAAGAAACTCATCTAAATCTTGCTCAGCTGATGAAGTTCTGCTCTCCTTTTTAACTTCCAGCTCTTCCTGAATGGAAGTCAGTCCAGCTTCTGATGTTTCAGCTGCTTTCTCAATTTTCAATTGTGCTTCCGGGGGTTTGATTGCTTCCCGATCTTTTACTTCTTTTTCTGGTGGTTCAATTGCTTTCTTATCTTCTGCTTGTTCAGATGATTCTAGCTTAGCATCCTCCATATACCGCTTCTCATAGCTATGGGAAATTATAAATTAGAAGTTTTAACACACATACATATCCATATCCTACCTAACTAGATAAAAGTGCAGCAAATTTAAGGGAATTCTAGAAAACCATAGAAAACCATCCATATAAAGCATGTGGGAACATATCTTCTCCTATACATGAGAACGTAGGTTTTCATTTTTTGATGACCAAAGAATCTGCTAAATCTATTGCTATAATTTATTTTTTTACTTATGTAGATGGACTATGCCGAACAACACTGCAACTTTCAAAAGATCCAACCAACATAGCTGGATAATAGCATTTGGCAGTCAATATAATATTGGCTCCCTGCTAGTGATCCAAATGCACTTTAGAAAATACAGAAGCATGAATTTCCTGGGATTTCTTCCCGGAAGTCCAGAAGACAGTATAATTTGATACGCCATGAGCAGGTCTTTCATATGAATATCTCAATGTCAATTTGCATGATTCGATAGCCTAGATGTCTACATCAACATTCCTAAATTTAACTAACAAGTAGCAATTGATATATATTGTTTTTTCAATCTACAAAAAGCAACTGATCCTTTCATCAAACTTGCCTATGACATTCATCAGAAGCTAAGTCTAAGCTCTGAAGCAATAAAAATGTTAACAGTAAAATGCAAACTTTTAAAGATACAGAAAACTTCTTTCAGTGCAAAGTCTAAACTATGAATAGAAAAAGCTATATGTCAAATGTAAAATATTAATGATCGCTACTTACGGGGAAATATGGCTTTTCATAAGTATAAAATATACTCTCCAAAACCTTCTCTCTTTCATCACACGTGGACACAGCTCATACCTTAATTTTGAAATCTCCTGCAACAAAGCATTAAGTGAATGGCGAGGAAGCAAAATGCTTCATTCTTGCAATTAAAAGAAGATGCATTAGACAAATTGACTCGTACTGCAGTACCAGCTACAGCTTATAAATCTAGCAGACAGATCATATTATATCTTCATGCGAGAATACAATAATGACAAGCTGTGTCATTGAGACCTAGATTTGATCCAAATATAAACTAAGGAAGCATGTCAACAAACATTTCATGGCGATCATGATAGCCAGTTTTCACAATAAATAAATATAACAACTGTCATCTTGCTGCAGTTTGAAGCTGTCAGCTCTTGCTTACCTACACCACAAACATCATCTCTAATATACTTGCCATCCTAGTTAACTAAGACAATCGTCCTATAATTTGTAATTACTTTAGAAGTTAACAACTGTTGAGCTTATCCTTAGATAAGGATACACCATTTTTTCCCGTTAAAGGCAAGGGTTCAGACTTCAGAGTTACCATATGCTTTGGTCCCCTTAATATAAGAAGTTCTTCGACAAAGAGTAATGCTACCTTAACAGTGGATAGAACAAGATTGGCATGTTTTTCCTGCCACTCAGTAAGATCCTTCCTAACATTAGAAACCGTAGGAACATCAGAGAGTTGCGTGTCATCTGCCAATAGGAGCCAGGAGTCAGATAAATTAGTGAAATGAAGAACTAAAAGGAAAAAACGTAACCATCCTTACTTTGCTGCATCAAATTGTTGAATCACAAAGACGTCAGAGTTCCTCACTATGATTAAGACTTCTAACACTCGACCTATGGATATTCAAGATTGTGGAAATATTGAAAGAAGACTGACCACAATCCACAGTAGCCAAAACAACTAGTTAAAATACCTTCTAGAGGGAAATCTCTAAACGTGCTTGGAGTGATCCCTTTTACGAACTCTCTCAATTCTTCGGTGATACCGAACCTCTCCAGCTCCTTCTCTTGAGTGGAACTGATTTCACAGGATTCCGACGGCGGCGGGGCAACAACGCCGCCGGGAGGATGAATGCCCTGGGCTAAATGTTTGAACTGGTCGGTTCGCTTCAAGGCTTCAATTCGAATTTGATCAGCTCGCTTGGAAGCTTCAGAGACAATTTCCTTGGAGCGCTTGGTGGTCTCGGCGACAATATCCGAGAAAGTGGAGGTGCCGAAGGAGAGGTCCTGGGATCGCTTAGCGGCTTCCTCAGCTAAGCTTCGAGCTTTGTTCCAGAAGTCCATGCCTTTTAAGTTGGGTTAACCAGAAGGATTTCAGTTCTTCGTCTTTCTCGTGTTGATCGCCGTTGACATGAGGGAAGTTAACGAATGCTGGAAGTGATTACGAACCAAATCCTTACGCCTGCAATTTGACAAAGTACGTGGCGGGGGCTTGACTTGACTTGGTCCCAGGCGTATCCAGAACAAAAATTTCTGAGAAGACACATTATCCAAATTATTTTACCCCTCGATTTCATTTCATTTAAATGCTATAGCCTTTTAGACTTAAAAATAAAAAACAAATAGATTTTATTGATAGGGTTAAAAAATAATGATGTGATATAATTTAGTCAACATCTAAAACTTTAAAAAAATAATCATGCCTTTCTTTTATTTTTTTTTTAAAGAATATTTATAAGATAAATAAGGATATTTACAAAAAAAAAAATAAAATGATTTAAGAGAATCTAGGGAATTAAAAATATTTTGATTATATACAAAACATATATAAAAATTCACAAGATAAATAAAAGAATTCAGAATAATTTAGGGAATTAAAAATATTTTAGTCATTTACAAGATAAACGTAGACATTTATAAGAAAAATAAAGGGATTTAAAAAAATATGGGGAATTAAATTTTTTTTAGTAATTTACAAGACAAATATAAGTATTTTCAAGACAAATAATATAATTTATTAGACAAAAAAATAAGTATATCCTTATCTTTTCACCTCCACAACTTAATTTCATTTTGACTTATCAAGTTATCATTCAATTGTATTTAAAAGTTTTTTATGCCATCTAAATTAAAAGTTATTTTTTAAAACAACATCTAAGGTTGGGGGGAAAAATCAAAACTTAAAATGTCAGAAACGAAGTTGAGTTGCTTGCATTTGGAGCTACACATGTAAATGTTAGAAATGAGTAGCCATTATTTAATTAAGCCCAAATAAATTCATAATCAAGTCATAGAATCGATTGCACTAATTAAATTCATAACCTTAAATATAGTCCCATATCACAATTCAGAAAAATAGTAGAGATTGAATGCGAAAGGGTTTAAGAATTTGCAGTTGGAGGGACAACTTTTCGGTGAAAAAAAAAAGACCAAGGGACCGCGACCTTTGTTTATAAACTTAAGCATGTGATATTTGCAATTTGGCATCTAAACAAATTATAAATATTATTGTGGTCTCAACAACAACAAAAAGTCTGAATTTTATTCCAACATTGCAAACCTAATTAAGTTTGCTTGTATTTGATGATCCTCCCTCTCAACGCTGAGAACTCCTTCGGTTGGTAAAAAGATATTTTAGGGACTCTATTTATTTTCATAGTAAGGTGGTGAATAGTGACTACCTTATACTGATTTATTACATTGAACCTCTTTTTTATCATTTAAAAAAAAAGAGCAAATTTAGTATTTTTTTGGGACAAAGAGCAAATGTAATACTATTAATCAAGATCATTATTAAAAAGTGATCGATGCCCAGTGGCCACACTCTTTGCACCAACATAACTAATTAAAAAGCGATGTCCTGCAAGTATTTTGATTTTTTGAAAATCTTTTAAAATATAAGTTTTACATAAGTCAAGATAAGACCTCTTTCACATATTGATCGATCTGCTTTTGTCGTTAAAGTGATCAATTAAACTAGATCCTAATTAATTATGCAGTTTAGGGTCAACCTAGGTCATTCTCCTAAAGAGCAAGTTGTGAGTTTTCTTTAGGACTAACTTTCAGGTGATAAAAGATGCAATGAAATATAAATGGACCTAAACTAGGATGTAAAACACTACTATCTATATACAATTAACTAACTAAATGTATTAATGCTATTGACTATAAAACCTATATGAGAATGAATTAATCTATATGAATTTGAATGCAATTTTTGGGGGTTTTCTTATGAGAGAATAACTAAAATCCTAATAAAAAGATTGATTAAAAGCAAATAAAATAATAATGATTTAATTCAGTTATGATGATGAAGGTGACAACTTAGAAATTGCATGGAGTTAGCTCTCTTAGCCTAAATCAATTAATTAGATCAAAAAGAGATTAATGAATTTAATTACCCAATTGAACATGGGAAACCCTCTAGCTCAATAACACACATTCCATTGGAAAACTCATAATAAAATAAGCGGTGGCTAATTAAACCCATTAAAAATCAATCATAAAATAATCTTGAAAATCTTTTTTACAATTATCTAATTAAACAACCAGATAATTTATCAGCTCAATTAAACAATTAAGATGATAAACCAAATCAACAATTAAATTAATAACGAAAACTCAATTATTAATCTAATTGACAATCCAAAGGTTGCAAACAGGAGTCCATCAATAAGCATAAAACTTCAAATTATCAGTCTAATCCAAAAGAAATAAGTTTACAATTTAAAACTAGATGTTCTCAATTAATACAACTCGAAATCCCTTAAAACTAAATAATCTTAAGTTTGAATTAAAAAGATAAAAAGAACAACACTCTCTTGTGATCTTCATGTGTAAGCCCTAGGCCCTAACCTTCTTCATGCTCCTCCCAAGTTGCCTCCCAAATAGTTTAAGCTACCATGAAAATCATCCTCTCTCCAAACTCCAAGCAATTTACCACAACCATGGATTAATAATTGAATGAATGATGTGGCGGCTGTGAATGGAAGAATGAATAAATGGAATTGGAGGTAGGGCCCGTGTGATCAATTGAGAATTAAGGGTGTGCATGGTAACGTTCTCAGAATGAGTTTTTTTTTCAATTTTTGTTCCCGGGAATAAAAATGGATGAGAATTATGTTTGGTAAATCCGGTTTTTTTTTTTTTTTTTTTTTCTGTTCCCGGGCTAGACCGGTTTAGTTTTCTGTGTTGGGGAATAAAAAAAAGAAGCAAAATTTTTTTGCTTTTTTGTCCCATAGCACAAAATTAGAATCATTTTTCTCCCCATCAATGCTTTTCCCAAATACAGAATCAGAAAAATTAAAAGTGTTAACAAACGTAATTCTAATTCTCAGAACTCTTCCCAGACACAGAATCAGAAAAAACTGTTTCATCTCAGAAACTGTGCTGGGGAATAGAATGGTTGTCATGCACACCCTAAGAGACGTGAGAAGCTTGTTGTGCGTGAATTGGAATGGAAGGGGAGAATAATTGATTAATTCAATCACCTCTACGTATTAATTCTCTAGCGTCTCGGTCTTGCGGCGTCAGCGTCTCGTCTTCTCTCAATCTGGTGGTGTCTGGCGGCTAGGTTTTTCTTCAGGACGGCTTGGTGATGGCTCTCAAAGAGAGCATAAAACTCTTGTCACGGCTAGTTAGGTTAATTAAAAGGAAAGAAGAGTTTTTAAGTACCAACTTAAACCCAATAGGATTTAAAGAGCCTAATACAATTCTACCGTCGGATTTCCTTTTAGCTTCCTTAAAAAATTCTGCATTATAGGATATTTTAATATATTTTTTTATTAGCAGAAATTAAATAAAATCATGATATCATATATTTAAAAATATTATTAAATCACAAGATAAGATAACGATCAAAATACTAATTTAAACCCAATAATCTTATGATTAATTCAGATTTATATTATTTCCTAAAATTGACTAACAACCTAAATATAATCTAATAATTCCAAATTAGCTTAAAATAGTCCCAAAATAAATGATTAATGTGGGATAAAATATAGTAAAATTGGGATTTATCACATACTTACCTCATAAATTTAAAAAACTAATCCAAACGGCCTCCAAACAGTGTAACACTGCTCTGAGGTGTGTTCTGCAGACCAGAGAAACCATCTCTGCTTCTTCTACGTGCATTCTTCAACCCCATATGTCCCAGCAACCTTACCCAACTTAAAAGCTCTTTCCAGCATATTCAAGCATGGGGCTAACCAAATAATCCATACACTGTTACTACTCCTGAATTACTTTGAACTTGAAACTAGTCTATGTGAAGCTTTTAAGTGTTTAAGGCATAGCCTCATAACAAAAACGCTTCTTAACATTTAAACATGGGCTCTATGCCTCGGTTTTGTTTTGTTGTTACAATTTCAATCAACAACTTATTGTTATCAATTACCTACTTCTACCAAAACAGGTAATAACATGTTTGATCTTTGAAATAAATTACCATTCAACTTGGGTAGTTCAGTTACAACTTTAAGCAAATAAATACGAATCATGCTTTTAGCGGAAAATGAGCAAGAATACTTCACTTTCGACAAATCACTACGTACCACAATACAATGTGTCTCCGAAAAATGCAGGCACGCAATTATACCAGCATCACATGAAACTGTGACATGTGGACAAAAGTGCAGGTCAATTTAACATTAGACAGATACACGAAAATGGAAAAGAAATAAACTCAGTTGACGTGCTCTGGTCCAGTGGGGAACACAACATCATACCAAAACTGAAACAACTTGAGCAAATATCCGATGCAGTATCAAAGCATCTGTCCTATTCATCCATATCTAATTTAATTGTCTATAAATCCCATTCATTACAAATAAATTGATGGGGACGAACTCATAAAGGTACGTAGCTCACGATCTGTGAAGGAAAGCTGGACAAATGAAAGCAAAAGTCATATATATCTATATATATAGATAAACGGTGGTTGAAGAAGGAGGAGGAGGATATGTATGAGCATAAGAAGGAGCATGTGGTAGGGCCTGCCCAGAATTGAATTACAAGAAGACAGTGGGAGGAGCATGATCGAGTAGCTGGGAAGGCAGGGTGTTGATTGAATGCTGTGCATGTGTGCATATTTAACACGACGTCGTCTTCATCCATTAATGCCTCATCTTGCTGCATATATTTAATATCCCCACAAATATGATCAGCTGTTGCCACATCATCCTCTTTCAATTTCCAACCTCAACTCTAACCCAATCTTATCACTATTTACCCTTGCTTACAAGCTAATAAAACATTACTCCCTAGCATCTATGAGATCAAGTTAACCCTTTTTAAAGATATTAAAAAAACTAATTAAATTACTTTAAAGTATTTATATATTTTTTTTAACAAACTATTTTGCTTAACTTATAAACTAATATATAATCCAATAATTAATACACAACATATGATATGATTGCGTAACTTATTTAAATTCCATAATCTCTAAAAAAAAAGTCAACTCACCGAAGGGACTACTGTATTTGCTCATTTAAAATATATATATATATAGTTTCTTGTGCATATTAACAAATAGGGAACATTTCACTAGAGCCCCATTGTAGCAAATTATTCTCAAACCGTCATCAAAACTTTATAAAACTTCACTACACCCCCAAGGTTAAACTTCCTTGTGCTCCTATCTTATAAGTCAAATATGAATATTTATAAAATATATGTGAGAATTTACAAATTAAATATACTTATTTACAAGATAAATAAGTGAAATTATAAGACCATTTCAGTCATTTATAAGATATATGTGGAAATTTACAAGTCAAATATGTATATTTATAAGACACATATAGGAATTTATAAAACCATCTCGGCCATGTACAAGACAAAAGCATAAATACTTTTTCAACCAAAAACTTAATTTTAGTTTAACCCTAAAAGATGCAGTGAAGTTTTAAACAATTTTAAGGACTGATTGAGAATAATTTACCATAGAGTGGTGCAGCGAAATTTTCCCTAAAAAAATATATTTAATAAGGAATTATATTTTGAAATGGAGGGAGGGAGCATATAATTGTACGAAATATTTACAGTACTCAATACCTTACAATTGTGCACCAGAATTGATTTACTATAAGGTTGGGTTGAAAAAAAAAAGTAATAATAATTTATGAAATGAGCATGGGTTTGAATTCATGATTAATTTTAAGCGTTTGAATGGTTTTCAAGAAAAACATGATTAGAGGTAAATGCAGTGGGACAGATATGAGAGCGTATGAGCATTCAGAATTGACCCCACAAAGAATGCTCTGCACGCGGCTTGGGATTAGTGGTTAATACAAGTGGCTTTGAGATTAAAGGAGGTGCAATGTTAATATAGAGTAGATGGCTTAATTCTAGTGGTGAATCAGCCCCACCATCATTTAA
Source organism: Acacia confusa (assembly GCA_037074495.1). Classification (NCBI taxonomy): domain Eukaryota; kingdom Viridiplantae; phylum Streptophyta; class Magnoliopsida; order Fabales; family Fabaceae; genus Acacia; species Acacia confusa. Next base: position 45,156,745 of record CM073505.1, on the reverse strand, counting down.
ATCTCCAATAATCCACCACCAAATCTCATTATTTTTCAGGCACAATGGATGCCACAAGAGTATTCTTCATAGGATTTGTACGATTTTAATTTAATTCTTAAAATGTAAACCGTTAATTCTTTTTTTTTTTCCAAAAAAAAAAGAACAAATGAAATTGGACAAGTGTGAGTGGATGGACTGGAATGGAGTGAGTTGTGTTGGTCAACCAACCTTGAATAGGATTTATGTCCCTGTGGGCTACGCCAGCCACATGTCCACGTGGCCTTAACTGTTATCCATTTGCTTCTTCCTTCCCACAGTGTACTGCATATATTTTGGGTAATATTCCTTTTTCTTTTCTTTGCAACTATATTGGCCTGTATAGGTTAGCGGTAGGAGCGGTGACTTAAGAGAGTGGGTGGATCAAAATAAATGTGGATGGAGCTTGTAGAGGAAATCATAGAGGGGCAGGATGTGGGGGACTCATGAGAGATGATGCAGGACAGTGGCTTGGTGGCTTTGCAAGGAAAGTGGGCTACTGCTCAGCGGAGAAGGCAGAACTGTGGGCAATCCTCACTGGCTTAGAGATTGCGGTAGGTAGAAACTATGCTGATATCATTGTGGAGTGTGATTCGGCTGGTGCTGTGAATATAGTTAAAGATGTGCAAAAGTTGAGGAAAGGCCACTATCTAGAATACTGTTAGAAATATTACAGTTAATGCACAAGTTTAGAAATGTAAAGTTTGAACATGTGTACAGAGAAGGAAACAAATGTGCAGATGAGTTAGCTAGAATTAGTTTGTATCAGGAGGGCTTATATGTTTTCTTTGAAGACCCTCCTTTAGCTGTTAATAACCTGGTGTATCAGGATGCCATGGGACGTTCATGTCCAAGAACTGTAATGTTTTAGGAATGGATATAGGTGAAATGCCCCATTTGATACCAAAAAAAAAAAAAATGGGTAAGAAAAAAGTAGGTTATAAATAATGATTTATATTTAAATTGATGGTGGTAGAAGTGGCAGAACCCATGTTAAAAAGTTGAGAGCTTTTTGGAAAAAACTCAGAAGTTGAGCTTTTTCCTTAATAGGTTTTTTAAGCTTTAAGTTAAATTAATTTAATCTCAACCAAAATGGACCCAAAATTAAATGGTAATGTTAACTGATTTTTTTTTTTTAAATTTCCCCAAAAAAAACTCAAAGAGCTGCACTCCAAACAGAACCTTTATAATGATCAGTGCTGAATGAGAATTTAGGGTTCTTTTGGTTTTGGGGATACGAGAGGAGGAAAAGGGAATGTTGGATTTTTCCCACCGGCTGTTTGGTTCGTCATTTTTTGTGGGAAAATGTGTTTCAGGTCACCATTGATTTTTAACCATATAATTGATAATGACTTCCTACCAAAATTGATGGGACACAATTTTCTAGTGGGAAGGAGAATGCCTAAAGACATAATATTTTTAGTTCATGACAAAAAGATCTTTTGACTCATTTTCTTCCCTCGTGTTTTTTAAACCAAATAAAATTTTTTCTATCAATTCATTTTATTGTCTAATGTAAACCAAAGACCTACATTGTAAAATATTTTTTCATTATTTTCCTTGCCGACATTTCTTCAATCCAAACGGCCCTTAGAGTGTAGGTAATATGATGAAAAGGCAGAGATCAGAAAATGGCTTGAGGGAGAGAATAGTGAGTTGACAGGCCCATTGTAATTGACTGGCAAAAGCTCCGAACTTGAGCTACATTGGAAGGAAGTGGAGTACTAGAGTTTATGGGACCGCAAGGCCCACCTATCTATGACACCCTAACCCACGGGCCCTCAACACCCCCACCTTTTTTATTTATTTTTTATATGTCTATTCAAACGGGTTAAATTCAGGAATTGTCAAATTCAATTTAAAAAAGGTATTTTATGCGTTCCCACACAATTAAATCTCAAGACTCATGATTTGCTTTACTCTTGCAAACGATAGTTGCATTATCCCATTCTTTTGAGGTCAAAAACAAAATCAAGATTCTTTTAGGTGAAAAAATTGAGAAAACTAAAGTGAAGGGCACAACAAGAGTAAAGGCATTGTAGGCGATCTCGTAAGTCCTCAGTAAGTGCTCATTAGAACCCAAGGCCGTGCCCGGGCATTGGTAGGAGACTAGTGTCGGACCCTTCCAAAACTTTTTAATATATGAAAAAAAAAACATGAACACACACTGAACAACAGTATAAATTACTACCTACAGTACATGTGAATATTTATGAATCACCCAATCAGTCTCTATTTATGTGAAAAGTGGGATAGACAGAGAGGACATGTAGATTTGGAGACGTTCTGCATCACCCGCGGCCGTGGGTCTTTGCTCTGCTGCTTAAGATTGGTCTGGCTCGATCGCTTTTGGTTGCTTCAAGCCTTCTTCAAAGCCGAAGCTTCTTTAGTTTGTTTGTTTTTGTATGTTTGCTACTGGTTTGTTCACTTGGGCTACCTGGACTGATATTGTCAATCTCAAGGGAAGTGGGGTCCAGCCGGGTGGGTGCTTAGGATGGAGATGGTGACGGGCACTAGAGGGTAGCAACACAAGTACACTTACCCCACACTAGAGGGCACCAACATCATTGTTGCCCTCCCATGATGTGCAATCTCACCGTTTGAGAAATCAGAACTGCTCAATCCACTTGGACCATGCCTAGTTGCCAAAAAATCTATATTGCTAAAAATGATGCCATAAATTATTACGTATTGGTATTTTTGTATATATTTATGTCTTTCTTTACAATAAAATTAAGAGGGGGTGTCTTCTTCAAAATTACTCTAAAATCATTTCTCACTTTAAATTATAAAAATACAAAAAATAAAAATCCTAGCTAGAGGGGTAATAAATCAGAGGGGGATGGAGCTCGGGTACATAATATTCTTAATTTGCAGGGAGTGCGATTTCACGTAACATTGTGAAAGATATATGAAGGGTAGAGATTGAATGGGGGATCAGGGAGCGTCCCAAGAGCACGTGAACATGTTTGCCTCCCTCTTGTATTATTTAACAATTATTTTTAGAGATTATATGTTTATTTTTTTGCCCCCATTAATAAGTGGGTTATATTCAAAATTGCATGCTTAGTCATAAAATAGGGAACTTTTGAATCAGAGGTGGATGTTGAATCCTTTTTCTTTTGGAGGTTTCTGCTCTTGAGTCTTTAAGACAACCCCTGACCTCCAATCTTGAGTGGCCAAAGACGTTAAAAAAATATTTGTGGGGGGTTAGCAGAATTTTATATCAGCAATAGAATAGGGATCGCAATCCAAATCCAAATCCAAATCCATGCGCATGCGCTCCTCGTATTGCCGCGTTAACCAGACAGTGACTCACTTTCCCCCCACCCAACATGGATTAATTAATGCTCTGCCATCTAATACATATTCTATTCTTCATATCTACTAGCTTAACACTCTCATAATTCTTTACTCATGTGTTCCATCCAGTCTTTACTCATTTAGATGCTGGTTAATGCATTAATGTCAATTATTAAAACGCGAAAAATGAAAATTTTAAACTTATCAAAATGTAATTAATATCCCAATTCGTGGCTTATTATAAGAATCTCTCATCCTTTCTAAGAGTGCCTTGTACTCCATATAGGTGTGAAAATTCTGGGACCGCAATTTTCTCGAAAATAAGAGGTGGCCGACAAAGCCACCACCCGGTCATGGGAAATCGGGAATGACACTCCTCCTCCCTTTGTCTCCGTCCACGTGTCACCCCCATCCCACGGCTCCCACTACCCCCTCGTCAACCCCAACATTCCCATCACTCTTGTCCCCACCCACAAGGGGCGCTTTCGTATTTTCCCAAACGCCCTGTGCTTCTCTGTAGTTTTCACCTTTTCATAGGGTTGTTTCGGTCATTTCCCCACTCATACGATCACAAATAGTGGACCATATCATATCAGGCGATCAGCGTCGTACAGTGCGCAGCGGAAGGGATATTTGTCAGACCCCGGAACCAATCTCCCTCCCTCTCTTTCTGCCTCGTTATGTGCTGCTCTTCACTCTCCTGGATCACTGCCACAAAATCTGCCTTTCTCCTCACTCGGCAAGATTAGCAGCATTTTCCCGCATATCCAGCCTTGAGGTTTCCTCCGTCCTTCAAGGCTTTCATTTTTAAATCTCTTTCCCTCGATTCCTGGATTCCGACGTCGAAACTCTGGGGTCATGGAGCCTGGCTTGGTTTTGAGCGACACGCAATCCATCGGAGGAGGTGGGTTTTCCGGTGAAGACAGGAGGCTCAGACCTCACAGAAACGACAACCAGAACTACCAGTCCTTGAAGTGCCCGAGGTGTGACTCCCTCAACACCAAGTTCTGCTACTACAACAACTACAATCTCTCTCAGCCGCGCCATTTGTGCAGGAATTGCCGGAGATACTGGACCAAGGGCGGTGTCCTCCGTAACGTCCCCGTCGGCGGAGGTTGTCGGAAGACTAAGCGGTCCAAGCCCAAGAACTCTCCCTCCGCCGCTGCTGCGACAACAGCACCACCGCCGGTCCCATCGTCATCGCAACAGAAGCGCGAGCGTAAGGCGTCCAACTCTCATTCCAGCAGCGAAAACTCTAGTCTTACCGTGGCCACTGCCGCGACCGTCACCACAGAAGCGGTTTCAGCTCCTTCATCTAACTCCGCATCCAATAACTTGTTCGACAATCTTCAGGATTCGAGCCTCTTCGTCCATTCCAGTCCGAAGCCTAGCTCGGAGCCAGGCGTCGGCGAACAAGGAGTAGACTCCGGGATTTTCTCGGAGATAGAGAACTTGACGAGCCTGATCGCACCGACTAACGAGAACCTGACTTTTGGATACGGGAACATCACCGACGCGTCGTCGTTCCAGCTGTGCGGCGAGTGGCAGAAAGGGATGAACACGAGCGATCGTCGTCATCAGGAGTTGAAGTGGCCGGAGATGACGACGGCGGGATCACTGATGGAGGAGACGGTGGCGGGGGATTGGCGAGCGAGCTCGGATGATCAAGGTCTGTTTGTTGTCGATAACACTTTAGATGAGGGTGTGTGGAGTCGCAATCAGTGGAATGAAGACAATTCGAGTCTTTTTCATCTACCTTGATGAATGTGGAGTAACACACAAGGAAATGAAAACACGTAATGAATCTTTCACTTTCATAACTGGTTTTGTTTTTTTTTTTTTGGTTTTCATTTTGAACTGAATTCACAAAACATAAGAAGATCTAAGATGGAAAACTAAAGGAGCGGGGAAGAAATCTGAAATCCTATAATTATTGAATGACCAGATCTAAATTTTATTTTATTTTTTGGGTTATTGAATTATTGTAATGTGGGGTGTTGAGTTTGAAAGGAGCAAGGGTGTGGGAGATGTATATGTGGAATGAAACTAGCTTTTTTGTACGATTCTGATATGTCGTGGTTGTGATGACGGGCTTGCATGGTGGTTTTTCTGGGTTGGGGCGGATGATTGATTGATAGGAATGCAAAGGAAACTAGAAAACTGTCTTAGGAACTGACACCCGCTCAGTTAGTTAACTCACTGATTAATTATAAGATCCACATTTATTATCGCGGTTTCGAAAATTAGCATGAATAATTTTTATTTATTTATTATAATTGTGGAAAACAAACGAGTAAAAAGTGTATTTGTTATTACGAAACTAAATCAAAATTTTTGGATTCAATCCTTTGCCTTTATCTTTTTTTTTTTGTTGGATTAAAATCTCAATTGTTTAGTTTTATCATTCTTTTTTATCTTATTTTTTATAATAATATTTTTATTATATGATAAATCTGAATTGTTGGGATCATATTCCAATAACAAAAAATTGAAAAGAATGAGAAGGAATAAAAGAGAAAAGCCTGGTTGAAAATTTTTAGTCTAAAGAGATTTAGAAATAAGACTAGAAAGGGGGACAGAGTAACCCGAGTAAGCAATTTAAACCATAAAATTAGGTTGAAAAAATAATTCTTACCAATAACACAAATGAGGTTGATTTTTTTTTTTCTTTTTTATTTTGGAGAAGAGGAGGGATTTGGCCATTTGGGGGAAGGAAGAAGATGGTAGCATAATGACCCGCGAAGGGGGAGATGAAAGAAGAAGGAGGGGTGGGACCCAGGCCAGGAAGGAAGAGAGGCACGCGCCATGATGAAAGTTAACGGAAGGGTGGGGGCGCTGATTATGACGTGGAGACCGGTGGAGTGGCCTCCTTGGACCCACCATTGTTGTCGGCTGCCGGTGAACAAGCCAAAGCTTCTATATATCTGCATCGACACCAAAAGGGATTCTTAATACTCATATAGTATCGTCTTGTATGGCAGGCTTCATTTATGTTTGCCTTGATTTATGGCGAAAGCGAAGCAATTTTTTTGTTGCTTTTGCATCACTATGAGCGGTTAGATTAATTACGCTATGCATAGGTGTGTATTTAATAAAAAAATTGATGATTTTGAGTCATTTTGCATTCAATTAATCGTTTCAATAAGTTTAACTTTTAGTTAAATGCTCAAAAAAAAAAAAAAGCTTTTACCAACGTGAATTCAAACAAGCAATAGTGGAAAGATCAGATCATTCACGGTATGTAGACCTGCAAAGTGAATTTCAAAAGTTAATCTGGCAAATGAATTTCTACATGTCTATGTGTGTGAAAATTGAGTTGCTGGGAAGATAGAGTAACATGGACAGAGATGAGAGTGATTTAAAAGGGAAGAAGATCAGCATCTGCAGCAGGGACAAAGAATGTTGCGCCAGCGAAGCCTTCTTGAGGAAGAGGTAGCGTCAGCTTCAGCCATCCTCACGGGGCTCCCACTCCATTCTCTCTGTAATCTGCCTCACCATCATCATCAAATCAAAACTGAGTTGAAGTGAACAAGATTAAACAAAGCTAGAGAAAAAGACATTAAGGTGTCAATTAAGAAAAATGACGTCGGAAAAGTGATGATTAAAAAAAAAAAAAAGAATAATTATTAATAAGTAAAGCACAAATAATTTAATACTATCATTTTCCTACGAAACAATTAAGTTACTGACATGGGAAAAGTAAATGATTGTGTGCTGCTTATGCTGTCACTTGACCCACGAGACGCTGACAGGCTGCCACCTCTGCCCCGCGAACACCACTCTTCATGCTTTTTGTCGAACAATCTCACCACCTCTTCTTCTTCCTCACCCGTCTGCACATCACAACATACCATTCACCTCACTTTGTATTTTCGTCACCTAACAATTCCCATCTCCATTTTCAAACAAGCTTATATACTTATCACTTCATCATGTCCTCATAATCAATGGTCTTTCACTGCAAATGTATTCTTAATTTTAATTGAATTTCAAATTCAAATCTATATCATATAGATGTAATATTCTATTTTAGTGATATTAAAAGACGAATAAGAAAATCACATTTCTAATGACGCCTATCCTTACTAATTTTTACAACTGAAAACTTTTCAAGGTAATTCGCGTGATCCGCCATCAGGTACTCATGCAAGCGTAATGGGCTAATGAGCCATGAGTGGTCATTTTGATCCTTTTTAAAAAATAATAAACTTATTAAATATAAGTATTTGCTTGAGTAGTTAACATACGAATTAAATAATTAATTTATAATAATTAAGTTAAGTATTTATAACGAGCATGGCTTGATTTTTCTAAAATAATCTTTCCCATGTACAATCAATATGGGTAACAAAACAATAACTTTAAAAGATAAAATAAATCATAATTTTATATTTAGGATCGGAATAACCAACATATCTAGTCCTTATATTCGGAAGAGGAGGCAAGATAGTACTCGAGGGAAATCCTCTCGAAAATTATTCATTCTTCAAATACGAATGGATCAACACGAGGAGTCACCTGGGAACGCAGAAAATACCATGTTGTTTTTTCTTTCTTTGATTGTCCTAGTTCTCTCTGATTAAGCATGTTTCATGACGCAAATAAAATTATTCTGGTTCACCGAATTGAAAGATAATTCTGGAAACACATCAACCATACGCATTAGATAAAAATGTCTCACCTTAGTGGGGTGGTCACCTTCCCCCATCATCATCAAGGTCCTGAAACCACACTTGTTGTTGGTGCGAGGATTCCGACATGCAGACTCCGACACCTTTGAAACAGACGAAGAAGAAGACGACATTGTCTCTGCCATTTCTTCATAGCATTCACAACCTTCCATCACACCCTTGTCTTTTGCTGTTGCTGCTCTGTCCTCTTGAAGGAAAACCACCAGCTCAGGCCTATCATAGTCCGTCATCATCGCCTTCTCCATCTCACTGAAGCTCTTCCCTTTGCTCCGCCCTGCCTCACTATCACTCTTTGTCCTGTTTACCGGGACCTCCCTTATCACAAAATTCTTATTGCTCTTTTGCTTTTCACTTCTTGATTCTTCGCTGCCCATGAAATCCCTCTCTTTCCAGCTGCTTCAAACAACTTATCAATTTCCCTTTTAACAAAACTCTTAACCTGCACAAATTTAAGAGCCTCGGACAGTTATTTGTCAAGTCTCCAACGAGTTTTATGCAATCTAGTCTAACACCTAATTCAACAATACCCACAGAGCTAGGAACCTACTGGCCTTTAAAAGAGAGGGAAAAACTACATTGCAATCTTATCACGAATGAAAATGGCATGAAACAAACCATTGAGAGACAGAGACAACGAAATTGACTGTCAAATTTCATTTGAGCTTTACATCTTTATCTGATTCTGAATCTTCTAGTAAATGAATACTCAAATCAATAGGCTTCGATGTTTAGACCATCCTTTCGGATCATAGATATTCAAATAAGTAAAACCTATAAACAGGCCTCGACAGTGGAGAAGAGCAAAAAAAAAAAAGGCAGGGTGGAGAACAGAGTTGTGTCTGATTACCAATTACCTCAGATTAACTCTGACTGTTCATCGATGGATCACTGGAAATCCCAGAGAGAGAAAATGGCGATGAATCTCTCCTCAGCAAGACTCAGATTAAACTTACAGAGGCCCAAACAAAGATGAATTGGAGAACCAATAAATGGACGGTTCAATATAATTAATATCCTTAAATTGTACACCAAACAGCCAGTTTTCCAAAACCAAACGTTGCATCCCTAGGTGTGTGTCACGTCTGATACATGCCCTTCTTCAATGATTCCTAAGCTGCCGTTTGATCAGAAACATGCTATTTCTGTTTGGCGGCCAAGGAAATCGCATGACATCGCCTGGATTGGAAACCGGCAAGAATGGGATTATAGTAAATGGGTTTCCCATTGTGAAGAATGATACCAAGATTGGAGATTTCCTTACGTGAGAATTCATTCCTTCTGGCTGTTATTTTCTTCATTCAACCCTTTTGTCATCAAAGCATTCAACCTTCCTCATCTGCAAGCAAATTGCCTCCTTTGCTCCCTAAAATAGTACGGTGAAACCAAATAAAAATAATAATTTTATAAATACAAATAGGGAAAATTTTATAAACATACCCCAAAAAGTCAAAATCACAAATCAGTTTTTGTTTATTTCACTTCATTAGCCATTTACGACACTTATGAGCAACTGACAACACATTTTAGTAGGAACTATTGGTTTGGGATTTTCAGTTTTTTAATGTATTTAATTGGAACTTTTCATAAAAAATATTCCCTATCATACTTAGACAGAGAAATGCTTTTAATTAATAATGGGAATATGTTAAATATTACAAATCTAATCTTTTAAAAAAATTGATTTATTAAATCGACATTCTCTATCCACCTTGCTTGTTTCAAATACTCCATTGGGTCCGTATATAGATCATTTTTAGAAAAATAACTTAGCTCAAAATATAAGTCAATTACAAGATAATTAATATTTATTTCTCAGTTTTGTCGATGCTCATTTTTAATTTTGCCTCTTCAATAAATTTTCAAACACATTTTCTAATAAGGGTAGATTTAATTTTTTTTCTTATTTATAACATATTTAACGAGTTAACTACTAATTCTTATTTTTCATGAATTAGTTAAAGTACCTTATAATTTGAAATAGAGGGAGTAATGAATTTGGAAAAAAAAATTACATTTAAATATGCAAATTTAAAAAGTACGTTAAAAATATTTATCGTGTTAATTAATGAAAAATATAACATTAAATTATTTAAAGTGCCTTTGGCAATATTTAGATATATATTCTCCATATGTTATGTAAAGTCTGAGATAAATAGTGTTATATATTCATAACTCAAAAAAAAAATATATATATATATTGTGACTTGATGTAAGCTTTGTATTTAATATTTGTATGGATTCTCTTGTGAAATATGCTTGATAATAATTTCCTATATTTTGATGGGTAAGTTCTTAAAATTTGATGGTAATTTCTATTGGGGTAAATAGCAAATCTATTTGAAAGTATGCACCTAAGAGTAAGCTTACCTTGGAAGTTTTTTTTAGTCTTAATGTTGTCTCGGTAATTTAAAAATATAGCAATGTTACTCTTTTTCACAAAAAAATTAATGTTAATCATTAAACTTTGAATGAAAAAATGTAACATTGTCACATTTTTAAATTTTTAGATCAACATTGAATCAAAAAAATTTTTTAGAGTAACATTACTTCGTAAGTGTGTATTTTTTGGGTAGATTTACTACTTAAATGTATGTAAATTCTTTAAATTAAGATTTTAAGATCTTTCAATGCAGTCTTTACCCCCCCCCTCTTTTTGCTCAGAAAAGTCTTTACTGAATTTAATTACTTAATCATAATTTTTGGGAGTTATTTACGATTTAAACAGGGTAATTTGATCTAACCGTACATATCTATACAAGTGCATGTTCACCTCACCTTCATTAAGGAATCGTCCGAATCCTGTCGATGAATGCTTGTCTCAATTTCATGGTTTGGTTCCATGGCTTCGAAACCATATATTGCCATAATTTTTTTTTTTAAATAAATTTCGCATAGTAATGTAAAACAAGATATACAAGTTACTGTTTATACTCCCTTTAGTTCTTATTATAAAGCATTAATCATAATTTCTCACAAACTAAGAAATAGAATTGAGTCTTTAAATTGGTCAAAAATTGATATATTTTCAAATTTACCCCTACTTTAATGACATGAATTTAAAGAGTTAATTAAAAATAAGGGTATCATTAGAAAATAGTAATAAATAAGTTAGTTAAGAGTAGTTGGTGGCTTATAATAAAGAGTAGAGGAAGTATATTGTAAGTATAGTTTGCTTAAATATTAAACCAAACAATGCTGTATATGTATGAGTCTCAGGTAGAGTAATGAGAACACTCTTCACGTAATAAGGGGATTATATATATAAAAAAAAATAGTACATGTCTAGGTGATTATAAAATGTCATTCACAACAGACACTTATCAAGGTTACAAAGTAGATTACGGGTGGCGCAGAAGAGCTAGCTAGCCATTAAATTGTAAAAAGGCTGTAACATTCAAATTATTATTAAACACTAGTGTATAGCCGATGGCAAAAAAAAAAAAAAAAAAAAAAACCACTAGTGTATATTGCAATAAAGTAGATGTGGGAAGTAAAATTGCACAATTAGGAATAGTAATTAAAGCCACCATCAGGAACCATTTGATTAAGGAATCTCATTTAAGTCGTAATGTTTTTCCTTTATTAATATTTAATAGGTAGCCAGGTGCATTGAAACCCTTTGAAAAATATATAGCTCAACTGAATCCTGAATCTTCTGAGATTGAGCCCTTTTTAAATAAATGTAAGTGGTTGATTATTGTCACGACGTACGGCATAACACCCTTTCTCGTTAAGTGTGGGTATATGTGTGTGTTCCATCATTAACATTAAAAAAAAAAAGGTGAATATAGCGTCAAAATCAATATTTGAAATATGTATACACACCAAGCTAATATATTACTCCCTCCACCTTTTAATATAAAATATATTTACATAATTTAATTAGATTAAAGAAGTTAATTGAGTTAGTCAATGTGATATTTATTTTTTAAAATACTCTAATCATATTCTTTAAATCTTTTTTTTTTTGGTTAATAAAACAAGCTAGTCTGACTAGATCAGGTTACAAGATGGCAATCTCTCATAATAACAACTCCCGCAGCGTCAATCAGTATTGAGGAGCACCTTTAAACCATCTGGAGGATCTCCCAAGACATGCTTTCCAACTCCAAGGTTTAACGCATATGAAGCCAAGAAGTCCGCACACCTATTACCTTCTCGAAAAACATGAGTGACATTCACTCTCCAGTCCTGCTTAATGAATTGTTGAATCCGCCTCACTAAACTCATGGTTGGGTGTCTTTGACCCGATGGTTGTTGTATAAGCGTAAGAGCTCCAAGGCAGTCTATCTGCACCTCTATATCTTTATAGCCGCGTGACCATGCAAGTTCTAAGCCATCATGGATTGCCCAGAGTTCTGCGATGACTGATGAGCAGACTCCTATGTTATGACAGCACCCTACCAGCCAGCTACCTTCATGGTCTCTAAGCAAACACCCTGCTCCAGCTCTATCCGAGCTACCTTTTAAAGCGCCATCACAGTTTAATGTAATGACTGGTTCGTGGGGCTTGACCCATCTAACTGGAGTGGTTTGTCTCAGAGGTCCCGTTACCTGTGTAACTGTCGATGTTGTTCTAGATTGCTCAGAGTACTCCGCTAAGATCTTCACTTCCTTAGCAAGGCTCATCGGCTGTATGAAGCTATTCTGGAAAACAACTTTATTTCTATACTACCATAGCTTCCAGCAAGTGATCCTGAAGATGCTCGCCCAGCAGGATGTGGCAGTTGGATGGGGCTTGAGCTGCGACAGGTTTTGGAGCATCCAACTTCGAACGTCTGACCTGAAAAACTGAGAAAACTGAATAGTAGGCATAAGATAGGACCATACCTCTTTTGCAAATTTACATTTTCTCAGCACATGGTCTGAATCCTCAGGTCCAGCTCCACAACGTAAGTAGTTATCATTATCCGTCATGTGGCGGCGAGAACGTTTTGCGTTCGTGAGAATACTGTTTCTTGCGGTCAGCCATAAGAAGACTCTAACCCTTTGGGACTTATACCATTTCCAGATAACCTGCCACAAACGGTCAGCAGGCTCCTTTATCTTGTCGCAAATTGTCTCATAGGCCGAAGCTACTGTAAAGTTGCCATCAGGGGAGGTATCCCATAAGCAGCTGGCCTTATCATTAGCATTCAGGGAAGGGGGTATGCAACCTGATATACAGGAGAGAATTCTCTCAGGTAGTATGTCTCTTAGCATTGGCCAATCCCAGTCACCTTCCATTGTTACGTAATTTTTAACAGGGAGAGCTTCCTCATCACTAGTAATATCTCGGAAAGTCAGAAGATTTAGGGGGCCCACCTCCGAAACCCAATTATCCATCCAAGATCTAGTGTTAGCCCCATTACCTGGATCCCACCGAACCCCCATTATCACATCATTCCACACATTCTTTAGGTGTCTCCACAGATAGGAGTTATTTTGATTTCGCATGTTAGGTCCCTTCACTCCATCCCACCCATACTTTCCTCGGAGGACTTGCACCCATAATAGATCTGGGCGTGTGAGTAGATTAAATCCAAGCTTCATTAGGAAAGCTTTGTTTTGAAGTTCTAGGTGTTTGAAGCCGCAACCACCATCCTTCGAGGGTCTACACATGTCTTCCCATTTAACTAGAGATGGTTTTTTACCCGAATCTGTACAGCCCCACACGAAACTCCTAATGTGTCGTTCAAGGCGATGACATAAGCTTGTAGGTAGTTTAGTAGTCTGCATGGCATAAGATGGAATGGCACAGAGAACTGCTTTGGCTAGAGTTATCCTTCCTGCTAAGGACAAGATTTTGGCAGCCCATCCTGATAGCTTAGTGATAACTTTCTCCTCCAGGTACTCATAGGTTCCTAGGCTGACTCTTTTATGCAGAAGAGGAACTCCAAGATATTTCCCCAGATCATTGGTCTTCTTAAAACCCAGTTCTTCACTTATTCCCATCTGATCACTAGGACAAACATTGGCAGAGAAATAAATGGTTGATTTAGCATTACTGATTTTATGCCCCGAGCTCTCACAAAAAGTATCCAGAATCTGCTTAATTAAAATAGCATGGGACTTAGTGGCAGAACTGAACAAAACTAAATCATCTGCAAAGAATAAATGAGATAAGGGAGGTCCCCCTTTTCCCATTTTGAGTGGCCTCCATCGATTCCCACTAACTCGATCAATTATGGTTTGAGATAGGCGTTCCATGCACAAGATGAAAATATAGGGCGACAGAGGATTTCCTTATCTAATACCTCTAGAGGGTGAAAATCTATCTGAGTGAGCCCCATTCCACACTACTCTCATGCTACATGTGGAGACACAGGTCATAACTGACAAATTTATGAGGTAAACCAGCGTCATAGAGAGTTTCTTCAATAAAATCCCAGCGAAGTCTGTCATACGCCTTTTCAAGATCAATTTTAAGTGCCATCCACCCTTTCTTGCCCTGTTTAGATCTCATAAAGTGAACAGCTTCTTGAGCAATGATGATGTTATCTGTGATTTGTCTCCCAGCAACAAAACTGGCTTGGTGAGGAAGAACAAGCTAGGGTAGCCATATTTTGAGGCGGTTTGCCAAGACTTTACTAATAATCTTATATGGCATAGTGCAAAGACTAATTGGCCGAAATTCTCTGATATATTCTTGGGTCTGGGTCTTGGGAGTAAGAGTAATCAAGGTTTCATTCAAGTTTGAATCTAGCGTTCCTTCCTCAAAGAATCTGGTAATCATTTGAATCAAAGAGGGACCCACAATTTTCCAATGCTTTTGAAAGAAACCTGCATGTAAACCATCTATCCCGGGGGCTTTTAAGGGCTTCATCTAGAAGAGGGTTAAGTGTATTTCTGTTGGTAATATAGGAGCCGTTAGGGGGCCCGCCATGGAAAGGGTCAAATCTGGGAACAGGCCCCTACCTGGGTAAGACGGGATCAAAACCACTTCTTTAGTATACAGAATTTGAAAGAAATCATATACCCATTTCCGTAATTTGTCTATATCATGACACCAGTTCCCGGACTCACTATCACGTAGAGCGATAATATTCTTCCTTCGGCTTTTCTGGATTGTTTTAGCATGATAGAATGCTGAATTTCTGTCACCAAACTGAATCCAGTCACATCTAGCTCTTTGCTGCCATATGAGACTTTCCTGTTCACAAATAATTTCAAATTCTTTACGGAGGTCATATTCCAGCTGGTCCAAGCGCTGGTTGGATTGAACTTCCTGAGCTTTCTGAATACCTCCTAGCCTTGCCATAATGCAATGTTTATGAGCAAAGACGTTGCCAAACACTTCTGAGTTCCATACCTTAGCCGTTGAGGTGAACTTGTTAATATTGGTGCTTAGTTGATCCGAACTCGACCAACTGTCTTTGACAAGATCCCCAAATGATGGCGAAGTCTCCCAGGCTGCCAAGTATCTGAAATGTTAGTGAGGACCACACCGAAGATTCTGCTTACCAAATTGGATACAGAGAGGTCTGTGATCAGAGCTGAGTTTTGGAAGGTGAATCACTTGAGAAGTAGGGAAAGTTTGCAGCCAGGATTGGTTCCCCAAGGCACGGTCTAGCCTTTGAAGTAGTGTTCCACGTCGCTAGGTGAATTTTGGTCCAGAATACCCAAGGTCCAGGAGGCCACTATTGAACAAGAAAGAGCGAAACCTTCCACATCCACTTGCTCTCCTTTCCGCCTCACCTATACGTTCCCCTGCATTAAGAATAGAATTAAAATCCCCTGCTAAGAGCCATGGATCAGAAACAATCTTACTTAGCTCTGTTAAAGCTAGCCACAACACCCTTCTAGTAATAGAATTTGGACTACCATAAATAGCTGTGAAACAAAAAGAAGAGTTACTTCCCTAAGCACAAATTCGCATATAGATGAATTGAGGGTGAACACTCTCAATAGTGACAGTTAGCACCTCTTTCCACATGAGTCAAATACCACCTGAGAATCCTTTTGCTTCCAACCTGAATGAGTAATCAAAGCCTGACATCTTTATGAATTTATCTGCTTTAAGCCCTGAGATGCGAGGTTCCACTAATATCACCATTAACGGTTTGTGTTCCGACATGTAGTGCAAAAAGGTTCAGACAAAATTTTTACTCGCTGCCCCTTGACAGTTCCAAGCGAAGATCTTTATCATCATATGGAAATGAAAATTAAACGGTCATCCCTACCCCTGGGGGGTCCTCATCATTCCCATGCAACTGTGGCTCTGTACCTTGTAAGCAAAACAAAGTAAGTTGCTTCTCATTAGGAGATTCAAGTTCCTCTTTTAGAGCTGTAAGAGCGTCTTTAGAAAGCTGCTTCCCCTGAGGTTTCCTCCGTACTTTCAGATTTTTGGCAAGGCCTGATTGGAGTTTGACTCCATGTTGCTTGATTTTTTTATCAGTAGGTGGTGGACATAAGTTTTCCTTTCCTTTGCCTACATTTTCAATAAATTGATCCGTTTGGTACTGTTGGTTAGGCATTGACGGTAAATTATGTCCCACATTTTCTAACGCTGATCTACATTTCTGTAACTCAATCACGTGTGCTTGTTGGGATCTAAGGTGGATTCACATTCAATAGGAATGAAAGCAGGGAGGTCTTCGAAAGATGTGGGAGCCAAACTACTGGATTGTACTACCTTTGGTTGTACTTTTACCACGACCTCTGTCTCGGTGTCATAAGGGTAGAGAGTCTCGATGAAGACTTCATTCCTTTTATTATGGGAAAGAGTTATTGATGTGCTAGGCTCTTGGGATACCATAGGATTGTACGCTACCTTCGTGTCTTTCCTACGGTATATTTGGGCTGATTGGACTTTCCCACTTTTAACTTTATTTGGGCCTTGTTGGCTTGGCACGTAGGTCTTCATTAGGTCCTTATTTGGAGGTTTCCTTATTATGTCATTTACAGGATCAGACAAATCACTGTCCTGATTATTTGCGTCATGTCCCGTATTCTCCATGCATAAATCAGGCGAGATTTTCTCTATAAATTCCTCGCTATCAAATAATACATTATACCGAGATCCTTGCCTAAACTGTTTCTCCGTGATTTTCGCATTCCCGCTCCAATTCTGTTTGTTTCCTTTCTTGGGGTATTTCACCTACATCCACGTCCCGTATTGCGACAGCGGCGGGTCCAGCTTG
Source organism: Acacia confusa (assembly GCA_037074495.1). NCBI lineage: Eukaryota > Viridiplantae > Streptophyta > Magnoliopsida > Fabales > Fabaceae > Acacia > Acacia confusa. Next base: position 45,139,611 of record CM073505.1, on the reverse strand, counting down.
CCGTTGGTGGTAGTCTCCATGCCATCGGAGGTAGTTCCCCTACCGTCGGTGGTAGTTCCCACATTGGACACGTCTAAGTGAGTACCCGACAAATCATGTATCCTCATATCTTGTCTCTTCGTGGATCCTTGACTACCCATAAGATTTGTATTATTGGCGAAGCCACCACTGTTAGCGCATCGTTCCTGAGGGTGACCGTACTTATTGCAAGTGAATCAAATAAGAGGGAGTCTTTCATACTCTATACCATACTTATGGCCATCCACCTTAATCCAGGGAACCAAAGGTTGTCGCAGGATAATGTAGACAGCGATCCTAGCATACTTACCACGCCCCCTCGTCTCTGTCATATAGTCAATTTTAAATACTTCCCCAGCAGAGAGCCAATAGCTCTCAAGGTGCTCTTATGATAATACCTGAATGATAGACCTGGGATTCTTATCCAAGCCACTACTTTTGATATAGCCGAAGAGGTAAAATCAAAATCCAATGACCATGGCTGAACTGTGAGGTACGCCCCAAAGATTGTCCACGGGCCACCTGTCAAAACTTTGTTGTAGTCCTCTGCCAGGTCGAAAGAAGCACAATAGAACCCACCTTCCATGTCTATAAGCTTATATGACCCTTTGAGTTGCCATAGTGATTGTGTTTTGGTCAGGAGGTTTTGATAGGTTATAGATCTCCCTAGCAGCTTGATGATTAGCGTTTGTTCCATGCCCTTGACCAGCACATTTCTGATCTCTCTAGAGAACTCAATAGATGGGATATCTCTATCCTTTGAAATATGGAAATCTCCCTCTTTGAGAACAACCTCCCGTTCAAACTGATTAGCCCTCTCCATTCTGTTCAGGTTCAACAGCTTACTCTTATAAGAGACTTCCCCACTATCTCCCTTCTCTGCCATTTCAAGATCTGCTTCTGTATCAATGTGGTCTCCTTTACTCACGCCTACCACCGGCCTGATGCGCACCTTCTTGGTCGACCGGAGATAGTCCTCCAATAACAGAGGAGAAAGTTCCTTCTCCATCCCTTTTTTAACACCGTTCAGTATACAATAACTTTGGTCCTGTGTTTTTTATGCCCATATTCTTTAAATCTTTAATTCTACCTTCTCTTTGAATTATTGTTGAGGCAATGTTAGTAGGGGTAAGTCAGAAAATTATTGATAAATATAAAAATTATATCATATATTTAATATCAAGATTAACTTTTTAAATATGTTTGATATAAAAAATAAAAAAATATTAAAAAAGTCACAATACAATATTACGATGCTAAATCTTTCAAACGAAGAAAGCAATGGTATTGTTTTCTCTCCTCATCACGACGTTAAAGGTTGCTGATTAATGAGGTCAATAGAAAGATGGTCTATATTAAGAGTAAGCTTTGAGAATAATTAGTTAATGACATTTAAATAAAATTTAGTAATAATAAATAATAATGACAGTTTTTTGGCGCAAAACAAAATATAGCGACAATAAATTTATGAAATGACATGTTACTATTTTTAATAAAATAATAAATAATTGGAATAAGAATGCCACAGTCTAGCCCCGCACAAGAAGGAGAGACATATAAATTAGTCTTGTTTGCTTCAACATAATCATAAACAATATTTTCAGCGTTTACTTATGAAGTTTAAGATTTTTTTTTTTAATTTTTATTATTTGTGCAAAATATACTGAAAAACGTTTTATAAATAACACGAAATGAGCATATGCACAAAGACATGGGAGTCATTGAAGTAAAAGTCAAAAGAACAGGTCCTTTGAGCCGTACCAAACAACCTGACATGGTGGCGGGAATTTGTAACCAAACAAATAAATACAATGAGGTGCCAATGAAGCATAATACTATTAATAAATAGTAACTGATGGGAGCAGATTATCTCAAAAGACATTTTCTCTCAGAATCTCTTAGTAGTTGATTACAACCGTTGGGAGAGCAGATTATTTTGAACATTTCTTTATCTCTCTTCCTCCAACGGTTGTGATAAGTTTCTGAGAGATTTTGAGGGAAAATGTTTCTGAGATAATATGCTTCCAATAACTGATACTCTGATAGGAGGCAAGGAATGTGCATAACAAGACTTGTAGGCAAATTTTATTTTCTTCATTTTGCAACTTACCAAACACTAATTTCTAACTAATTTCCACTCAATTTTACCGTGAATCAATAAACTTTCAAAGCTTTATGTGATATTGCTATTCATTTTTCATATTTACAGCTTGATAATTGGTATGAGGCAAATTGCATGCACTTGAACTCCCGCTTTAATTTCGTCTCCTTAGAATGGTTATTAATTTGTAATTTTTGTTGCCAGTTTTACATTTATTTTTGAAAACTAAATAAACTTATGCCCAAATGAAATATACAGAATCAGCCAACCTAAAAATGGTCTAGCTGGTGTTGCCTCTTATTTATAACAAAAACTCTATGTACATTTTACCTAAATGGGCCAAGGCCAAACCATAGGCCCAAACTATACAAGAGCAATATTTGATACAACCACACTATACAAGAGCAATATCTGATACTACCACACTAATATTCTAACACCCCCTTCAAGTGGGAGACTAAACAAATTTGTAGTTCCCAACTTGCGAACACAATGATAATGACTTTCTCTACCAAGCGGCTTCGTTAAAACATCCGCCAATTGATTCTTAGAAGCCACATGCAACAAATCAATAATACCCTCCTGCACTTTTTCACGTACAAAGTGACAATCAATCTCGATGTGCTTCGTACGCTCATGAAACACAGGGTTGGTAGCAATGTATATGGCTACCTTATTATCACAATGAACCTTAACTGGTTCCAAACCTCTTACATCAAGGTCCTTTAACAACCTGGTAAACCAAACTATCTCCGACACCGCTGTCCCAAGTGCTCTGTATTCTGCTTCAGCTGATGACTTAGAGACTGTGTGCTGTTTCTTTGATTTCCAACATATCAAAGACTCTCCCAACTTAATGGCATACCCGGTGACCGACCTCCTGGTGTCATGACATGCTGCCCAGTCCGAATCTACATAGCACTCCATGCTGAAATGACCTTTTGAAGCAAGAAGAATACCAAGTCCCGGGCAACTCTTGAGGTATCTCACAACACAAACAGCCGCTGCCATGTGTGACTTCCTCGGGGCACTCATGTATTAGCTCAAAGTCTGCACAACATAGCTAATATCAGGTTTGGTATTAGTAAGATAACATAACCTACCAATCAAATGTCGGTAACGTTCTGGGTCTGTCAACAAGGGATCAAATTTGCTCCTTCGTTTCTGTTTTGCATGAGCATACTTGTTTACATCAGGCTTTACATCTCCCTCAAGAGTCAACCGTGTGCTCCTTTCCATGGGGATAGATAGTGGCTTCGCCCCACTCAAACCCATGTCACAAATGAGATTGAGTGTGTATTTTCTTTGGCTAAGCACTATTCCCTTTTCCGACCGAGCCAATTCCAATCCAAGGAAATATCTCAAGTGCCCTAGATCCTTGATTTTGAATTGGCGATGTAGGTAAGCTTTAACGTCCTCTACTCCTTGCATATGGTCTCCTACAATAACCAAATCATCTACATATGCCAAAACAAGGGTTATTCCACGATCATTTGATTTAATGAATAAAGAATAGTCATACTTGCTTTGTCTAAACCCCCCTTGGATCAATGCATTAGTGAGCTTTACATTCCATTGCCTTGAGGCTTGTTTCAACCCATATAAGGATTTACGAAGTTTACAAACTTTATTTTCACCAAAATTATCAAATCCTTGTGGGATATGCATGTAAACCTCCTCATCTAAGTCCCCTTGTAAAAATGCATTATTGACATCCATCTGAAAGAGATGCCAACCATGGATTGATGCAAGAGTAAGGTTGGTCCTTACTGTGACCATCTTTACAACCGGGGAGAAGGTCTCAAAATAATCAATCCCCTCTTGTTGACTATACCCCTTAGCCACTAACCTTGCTTTATACCTCTCAACATTACTAGAAGAGTCATACTTAACTTTATAGACCCATTTACAACCAATGGCCCGTTTACCTTTGGGAAGAGATACGATGTCCTATGTTTGATTATCTTCCAATGCGGCCATTTCCTCATGCATGACCTTCATCCACTTAGGATCCTTAGAGGCTTCTTGAAAAACAGAAGGCTCAACGAGCTTATCAGTAGTCAACAAATAATTTTTATAATCCTTGGTGACATTGGCATATGAGATATAGTAATGAATGGGATACTTACAACATGTTTTAGGTGCCTCACCATTGTGAACCTCTCCAAGACAAATATATTCATTTAGCCATGCTGGAGCTCGTTTATCTCTTGTCGGTCGAGTCTCCATATGAACCGGCTGTTCCGCATCAACAAATGACTCATTCCCAGGTGGATCATGATCATTAGGGGAGGATGTGTTCCCAAGTTCCTCATGAGCAGAATCAGACCTTGGAAGAGCTTATAGATCATAAGCTTCATATAGAAAAGGATTTAAATTGGAGGGAAAAGAACCTTGCTGTACCATAGGTCTATGATCTTTAAAGGGGAAGCGAGCTTCATCAAACGTAACATGTTGACTATGTTAGTTCTCTATGTGTTTTGATAATAACAAGACATTGTAAACTTGTTGCTAAGTTTTGAACATGTTTGGAGATCCTTAAAATTGATTTAATTCTGATAATACATGTTAAACTCGAGTTTGGATGTAATAGACTCAAGTTTGTGCTCAACAGAAAGGAAAATAACGTTTTGGACTCGAGCAGACTCGAGCCTAACATAATAGACTCGAGCCTGTGCGTGACAAAGAGCCTTTTTGCTGTTTTCACCCCGAGCAAACTTGAGCCTAAGAATTTTAACTGGAGCCTGTCCCTTCCAGAGAGCAACCAAAGTTTTTCACAATCATAGGCTCAAACATATATTCATTAACTCGAGCATGTTTCAGTTTGAAAAGCATTTGCACAACGGTTTAGTGAAACAGACTCAAGCCTGTCACTAATAGACTCGAGCCTAAGTTAGGCAGAGAGCTTTTCAAGTGACAGAGCCCGAGCAGACTCGAACCTAAGTATTTAGACTCGAGCCTGTGCATTTGAACTTAAGCTTCAGTACGTTGTGAATGGCTTCAGACTCGAGCCTACCCAGATTATGCTTGAGTGTTGATGAACAGACTCGAGCATAGCAGTCTTAAACTCGAGCCTAATAGATCCCTGTTATTTAAATGATACGTTTTTCACCTCTTGGATTCAATCTTAAGCATTGTCTTACACTCAAATAGAATTACGAATCATTATATATATATTTAATGTGTTTGTTCATGAGTTTCAGATTACTTTAACACGTTTTGAGCATCAAATCAACTCTGGGATAAGAGCATTTATTGCAGGACTAAAAACCAGGCTGAAACTTCTCCCTGATCCCATTTGTTCAGCTCTGACCATTATGGATCAATCTAAGCACTCTCCAACGGTCTAAAATGAATTACGAAAAGGCAAGAGTACTGGAAAACATCTGCAACGTCTATATCCAAGATTCCAGCCAAGAATTGAAGAGATGGCTGAAAATATGCAACGACTATTTTTCAGAATTACAGCTGAGGATTGGAGAAGAAAACGCAACAGTTAGTCTCACTGATTAATATGTAAATACTCACAAAGACGAAGAGCAATACACACAACAAAATTACATCTAATTGCTTCTTTGATCTTTAAGCTCTGTTTTATGCAAAATATTTTTTGAATTTCAGTGTTTATGATTATCTACTCTTTAGGAGAGTTTGATTGTGAAAATCATTTCTGATCATTTGTTGTGAGAAAACTCAAGGTTGTGGAACCTGTGAGTTGGGGTAGTTTAATTACAAAGTGTAAGGGGGAGCAAGTCCTAGGTAATTGGAATTGCATGTGATTTACATTGTTGTAATTAAAGCTTTCTAAGATATTAGAAATACCCAGGAGGTATCTGGGGACTGGACGTAGGTCAAGTTGTGACCGAACCAGTATAAATTCTTTGTGTCAAGCTTTTCTTCCCTTACTCTCTTATTATTTGTTTTAAGATTTTGAAAAGTTTTTTTTCTTAAAATCCCCAATTCACCCCCTCTCTTGGTGATTTCTTCCACTTTCAGACTAACCATCATAGTTTGTGTAAGCAAATTATACAGCAAATAACCTTTTTGATTAGGTGGATATCCCATAAAAATACAAGTATTAGAACGAGGCTGAAATTTATCAATATTATTTTGGAGTGTCATAAAGGCTAAGCAACCAAAAACTTTAAGATGAGAGAGATCAGGTTGTTTATCATACAATAATTCATAAGGGGTTTTATAATTCAATGATTTGGATGGAGTGCGATTAATGAGAAAAGCAGTTGTTTTAATGCTTTCTCCCCAAAAACGAATTGGTACATGAGATGATATGATAAGACTACGTGCAACATTTAAGAGATGTCTATGTTTTCGCTCAACCACACCATTCTATTGAGGTGTGTATGGGCAACTTGTTTCATGCACAATACCTTTACTATGGAAAAAATTAGCAAGCTCAGCATTCACAAACTCAAGCCCATTATCACTACGAACCTTCTTAACATTGGTTGAAAATTGATTATGAGCATATGCAATAAATTTTTTGAGACAGGAAGATCTTTCATGTTTATTACGCATCAAAAAAATCCATGTACACTTAGAGAAGTCATCAACAATAGCAAGAAAATATCTATGACCAGAATGGGTAGGTACCCTATACGGTCCCCAAGTGTCAACATGTATCAACTCAAAAATACAATGAGTAATAGAAGTGCTACAAGAGAAAGGTAAACGAGTTTGCTTGGCTTGAGAACATATATCACAATTTTCCATAAACGAATGAACAACATCCTTATTCAAGGAAACCAAATGTTTGAGTACATCTAAAGGGGCATGGCCCATCCTATGATGCCACAACACAGAAAAATCTTTAGTGTGATGAGTAGAATCCAGGTACATGATTCCCTGAAATGGTAGGGGCTCCTTAACTAAGTACAATCCATCAGAAACCTTACCAATCACGTGGGATTTCCCAGTGAACTTCTCCTGCAAGGTACATAAGTCAGGATGAAATGATACAATGCATTGCATTTGCATAGTGAGCCTAGAAATGGAGACCAAATTGAAACAACATTGGGCAGTAAAATATACATCATGCAACACTATATTATCAAGTAGTCGAACTGTCCCTATATGTGTTATAGTTATTTTATCTCCATTTGGCATTTTGATTTTTCTAAGTGGGCCAAGATAAGGTGTAACAGTGTCAAAAATAGCAATGTCACTAACAATATGACATGTAGCACCTGAATCCAATATCCAATGTGATTTAGTTAAAGTAGAAGGCAAAGCATTAATCAAACCTGAGACGCTTTCCTCAACACATCTATCAGCTCCAACCGCCACCTCATCTGAATCTTTATGGAGGAGTTGAAGAAGCTGATTATACTGCTCATGAGTTAACGTAGGAGAGGAGATAATCTGGGAAGAATTCGCTTCACCCACAATTGGATTGACATGATTTTCTTGATTGTTGCGGTTAAAGTGAGATGGATACCCAACAAGCTGATAGCAAGTGTCTCGCTTGTGTCATTTCTTGTTACAATGATTACATGTATCTAGAAAACGACCTCTGCCTTTCCTGCCACGGCCTTGTCTACCACCCTTACTAGTTAAGGCACTGCCATCAAGAGGGCTAAGGGATGAGGGAATAGTGAGGTTACGCTGGTCCTTTTCCTGAACAATCATAGAGTAAGCCTGATTCACGGTGGGGAGTGGAGACATGAGCAGAATTTGAGACCTAACATGCTGATATGTCTCATTAAGTCCCATAAGAAATTGAAATAGATGTTGTTGCTGACTGATGTTAACAAAATCCTTAGAAGTGTTGCATTTGCATGATGGCAAAGGTACTAATATAGCATATTCATCCCATAACTCCTTTAATTTGGTAAAATATGCAGCAATGGACAATCCGTTCTGTGTAGTGGAAGCAATAGAGCGATGTAAGGAGTAAATGCGAGCACCATCTACCTTATTAAAACGCTCCAGGAGGTCCTGCTAGACACGATGGGAAGACTCAGCAAAAACGATCCCGGTAGCAATGTCTTTGGCTACGGATTGAATAATCCAGGATAAGACTACTGCATCACAACGTTCCCAAATATCCTTGTGCTCACGGGCTTGTGTAGTGGTAAAAGTTCCATCGATGAACCCCAATTTGTTCTTGCCACAAAGAGCAAGGTGCATTGCTCTGCTCCACATGACATAATTATTGGAACCTGTGAAAACCTGTGGCACCAAAGGAGTTGTATGAGTATCTGAAGGGTGCAAGTAAAGAGGATGATTAACATCAATAGGATTCTTGCTGGTATCCATGAGACACGAACAGAACACGGAACAGAACACAATAATCTTGAATTAGAGGGAAATATGAATCGCAGATCGGAATCAACACCTCGAGACAGAACCCAAGAGCGTAAGCAAGGACATTAGACAGAACACGGGAAGCTTGAATGAGAGGGAAGTATTAAACGCAGATGAACGAATCAACACCACGAAACAGAACCAAGAGTAATCAACACCACGAAACAGAGCCAAGTGCGTAATCAAGAACACGAGACTGAACACAATAATCTTGAATTAGACAGAACACGAGAAGCTTGAATTAGAGGGAAATATGAATCTCAGATCGGCGAATCTAACTCAGCGATGATCAAGGTTTCAGGCTTCAGATCGGCGATCAACAACTCAGCAGCGATCTTAGTGTTTTGGGATCTCGGATCGGCGAACTACACTTCAGCGACGATCGAGTCTGGAATATGGAGAAACTATCAGCTTGGACCAGGCAAGAAAACTGAGACGCAAATCGGTGGAGGCCTCACCGTCAAAACCGAAACATACCGGAAGGAGTAGTTTGCAGGCTCAGACGCAAGAAGTGATCGAGTTCACTTGAAGGAGACTCGGAACGAAGGAGAACAACGAATGAAGCACCAAACTGGGTTGGGTTGAAGGTTTCTTGGTGGGCCTTTCTTGAATTAAGGCCTGGGTTCTTGAAAAAGAAAAAACAGTTGATGAAAGTGGGTTGAAGCTGTCTGGTGGGCTTTCTTGAATTAAGGCCTGTGATCTTGAAAAATAGGTGAGAGGACCTTGCAAATTGCTGGCTCTGATACCATGAAAACTAAATAAACTTATTCCCAAATGAAATATACAGAATCAGCCAACCCAAAAATGGTCTAGCTGGTGTTGCCTCTTATTTGTAACAAAAACTCTATGTACATTTTACCTAAATGGGCCAGGGCCAAACCATAGGCCCAAACTATACAAGAGCAATATTTGATACAACCACACTATACAAGAGCAATATCTGATACTACCACACTAATATTCTAACAATTTTCTTAGATTTAGAACCTGTCAATTTTACAAGCTTCAAATTCCTTATGCATGAGAAATTTAGCCACCTAAACTTTCAAGCATCTATCTTATTAAGGGGGAAAAAATACTAACTACATCGAGTTAATCTAGTAGTGTAAGGCCTGGCTAGATCTAAAAGTCTAAAGTTTGAGTTTAAAAGGAGACATTTGTATTCGAAGAAACTATCACAAACCCTAAATTAGATATGAGATGATAATATCTAAAAGGGAAAAAAAAAATACCTACAAGCTGTTACTTTTTAATAAGTCTTAATTTTAGTATGATAGGTGAACTACTTTTTATTCTATTTAATTTTTTTATTGGAATCATGGGTACTTACTGTCGATAGTGGTGACTAATCCTTCTTTACACTGTAGTCATCCCGAACAGATATTGGTACTGGCCAGATAATATTTTCTATACTCATCGTTAGAGATTGAACCCCTAACTAAATATTTCAGAGAACCCAACTTCAAACCAAGTGAGCCAAGATTTGGTTAAGCACTTTTAATTTTTAAGGAGGCGATATCATGTTATTAAGAAGATGCCAATGTGTTGCTCATTGTCCCTACTTTATGAACGAAAAGAACTCATTAATTTTACTAGAATATGCCGCGTACATTGCCACCTAATAATGTATACTTTTTTAAGTTTAAATATAAAATAAAGTTGATTTTTTTATGGAAGGTTAAGAAAACTAAACAAATTACTTAGTTATTTAATTATATCATATATTATTTATACTTTTATATATTAGGAAAAATAGTTTAAATGAAAAACGATAAATATAAATATTTTAAAATATTTTATTAATTTTTAATATATTTAAAAAATCAATTATATTTTATATATAGCACAAGAGAATACCCTAACAATATTTTATTATCTATGTTTTTTTAAATAACGGTGCAATCATAAAGGATGATTTAACGTTCCCCTTCCGGCTTCCCCGTTTTTTAATTCAAAAATTTCATAGACGGTTGAAACGTATTGGAAAGAAAGATCCAGGGGTAATATTGCCATTGCAAGATTTCTGGAAACAAAAGGCGAACCATTTTCAAATTCGGTCTCTCAGAGTCTCTTTCTGCCGGCTGAGCTTTTACTTCATCTCTAATCATCTTTCCCTGTGTGTTCTTCTCGACCCAATCTGCGCTTTTTTCATCTGCATCCTTTAAACTCGTTTAAGAATTCAGGGGAAGGGAGAAATGTACGAGGAGCAGCATTTCATGGATTTGCAAGAAAATTCCAATTTCGGTGATCCAAATTCTTGGCTTTCGGTAGACGAAAACTCCGCCTTCACTCAACCTCAAACTCAGTTCTCGCTTGCTAACTCTGCCACTGCCTCCGGAACTAATGGGAGCTTGGATCGTGTCCTTTTCAACGACCTCGTCGAGATTGTTCCGCTCGTTCAGTCCCTCATCGTAATTTCTCTTATCCTTTTATAGTTTCTTGGTTTAATAGAATTACAATTTTTTCACTTTTTGTTGGTGGGAGGATTTGAGGGTATTGCAGTGTTGAGTTTTAATGTGAGATGGATAAATTCACCTCTATGATGATTTATGCGAGTTGGCTGTTCTCCGTTGTTAAATGAATTACCTGGTTGGGAAACTTACTCCTGAAAAAACTAGAAGGAAATATTATAAATTGGACCGTTAAACTTTGTTTTGTGACTTTTTTGTGATGGAAAGAGAGTAATTCGAACTGCAAACAATAAAATTGCAGTAAATTCGATCTTTTATTCTTTTTCCTTTTCCATCTCTCTGTGTTTTTTTCCTTTCTTTTGTAAAACGTGTCCTTATGTGGGGCTTTTATTATTTTCTCTGTCAATTTTCTGAATCCTATTGTTTCAATATGATTAGGATCGTAAAGCAAGCAGTTCATTCACCCGCCGTGGTTCTATGATCTACACCAAGACACCCTCAAGAGAAACATTATCTAAAAGAGTAAGACTGCAAGGCTTTTGTTTAGCTCATGATTTGAATTTCTGAGCTTCTTGTCAATTTCTAAATGCATGTTATATGCGTTTTATTAGCCAGAATCTTATATTTTGCTGCATTGACTCTTAGAGCGTGTTTGGTTTGAGAGGAGGGGATGGGAAGGGAGGGAATATTTTTACCAAATTGCCATTAATGAGAAAAAAAATGTTTTTTTTTTTTTTAAATTGAGAGTGTGGCTATAGAATATTGAAAAGTTTCTATGGGCAATTTGGTCAAAACGAGGTAAAATTCCCCCCTCCCCCCTACGGTCAAATCAAACACACTCTAAAGGTATGTTTGAATTGGGGAGCGGAATTGAAGGGTTCATTGAAACCTCTCCCTTGTCTTGGGGTTTGTTGTAAGGAGAGTCTGTTTGGTATCACAAAAGCAAAAAAAATACCATTATTAATGAACAAACAACAACACCCCAATAGGTGTGATTAGTTACATGAATCGCACAACACCTTTGAGCTCTACCAACGACCAAATTTTTAGATAAATTGTTAACCAAGAGGTCCTGCCCAATAGCCTCATTGAGTGTTGTTCTCTTTGGTCTCCCTTTACTCTTTTTCAGAAGACTTCAAACTGTTTGATCTATCCTCTTAACTAGTATAAAAAAAATATGCAATATTTATTCCTAACATTTGGTTTACCCAAGAAGACTAGAATTTTTTAACATAACCTTCAAAATCCTATTTGCCTTATAATTTTAGGGTCTACTTAATTGGAGAATTCTAGAGGAGAACTTTCCTGAACAAGGGGAAGGGAAATTACAATTTGACCATCCCTTCCCAATCCTTCTCCCCACTTCCTTTCCATCCTCTCTACCAAACTACCCATGAGAAACTCTTTTTTACTCCCTTTGGTCCTTATTATAAGGCACCAACTACTATTTCTCGTAGACCAATAATGGAAGTTAAGTCATTAAATTGGTTAAAAATTGATAAATGTTTCCAACTCTACCCCTATTTTAATTATGTGAATTTAAAGAATTAGTTAAAAATGAGAGTATAATGGGAAAATAGTGATAAATGAGTTAGTTAATTAGTTAAAGGCAGTTGGTGCCTTATAATAAGGACAAAAAACTACTGATAGTTAGTGCCTTATAATAAAGACCAGAGGGAGTATATTGGTTGTGATATGATATAGTTTATTTTAAAGCACATCTGTGGCAAAGTTCATTTTTATTATCTTGAATTGCATGTTTTAAGTTAAATGGGATCAGTTGTTCCTTATAAGATTTTCCCACTCTCCTTCCTTGTCATTGTCACTTGATTCCTTCCTTTATCTAGTGGTTTGCTGGAGTTAATTTAGCTGACATGGAGTGAACATCCATCTCACTTGATCTAGCAACTTCCTTCCTCTAGTCCTTCATTGAATGAAGTAATTCTTCTGTACATTTTGCTTTGTCAATATTGATTTATATGTAGTAGCACTTGTTGTCTATGAGCATTAGAGTGTGTTTGGTTTGAGGGGAGTGAGTGGGAGGGAAGGAGGAGAGATAAATTTTTTCTCTCATCTTTACTAAATTGTCCATGGAAAATTTTCAATATTCCAAAAATACACTCTCAACAAAAAAGAATATTTTTTTCATTAATGGCAATTTGGTTAATATCCTCTCGAGAGATTCTTCCCCTCCCACTCCCTTGCCTCAAACCAAACAGGCCCTTAGATATCGATTCAACAATTGAGATGCAACCTTTTGATGTGTAAGCTCTCAAGAATGGGTGTGTTTTTTCTCACCTGTGATTATTTTTTTTCTCAAATCACTTTTGTTTAAATTCCTTCAGTTCAAGCTTTTAGATTGGAAAGCCCTCAGTGAGATGATTTACTAAGAGGCCATGTGATTATGATGTGAGCTATGGTGTTTAGATAACATTGTGAGATGAGAATGCTAGGCCTATTAGTATGACTTTGATAGTTCAATATTTTATTTTTGAAATCAATAGAACACTGCTTTCAGTGGATGCCGGGAAAGCTAGAGATTAGCCAGGCTGAACTGCATACTGTCTGTATCTAGGGCTATTACTATGTTTCATTCTTATTTTCGATGGCTGAAGCTTAATTTTACAAAGAGCTGTATTATTCATCTTTACTTGTTTGGACTTTGTTGTTTTCATTGGCATTATTACATTGGTTTTACTCCTTTATTGCTCATATGGTCATCTGAAGCTTTTCCTTTTGAAGTTACAATTTCTTGTGAGACTGTTTAGCTTGTTTTGAATGCAGCATCTCTGCTGGTATTCATTTGTCATGATCATCATAGCTGATGTTTTTTGTCCCATGATAGATAGTAGATTCAAAAGGTAGGAACGTTGCTCAATCCATTCATACCAGAAAGAAAAAGGACCACGGGGAAAAAGAACAGGGAAAAAATGATATTAATAACCTTGACACAGACAGCTTACCAACGTTTTCTTCAAGAGCTCTGACATCTGAAAAGGAAAGAGAAGAATTGGTTATATTGAAGGAGCAGGTGGAGGATCTGCAGAAGCAATTACTGGAGAAAGATGAACTTCTAAAGTCTGCAGAAAACTCAAGAATACAGGTGAATGATCTTAAGATGAAACTTGACGAACTTATGCGCCAGGCTTCAGAGAAGGACTCTTTGCTCAAGTCTGCTCAGTGTCAGCTTTCTGACACTAAGGTGCCATTCTGCTTCTTTTGTTGTTCCATCACTAATTTGGCATAATAAATTGCAGTGTTTATTTGTCGTGAGGTGAGGTGGAATAGCAGCCTTGAATTTGTGATACTCAATGCATGCCTCTTCATGTGACTGGGAAATGAAAGCCATGATTGCCGTAGGTGTTGAAGCCTAAATTCTAGAGAATAGCGGTTGTGATGGATATAGGTAGCTCTATTCATGGGGCACCTGCGAAGGCTTTATTGGTGCAAAGTTAGCGCTAACATGATTTTGTGGTTTGTTTTGGTTCTACTCAAGGATAACATTGTTCTCAAAACATTGATTATTGTCTAGATTGTGGTGGCTTTTACCACGCTGGGTTTATTAGTGTAGGCTCATTTTGGTGTGTAGAGACCTTTATTCTCATCAGGATCTCAATCCAAAATCAAAACATAATTTTTTAATGTTTAAACTTCTGTTTCGGCATCTCAACAGATAAAACTTGCAGACAAGCAAGCTGCTCTTGAAAAGACACAGTGGGAAGCAACAACATCCAACAAGAAAGCGGAGAAGCTTCAGGAAGAGCTAGATTCCATGCAAGGAGATATTTCATCATTCATGTTGCTACTTGAAGGCTTGACTAAATATGATGCTGTGGGATACACCGATGACTATGACTTCAAGCCATATGAATTCAGTCACGTGCCTAGTATTGTGAGTTCATGAATATTTTGACAACCATGATGCGCAACTACATTGTGCATGCTTTCTGTGTATGCCAAAGATTCCAACGCTGCACTGTACGATTTAGGTCACCTTCCTGAAATCGTGACTCGAGTGCATCAATCTTGTTCATTTTACTGAACAGCCTGGTCTTAAGGCTGGAGAAATGTGTAGTCGTTCATGTTGACCATGTTTTTAGCCATCTTTCATGCTGATTTAAACGTACATTTCTGTGCTTGAACAGGATGATTTGGATGAGATGGAGATGCAGAAGATGGAAGAAGTGAGAAAGGCTTATACTGCTGCCATAGCTGTGGCCAAGGAAAAGCAAGACGATGAATCTCTTGCCGCGGCCTCCAATGCTAGGTTACACCTTCAATCATTCGTTTTCAAATCCAAAAATTTTAGCCTTTGATTTTACTAGCTCTTTCCCCAAATATTTATACGCCGGGTCCTCTATTCACAAATCATAGTAGCACTTGTCAATTGTGTGTCTGTGCCAGCTAGTCTGTGCAAGAGAGAGTGATTTGTGATTGTAAGCTTATTTGACATGCATATACGTAGCATGGTTTGCATTTTGAAGATCTTACTTTCATAAAATAGAGCTCTTCTGATGAGGTGAGAATTTGTCCTGAGAGGGTTTAACCGCATCGCCATAGCTCTTAACTAATTTGAATGAGTTGTATATTCCTCCATAGCATAATATCTGTAACAGAGAAAGGGATCTCCGACGTTGTTCACATTGGAAGCCATGTTGCGTGCCTATCACCGCAAGTTGGATCTTGTGCTTATATAAGATTGTGATCAGGGGACGTTATTAGTGCTTTGATGTATAGAATTTCTATCAAGGGGGCCGTTTGTCGCTTTATTGCTTGCGAATTTTTGTTATTTTGCCAAAGAAATTGCTTGGGTCGGTGGGTGGAATGTCATGTTCATTATTAAATAAATGCATATTTGTTGTAATGTTACCTGTAAAGCATGCTGTATGAACGCAACTGGATTCGAATGCGAGTGTAGTTAGCATTCGAATTTGAATTGCAACTGGATTATGCGACAGATTATTGACGCTATTTCCAAGTTTTGTTTTTAATGGAACCAGATTTGTTTGTTCATTGGAATTTCTACCTTCTTTTCCGACTCATTTTTTGATCTCTTGTAATGAAACAATAAATCAATTCTGAGTAATGTAATGGTTATGGAGTGATACTTCAATTGTTTAAGAGAGACGATGACCATTTGCCCCAGTTTCCTGGCCCGCTATTGTAGGGACGGGGCAGGATTAAAACCTTGATACATATAAAGCTTTTCAGGCCAAGCCTGATGCTGGTGTCCCCATAATATTACATAACATGGGAACTAACCGCAAGATTGTTTGAATTGGAAGCCCTTTTCACCTCCTTAACCAATTTGCCATTTCCATTCATTGGAATGTTTCTTATTTGGACGGGCAAAAGGGTGTCGATAATCGCAAGTGCGGTGTGCATAGTTTGATTCCATGAGATCCGTCTCACAGGAAGTTTAGGGATTTAGTTAGGGACAATTTAGTCATTTTAAAATTGTATTTTGTTATTTGGTCCTCCTGAGTAATTTGGATTTTTAAGGTCCTCTCCAATAAATTTCATTTTTCTTATGTCCTTCTCCCCAATTTTCCTTAAATAAAACAAATATGATTGATTGACTCGATCGGACCTATTTTTATTTGAATGGGTTATTTCAAGTAAAGTTGATGATTGATTATTGGTTAATAATGAGTCATTAATAGGTAGACCTTTAAAATATTAGTTTAATAAACCATTCAAATACATTAAAATCTAAAAATAGATTTTTATGAAACTAATATGTTAGGATTAGTTTTTGGAAAATAATTTTTATGATTTATGAGATAAGTATGCAGGGTCGAAATCATGATTTTTATCAAGGGGCACCATTTGGGGGATTCAGTGTCATTTTTTTTTTAATAACAAAAGTATATTACAAAAAAAATAATTACAATATCATCTTTCTGGGCCTTATTTTTTGGAATTCTATCATAATTTCTTTAGTATCAATGCTATCAAATATATCTTTTTCAATATAAGTCACTAAACAATTATTTAACCATCAATTTCCCATCCGATTACGAAATGCAGTCTTGATATATGTCATAGCTAAAAATATTCTTTTCACAGATGCAGTTGCTACCAGCAAAGTTAATACTAAAAAAAAAAAAAAGAAATTCAAGGGTGGCATTGCCCCCCAATCTATCTAAGCTGTGGGTCTGGCTCAGTAAGTATTGGGAGGAACTTTATCTCCGATTTACGAAAATGAGCTTGTGAAACCATAATTTTGTTGTTTCCCAAACTGAACAATATTAATTGGAGAGGCAAAACGTGGTTTGAAGAGAGGTTGGTTAAAGTCCAAAATCACTTTTCTCACTAGCCGCACAATAATCGGTTTCTGAACGCGCGGAGTATCATGAAACTTGCCGCAAAATCCCTCTGATGAGGAATGCTTTATAGGCCCTTCCCGCCATGCCCAACCCCCTCAATACTCAGACGGACTATGGCAGAGAACACCCATAGCGAAGTTCAAATCCGAACCCTTTCTGGTGAATCCATCGTTCTTCGCTTCCCTTCCAGCAGCACCGTTCAAGAACTCAAGCTCCTACTCAACCAAACCTTCCCTCCTGCCACTCACTCCCCCAATTTTCACCTTTTCTTTAAGGTATTCTTCTCACACTCTCCCATCAAATTTTCTTTCCTTTCATTCCCATTCCATTTTTTCAATTCCGACACTCCCTCTACCTTTAAAGTTTTTTTGTTCTACAGTTTTTAAAGTCTGCCAATTTATCATCGTTATGACGTATCTATTTCACATGATGAATAATGGGATAACAATGTTCTGCTTCCAGGGTGACAGATTGAGATTGGAGAGTCAGATTGCTTGTTACCCCATCGAGACCGGTGACTTCCTTGTTTTAGTTCCGTTTACCAAGAAATCAAAGCAATGTGATGCTGCTGCAACTCCCTCCAATGTAGCAGATACTGCTGCAATTTCAAATCTTGCTAATTCTACCTGGTCCAATATAATGGAGGATATATCATATTTACGTGAGACCAAGGTCGACGCAGAAAAGGACGATGATGCATCTCATTTAAAGTTCAACACATTTACTGATGAACATAGAAAAAAGAAGATGGCGGAGACCCCTGGTTCTGATAAGCAGATAGAGCTTCCTTATCACCTCATATTGAATACACTGCAGTATACTAGTGAGACTGAGGATTCTCTTGGAGAACACAATGGTGAAGTCCTTACTAAGGTTTTGGCTTCGATAACTTGTTTATCAGATCTGCCCCTTGGGCACTGCAAGTTATTTAAGAGTGCCCGCCTGAAGGGAGTGGACTTGGGCTCTTGTGTGAATAATGGTAATTCATGCTTGTGTCCCCAATGGCTAAAGATGGTGATGAAGGCGTTTACTTTCGTAAATATTTTTTCTGCGTGGCTTCATTTTCAGGGTAAGAAAACAACTTCAAATCTGTTGGAAAATGCAATGAATCAGCTTGGAAAATTTGGAGTCAAACTTAATATTCAGGATATGAAGCATCTTTCCCTTCTTTGTCCTGAGGTAAATTGATTAAAGACTTTCCTTTTGTTTTTTCCCCTGAAGATTTATCCTTTTCAAAAGCCTATGCTTCATACATACCTACCCTCACCTCGTAAATTTATAATTCACGTGATGAAGTATGATATGTTTACTAATTCTGTAGAAATGAGCCTTTTTTTGTCAAAAAATAAGTGTTCTTGTGCTTGTCTGTTGAATGCCTTGACTTTTATTTCCTAGTATGTATTTGCGACACTTTTGTGGAACTAATTATTTATCTCTTCCTGCTCTAATTTGTGGATTGTATCCTTTACAGCTAATATGTTTTACAGATGATATCAAAAAGACAAGTTATGATGATGTTATGATCATTATTAATAATTCAAAAAGAGATGAAGTTGAAAAAAATGATACACCAAAAAGAGGTATTAACTTTGTTCTGGTCTTGAGGTATACCTCTTATGCAGACAGGCACATACTGCACTAGTGCACTTTATATATTTTCTGAAACATCCTGTTTAATAGGTCCCAAGTGGTTGCATGCTTCAAAGATTGTCAGTGCATTGAAGAGAAGGGATGGTTTCTTTCGAAACAATCTGTGGCTGGCATTTTCTCGGCTGCTGGTATGTTTACTTGACATATAACGCCATGTATTTGTTGCTCCTTTGCAGTTAGTCTTGTCGCAATAGATACACATGCCTATGAACTTCGTCTTTCTCCTAGTAGTATGTACATCAACTTGAGTTAGCTTCTTTGTATTTTTAATTGGAATATTGTTCTAAACTTGTGGTCAGCCATAACAATTAATCAAGCAATTGATGATCTGAGTGGAGGAAGGCATAAGATTGAGATTCATCCATTTTTTAATCCTGGATTTGATCTTAATGAGGTTGTGAAGCTGTAACTATTTCTTTAATAGTGCCATTCTCACACCTCTCTCTTTTTGCAAGCTTAGCGATTATTACTTTTATATATTGAGTTGCTTCTAGTTTACATCATTGTCGTGGTTTATTCATGAAATCCTTGTTAGTAGTTGAGTTCACTACATTTTAACTGCAGCAACTAACTTTTATGTGGTGTTGAATATTGTGGATTGTTTTATTTGCAGAGCGCTTGTGGAGATGAAATGGCTTCAAAAATTTCCTTGGAAGATCTTGTTGCATCCATCAAGGACCAATGCTCTACTCAAAATGAAAGAACAGCAAAACCCATAAAGAGAAGCTTGAATAATTCAAAATCTGATTCAGATAGGGTGAAGTGTCATGTATGCGTTCATATCATCTCATGCTACATATTTATAGCAATTTGATCTGTTTTTGAATAAAAATGAACAAAAAGAAAGGAAGTGGGAAAGGAAAAAAGAACCTTGCGGTGATGTAGACTAATTCCATGGTTTCATTGCACTGTTTTTTTCCTTGATACTTCTGTTTTTATTGTTATTGTTGTTGTTAGTGGTTAATGCCATTGACGCTGTGCTATTATATACTTTTCCTCACTCATGAATTTATGAGTATTCCCCATTCTACCCCAAATAATATGGTGGAAGCAATATAGCAGATTCAAGATCTGTTGGGTTTATGGTATGTGTTTTATACCATTGAGCTTTAGGTTGGGATAATTTCAAGTAATGCTGAAATGCTAAATATATTGCCAGTCTATTAACATGTGGGCTGGGAAAATTAAATGGTACTTGCCTTTCTTTCTTCTATTTCTTCTGCTTTGGTGACAATTTCTGCTGCAACATATGTTTTCAAAAACGGAATTATATGGCAGTCTAATAACTTGTGGGTTTGGCAGGAAACGTCATCTTTGCTGCCCACAGAAATGGTTGAACATCTTCAAAAAGGAATTGGATCTGAAGGACAGGTTTTCCCTACACTCTTCTTTTTGGCAATCAATGTCTATATCATCTATTAAAAGTATAGAGAGTTACACTGTTTGGAAGCTGTAAACCGTGAAATTCAACTAAAGTTTCTTGCAAATGCATTGAACCCACTATAATTTCAATTATTATACACAAAAACTAAATTCACTACACTCTGCTTGTCAACATCCAATAATGTATATGTGGAATAGGTGCAACCATACATATCCGGTCAAACTTGATGCTCTATTCTTGCTGATAATCATGCGTCTTGGAATGTCCTAAGTGACTCTAGTGGAGAAACACTAATGCAGATTGTCTACAACCGATGCAGATTGTGCACATTGAAGACATTTCTGCCAGGAAAGCAATTTTTGCAGAGCTTGAATTATCAGAAAACATGAAATCTGCGCTACTCCGAATGGGAATTTCCAAATTGTATAGTCATCAGGTACCACTGGAATTAGGCGACTCATTGTCTTCTAGCTACTAGTTTCTCATAATCAGATTCTGCTGTATTCTGTACTTAGGTGGATTCTATAAAAGCATCCTTTTCTGGGAAGAATGTTGTTGTGTCAACTATGACATCCAGTGGAAAATCGCTATGTTATAACTTGCCAGTCTTAGAATGGCTGTCAAAGAATCAATCATCATGTGCTTTGTACATATTCCCAACAAAGGTTGGTTGCATTGGCAGCTTTATATTCTTTGAGATTGCCATACTCTTTTCATTTTACTTTGACTGGGGTGGGTTCTGATGAGGTTGTTCAAATATATGATGCATACAGGCATTGGCTCAAGATCAATTAAGGGCTTTGGTATATATGACAAAAGTATTGGATGTTAACTTCAGTATTGGTATATATGACGGAGACACTTCCCAGAATGAGAGGACATGGCTACTTCATAATTCAAGGCTGGTAATATAATAACTAGGGGCTTTCTCATCCCAGACTGATTTGGGCAAATTGAGCCTCATTTTTTCATTCTTATGCTGCAGTTGATCACAAATCCAGATATGATGCACATATCCATCTTGCCTCATCATCAGCGATTTAGTCGGATTTTATCAAATCTCAGGCATTGTCTTTTCTGTTATGTTTTACCATGTTGAAGTTCTCCTCAACATCTATATCAAATGTGATGTGAATTTCTGTTGCCAAGAGATTTACTGAATGTCTTTGTTCATAAGGTTTGTAGTAATTGACGAGACGCATACTTACAAGGGAGCATTTGGATGTCATACTGCTTTTATATTAAGGAGGCTGAAGCGGCTCTGTTCGCATGGTACATTCTTCAGCATGATTTTGAAGTTTCAAGAAGTGTCTTCATGTGAATATTTCTGTTTGAATGGAATTATGAATATGATATCTGCTTCTATGTGCAGCATATGGAACTGTTCCATCTTTTGTTTTTTCTACCGCAACTTCTGCAAATCCTCGTGAGCATTGTATGGTAAAGATGTCTATAACAAACTGATTCAATTATACATCTTTTTAACATGTTGCATGTTATAAAATTAAAGATGTGAGCAACATGACCTAACTCAGGCATGCTTTATGCTGTAGGTAATTTGGATATTATCCAAAAATTGTTATATTGGTATGATAAGATTTAATCAAGAATTTTAATGCTTTAGGAACTCGCAAATTTACCAACAGTAGAGCTGGTTCAGAATGATGGAAGCCCATCTGCAGGGAAGCTTTTTGTCCTTTGGAATCCCATTATGCGTCTGAAACCTGTAAGTTCTGATGGTTTAATGCTTTATAGGTCGCATAACACTAGTTGAAAACATATATTCTACCAATGTAATGCTGATACTGCCTGATTTCAGTTCTTGAAAAGAGCTAAGTTTGCTACAGCTGCTGATGAAGTTGCTGATGAAAGTGTTAATTTTGTTCGTTCAAGGTGGTAACCCCCTTAAGCATGAGGATTAGAATTTTTTTGCTACTCTCTTAAAATATGTCCTTGTGCATGTTCTTCCTTCTTAATCCGTCTCTTTAATTAATCAAAATAAGGGTTTTCAGCTCTGATGTGAAAAATGACAATTGAGTGGGAGGAAATTTGCTGAAAGTCATAATATTTGTCCTGGCAGAGTAGATAAACAATGAAATTTCTGTTGCGGATATTTTCCTAAGTCCCACATTAGAAGAAGAAACATCTACAAGTTTGAAATTAGCATGTGGTTTCTAGACAAAAGAGTGATGCTTAGGACTTCAGATAGTTAGATTGTTTGAAAGGCACTTCTAGTTTGAAATCAGGAGTTTGGGAGGAGGGATTAGCTTTTCTTATAAATAAACCCTTTAAGCGTTGGGTTTCTACCATCAAACAAGATTCATACATTGACTTTGTATTTCTTTGGTATCTTTATGTAAATGCTTCTTGTTTTTTTGGCAGTTCAATTGTGGATGTTTCACGTCTTTTTGCAGAAATGGTTCAGCATGGTCTTCGCTGCATAACATTTTGCAAATCACGGAAGCTCTGTGAACTTGTTCTATCCTATACGTATGTCAAATTATTTTTATGCATTTGTGTAGTTCAGTACTGAATGAGAAGCTTTTTTTTTTTTTTTTAATGTGATATTCAGTTTTTGAGGGGACGTTTTAATAGTTATTTAGTCCTTAAATGAAAATAGAAGCTTATAGCCTTATACCATTGATCACTTCATATGACATAGACGGGAGATCCTTCATGAGACAGCCCCACATCTGGTAAATTTGATATGTGCATATCGTGGTGGCTACATTGCAGAGGTTAGTTTTATTTATATTTTCTTTTTTAAAATATTCATCTCTAACAAAGCACATTGGTTGTCATATGATTCTGAGACATACTACTGGTGGCTTTACATTGACAGGAAAGGAGAAAAATTGAGAGTGAGTTTTTTGGGGGTAAAATTTGTGGTGTTGTTGCAACCAATGCTCTTGAGTTGGGCATTGATGTTGGAGAAATTGATGTGACCCTGCATTTAGGATTTCCCGGAAGTATTTCTAGGCAAACTGATCATACCCGTTTTTATATCTAAATTGGCTTCTTTTCCCTGTTTTATTTTTTGTTTGGGACTATCTGATTTTTTTCTTTTTCATTTTCTTTTGTAAATCTATTATGCTTTTAGCTTATGGCAACAGGCAGGCAGGGGTGGAAGGAGAGAGAAACCATCTCTTGCTGTCTATGTTGCATT
The DNA here is from genome assembly GCA_037074495.1 of Acacia confusa. Taxonomy (NCBI): domain Eukaryota; kingdom Viridiplantae; phylum Streptophyta; class Magnoliopsida; order Fabales; family Fabaceae; genus Acacia; species Acacia confusa. The sequence goes on along the minus strand of CM073505.1, from coordinate 45,116,228 downwards.
TGGAAGTCCTCTTGATCAATACTTTATGAAGCATCCAGAAAAACTGTTTGGCAGACCAATTGAATGCTGCCATGTTGATGCCCAAAACAAGCAGGTTCTCTACTTCAAGAATTATTTTCTATATATATATATATATATATTTCTGTTCACTGTTTAGGCTTACCCTGACAAACTTTGTTTAGGTTCTGGAACAGCATTTGGCCTGTGCAGCTCATGAACACCCTTTGAGTGTGTTGTATGATGAGCAGTATTTTGGTTCTTGCTTAGAAAGTGCTTTAATTTCTTTAAAGGCTAGAGGGTACTTGAGTCACGAGCAATCATCAGATTCTTCTACTAGAATATGGAATTACATCGGTCCTGAGGTAATAACAACATCGTTTTAATCATGAAACTTTCTGATTGATTGAGGTTATACCTGATCCTTTATTCTGTTCACTGAACTCTCATCCAGAAATTGCCTTCACATGCTGTCAACATCCGAGCAATAGAAACTATAAGATACGAGGTCATAGATCAGCAGAGAAAACGAGTCCTTGAAGAGATAGAGGAGAGCAAGGCTTTCTTTCAGGTAATGACTGCTGGCCTACTTCTATAGTCTTTGGTCCCTGCCCAAAGGAGGAGGTGGGGAATAACTTTACTTTCTTATTATATTAGGTAAGGTACTACTTATTGTTTGAAGTTTTCTGCTCACACAGTTGTATATTTACTTTTTTTCTTTCTTTCTTTTTCTCGATTCAGGTTTATGATGGAGCTGTGTACATGTGCCAAGGTAAAACCTATTTGGTTGAGAAATTGGACCTATCCAATAAGGTTGCTTTCTGCAAAGAGGCTGATTTGAAGTATTATACAAAGACCCGAGATTACACTGACATTCATGTCATTGGTGGTAATATAGTATGTAACTCCTACTTGTTAATGCAGTATTATGATTCCTGTGGATAGCCTCTAAATATAGTATGTGACTCCTGTTGTTAATGCTGTATTCAACGGTCATTGTTAATTAATTGTGCTTTAGATTTGTGTATGTGTATTCTTGACCAAAAATGGCAGTTCTGTCTTGTCTGTTGGTATTCCTTGCCCAATATACTGCATTGATCAGATGAAAGAAATGTAAATTACCAGCCTCTGAAAATTAAGAAACGTTAACAGTCATATTTTAACACGCATCATCCTTTGATTTAGTTGAATTTCTCCATTTTAGTTTAAATTAAATTTGCTAGTGAGGGTTCCACTTTAAATTGTTGGATATTTTAGTGATGTTATGGTCATGTATTCTTACAAGGGGCCTTTAATTGTAGGCTTATCCAGTAAAGATTCCCACTGATTTGTTTCCAAAAACAAATGCTCGTGCTGATTTGTGCAATGTTACAACTAATTGGTTTGGTTTTTATCGTATTTGGAGAGGAAGCAATCAAATATTTGATACTGTTGACCTATCACTTCCTCAATATTCATTTGAGTCACAGGTAAACTTGAGTACTGTTAGTCATTAGGTTTTTAAAAAATTATGACTTCTATTTCCAATTATTCTAGTGTCATCTCATTTTGTGTTAATACTTGTGTTCCTTGCATCTAAACAGGCGGTTTGGATTCCGGTACCACAATCAATAAAAGGAGCAGTAGTCAAGCAAGCCTATGATTTTCGTGGAGGTCTGCATGCTGCATCACATGCTGTTCTAAATGCAGTGCCCCTGTAAGTCTCTTGTAGATTTTAATTCTGGAGTTGGTGCCTCTCATATTCCAGTCTTATGGAATCATGGTCTTTTTCTTTGCACGTGATGTTTGTGTGTGTGTGTGTATTCTGATCTCCAAGCTATATTTCAATGTGTTTCAAAATTCTTATTTACAAATTACACATTTTATGGTTGACACCACAAGATATTCAGTGAAGTATAAGCTTGTTATTGAGGTTAATTGATACTCCCTTCGTCCCTATATATAAGATCCCAATTTTTAAATGGGGGCTTGTCCCTTTTTATAAGGTCCCTTTTGAATTGGTCTCAATAATAAATGTAATTTTTACTCATTTTGCCCTCAACTACTCTCTCATAATTTATTCCCCATACATTCTCTTTCATCATTTTCTCATTATTACTCTCTCCTACTCATTTATAAATAAGGACATTGTTGGGAAAAATTATATTTCCTACACATTTATTACATTCAACTAATTTTAACTGTTTTCCAGAATCCTGTAATTCAGTTAAAAGAACCTTATATATGGGGATGGAGGGAGTAAATTATAATTATAATACTATTTTGTCTGCCAGAATTCTGTTTTTTTGGTTAAAGTTCTGCACATTAATTGTATACAAATAGTAATCTTGTTAATGTCTGTAAAAGCAAAATTGCTCGTAAACTGTCTAATATTATTGTCCTAGTGACCCACCTCTGACATCTCTGTTTGGACGAAAATGGGATAGAAGAATATAGTATAAGCCATTTTTTCAGCATGCATACTGATGGTTTCTTTTTTATGTCATTGTTAGAAAATGTGGATATCATGTACTATAAGAAATGCCCGAAATTTGTTCATGCGGTTGCATTATTAAAACTAAAAAAACTTCATCTGGCAGTCTGGACATTCTATCTAGCTAAATGGTTGGGCACTAGCCTTACCATGATGCTATTTGTTAGATTGAAGCTTCTATTTCTTTTCATCATGTAAGTTATGTATGTATACTCAGCTTTCTATATTATGGTGTTTATTCTTATAGATACATAACATGCAATGGGTCTGACTTGGCTCCTGAGTGTCCAAATCCTCATGATCACCGTTATCAACCAGAGAGAATTCTAATATATGATCAACATCCTGGAGGATCTGGTTTATCACTACAGGTGATTGACATTAAACTTTAGTTTGATGATGAAGTTGATATTTTGCTGCTTTTATCTTTTTCCAAACATTTTTCTTAAATTCTTTTCTGTTATGGTGGTTTTGGATGATAAGTTGCTGTTTTAAATAGGATCTGAATCAGCAAGTAAGTGCATAGTAGTGTGATGCATTTAGGGAGAGAGAGAGAAAATAGTTAAAGATGTGGATCCTGGACATGCTTGTATTTTGTTTTGACTCAAATTATTGCATGGTGCATTACTGTGGAAGACTGCAATCTATTGTTAATGATCTTCCTCTATGCCATTTAGTGACATCCCTTCTAGTTTGTATTAATATGATGAAATTTTTTTTAGGTCCAACGGATTTTCCCGAAGTTGTTGACTGCTGCACTTGAGCTTCTTACATCTTGTCATTGTTCAAAGGAAGTAGGCTGTCCTGACTGCGTTCAGGTTTAACCCAAAACTTGTCTTTAATTCTTTATTTCCTGCTTAGTCTGGTTGAATTACTAGGCTAGTTTTGGCTAAGAAGAAAAATAGTAGGCTGTGAAATATATCAAGCAAATTTACCTAACTTAACAGCTAGGTTTTGCATAAAATGTTTTGCATTTCATAGAGCTTTGCTTGCCAAGAATACAATGAAGTTCTACACAAGGAGGCAGCCATTATGATCATCAAGGTTGTGAGTTGAACCTCGTGAATTTTAACCTGTGCTTGCACTTGATTTCATGTTGATGACCTGAGATGTTGTCCATTCAGGGTGTTCTGGATATAGAGCAGCATTTCGAAGACTTTGCTGAGTGTTCCGAAGTCTGTTGAAGGAAGTCCTATTTTGACGAATCGGGTTTGGTTGTGAAGTGATGACATGTTGGCCAAGTATCTAAATGGGCTTGCGAGCTTTATCCCTGTGGAAATATTCAATTCAATATTTGTGTAGTAAAGTAAACTCTTTCATTTCCTGCTTCACCAAACTTAGGGATAGATCAGAGACGGTGAGACTGAAATGAAAACCCAACACACATCCTCCTTTTTTGCCTAATCATAAAAGAGAGAAGATAAACGGATAACAGCCCCCAATGTGTTTAAATAAGCTCGCTTCTCAAAAGCTTGTTAATTTTTTATTTTTCGGCAAAAGCTAGACCTTGCTAATATAAGTCAACCATAAGTCATATGTCATGTACATCAGCCTGTTTGGCATGGCGGTGAGACAGAAAAAAAGTCCAACGCATAGCGATTTAAGCCCCATGAAGAAATTTGGATCATTTGGAATAACAGTGGTCTCAGAGCTTAAAAAAAAAAAAAAAAAAGTGACTTTGGTAGAAGTCAAATTTTCAGCTTCTAAAAAAAAAAAATAGGAACAAGTGATACAATAATGTATTATTAAATATACATTTGTATGTATTCTAATTTATCAATTTAAATATATTTAATTAAGTACTTTAGAGTTTTTAAATTTTTTAACAATAATTTGATTTCTTAATCAAATTTAAATTTGTATCTTTAATTATCACAATATATATAACTAATATATATGTGTGTATAGTATTCAACAAGATTCATGCAATTTTTAGTTATTTTTCATCTTAACTAACTTCTCAAATAACCATTCAAATAAGATTCCATTTAGAAAAAAATTACTTCTTTCACCGTCATTTTAAATATAAGTCATATTTACTATTTTTTCTTTTATCCTATCCTCTACAAAAGTCTATTACCGCTATCTCAAATGCCGTCGATTTATGTAAAATGCTCACATTATTATTTGATTGAATTCTTACTTTGGTCACACTACAGATTTTAAATTATCACAAAAAGAAGAATTTAAATTTGATTCTTTATTGATCTTTAATTTTCTGCAAATATAATTATTATTGATAAAGTCTTTCTATCAGTTTATTAATTTTAAAATAGATAATCAATTTACATATCATAATCATATATGATTACCGCGACGAATTATAATATGTATAAAATATTGCAATATATTGATAGAAAGAAATTTGTAATTCTTTTCTATGTGAGAAGTTCAGATCCAAAATTTTGAGAGGTTAAAATAATTTTCATAAGATGATTAAATGTAAAAGGTCCTTAAGCACCAGGGTTAAATCGTACTTAAAGTCATGCCAAGTCCAACCATGTAATCCAGTTGCCAATAAATCTCTTAATGCTGGTCCATCTAAATGAAAATGTGTGGAAAAGATATAAGAATATTACTTAAACATCAATATTTATATTAAAATGAGTTATCAATTAATATACTCTTATATTCAATACTTATACTTTTATAGGCAATTAGATTGATTTGAGATTTTGAAGTTTGAGTGTTTTTTTTTTAAATATTTTTCTCATAAAAAAAATTGGTTCTATTTAAAAAAAAAATATTTACAACATCGTGCTACAAACGAAAGCTAATGCCAATGCATGGGAAGGTAATAAATAATGAATAATTGGAATGTCATTGGCAAAATAATAAAAGTATTAATTTTGTCAACATTATAGAAATAAATAACTCACACAAAATATATAATTTATCTTCATGAATAAAGGAGAGTATGATTTACTTTTTAAATTTGGGATGAAGCTCACCTAATTTATTTAAATTAAAGCATCCTCCAAAGCGAAAATGTTGACTGAAATTTTACGCGTTCCCTCCTTTTCTTTTCTCCTTTTATGTGGCCATTACTGTAGCATGCATTTTGAAAAGGCCAAGAGCGTAAAAGCGAAACGAAGTTAGGAATGCTCCAGAAATTTAATGGTGACATTACGTCATTACGACCCAACTTCGTAGTTCAAGAAACCCAATGGCAGATTGCCATGACGGATGCCGTGAATGATGAAGGTGGGTTGGTGGTGATAGATGCGACGTCGGTGGCCCCCGCCGTCAGCTTCACCTGACGCCCCACTCATTGGTTCCCACAATCGTGTTTGTCCTTTTATAATGAATCGACACTTCCCGGAATAATAAATTCGTGTGCGGTATTTAAAACTCCTTTCTTTCGCTGTATCTTGTCGCTTCTATGACGCAAGCCTCTTCTTAAGTCCATTTCAGGTTCACGCCGCGTCAGTGGATCCAAGTGTGACTACATGGGTTGGGCTATTGCTCTTCATGGCGGCGCCGGCGACATTCCTCTGTCCTTGCCACCGGAACGCCGTCAGCCGCGTGAGGAAACCCTCCGGCGCTGCCTTCAGATCGGCGTCGAAGCTCTCAAATCCAAAATGGCTCCCCTGGACGTGGTCGAACTTGTGGTAAGGTCCTCCTTTCTCGCTCTCGTAATATTTTGCTCCAAAATGACAGTCATTTTTTTTTTTCTCTAAACTCATGCGTATATCGTATATTCTCAATAATAAAAGGTCGACTTGCTTTACTGTGACTGTGATTCCTTAAAACACACTTGTATCATATGTTACTTACTGGGAATATATTATATCAACGAAGATGCGAAATTGGGACCACTCTCTCTGACTGGTCTCTTGGAAGTAAGGTAAATCGATTCACTCTCGGGCTCCATGAGTGTGTGAATTGAGAACCATTCCAAAGTCAATTTTATAACCAGGATTTTACTGATTCGTGAGACAATACGTCGGAAAAAGGGGTAGATTCTGTGTTTCTCGGTTCTAATTGAACGTTTGAATATTGCCTGAATGCTGCTGCTATTGAGTTTTAAATTGGATGAGTGTGGCACTGTCCTTCATTCCATATCGCTTTGTAGTATGCTCTGCCTCTAATTGTCTCTGTATAGGTTCGTGAATTAGAGAACTGTCCCCATTTTAATGCGGGAAGGGGATCTGTGCTGACAAACAAAGGTACAGTTGAAATGGAAGCTTCTATCATGGAAGGCAATACTATGAAATGTGGAGCTGTTTCTGGGCTCACTACGGTTGTCAATGCAATATCTTTAGCTCGATTGGTCATGGAGAAGACACCTCATATATATCTAGCATTTGATGGAGCAGAGAAATTTGCTAAAGAACAGGTGAGTGTACGGTTTCAATGCATTATTTCTTTTGGAGTCTTCTTATGTATGATTAACGGAGTTTATTGACTCCACCTTTCTCAGGATTATACACTCCACCTTTCTCAGGATTATACACTGATTTTTAACTGTTTTTGCTGGTTCCCTACTAAATGGAGTAACACGAATAACATATAATTAAAATGAATGCAGACAGCAACGTGTGACAATGATATAACTTCGATTATGCAATTAAGAATTTCTGCATGTGGAGTCTTGCTTCATTAATGCATCTTAGATAACCTGGTCCATTATGCCACGTATGCGCTGTTTGCACGCTGGACCAATTATGAGTTGATTTGAAATTTAAGATTGGGGACCTTCTATGCAATATTTTTCATATTTGCTGCATATTTTCTATTAGTTGAATGCAGAAACTAATTGTGCACACCATGACCATGCAAGTAGCACCCTGCTTAGAAATCTCGTTTTGACCATTGATGTTACGAGGAAAAGTTAGTTTTGCAGTGGAATCTGGTCCTTCATCGCAGTGGAGTCAATTTTGACTCAAACTAAATAATCACCATCTGCATTTTACCTTCAAAGACATTTTTGTTTTACAGGGTGTTGAGACTGTCGATTCAAGCCACTTCATTACTGTGGAAAACATTGAAAGACTGAAGCAGGCAAAGGAAGCAAATAGGGTTCAGGTGTTCAGTTTTTGCCTGGTTAAAGCATGTGATATTTGTGGTCCATCAATAATCTGAAATTGTCTGTCCCTGATATGTTAACATACTTTATGCTTCATAAATATGCAGATAGATTACACTGAACCCATCCAAAAAACTGCTGCTAAGAAGGAAGCGCCAATTGCTAATGGGGATAGTCAACTGGGAACGGTTGGGTGTGTGGCTGTTGACAGCCATGGGAATCTAGCTTCTGCAACATCTACTGGTGGACTGGTGAACAAAATGGTCGGTAGAATCGGCGACACGCCGGTCATCGGAGCTGGGACATACGCAAATGAGCTGTGTGCAGTATCTGCCACAGGTAAAGGAGAATCAATAATACGAGGAACAGTTGCGAGAGATGTGGCGGCCCTGATGGAGTTTAAAGGCCTATCTCTGGAAGAAGCAGCTAAATGTGTTGTTGAGGAACGGACCCCAAAAGGCACTGTTGGCTTGGTTGCTGTGTCTGCAAAAGGAGAAATTGCTATGCCTTATAACACTACGGGCATGTTCCGAGCATGTGCTTCTGAAGATGGCCATTCAGAGATTGCAATTTGGCCTTCTGGCCTGAACTGAGTGATTTGGATGATTCTGTTTTCCCGGCTTAGAAAAACTGTATTTGTGATTTGGATATCGTTTTTTCGTAATAAAATTGTTTTGCTGATCTTTGGGACAAGTAAAGGCCTGAACGAAACGAAACAAAAGATTGTGAAACATTCTGGTTTGCTATGATTACCAAACTTGGAAACAATGGCAAACTCGCATAGGGAATAAATAAAAGGGGGAAAAAAAAAGAAGATGCTTGATTATTTATCCACACAAACACAATAAAATTAAAAGAGAAAAGGAGAGAAATGATTCAAACAGTAATAAAAGGAAAGTTGAAATGGCAAAAATGCTCTAAGAATAATGATTAATTAGCTAGCCACCTTTGGTCTTTGTGGTTTACAGCCATGCTTTTAAACTGCCTGGCGTTCCCAGAGAAAGGCAACAAAAGAATAATGACTAATTATTTCAAGAATGTGTTACTCGGAAACTATCAGCTAAAGAGCCTCTGACATGGTTATGAATATGATAAAAGAAAACCATAAGCTGAAGTGCCAAGGAGGCAACCACATTTTTGGGATGGTAGAGAGACAAGTATGAACTCGGATTTTGTATCAATTCCTCCACAGCACTTTTTTGAGATGGATTGTTTATTTTCACCAGACTACAATTATGTAAGCAATAACATTTCAACAAAGATCTAACCTTGTACCGTCTCTTTGAAAGTTCTTTAATTGATAACGTTGATGAAGGAATTAATCACTCATTCCATGTGCTGACTATCTGGCTAAAGTTCGTCACCATAGTGAAGACATGGTTATCATTCACTATCCTTTGGATGTTGTTCTCATGGATTTAGAGAGAGCAATCTTAATTACTCTTTTTTTTGTCCGTTCTTGTTTTGTTTTTGTAATCTTTAAGTCATGAACTTGCCTTCTAACTTAAATTCCGCACTCCTCCTATCCCTCCTGGTAAGTAAAATACTCCCTCCCTCCCTCCCTCATTACACTAGGAAGATTAAAATTGGAAAAACAAAACAACAAAGCTAAAGAGTAGAAGCAGAAGCAGAAGCTAAGAGCTCCCTCAACAAATTTGAGCTAAAGATTTGCAAGCCAGTAGTTTCATCCTAAGCTCGTTTTGCGAGTGAGTCCGCCAAGTAAATGTTACCAAATCTGTGTTTTCGACTGAAGTATCAAACAAAATTTAGCCACTCGTTCACAGTAAAAAGATCCATAATCAAAACAGGATGTCCAGAAACACTTTTCTTGTCTCAATATACGGACCAATATATTCAATTACAAATGAAAAATTTGCATTACTATATGCAAAAAAGATTCCAAATGAAAAAAGAATTCTGCTCGATTACATTACAATTTGAAAGGGATGAAAAAAATTCTATGAATTTCTAAAGAATTCTACAGCTTGCAGAAGGGGAAGAACCCCCCACCACCCCCAAAAAAATAAAAATAATTAAATAAATAAAATCCCCCACTTCTCTTCACCTAGAATGTTTGAATATTTTAGTATAGAAGCATCATTTTCCCTTCAAGGTATTGTGACTATGACTGAAAATGGAAAAATACATAAAACAAGGAAACTTCTAGAAAAATTAATTTCGTCTACTCTTCTGTCACTATAGTAAGGCAGCCATGTTTTTTACGTGTAAAAAAAATATTGAGACTGCAAAGTTCTTCAACAATCAAGTAGTGCATTTCAACCTGTGGCACAATCTTGAAGATAAGGGTGACTTTGATTTATGTACCGATCCCACAGTGGCTTGTACTTGCTGGCAGCCAACTTCAGCCAAGGCTTCATGTTCCCATTGAAGTGAATAACTGCTGCACTTTCAATCAGGCGATTATCAATATTTAAGTCATTCCCTAAACCTAAAACATGCCATCTCCTGTCAAGAATCTCTGTCAGACCATAAAAACTTAGAAGACCAGGAGGTAGAGTACCCAGATTCCAAAGCGACCCATCAGTATTCTGTTCTTGCCAGTAGTGATATCTTGCAGTCACACCTGCTTTCCTCCAGGCAACCAAGTCAAAAAGGTTCATGCCAAAAGCCCACGCACATGCCTGAGGATCATACTTTGAGCTTATAATTGGATTTGAGAAGTTGAGATACTTGTAAAAACGATGAAATACTTCGAGACAAGTTTCCACAGCACCATTCACATTTCCATGCAAATCCAATGAGAAAAGAAGGGTGAGATCCCGCTGAACAACAACATCATGATCAAGAAATACAACCTTCTCAAGTTGTGGATAGATCTCAGGGATGTAAAACCGAAGATGATTCAGCAAATAAAAATACTTGGGATTGTGCAGTTTTGCTTCAACATCTAAATCCTTATACACCCCAAAATAAAAGGCTCGCAAATCTGCATTGAGTAGTTGTTTGACGGCTGGAGAATAAGATTCATTCAACCAATTAAAATTCTCAAAATCCTCCACTTCTATGGTGGCCCCTTTAAAGTCATTAATGAGGAACCATGCTTGCATTGCTCCAAAATTGATTCCATTAGTAACTATGTGAAAGACCAACTGTTTTGGATGGACAGCATTTGAGACCGTGGAGTTCACAACTACAGAAGTAGCAAGCACATTATCTGAAAATATGCAGAAATGATATAGTTTGTTGTCCGTTAGATGCGGGGAGTTTCTCTTCTTGTCTGCAAGTTCACGCAAGGATGGCATTTTGACCCACTCTGTCATAAGTTTGATGTGTAGGCAATGAAGGCTCTTGGGTAGTCCTTCAGCTGCTGTTTGACTAAAAAAGTAGCCTTGGACTGTTGCTGTATGTGCTCGGTCTTCAAGAAATTGAATACGTGATTTCATTGTCATTATTGTGGTTGCAACATCATAATGGATATCTTGTGCCTTAAAAATAAGAGAAGATAGGCTTTTTATAATTGGCTCTGCTTCCTCAAATGTGATGGGCTTTCCTGTCATGGCAGCTTTAGAAAGCAAAAGCTGACAACTTCTGGTCCTTGAGCTAAGCTCCCAGGCTAGGTGAAGGTCATTGTGCTCCTTGGCAATTATCACATAAGCCTTGGCCAAAATTATTTGTTCTGCTAACTGCCGTGAAAATGAGGTTACACAGGATATTTCTTCTGTAAAATTCAGACTCTCCTTATCAGTGGGTTCCTTTATCTCTTCTCTCTCCTGAAATTGCATATTAAAGACACTTGCTTAGTGCCCACTGCCCAGAATTGGTAAATAGGAAGTACTTAAACGAAAATGAGCGGTATCGTCTTATTAGGACTAACAACAATTCAATCATTTGGACTATAAAACAGACTGTCACGTCTATGTCATGACAGAAGCATCAGCAGCTACAGTTACACATGTTATGGTGGAATATAAAGATGACATCAAATGTCTAACGTCCTCATCTTTCATTCAAAGGCTATCTAGGTGACTTTCCACATCCATCTCATAAGACATTACTGTTGACAAACCCCAAACAAACAAACAAAAAACCAAAAAGAAAAATCATATTTACAATTCCATGATGACCAATCACTCAACTTTTATCATATTATCAGGAAACCCCAACATATAAGACTTTTCTTATAACATTTACATATAATAGAAGAAATTCCGACTGATGAGTTCCATACTCATCACTGAACTTCCAAAGAGTACATAACATCCATTTATAAGATTCCAGAGATCTTAAATGATTTGAAAGAAATTAACAACAGCATGAATGCCATAACACTTACAACAATAAAAATAACAAACAAGATAACTTCGTAGCTGCAAGACAGATCACCTTCACTAGACAAACAATTTAACTAGATTTCTGGAAAACATCAAATGAATAGGATATACATAATAAATTTCACTAACAGGACACTATAAAATCAACAACAGATTGAAAAGAAGTTATTACTATTGAAACAAGCCATAAGTTCTGTAGGCATGATGAAGGATTGCAAGATTCTACTTGGAAATATCAATGGCCTAATGGCATAAAAATTCCTGTAGACTGGGTGGCTTTGGAATCATGCAGGTTTAACAGTAACCAATGTCAATACATGGGGCCTGTTTCTCATGGTGGTCATAGTGACTAAATGAATTATACCAAAAACATTAGTTCAATCTCTTTCCCTTTAAAGGCCCCTAACTAAAAAGTTCTTTCCTATCCTTATGCACAACCTTTGATTCATAAAGAAGAGGCTTGGTGATTTAACTAGAAGGTTTTTTCTTCTCTTTGGTTCAAATTACATACACAAATGCCAGAGACTTGGCATACCCAAATTACTATAGTAAGTTGAACCAGCATTACACACAATGAAATAGAAAATTGACCAATTAATAAGCTGGTTGATGACAAGTTTACTTTGTTCCAAAATGTCTAATAATACTAGAAACAGGGAAAATTTTTTCAAACTATAATGAAAAAAAAAATTCAGGGATTTTTTTTCTTTTCTTTTAAGTTTTCCTTTTCACATGTCAAACAGTGACAAAATCAAAGAATAACTAAGCATATTTCAAAGAGCCATAGTTTAAGAGGAATGTTATTTGCAATTAAACAAAAGATTATACAATTAGAAGGTCATAAAAGTCAATGCCAACAGTTCTAAGGAACTACAAAGCAAAACACACCATGATGTCTACAAAACAGGGATTCATCCACCAAAAGGAAAGGAAAAAATTAATTGTTGAAATACAAGTCCTATTCTCTCTCTGTTTTGTTTCATAGCAACATGTCATATAGCTAAAGAAAAACTAAGTCGCTACTCCAAGTACTGGACTGTTGCATCAGCATCAGCTTAGCGCTCAAATTACATCACAGTGATAAGAAGATCCATCGACACAAAAACTAAGCTTGATTTAACAAGGGAAACTAACAAAAAAGATATTGTTCCATCATCTGATACAATTTAAATTTCGCTTAGCACTTGATCATATATGCACGTACAGTATCCACAAATTCTATTGCAGTTGAACATATCAGTTCTGTTATGAAACAAAAGACTACAAACTAAGTTCATTTATCTGAAATTTCAGTTTTTAGTTTGAGATTTTGTCAAGGATCAAAGCTAATATTGTATTCTAGGTTGCAACTACCCCTGAACCAATAGAGGAACAGAATCTGACCCAAATTGGGGCCAAAGAAATATCACGCGACGCATTCCAGTCTTAATTTGATCAGCTAGAGGTTAATCTCCAATAAATTATGTAAAAATCAGTTTAAAGACAAAAGGAAGATTATGTGCTGAATTAGATATATCTAAAAGTGAAACAGTTAGACCACAAACTTAAAACAGAAAAGTCAAGTAAAATAAAAGAAGCTTATATGTAACATCAATTATCAATAACTACCCATGATTCTTCGCATGAAAAAAAAAAAAAAAAAAAGACTACAAGCACAGTTACATATTCCTTACAGTCAAGATATATGAAGAAAAGCAAGAAGAAGAAGAAGAAGAACCAATATAAGCCGCTGACTATTTGCAGTCACCAGATAAGAAACTTCTAGATATGTAGCAAGGGAGAATGCAAATGATTCATATTCTTGATTACACTTGATCCACAATGAAAGCAAAAGGACTTAATACTTGTATGTAACTGCACTATAAAACAGAACAATACAGCTAAGCGGCAGACGGTAGCAAAAGTCAATTCTGTCATTTCAGCAACACTCAGAATCTATTGATTTGCAATGCTGACGTAACACGGGCTCCTCACACACCAATTTCACAATGGGAAGTGTCAAATACGAGGTAATAGCTAGGAAGTTAAATGGTAAAATCTTAATGAACGATTCTGATTAATTAATAGAAAACGCTGTTCACAGAAGTGCGAGTATGAATGAATATGGTTTGAGGACTGAGAATGTGAAGAGGAACCCTGAAAAACTAACAACAATACCTTTTCAAGGTCAAACAAAAACTTTGAAACCGATTCAAACAGCCCATGGTTGTAATATTTAAAAATGCTGTGACTATTAACTAAATAAAGCGCCAAATAAAAGAAATACGAACGTAGGGGGGAAAAAACGAGAAACACACGACTCCTCTGTTTTTCTTACCAGAAAGGGAAGCTCGACCCGATCTTCATGGTGATTATGTTGTACAACAAACAAAACAAAGCCTGCTATACAGAACAAGGCAAGAAGCAACCAGATCCAATAAGAAAACCTCCGTCGAACCGGGCGCCGATACTCGGCAGCCCGTCGTCGCATTTTTCACCGATTGCGTCCACAATTCACCACCGAATCAAGGATTCAGAAAGATCCATAGTATGGATTGGATTGGTTTTAGAGGCCACAGAAAAAGGAGAAAATGCTGTATCGACAGCAATATTCACTTTAAGCCCTTGTTCACCTACACGATGAAGACCCTGAAACGATCCAGTTCATGCATTTTCTTTGCAGTCAGAATTGACGAAGCGAGAATCAGAAGAACAGTGAGCTTTGTACAGGAAAAGGGGCTACGGAAATGCTGATCTGTTCATTAAGTGGGAATAGCCAACGTTCTGTGCGAAAGCTCACTGCTGAGCAATGGGACAGGAGATGGCACAAAAATTATAATAAAAAAATTATTTATAGCTGATTTTTTTGGTAGGTAAAAAAGCAGCTATAAATTTAGAGCTGTTTTGGTTAGTCGAATATGATCCAGTTATAAATAAGAAAAATAAATAATAAATCCTTTTTTATACGTCAATATGATTGGAAAGGGGAATTTAGAAAATACTGAAAATTATATAAATCCCTGTTTACATTTGTATAAAGCACTTCCTATCTATGTGTTGCTTAAATTTTGCAAAGTAAATATTAATGTAAATGATGCATTATTTGTAATAATTTAATTTCAACTGATATAAATTACGTTCATTAAATTTTTTATAAAATTCAAAAGATTTAAATTGAACTCAACTTGCAATAATTCAAAGTACACAGTCGCAGAAATTTATACTATAGATAGAAATTTATTTTATGACTACGTGAATGGTTAAGTTGGAATTGCACTAAATGAAAGTAAAGTACACAGTCGCAGAAAACACTTCTGGAGATTATCGACTCAAGGGTGGCCTATTACTCTCAAGCTGGCTTTTGGATGGAGATTATTAAACATATGTTGCAGATAGAGAAAGTAAAGTACCATGAAGTTCTAGAATTATATATATTGGTGGCTAAGCCAAGAGCCAGAAATTTTTATGACGTTTAGTGGTGATCAAATAGCCTCCAAGCTTCCTGTTCTTGTTCCTAACAGCGATGGTCATGCAGGAAGCATTATGAATGCAATAATCTGCTACTGCGTTACAATTCGCTGCTGATCCTCTCTTGTTGCTTCCCCACAACCTCCGTACAAATCCCCACCACAGTGACCTCTTCCTCTGCCCTATCACCAGCAGCGTCACTCTCCGTTTCTTTGCCTCTTCCACTATTGTCCTCCCCTGTTCCTCTCCCTCCGCCGCCTTCACCACCTTCACTTTCACCTGCAACACCACCATCCTCACTCTTCCATCATCTCATTCAACTAATCCTATCTTTAACACCAAAACATGTTTAGTCAGTGTTCTTTCATGCATATTCACACATACCCCCGGTCTCTTCGTTTGGCACATATTCTTCATATCATCCACGACTTGATGGCTCTTCAGCTTCCGCTTCTCCCCGCCCTCTGTTCCTGCAATGAAACTCTTCAACAAGTTTGAAAGACGAGCAATTCATTATCACTTTGAAGTAGAAGACATAAGATATGTATTGACCTTGCGAGGAGGGCTTGAGTGCGTGAAGAAGGACAACGGTGTCCTGAGACTGGACGGCGTGAGAGAGAGCCCAGTCCAGAGCACATTTGGCTTCAAAGCTAGAATTCACCACCACCATTATCTTATTATTACTCCCATTCTCATGATCATCACAAGAGCTATCTTCCTGGCTCATGCTGCTCGTGAATTCAGTCATGTCCCCATATTTGATAGAGGCAGAGGAGGCGGATTTGGATGCAAACGATGGAGCAGACAACACTCGTGCAATGCTCACACAGTTCAGCTTCAACCTGAACCGCCTTCTCCCCATTCTGAGATATTAGTACTATTACTATATTCCTCAGTTACAGAGCTGTCTCGAGCCGTGTTTACTGATGATATATATGCATAACCAGAAAAAGAAGAAAGGGGAGGAGGGTTGTGTGGAATCTATCTCCTTTGACTTTGAAGGCGTGAAGGAAAGTGTTTCAACACATCAATTAATAGTTGGCTTGTTTGTATTAAAGTATTTTCTTCGATGTGGGGCTGTCAGTGGACGTGGGAGGCACGAAGGAATTTCGATGACGCCAGAGGACGTACATAGACAGCTGAAATTCTTTTAATGATTCCACACTTACACCCACCTGCGGCATTCTTTGCCGATTAAATGAACGAACGGCCTTTCATCTTTAGATTTGAGGATTCGTGATGATGACTATGAGGATGTACCTTATGAGAATATTTCACCGTGATTGATTGATATGGGATGAAGCTTGAAAGTCAAATAGGATCGGCACGGACGGAATGGAATGTGTTGTGCAATGTTAAGAATGCGTATACACGATGATGATAAGTTCTATTTGACGTCTGTTTATGCCACTCATGGGTGCTTCCCCACTCCTCTTGGACTTTACGGTTGCCCTATATTATTCTTAAATATAAGAATTTTGAAAATATTAAGAAATATAAATAAATTACTTAATCGTATCGTATGATATATAATTATATATCTTGTAAATAAGATAAATTAGTTTACAGTTAAAAAAATGATAAATATAAATATTTTAAAATAAAGTAATTAGAATCTTTAATCTTTGCATAAAAATTAATTGGGTTTCATTTTTAAGACAAGAGGTGGTAACATAATAATAATTACTCATTCTAATACTAAATTATAACTATTTTACATATATTAAAAAAATATTTAAATTTATTATTTGTAATAAATATATCTTAATTTTTCTAAAATACCCTTTTAATCATCATCATATTGATGAGAACCCCTTTAATATATGGGCAATCGATTTCAAAAAATATTTACAAATTTGAGAGACCTATTAGGGGCAAACTCGGCCCGACACTCGAAACATCTACAAAAAGAGAGAATTGACAGTGTGTTAAAACGAGAAATGAGATCAGATAAAAAAAGAGGGGTGATAATTGAGGGAGCTTGATTTTATAATGTTTCTACTTTCTAATGGTTTTAATATAATTCTACTATTTTTTGAGTAGGAAATTGAGAAATTCTTTATTCTTAACAGTGATAATATTAAGATACGGTAGGAAATAAAATTAAAACGTTGAGGTTTGACGTCATATAGATGGGACGCAGTCGTATGAAGCATGACATGAGACAAATGATCCTTTATTAGAGTTTTTCTCACTTGAACCAAAACATCTTCATATACTTATATGTCATTATGGTCTATCAACAATCAAATTTTTAGTTAAATTGTTGATTAAGATGTCCTCTCAATAGCTTCATTAATCCACTGCTCCAGTTTTTTTCTGCCACTTTTTATAGGCTTGAGCTATTCTCCATCCAATCGCCTTTAAACGATTTTTTACCATTTTTTTCTTTATATCGTTGAAATGTAAGAGTCTACAAACACAACAACATACAAGCCAACAAAAGTGACATGGCACCAAGACCAACAAACTATCAGTATCAACAAATAACAAAATACGAATCAAAACTAAATGATTGAAAGTAGAATGAACAACCCATATGGCTGATGAACAATACAAGCTGATAGGGCAAAATTTTTATAAAGCCTAAGATTTCGCAAGTGTACGGACTGTATCAAGTAATAAAGATGGGTAAAGTATCGTTCCCACGATGACTTAGTACCCACTACTTCAATTAATAATTGATCTTGCACTTTTCGTTTAAGTTGAGCAATCAAATTTAATTTAATTAAGAAAATAAAACCAAAATCAAACAAATAATCTATGCAATAATCAACGGGCAACCTAGAGACACTAATCCCTTATTAATTTCATAAACATTTATTTCACCAATTTAATTACTCTTAATATTAATTTTGTCAATCTCGAGTATTGATAGTTATAAGTGCCTTCCGGTCCACTTACAACCCTCTCTTAAGTAAAAGCTGTTATGCCTAACAAATTTACTCTAGAGGCAATTTAATCCGGACACACTCTTCTACAATTATATGGGGCTATTAGGTATATTCCTATCCTAATCGCAAATTGAATTATAATTTAATCCCATATTGCTTAATCTAGAGCTTAATTAAAATTCCCTTTGCCAAGGTAAATCTTAATTCTCAAAATCCTATTTAAAGATGGCCAGTCAATAAATAGTCAAAACTAACCAAGATTTAAGCAACCAAAATCAATATTAATCATAATTAAACGATGAGAAATAAATCCTAATACATTAATAAGTTCATAGGTCTCTAAGTTGCAAAATAAAATTAGCCAGACATTGCTTCAATCCAGATAACAGCAATATCAAAACTCAGGTTCAGATTCATAGAGAATGATAAGAAATTGGAACCAAACTAATCAAGGGAGATAACAAAACCAAGAACAAGAACAAAGAAGCCCAGCTATCACGTGTTTCTCTGCTTCTCCGTCCAGACTGTGTTCTGCGTTTCTTCCATCTTTCAATTCCGTTCTCTGCTCTTCGTGCGTCCTCCCCGTGTTGCCGCTCTCTGTTTCTTCATTCCGCGTCCGCCCCCCGTTTCTTCATTCAGACTTATCCTTTTATTCATTAAGCATTTAGGTTTAGTCCATTGATCCATTCCATTCTGATCCGTGAGGCCCGTCTCTGCTTCTTTTCTTTTGTGCTGAAATTCATTGATCAATTCTCTTCGTGGGCCCATTTCAATTCAATCCATAATAATCCAAATTTAGTCCATAAAATCATGCGCCGAAATTGGTCCCTGATGCTTCTTCAATTGTGAAAATGAAAGAGAATTATATAATAACAAAATAATAATAATAATAAAACTAAATCCTTATATTTTTGTTTAATAGTTTTCTTTTTTTTTTCTTTTTAAAACTTCTAATTACTATTATTTATTTCCTAAACTCAAAACATTTATTTTAAGTTGAAATCCCACAAATAATGCACCACTTGATTTCTCTTAAAATCTTAAGAAAATCTCTTCAATTTAGTATTAATGACTTCCTAATTATATTAAAATATACCTCAAATCTATTAAAATCAAGAAGTCATCACAAGCCAAATTCCATTGCTTTAGGAACTAGGGGAGCAAAATGTAGGTAATGGTCCAAAGCCTTTGTCATCCAATAATAATTGAGCTCAGCTTCTTTAACGCCAATGTTGTATCTCCATCATATCATTGAGCCTAAGAGCACCAACGTCCGTCCAAACACAACAATATAACCTGAGAGCTAGCTAAGAGAAGACAACCTCATCCTCTAGGTGAAGACCAATTCTAGGGACTGATGATGGATTGTGATACCTTTAATTTATTACACTTGTATATATAAGCCCTGTCTCTTACATCCAAATTGCTTAATTTTAGCTATGTGGGATGGTCAAGTGCTTGTATCAATCGCGTGCAAAGGCTGGTCGCTTACACCAACATATAGTTCAAGTACTGGTAAATTATATTTAATTTTTGATTAATTTTCTAATCATGATCATTGATGTGAGACTATCATACATCTAATAACCGATCGTTTCATTCATTGGCCCGTACGTATAGAGAAAGTGTACAGATTGTTCTGGCGAGTTTCTGTTTTATTATATGCGAGTCTTGCTCCGCTGTATGCCGTAGCAGTTACCAACAAATAACATATACAGGAATGTTTAAACTTAAACTTACAGAATAGAGAGTCATAATTAATTATTAAAATGTGTCTGAGATATATAATGCATGAAGATTACATCCCATGTGGTAGAGTTATAGAGAGAGAATAACCTTTATACATTATCATAATTGGAGAAGGCTATTGGCGAAAGCCATAATTGCTTATATATATATAGATTATATTAATAATTAAATATTACAGGAAGATCGATATGAGGAATACGTAGTGTAATGAAGGAGGTATACGTGAGTGTGAGGGTTCTATTCATGGAGAGGGCGAAGCATCCAAGCTGGGAGCATAGTGTTATTGGGTCGAGCCTCATCATTCAGATTCCCTCCATAATCCACACCCTCCCCTCTTGAACCTCTGCAATTCATGCAATATCATCACATTTATCTATCTTCTTCAATTAATCACCCATTTATGCACTTCTTTTTTTTTTTTTTAAACAAAAAATTTACATCAAATTAACACTACACTTGGAAGTCAAGATTAATAAATATAGTATTATACACATAATACGAACGTTTATATATATGGTATATCTTTTTCAAATATTTAAGCGGAAGTTGCAATTAAATACTTTGAGAATTTGAAAATCTCAAATCAAGGGGTTCATACTAAAGCTGTTGTCATTTGCTATCAAGTGTTGTCATAAAATTGATTTGGGATTTTGATATGTCCAAAGTATTTTTTTGTTGTTGGAATTTTCCCTAAAATATAATGCATGCTAACATTTATTATTATAAAAAAAAATTTGAAAGCCAGAATTATGTCTATATATTTCTTATGGGAAAAATACTTCTCATGTTGTAGGAGAAGTATTTTCTCATGTCACACACACATAAATGGTAAGACCTATATATATATATATATATATACACACACACACACACACACACACATATCTGTGTGGTTCCTATCAATTTATGTATGCATAGGAATTTTAGTTTTCTCATGCAACATGAGAAAACTAACCTCCATTTCTTATTTATGTGATACACGAGTAACCAATACCGTAAATGTATATGACCACAAAAATTAAATAATAGCTTTAAGTTGAATTTTGCTATTTTGAATACAATAAATGAAACTAGAGCTTGCAATAAGAAAAGGTAATTAAACATGCATGCACATGAATATTGTAGCTCAGGGACGAGATTTGGGCCGTTGTACTTACCCGATGATGTTCAAAGGCAGCAATGGTTGTTGTGCTAACAGAACAGAGGAATCATCGAACCCTTGATTATTCTGCAACTGCCCCACTGCCTTCTCTCTCTCCTTTATCTACACACACACACACACATAGTTTCAGAAAACAACATATGTATAACTATATCATGTTTCATCATATATCTATAACTCAAATGAAACAAAATGTTTACCTTCTTAGCCAGTACGTTGTTTTGTTCCTGCAGTGTCTTATCCTATTACCATGCGTGCAACAAAGGAACAGATTCATTAAACATATATATATATAGAAATAATGAAGTTCACGCAGGTGAGAAAGAGGAGAGACTATGACCCTTTTCTGAAGCTCTGAAATAGATTCGTTCATGAGCCGATTCTGCAAAATGAAACGCAACACACTTGCATGTGACTTTGACATTTATTGTGTTGATCAGAGTTATATATATAGCAATGCATGGCACGTAGTTGTTGGGGCATTTTATATATATTTTAATTTAATGAATTACCATTCTAGATCTTATGTGTTTGAGAGCTGACTCCAGCTGATGCTCCAAATTCTGAAGCTCTTTCAGACTTAATCCCTCTAAATCTTCCCCCATAAAATGCCTGCGTTTCAGTCACTCAAAACACTCATGATACATCATAACATCACAAGAAGAATTAACCAGTTCTCCTGCATATATACCTACTCTTAGTTATCAGTATATTATGAATACACACACACACACACACAGCACCTTTGATTTCTTTGTAGAACCTCTATCCTTGCCTTCAACTTTGCGTGCTGCAAAGTCCAGTTTTCGTGACACTGGACATGATAATAAGAAAATTCACCCAGTCGGTTTATTTATTATTTGAATAAAAAAATAATACAGGGTATAATTATGAAGGATCTATATGTACAGCACACATTTCAGATCTTTTAATGAATGTGATACAATGCATGATAATGAAAAAAACATGACAATGAAGCCCCCTATCCCCGCAAAAAACTTGAGACGTGTGCAACTACAACTCATCTACTAGTATAGTTTAAGGCTTTGAGTTTGGAGGGGAAGGAAAAGAAAAGGATGTAGGGAGTTTAGAAAGGAGGAGAAGGAAGGAAAATGGAGGATATTTCCTCCCTTTGTTTGAGATTCAAAAAAATAGTAAAGGAGGAAGATGAAGGATTAATGAGTTATTTTTACTATTTTGGTCTTTTTCTATAAAAATTAATATAATTATTATATTTTACAAATAAATTTAAATTTAAATTTTCTAAAAAATTATTTATGTAATTTTTATATTCAAAAAATATTTTCCCCTTAAAAAATATTTTCTCTTTGTACAAAGTATTTCCTCAAAAAAAAAAAAAATTCTCTCTAAAAAGTATTTTCGCTCACTAAAAATATTTTTCCCTAAAAAAGTATTTTCTCTCTCTAAAAAGTACTTTCCTCTAAAAAAGTATTTTCTCCCCCTAAAAAATATTTTCTCTCTCTAAAAAAATTTTCCCCTAAAAAGTATTTTCCCTCTCTAAAAAGTATTTTGCCCTAAAAAAGTATTTTCTCTCTCTAAAAAATATTTTCGTGTGCATTACAACAATAGAAAAGAAAAAAGAAATCATAAATAACGAGAGTGTTTTATTTGAACGAGGGTAAAAAAGTTATTAATCTATTTTCCCTCTTAAAACCCCTTATATTAGGGGAACTTTATTTTTTAGAAGAATGAGGGTTTTGGGGATTTGTAAAAATCTTTGATTTGTTCCCCTCTTATTTTTAAAACTTACAAACAAGGGAAGCGACTATCAAAACTCTTCTTTTCCTTTCCTTTCCCTCCAAAACGAAAATATTTTTTAGCAAGAGAAAATATTTTTTAGAGAGAGAAAATAATTTTTAGGGAGAGAAAATACTTTTTAGAGAGAGATAATATTTTTTTAGGGGAAAATAATTTTTAGAGAGAGAAAATATTTTTTCAGGGGAAAATACTTTTTAGAGAGAGAAACTACTTTTTAGGGGAAAATACTTTTTAGAGAGAGAAAATATTTTTTTATGGGAAAATACTTTTCAGAGAGAGAAAATATTTTTTTAGCGGGAAATATTTTTTAGAAAGAGAAAATATTTTTTTAGGGAAAATATTTTTTGAATATAAAAATTAAATAAATAATTTTTTTTAGAAAATTTAATTTTATTTGTAAAGTATAATAATTATATTAATTTTTAAAGAAAATAACAGAATACCTCCATCTTCCTCCTTTACTATTTTTCTAACTCTTAAATAAGAGGAGGAAATATCATCTATTTCCTTTCCTTCTCCTCCCCTCCAAACTCTCTCCATCCTTTCCCTTCCCTTCCCCTCCAAACTCTCAAACAAAACCTAAGAGAACCAGGTGTATTGTACAAAGGGAAGCATGATATGGTAAAAGAATTATTTAGTACTTAAATTAAAGAGTCATTTTAGGAGAGAAAAAAACAAGATCTATTTAATCAAAACTTTTGTTTTTTTTTCCTCTAACATGTTTGAGTTATCTGAACAAAATTACTCCCTCCAACCCTAAATAGCAATGTTATCAGACTCGGACCGGTCATCGACCTGGTCGGGGTACTGGGTCAATGGGTTACTGGTTGAACCAATGGGTCACTGGTTGAACCGCATAACTATGACTTGGTCTCGAAAATCATACTGTATTTATAAATTATACAACCATACTTATAAATATATATAAAAAAAATGAGTTTACAAAATAAAAGTACCTAAAACATTTTTACAAGTTTAAAACATGAATAACCTAATTAACTAGGAACAAAATTAAAGAAGATAGGTTTTTTTTTTGCTCGAAGAAAGAAGATGAGTTTACAAAATAACCTCCAAACACAATAAAATCATGACAAAGAATTCAAAAATGGTGCATCAATGAAAGGCTCTCTATCATCATCAAAACAATGTGGATGACTAACAATATATTCAGCAAAGTTATGTTTTTTTTTAAAAAAAACCCAACCAGTTGGACCGGTTTTGACCATTTTTCTTCAAAATCGACGGTTGGACCGGTCAAAACCCGTTTTTGATCCATAACCGATCCTATCACCGGATCAGACCGGTTGAGTGACCGGGTCATCGATTTTCGGGTCGACCCGGCTGGTCCAATCCGGTTCTGATAACACTACTAAATAGATAGAGTTGATTTTTTTAGAGAGATTAAAAAATCTAAATAAATTACTTAATCATATCTTATATTGTGTATTCTTAAATTATATATCAGTTTATTAATTAAATTAATTAGTTTAAAGAAAAAAAATATAAATATAAACACTCTAAAATAATTTAATTATTTTCCTTAATTTTTTCTAAAAAAATTAACTTTATCGTAGGAGTAGGATTGAAGAGAGTCCTAAGGGGTCATGGACTTTGTGACTTTTAAAACTTAAGATACGTATAAAGGAATAGTGTTGTACATTGGGTTCCAGATCCTTTGAAGCAAGTTGCCTCTCTGCGTAGGAATACCTCTCGTACTGTTCCAAGATTCTTTCCATACTGTTCGCAACGTAAACCAAAGTACAGTCAGCCAACTTATATTCATACAGCAATATCCGTCGTATATGAAAAATCTATATGGTCACCAGAACTGAAAATAGCTATGACCCAGCTAGCTAGTGGATGACGTCAAACTATTTGCTCTCCATGTCCATCTTTAATTTGAGAAAATTATTAAAGGCTAAAGAGCAAAAATACACATTAATTTTTTCCGTAATAGCGTTTAGCATCACGTGGTTTTTTTTTTGAGTAAAAATACACATATAGTTACCATTTTATAGAAAAAGTTACATCTTACCGTTAAGTCACTGTTCACCATGATGAGAGAGAAAGAGATGAAGTGAACAGTAACTTAACGGCAGTAAACAGTGACTTAACGGTAGAATGTAATTTTTGCTCTAAAATAGTAACCACATGTGTATTTTTGCTCCCAAAAAAAGCACGTGGTGCTGAGCGCTCCTGGAAAAAAAGCTCATATGTATTTTTACATCTTAACCCAATTATTAATCCAAGACCATAATAGGTCGAGAACATTTTCACATGCTACTCCTTAATTTATCCCGTTGTCAAATATTACTTTGATCCTGTTTATAAATCTACTCTGATCAAATCTCACATACCAAAGAGAGGTAGTTATCACAATAATCATGGGTGTAAATTTTCAACTTTAGCCTTAGTTATGATTAGGTATTTTTCAACTATTTCTCCTCTCTCTATCATCACGAGTATAATTAATATGGTTAAAATTATCAAAATCTCATTTATTACATGAAAATGGATTTATAAATAAGACTAAATTTTTTTAGTTAAAGTAGACTTATAAATAAGATTAGAGTGATAGTATTCTTTGTACCTAAGCTGGTAAGGAACTCAAGAATTCAAGTTGAGGCCCCCCATACCTCCAAGTCAGCATCTAAACAAAATAAATTTTCTACACGTAATCATTTAGTTACGTGGTTGAAGGAAAATTTAACAAAATATTAAAGATATATATGTATACCAGGTTTTCTCCATCAATATTATACTGCTCATGATGATCTCTTTAATTTGTTTTATATATCCCTGGATCCTTTACTCTTCATTGAATTTACCCATTAACTTTCCAGGTGTGTGTGTGTGTGCATTTATTTATTTATTTATATATTTATAAAAAATGTAGTTGTTATATTACACTTGCGTTTCTTGATGCAGTAAATAGATATCAGACAACATGAACGTCGCATAAATAAGGGTTTATCAATATTATTTCCAAATTTATGCAAGGAAATTTAAAAAACTACTCCACTATTCATTCATAATTTGTTATTTATTTCATATTTAAAACGTTTTTTATTTAGCTATTGAGACTTAAAGTATATATTGACTATTGATTAAATATTTTAAGCTACCTAATTATGAAATTCTTATGAAATTTAAGCCTTAATTATCTGTAAATTACAAAAACTGAACATGAATTGAGAAGACAATATGAAATGCAATAATCGAGCTAATTAATTAAACCAAATCGGTTGCCGATTAATGGCTGAGCTGGTATAACTGAGTGGTTTTTGAAGGGGGAAAATTAATTAAAATGTGTAATTAACAAGTTGAACATTTTATGGAACATAATAATTAAGACGAGTACTGTCGTGGACAGTTGGGTTGTTGTTTTTTTAGGGGGGGAGGTTGGAGATGTTCAACAATGGTATCTGTCTTTTTTTCTAATTTCATAAAAAATAGTTTTTATAGTTAAGATAATTATTGAATAGAATTATAAAGTAGGGCAGCAATCGTCCACAGAAAAATCGGATAAAAATTAGTAATTATTCACAGGAACAGGTGTTTGACAAAGACAATACCCTCATGTATGTGGTGGTTTTGCAATAAAGAAATGGAAAACCTCACAAAGACTTTTTAAGTATTGGACGCAGTTCTGTGCTGTGTTTATGAAACAGGTGTCTGTCTATGATGAGAGGAGAGGGAAAAACAAGAGAACGTACACACGCTAATTAACACATTCGTGGGGGCAAGTATAAGAAACACCATTTCTCTATGAAATATGTATGTACTCAAATTACTCCGTACACCCTCTTCTTCCCCCCCAGGTTGAGCATAAAGTATGAATAACGAATTAAAGAATGGAAATGATATATAGATTAGAGAGTGAAATGAAATAGTGCATGCAATCTAGGAGAGGCAGATAAGAGTGCATGTTGATGAGGAAATAATATAGTGAAAGGATAACGAAGTGAGTGAATTCAGCAGAAATAGAGGAAGGGAAAACAGAATAGGGATGAGAGAGAGAGAGAGAGAGATACCAGGGGTCGCTGGAGAAGTGGAAGAGTTTGCCTTTGGTGGAGAAGATGATGAGGGCGACCTCGGCGTCGCAAAGGACAGAGATCTCTTTGGCCTTCTTGACGAGGCCGGAGCGTCGCTTGCTGAAGGTGACCTGCCTGTTGATCTTGTTCTCTATCCTCTTCAGCTCCACTCTTCCCCGCCCCATGGTCTCTCAGCTCTCTACTGGTTTTTCAAGTGGAGGCTTGGGAGGGGGGGATTGCTGTATATAAAGAAAGATTGGGAGAGAAGTGATAGAATCCAGGGATATAGGGAGTGGTCGATCGGCATACAGGAGAATAAACTACCATGGTTTTTCCTTTTTAATTTTTTTGGGTTGGAGAAAAACAAGAGTTGTGCTGAGAGATGAGGATAGGTGAAAAAAGAAGAGGGAGAAAGGAGGAGAGAGAATGGGGAAAGGGACCGCAAAAGCACAGTGGATTCATCTTACGTTGTCGACTGCGGATTGGACGCTCTATCTGTTCAAAGGTATTCCCATTGTTGTCTGGACCCCACCTTGTCCCTCCCCTTCCCCCTCCCCTTCCGATGTTTTAATTGTTTTCTTCTTCTTTTAATTAATGAATCAGCTGCAGGTTTTACCCTTGTAGGCAGCATGGAACAACCATATGGACGAGAAAGCTTCAGTTAAGCCTCACACAACCAAATTTATCTCAATCAATTAACCTCGTAACATACTGAAAATCCACTGCATATCAAAGATCAAATGGGACCTGTTGAATTTGTATTGTTTATCTGTAAGTAGTGTTAAACTCATTATGAGCAAGGTGAAAAGCAAAAGGTATTAATTATTCTCCTTTTATCAAAATGGGTTTAAACATTTTATCTGTCTCACTCATTTAAAAGTGAGTGGGTCCCACCATTAAGAGAAGAGAGAAAAAATAATAATAGAACTCACTCACTTTAAAGTGAGGCAGATAAAATATTTCTGCCTCAAAGACAGAAATATTAAACCTTATCAAAATATATATGAATATATTATCAAATTTATAACTAAAAATTAAATTGTTGAGATGAAGTTATAATAAATGTTGGGAGTTTGGTGAAGGTTAATTTTGTAGTTGAAATTTTACATTTTAATTTTTTCTCTTAAACATAATTACAATTTTTAAGATCATTGTTAATAATTATTCCTTTTCCTTTGTCCTTTTCTCTAATAATTCTCCCGAAACTTAGTAATAAAATTTCAAACTGTCTTATCCATATTTAATGCTCATCACCACTAAAACTCATTATAACGTGTTAGTGGAGACATATATATTTGGTGGTCAAATTATATTTTAAACTTTTGAAAATCCTATGGTGTGATTATTTTTTGTCCTCAATGTGAGAAAGTCGTGTTCCGAAGAAAGAATGTCTCCATTTTTTTTTTTTTTTTTGGTATTGAATGTCTCTACGCACGCATGGATCAAGTTTCAATGGTTAAAATGTAATACTATATAAAAATATTATTATAACATTAAATAAAACAAAAAATAGTTTTGAAATATCAACCCTTAAAACCTGATTTAATGTTAGAAATGGAGACATTTTTTTTCCAGTCATTTCCCCCCGATCACTCGCATCTCGCGGAGTGAATAATGTCCGTTTGGTGATTTTTTGCCAGTTGGCCTTGGCGAATATACATCATTTCAAAAATGTTAAATCAAATGCATATGCAATATATGTTATAAAAAAAATGCGTATTCAGTATATAATGGATAGCAACCACAGGCAAGTTGCTTCCAAATAGTTTATAAAAGAATTTATTCATTTTGTACGGTCACATTGATTTCTTTTTAACCAAAATGCCTTCATTGAAATATTATTCAAATTTATTAAATAGTAAGCCATCTATATATCTCAAGTCGTATTATGGATGAAGTACGTGGTTGGAGGTAGATATATAAGGGTTTATTCTCTCTTCATCTAATAGTAAAAATATCTGTAAAAAATTATTACTCGATATATTTTAAGTATCTCGTTAAATGTGTTAACTATACTTATGAAAATATGACAAATAATCATCGATCACTCCGTTAAGTTTACTGATAATCATATATAACTAACAAACTAAATTAAACAAGGGCCTGTGTATATATATTTAATTTTGATCTTGAGAAATTAAATTTAATTAAAGTTAGTCAATATTTTTAACTTTGTAAAAAAAAAAAATAGAATGTTTCATAATTATCTTCAACAAAGTGGTTGATTAAGACATTTTTGGACTAATTTGTGCTTTCTGGTTCATTTATTTGGTGCGTGTGTGGTGTTGTTGCTCACTACTATTTTCTAATCTCCACCGAAGCATCTTTATAAAATCAAAAAAAGAAAAAGAAAAAAAGAAATCCCAAACTATACTCCCTCTGGTCCTAATTATAACATATAGTTGATTTTTTTGGAAAAATTAAAGAAACTAATTAAATTACTTTAAAATATTTTTATTTTTATTTTTTTCTTTAAACTAATTAGTTTAACTAATAAAGTAATATATAATATAAGGATACAACACATATGAAATGAATAAGTAATTTATTTAGCTTCCTTAATTTTTCCAAGAAAAGTCAATTTTATCTTATAATTAGGATCGGAGGTAGTATTATTTACTTGAGAATGAAATAAAGACATGTTATAATGTGTAGCGGATCACTGGATGATTAAGTTGAAATATTACATCAGTTTGTTGACAGGTTTTAGTTTTAAGGTTGACGGGCTGCTGACTTTTAAAGAAGCAATACTAGATTCATGAGACAGGTGGCCTGACATTACTCTTGCCTTGTACCCAGCTTGATGTGTAACCCATGTGACACGTCGGACGGGTCAACCCGACCCCCCTTTTTTTTACACAGAGTATTCTTTGAAGAATATGGAAAATAGTTTTTTCTTCAATTCAACAAAAGATACCGGTTTTATAATTGAAAATGCATTTTTCATAATACCTATATTAGGATGAAATATACCAAGTTGTTGGCTAATAAGTTTGTATAAGAAGGGGAACATAAGGTAAAAGTATGGAAAAAACCTTAATTAAATAATTAATTACCGAAATGTCACTGGGGCAAAACTATTAACTCATCTGCCCCTATGTAATCGATTACATGGGGCCAGATGATTTTTTTTTCCTTCATTTTTTGCACTATATAATCGATTACGCACTGTAGTGTAATCGATTACATAAATCTTCACACCATGTAATCAATTACGAGATGTGGCGTAATCGATTACATAGTGCAAAATGTCATGTAATCGATTACATCACAGGCCGTAATCGATTACATTGTGCGGTTTTTGTTTTTTAAAAAGCCCAAACCACCCGTAACCCTTCCATTTCATTTCCCATACCCGATTAGACTCCCCCACTCTTCTCCATCTTCATTTTCAGCCAGAAACCATCGGATCCAAGGCGTGGGTGTAGGAAAAAGTGAAGATTTGCTCTCATTTGTGGTGATTTCGGTAGGTTTTTGGTTCCCATTACGAATTTGTCCCTATTTTCTCCGTTTTTCTGAAGATATTGTGCATGTAATCAATTAGGGTTTGTTTTCTTTGGGTATGTAGTGTTTTGATCATTGATTTGAATTGTTTGTTGTTGTTTTTGAACAAATGAGAAATTAAATTGATGTTTTTGTGCGTTTCGGAAATAATGTGTGTATATTTGCATATGAATGTGAAGCAAACAGTGGGGTTGAAGCACAAATTGCATGTTATTATGTGTATGGATGTTGAAGATTATTGATTACGTTTGTTTTTATTGTTGATTGTGCATTTTACTATCAATTACAATGTCTCTGTTGACCGATATTAACATTTGCATTGTGATTATGCCATTAATTGTGTTTGTTTCATGTTTTTTTGATGATTTATGTTGTCTCTTGATAGGTTTTTGTTGACATCATGCCTCAACACAAACGAATTCACAGTCAGGATGAGGCTGAGAGACGTTCGAAACAGCGGAGGGAGGGTGATACATCCGGCTCTCAGGCACAGCCGGAAGATCTCCGCTATGGATATCTGTTGGGGAATCATGCTGCATCCTACAGAATATTTGTGGGAAGTTTGCCTACAGAAACGTGATCAAGACCAAGTCACTAGACATGGCGTTTTTCGTAGATGAGGGATTTGACATAGTCCCACTGCTGGAGGCTTCGCATCTGCGTGTCTTGGCGGAGTTCGTCAGTCCCTACTCAGAGGATATGGTTAGAGCTTTCTACTACAACCTCAGCTACATTCACGAAGACCTGAAGTCGTGCGTATGTGGCCGTGACATATTGATGACGGCTCCCATTTGGGCCCACATACTGGGATATGATTTTGATGGGGCAGGCACCAATCTGTATGATGGGGTACCAATGTCAACCTGCCTGGATATGAGCGAGCCGCTGCCGTCCATGACATCAAGAGGCCATTGGGCCAGAGAGCCTTTTTCACTGTGGGGCAGTTGACTATGGATGCACGGATCCTCTTCTACGTGCTGACCCATATTGTGTTCCCTCGGGCCTACAACCATTCCAGAGTGTTGGAGGTTGATATACTGGTCATGTGGGCCATCCGTCATGGCCGGCCGGTGAATTGGAGACATTATATATGCTGGATGATGTCCAAGGTGAAGCATAAGGAAAACACCGTACTCCCATTTGCCTATCTGGTCCATCGTATTTTGACCCATTTTGGTGTTCCAATGGATAATGAGGACATGGTGGACCAAACGCATTGGAACGTTGTCTTAGGGAGGCGCCTACTGGAGCAATGCAAGATATAGAAGAATGCACACGGTGTCTGGATATGCACTGCTGCTGACGAGGACGATGGACCGGCTGTTCATCCTGTGGTTGATCCTGAGGTCCCTATGCCGGACGATGACGAGCCTGAGGATGAGGACATGGTTGAGCCGGATGGTGGATTCTCCCTCCATGATGTGATGATGCAGATGAGGCAGATGGACCTCTGACAGAGGAAGCGGTGGAAGAGCCACATTGAGAAGGAGAACGAGCGGTGGCGGTGGATGCAGAGCCAGATGCGGGGGTTGGAGGAAGGATTGTGACAGTTACAGGTCGGACAGGACCAAGAGGCAGCTGAGGAGGAGGAGGATGTGCCTGATGTCTCCGAGGAGGAGGAGGAGGAGGATGCAGAAGAGTAGGCAGATTAGATAGTTCTGTTTTTATTTTTTGTTGGACTTGATATTTGTATTTGGTTCGTGTAACCTTTTTTTTTTATATTTGTTGGACGTGGTATATTTGCACTGACTATGACATTTAATTTAGTTATGAATATTTATGCTTTCAGTTCATATGTTTTTACGGTGATGAATTTTGCAAATTACATGATATAGGGACAATGATGGACTAGGCTTGGGGTAGGCGGTTAATTTTTGTGTAAAATATCTTTCTCAAGTCACATTTATAGGTAAAAACAAGTTGGATATCAGTTTGGACATGAACCAATTCAAAATCAAGATTCATTTTCCTTCTGAACCTGGTGTAATCGATTACACCATATTGGTGTAATCGATTACATAGTGTATTTTCTTTTTAATCGATTACATTATAGTGCGTAATCAATTACATAGTGCAAAAAAAAAAAAAAAATCATCTGGCCCCATGTAATTGATTACATAAGCCATGTAATCGATTACATGGAGGCAGATGAGTTAATAGTTTTGCCCCAGTGACATTTTGGTAATTAATTATTTAATTAAGGTTTTTTCCATATTTTTGCAGGAACACAATGTCAGATCTTGAAAAATGCATTTATTAGGAAATATAAACACTCTTTACGTTGTAAATTTCGAAAGGATACCCTATCAAATTAAAAAAAAATTAGAATGGAATTTAATTATTTGTAAAATCATACCCTTTATAATTATCAATTATTATTACATATATTAAGTTAAAAATAAATCTTAAAATTTGAAAGAAATTGCAAAGTTGTAGTTATAAGCAATGTCCAAAAGATGATACAAACAATTTAATAAGTAAAAAAAATGTATTTTCTAAAACATCCATGCATTATCTTCCTTAATTTTATCATTCTATCTCCTAATTGATTATTATTGAGGGAATATCAATAAAATTAAATTAAGAAAATATTGACAAATATGAAAACTATGTCTTATAACTATGACCAAGATCAACTTTCCAAATACATCTTATACCCTCTCTAAGTCCATAATATTTGGAAATTTAACTAATTTACAAGAAATAATAAGTGATTGTTTACTCATGAAATATATCATAAATTAAATTTTTGTCCACTTTTACCCTTCTTGGAAAATATATTTAAGAATTTAATAAATGGGCAAAATTGAAAATAAACATTAATTACATACACAAAACTAAAAAATGAGAGTTAATTATTTTACAATTGACTTATATTTTGGATTCAACTATTCTTTTAAAAACATTCTATATTGAGAGAGGGGGTATTAAGGATGAGAGGTAGTATTCCCTCTGGTCCTTATTATAAGAAACCAACTACCAAATGTATTTGGTCTTTTTATAAGACACTTGCTTATTTTCAAGGAACATTGATTATTTTTTTTCATGTATGCCCATAATTAATAGGGGTAGTATGTGAGAGTAATAATAATATAATATTAGAGTTTAGTATAAATAGTAGGGGTAATATTGAAAATTACTTAAATTATAGGACAACTTTATTGATTTTAACTGTTTTTATTGGTTTGTGTGATTTGTTAGTTAGTGCTTTATAATAAGGAACAGAGGAAGTATATATTAACTAGACCACTAATTCCAATAACCCCGTACACACAAACATGTGCCAACACAAAAATATACTATTACCTTTGTTCTTTTTTATAAGAGCATAATAATTAAATTACTCTATTTTAAAAAGTGGTTAAAATTAGTTTAAAATAATAAATGCATCCAAAATAAACTTTTCTTTTCAAGTGTGTCCATATTTATGAGGGGCAAGTAAGGAAGAGAAATAGAGTAAATATCGGTATCATTACCAACCTATTAATTAATACAATTAATATAATTAATAAAGGAAAAAATGAAAAAAAAATTATTAAATGTTCAAAAAACTCTTATCAGATTTTAATAAAAAATTAAGATGGTTTAAATTTTATACTAGAGATGAGGATACAAAAGAGTAGTTGTTTTCCTTTTGCACCTTCCAATCCAAACATCAAACGGCCCCACTAAATTCTGTGAGACCCCATTCAATTCTTCTCCGGAGAAACACAGAAATACAGAATCTGTCTCCCTCCCTCCCATAATATCAGCAATACCAAAAAAAAAAAAAAAAAACCAATGCTCTTATGGTTTAAATAATAAGAGTCAAATTTGTGAGGGTTTTTTTTTTTTTTATAAGACCCCCTTTGTTTTTGTCTATGGATTTAATGCTTCTTTTTTATTCCCAAATTTGCCACACTCTTATCATTCTTTTCTCCTACATTCTCGTTTTTAGGTTGGGTTTCTTTCATTATCCTTCATAATCTTTAAATCATATCCGTCCAATCAATTACAATATTACTTTAACATATCTCTCATCCTCCCAATCAACAATTCAGATTAAATGATGAGAGAAGATAAGAAAAAATATGAGGAGATGATTCTCTTCCCTCTTTCTTTCTTTCTTTGTTTTCTCTGTTACTTATTTATTTAATAAATAAGGGTATATTGAGAAGAAGAAAAAAAAAAAGTAGATAATATTTCATATCTATTATTTTTAACTAACTTTTCGATAAATGTAAATTATGTATTTGACTTTTATATTTTGACCAATAAGAGAGTACTATTTTAGAAAGCTTACAACTGTCAATCGTCTAATTTTTAAATTTTCTTAGTTTGCTGGCTTTTAAATACAAGATGTTGCGCACCCTAGCCCATCATGTTACAAAGAAAAAAAAATTGGTTTGCGTGTCTCCACTCTCCAATTAGGAATCTCAGTTGATAAAAATGGGGATTTGAAAAATATATTGATTAAAGGAATTTCAATCGAGATAGATGGGGATTTTTCTTTTTTGTGCTGGCTTTGAGATTCGACCTAACCTTAAGGCAGAAATTTCAATATTCTACGTACGTAGCTTCCAAAACTGGAGGCTTTATCCCATTTTCAACCCAAAAAAGAAATTGGAATTCTGATTGGTAGTCTAAAAAAAGGTTGGTCTTATTTTCATAAAAACTTGTTGGGGTAATTCCTGTAAATACAAAGCATAATCCATTGCATTTGCATCCTAGTGGCCTGTTGTTGTGCTCATGAACCCATTGTTCCTCTTAGCCTATTTACTAGCTCAAATTCACAAGATATAATATACACACACTTGTATATTCTCTCTCCCAAACAATGTGAGATTTTATTCCATTTGACATATCCTAATTTATCTCATAACTCCAACAAATTGGAGTCCTCCAGCATGGAAATTAAAACCATGCCGTGATTACATCTTAATCCCAACAAGATCAGTTGTATATGAGGATACTCAAAATCTTTTCAAATTGTTGCCTAGGATGAACTAGAATGAAACACTACCAAAAAAAAAAAAATACCGTATTATCTACAGAAAAATTCTATGGGAAATTACTCACGAAATTCCATGGATAAAAATTATACACGGAAATACCCATAGAATTCCGTGGGTAATTTCTTCCATCTAAAAAAAATGTTGCAAACAAAGCTACGTCTTTTTTTGTGATGGAAATTTTTATGTGTAATTTTTACCCATAGAAATCGGTGGGTAATTTCCTACGAAATTTTTGTGTGTGGATAATATGGGGGTTTTTTTTAGTGAAAACACCATAATTAATTTATATAATAAAAACATGTGAGACATAAATATATATGTGTGTGAGATAGGCAGAATGAAAGAGCTTAATTATAGCCATTTAAGTGAGATATATTGCGCTTAAGTCAATTAAAATACAAAAAATGTGTTTGGAGATCTAATATTTATATGGGAGGCCGAAAATATTATTTAAATCTGTCATGATAATACAGGATGTATCAAACAGTGCATTTATAAAAAAAAAAAAAAAAGAGTAAAGAATATAAAGATACAAGTGTAAAATTGAGGCCAGAAATAATTCAACGTATAACACACAGCCCGTTCTCTTGAAAATATGAAAGAAGTAGCTAAAAGCAATGAGTCCATTGTGGAATTGAAAGGGAGAATAATTTAAGAACTGAAAAATGGAACATATAAGAACAAAAATAAAAGGTAATAAGATGGACGAATGGACAGGGGCGAATGTGTCTTGAAAACGACAACAATTTCAAGTGCAAAAAAGTGTCACAGTTTAAAGTCATTAATGTGCTTCATGACTTTGCAAATACCCGCATTATATATACTGAAACCATGTTTCAATCTGATCAACATGGGAACAAAATGGTATGTATAAGGAT
The DNA here is from genome assembly GCA_037074495.1 of Acacia confusa. Taxonomy (NCBI): domain Eukaryota; kingdom Viridiplantae; phylum Streptophyta; class Magnoliopsida; order Fabales; family Fabaceae; genus Acacia; species Acacia confusa. The sequence goes on along the minus strand of CM073505.1, from coordinate 45,079,996 downwards.
ATCTATACTAAAATACCATTTCTCTCATCACACGCACACACACCCCAAAGTCACTGTATATAGTAATTTGGACAAATTAAACTTCCCTCCAAACACAACTTCCCCTAATCACTGTAATTATGCTAAGCATATAGCCATGTAGGTACAAAGCATGAGGATTTTTCAAGCAAAATAAACATATAGACTCACGTAATAATGTAACTGATGGCCTTTACCATACGCAAATAGCTAGAAATGATATATCGTATTATGGATATAGTAATACTTGCTTAGGTTCACAATATATGACACTTCTAGAAAGAAAGTATGATCCAGAATATAAATCACCTCTTATTTAATTAATGTTTTTTTTTCTTGTTTTACCCCTGTAATTAAAACTTACTTTTCAACTTTGCTCACTTATTATATCCCCTCTCCTCTCTAAAATAACACTTTAATGCAATTAAATGCATTTCTCAAGAAAGGTAAAGATAGAAGAAAAAAAATTATATATTGCGGACCAGAAGGAGTGCCTTTAATTAGAACATATATACGATTGAGATAGATCCAATTTCCATGACAATAAGTGCCTGTCTAGAAACAGAAAAATCTTTTGAGAAGACTTTTTTACTCAGACAAAATTCATTTCATTTACTAATCTCATAGATCATAATAGCACTTTTAAAAAGTTAAAACAAACATCCCACTAAATATAATGCTACACACATATATCATTAATATCCAATGCGCGCATCTCACTAAGATTTCAAAACAAAGTAACTTCCCAAATATGCGTTCAACATATAATATATCTGATCATATACAACTTTCTCAGTTTCTTCTTTGATCCAATTATCAAACACCGCAGTGTTGTCATCCTTTTTATTTAAAAAAACAGTACTACCTCCGGTCATAATTATAAAATATAGTTAACAATCTTTGGAGAGATTAAGGAAGCTAAATAAGTTACTTAATCATTTCATATGTTGTGTATTCTTAAATTATATATTAGTTTATTAGTCAAACTAATTAGTTTAAATAAAAAAAATAAAAATAAAAATACTCTAAAGTAATTTAATTAGCTTCCTTAATCTTTCTAAAAAAAGTCAACTATGTCTTATAATTAGGACCGGAGGGAGGGAGGGAGGAACAACCTAAACAAAAAATTAATGGAACTCAAACAATGATTTAAAACCCAAAAGTATCGATCCTCAAATAGCTACTATTCATCTTACCCTATTTGCGGACAGAAACAGACCTATACATTAAAGTGGATAAAATAAAGAAAATGGAAATGAGTATCAGAGTTTTACTCGCTCAGACACTTACCTAGTTAAAACTTTAGGAGTATATATATGTAGTTAAAATTTTGTAATTTCGTTCAAGATCCCAGAGAAACAAATTTTTTAGTTTTTACTGCAGTGAATTTCAAAGGTTTTTGACCAAACAGTAGCTGACATAAAGTCGTTGTAAAAACCCAAAGTATTTTGTATATTTCTCCTTCTACTTCAGGCCAACACATGTATAATTTGCTTTGAGCATTTAGTCTATATTATTCATATTCCTTCATGATTGGTGTTATGAAAGAATAAGAATCGCCTTTATGCATGAATGTTAAGCAAACATGATTTGAAATGCTGAACTTTGGCTCTACTACTGATGGATTATGATGTGCACAAATTTCTACCCCTTATTGTTACTTTCAGCCATGAAAGGTGCCTCACAGTGAACGTCTTTAATTCCTTTGTCTGGCTGTCGTACAGACATGCAATTACATTATCATAGCTATACTATGAGTTACGGTAATTCATTTTGTGGGCCCACAATATTCTATTATTCTATTTCAAACAAGTGTTAAGGTGGAACATCTTTCGCACTCTCTCAAGTGTCTCTTCTTGATGGATTTAGTCATACTGTTGTGATTAACATTATACCTGTAGGAATCTCATCAGAAAACACGGAAGCGTATTTAACTGATTTGATGTAGGAAAATAAGAACCTTCATCGTTTTGATTACCTAGAAAGATGAAACCGGTCTGAAAGCCTCTACATGAACAGTTCACGAACAATCCTCGTCCGCTCTATGACCGATCTTCCAGACTATCTCTCGAGTAGGATGGGGTGGGTGTGTGGGCAACCATTCAGATGATGAACGTCTGCCTCTTAGGTCTATTTCTGATGAGCTATCATTCTCTGGCACAGCAGGAGAAAGTTAGAATATATAGAGTTAAGTGCAAGACTTAATCTAACCCTAAGCCTCATGGGCTTTGGTCTCACTAAAGCCTAATAGGGCTTAAGTGACTAAGAGCATATATCCAACAATCTCCCACTTGCTCTTTTAAGTTACAAACTTGAGTTCGTAAACCCAAGATCATGTAGTCCATAAGCTATCATCATCTGATTATATACCCCATCCCTTGTATCGAGCTAGCCTGAGGATCTATCATTTGTCATTCATCAAGGCTCATGATAATCTATAGAAGATTATCTAGTTCGGTGCTACTCCACTAAAAGCCCGAACGTGATCTCCAAGATTAATGACACTTATAACATGTATATGCATTGCCCCTTTATAGAATGTCTATAATTGATTGACTAGTCTTCTGTAACCCAATCAATTATTTATTCCCTTGACTTTGATAATTTCTCTAATGGATCACATGCACTGGCCAGTGTCTTCAATATCCAAGTACCGAAACATATCAAGGGGACATTTCCTATAAATTCCATGTTGTTTATCTCATAAACACCGATAACCAAATAGTCTCAATCCCAAAATACCAAGTTATTGGCCGTCATATAGATCAAACCTCACCCGTTGATAAATCAAAGAATGAAAACTATTTAATTACCCATTTAAAATAAACTCAGGATTTAGAGCAACTACATGACTATAGTTATCTGGAGATTTGATTCCTTATGACAGAAAGAACAACTTTAATCAAATCTCTCCTTGATCCATTCAATGCAAGAATTAACTCACACTAATATTTTATAATGATTCGAACAAAACCATTTCATAAAATATTGCAGCCTAAATAAAGTGTCCAACTTAATTTAATAGCTGTAAACTTATTTATCAATTGTGAGAACCTATGACCATGTCCTCTATGAACGTATCCATATGATCATATACTCCACAATTGATCCGGACCTTAGTGTTTGTAAATAATATGTGAAATAAATGATAAAACACCTCATTTATTAACATTCAGAAAAATTGCAATGTCATAATGTCTTGTTGAAAAGAAACACAAAATAACAAAGTGAAATAACAACTACCTAAAGCTATAGCAAATCTGGAATCCTCCTAAGACCCATAGATGTAACATGCCTCTGATACCAATTGTACGAATCTCATCAGAAAACACGGAAGCGTATTTAACTGATTTGATGTAGGAAAATAAGAACCTTCATCGTTTTGATTACCTGGAAAGATGAAACCGGTTTGAAAGCCTCTACACGAACAGTTCACGAACAATCCTCGTCCGCTCTATGACCGATCTTCCAGACTATCTCTCGAGTAGGATGGGGTGGGTATGTGGGCAACCGTTCAGATGATGAACGTCTGCCTCTTAGGTCTATTTCTGATGAGCTATCCTTCTCTGACACAACAGGAGAAAGTTAGAATATATAGAGTTAAGTGCAAGACTTAATCTAACCCTAAGCCTCATGGGCTTTGGTCTCACTAAAACCCAATAGGGCTTAAGTGACTAAGAGCATATATCCAACAATACCTTATAGCCATTGTTTCTATGATTGTAGTATTGATTCTTTCTGCCTCTCCCCTCCACCCGATATACGTATGTGCATGTTGAAATATACCTAGTTCATTATTGGTGGATTTGGGTCCTAACCCAATATATATAATACAAATGGGATAGGGCTTTAATAAGAATGAGGAGAAATATGGGACAACTGAGGTACTTTTCGATATATGAGATTTAAAATTAAATCATGTAACTTCCCGTTGGTGATATGAGATATGAGTTTGGGAGAGTTCGTCATGAAATGAGCAATAAACTTCTCTATATGAAAAACTGTTTTCTCTCTCAGCTTATTGCTCTAGTACTCTTCTTCCTTTCTAATGCTGAATTTATCGCATAACATGATTGTAGTTATATATGAGCTCCAATCTCACGTGGGTACTTAGCTAATTAATCGGATTCAGGTACGTCCAAAATCCTACAATACATAGACCCACACCTCCCACATTATCACTAATTATTATCCCCACATCTCTCCTTTTTCATTGTCTTTTCTGACCCCTCAATCGCAAACATTTAATTTCTTTTAAGTCAGAAATCTACAAGAATTCTATAAAGTAGAAAGAGATTGATTGTGATAAGAAAACAATTTCATGATAATGAGACAAAACTAATTAACCCTAAACCTATATATCAACTCATAATGAAATGGGAACTAAAATAATTCTAGTCCTGCCCCCAGCACCTTAGTTAGAAACCAGCCGAATGGTTTAAAATTGATTAAGGACCAGTAAAAAGTGAAAAGTAAAAACTCATAAAGAACCAATAGAAATTATGAACAGTTTCAATATAATCACGTGAATATAATTTTACTAAAATCAACCAGTGCCATAATTAATGGGCGAGAATTATCAAATATAGGTATGATATTAGAGAAGAATAAGATTTTCTTGAACAATCAAAGTCTCTGTAGAATTTATCTTATCTTGAAGCAGTAAAATCAATCGCTTTGTGTCCCACTATGGCAAACCAGATACAAGAGACAGCATAAATGTGTTCCATTAATAATGGTTTGGGTGTGATTTGAAAGAGATAAAAAAGCTTGAATTTCTCTTTTAGGATTACATCTGTCGACATTACAGCCTCCGTCCTAGAAAAATGATTTTTTTTTTTTTTTAGGCTTCCCGTAGCGTTTGACTGCTTCGCTTTGATTTAAAGCTTTGTCTTTTTCTTGTTGTTTTTTGTTGTGGTTTTTCCTTTCGGGTGGATGAACTTGAACCAAAGATTATACATTTGGAAGACATAATAAAGTTGAGTGTATGACAAATAAGCATACAGAGGAATCATGTTGACTTTCAAGTTATAGGAAAATGAAAGACGAAATTCCATCGGGAATGCATTCATTCCTGGGCCCTGACAGAGAGGTACACTTTCGGCTCGATAAATATGGTTGGCCCGACGATATTTTGGATCATTATCCTGACTTTTTTTTAGAATAAAAAAAAATATTGTGAAGAAGTCAATATCATGCCTTTTGTAATTCTTGAAAAGCATCCTATCAGGCCTTAACTTGTGGAGGTAAAATTACAAGACAAGCTTTGAGAAGCCCATCAGCTTTTTGCTTGCTTTCATTTTCTTTGTATTGCATTGATTCTTTATTTATCTCTAAGAAAATATCTCCAACACACACACATTCTTGTCACAGTTATTCATGAAGAAGCATCCTCTCCACTCGTTAGAGTGATACGTGAAAAAAGAAAATGACTTTGGAGACGGTATTTGAAGGAATACGACCTGAATGGACAAGAAGACATGCATTATATATATGATATCTTTTAAATTACCAATCGAAAACTGTTTCTATGAAAGCACCCAATCAAAATTGAATGCATTTTTTTGCCTTTGCTTTTGGAAATGGACAGATGAATACAAGCGATTTTTTCCAAGTATATGCGAACCCTCACCACAAATATAACTTAGTACTCCATACGCTTTAGTGGTTTTTTTGGGGCTTTATTGTCAGACTCTTATTGGTAAATAGCAAGCACAAAAATCGGCGCAATTTAGCAGCAGTCTTATGTAACTCTTCCATTAGCAGCACCGGTTTAGCCCTTTAATTGATACCACATTTTTTTAGTTGTAAAGGGGGTGAAGTCGGCCTAATAATCATATTATGCTTATATCTATGTTTAGAGCCTCCAAAAAACAGTTGAGCCTGTTAGGCTGATCAGTTTAATCCCTTTTAAGTTACTGGCCAAGCTCATGATTTAGAGTATCAGAATGAGTTGGATCTAAAAAGGTCAGCTATGTAGGACTGTAGGATTAAACGGGTATAAGCCCGTTTGGTTTAACTTTTTTTAAAATTTAATATTTTAATAATAGAAAATAATATGATAATGTGAGTTTAATTTTTTTAATGGAAACCTTTTCTATTATGTTAGAAAAAATAAGTATTATAAGGATGGTGTTGTATAATTTTTTCCTCCATTCCTCTCCCCCAATCAGTTGGACTACTTTATTAGCTAAACAATCTTGTAGTTCGTGTACTATAACTTTCCTACTCTTCAAAGCTGGTTCTTGTTTCTGAAGCAGATCGATAAATTAAAGTCGGCCACTTGACAAAAGAGACATAGATGCAATGAGTGCATATATAAATTGCATTACTTGGGAAAGTATAACAAAGTCAAGCGACTTTTTCACTTCAACAACAAAAATACCGTCTCCATAGCTTTGATTTATCTTTTTCAGCAGCAAGCTCGTATTGCAGTATATTTATTTGATCCATTCGAGAAGAGTGCATCTCTGGGAAAAGATAGCACCTAGACCGAATAAACATACCTACCAGTTATTGTTTGGTCCCCTTTGTGGGATCATGTCTTACTTAAAGTTGAGGGCGTTCCTTCCTTCACTCTTTCCTCTCCTCTCCCTATTTATCCATTTCCTTTTCTCACAACCTCTTCCTCTTCTTTACCATCTCCCCACACACTTCTTTTGTAGTATTTATGTTTCCTCTTGCCTGCTCATTTTTATCCTTGAAAAATCAGCAATCACTGAAAAGTCCTGCAACAAGCAAGCAGAATATTTGATAAATGAAAGTTTATATAATTACATTAGGACCTCACCTCACGGCGTAACTTGCACTTTTATTTGTCTCTCCTCTACAATTAAATTAAAAGTAAACATGAGAATATAAAAAAAATGTATCACATGCTTATATGTACGGAATGTAGGAAACATTCAATGATGTTATCCTTTGATGGCCCCAAGACGCATGGAAGTGACGCAAGCACACACAAACATGCACGTGGACACCCTTCACAACACACACTTTTTTTTTTTTTTAGAAGAAAAAAATGATTGGTATTGGACTGTATAATAAAGACATGGATGCCAAGAATTTATGTAGGGCAGTGTTTCGGATAGTTTCATTTAATAAAGTGGGATAGACATGGCCCCTACACTATTCAATGAGATCCTTTTGTTTCTGTTGGGTTGTTTCCAGACGAGATATATATGATCGAGCCGCTTCAGCTGGACCCATACGATACAGGTCTGGGCAGCCTGGACGTGGCGCATACTTTGGCTCGCTCCAGTTGGGTCACCATCAACACACAGCTGTGATTTTCAGTGATGAGGCAATTTAAAACGTGATTCTCGTCTCTCATTAAATTCTGCTTGGTCCGCAGTCCCGACCAATGGGATCTCTAATCATGGTCTCTTCTGTAATTAATACATCCTAATTACATGGCTTGGTATTTAATCAAAACGAGTTAGGTCGTGGGTTAGGTGGTATCATCGCTGTCTTCGTGGCAGAGTCTGATTACGCGTGCCTGCCCGCTTGTTCCAATGATTTCTTATATGTGCTCTATTATTGGTCACGTCATGGAGCCCACATCGCAAAACAACATCCAATGGTTCGGATTTCTTTCCATTATTTCAACTGCTTTTTATCAGAAAAGGCAAAATGATTCTTATTTTTCAAATTATTTTTAATAAAAGGCCATGCTTCAAAAACAAATTAATTTATTGGGAACATATGATTAATTAATAATGAGAAATAGCAGCCGCCCTATCACTACCAGTGGGTTCACCATGAAGGTCCTTGTCCTTTTTGGCGTCGTGAACCATTCCTTCCATCAGTAGACTTGTGGTCACTTGCAAGAAAAAAACAAGAATCATAAATAAAAAATCAATATCATTATAAAGCATATCCATATAGAGTGAGAGTATACTATATACATAGAAAATGGATTACTCATTCAAGTAAAATCATGGATATAAATGCTGTTATTAACTCATCTTTTGACTTTAATTATTGTCATATTACATATTGGGCTTTCATATAACTATATTCTACCATTTTTTAATATTTATCTAAATAATTCATTAAAATTTAATGTTAATTAATCCATCACCAACAAAGAATATAAAATTTACACAGAGTCATGCTATTTACATATTGTAATTTGTAAGTAATACAGATCCTTTTACTTAAATATATAATATATACACGCATGCACATAGGTTTTACCACCAGATCAGCTCTACGTAGCTTCATGTAACTTTACATATTGATAAAAATTAATTAATTTTCTCTTGACTAAATGAAATATGGACGCCTTGAAATTTATTTACAAGTTCCAACCAAACCAGTTAGTTGTAATTAATTCTGCAGGCCAAAAAAAAAAAAAAAAGTAATGATATGTTTTGCCAGTTTTGGGGACGCATAGGGCAGACTTGACTGTACGGGAAATATTATGTATGATGACCAAAAAATTTTAGTTGTTCCTCTAAAACATTTTAATTGCCCCCACCACCCCGAAAAGAAATTTACTTACTTTAAAAAATTTCACTCATCACCCTTAAAAATTATATGATCTAAAATCTTATCTATGTGATATAACCATAAATATAATTTAACAAATGTTTAGCGTTCAATTTATATTTATCAAAATAGTAATACTCATTTTGAGTACAAATCATGGTCTCACTAACAATTTTCTTTGATTATTGATTCTATAGGTTGCCTAAAGACGAAAAATTTATCTCTAGGTGTTTATTCTGAAGGAGTCGCATTCCGAAATGATGTTCAGTTTTTGCAAATTATTTTTATTTTTTTTTCATTGGAATTATTTAGAAATAACTGAAGTTATGTAAAAAAATATACTCGTATAATCGTTATAACCCTTACAAAAAATAGAGATGAATAATTGTAATTCTAGCTCATTCATTACAACATTTAAGGTACATTATTATGAACTACGAGTACTACAAAATTAATTATTTACCACAAGTCATTAATTTTCATTTTTGGGACCTTCATATTTTTTAGATCAGGCAATGTTAATAGTGATAGAAATGAGATGCAAGTCAAATTAATTGATCGGGTGGGTAGAAAAAGTGATTCGGTTAAATAGAAGGAAGCACGTGTAATTTTTCCTTTGTTCTTGTGGGAGTTTAATAAGGGGGAAAAAAAATGCTTTAGCCTAGTTTGCATTATTTTCTCTTAAATATGGTCCAAAAAGTCTGCCTCTGGGCTTTAAGGAGTAATTAATTAAACAGAGCTGAAAGTGGGCTCCCTCGACATAATTTCACAATCAGTTGGCACAGATGATAAGGGATTCAGGATTAGGCCCTTGGGTCGTGGGTTCGATCCCCTCTATCGTCGCTGGGACTCCTTTTGTAGACAATCTCGTAAGTCCCTAATAAGTGCTTATAAAACCCGGGGCCGTACCCTGACCTTGGTAGGGGACTGGTGTCGAATCATTTTAAAACTTTTTTTATAGCAAAAAAAAAAAGCATTAAGGAGGCTAAATTTATGATGTATATATGAAGACACCTACGCAAGCAAGCCTAATTAAATCATTCCTTACGACCCTGGCCAAAGGGAGCAATTTCCACTTAAAAACCCACATTAATTTATAAACTTGCTCTGAAATCCTTCCAAAATGTACATAAATAAATAAAAAAAAGGTAAAAATCCTTATAATTTATTAAATTAAGAAATTAATCCCTAGGATTGTAGCTAATTTTGACCAAAATTCTCATCAAATATCATTGCCATGCATATCAACAACTAAGATTTATTATCAATGTAAGAATAAATTTCTGCACGCATGCCTATTTATTTTTGAATTAAGTGGATGATCAGGTGGTTGGAATTGACTCCATAGTTGTGTTACACAAGGAAGCAATTATCTGGAGAGAAATTAAAGGAATTGAAGACATTTGGTGACCACAGAAATATGAGTGGTTGGATGGAGGGACAAGTTCCCTCCAAAGTAACCATGCCTTTGGATTGTGCCTTTTATTCTCCATTATATTGATGAGCCACCAATCATTCTATCTCTATCTCTTGCCAATTCTTTCATTTCCCATAACAACCCTTCCCTTCTATCCATCTCTATCTATATAGCAGCGTTAATGTCGTCGTAATTCAGGGCATTTAGTCTATATATGCTCAAACCTAACACTTTCATTTCTTGTTACTATTGCAAGTAGGGAACTGAGTTTGATCTTATCATTCATACATAAATAGGAGTGTGTGTACGTATATGTATGTGTGTGTTTACGACATGATCAAGTTTGTTAAAATCGTAATTTTATATAAAATCAAAAGAGGAATAAAAAATCGTAAAACGTAAAATCGTAACGTAGAAAAATTGTAAAAACATAAAAGTATTTGGAAAATTAGTAAAATCGTTTTAATAAGAGAAAAAATCGTAAAAATGTAAAATCATAATGATAAAATGAATTTTTAACTACGCATGATGTATAGTATCTGCAAAACAAAGAAATAAGAAAAATAAATGTGAAAAAAGTGAGTTTTTTAATATACACACACATGTATGTATGTATGGGAGTTGAAGAAGGTTATGGGACAGAGTGGGAAATGGAGGACAATAATAGAGCGCACTTGATGTCAGCATCAGCATAAGTTGTCAAGTGTGGGACCTGTCTCGCTCTCACCGCCATTGCCCTTAATTGGGGATATTATTATTATTTTATACTTTCTGATTTTAATTTGTACAACCTCAGACTTAATATAGGTATAAATCATATATAACTTAGTTATTAGGTACAATTCACAAATTCAATTTTTTCATGTGTAATATTGACCATTTATGTTTATTCAACAAAATTTTAAAATTCTCTCCATGTGAATTTTTGTTACCAGAAGAAAATTAGATCTAATGAATATAATCTTAATTGATTCCATTTAATACATTATAAAATCATAAAAATTTCAAATAATTATTTTTGGTTCTAATATTAGTTTTATGAAAACAACATTTTCAGTTAACTTAATTATGTCTTTTATGAAATAATTTTTCATATTTTAAAAATGTGCTTTAGAACTATAGGGGTTGAGTCTCTGGGAAGGAGATAGTTACCTAGAACCAACGTGACAAACAAAGATTCAAATTCTTACAAAGAGATATGTTCATATTCCTTTCTATCCTTATTATAAGGCACAAACTAACAATTCTCACAAACTAAGAAAAATAGTTAAAAATAATAAAATTGTCATAGAATTTAAATAATTTCCAATATTACTGATATTAATTGTTTTAAACTCTAATATTATATTATTATTACTCTTACTCACTACCTTTATTGATTATGGGCATACATGGAAAGAAACAATAAATGTCTATTGAAAACAAACAAATGCCTTATAAAAAGAACTAAATACATTTGCTAGTGCCTTATAATATAAACTAAAGGGAGTATTTAATAATAGATAGTCTCTCAAATATAATTGTCCATGATATTTTTGGTTAAACCAAAAATACCCTACCCTTTTTACACATCATTCTTGAAACTCACCCACATTCACCCACTTTCTAATATTACCCCTACTAATTGCTTTAAACTATAATATTATAGTATTATTATTACTCTTACTCATTACCCTTATTAATTATAAGCATACATGGAAAGAAACAATAAATGCACATTAAAAACAAACAAGTGTATTAATTAATGTCTTATAATGAAGACTTAAAAAATATTTAATACTTGAGAGTGTCTGGAATATAATTGTCCATGATATTTTTAGTTAAACCAAAAATACCCTACCCATTTTACACATCATTCTTGAATAACGTACCTCACCCACATTCAGCCAACTCTTCCGTGCAACGCTTTCACACTTGTGCAGAAATTTCAGGCCTTTTGCTGCTCGCGCGTGTTCACTTTCGGGGTTTGATTTTTCCTGCAAGGTAGGGACAGTCACATCAACAGTCCCAAATTTAACTCAAAATTTCAAGGGAAAATTGATTTCAGGGCCCAAGCTAAGAAAATAATTACAAAAAAGGCTCAAGAAACATTCATATACCAAAAAAGGCCCTAGGGCCTTTTCTGGAATTTTTTCAAGTGTACGGATATAGTTGCTAATTGCTACTGATGTAGTTGTTAATTGCTACAGATGTAGTTGTTAAAATGTAGTTGTTAATTAGACTGATTTAGTTGTTAACGGGGACTGATATAGTTGTTAAACGCTACTGATATAGTTGCTAACGATTTTTGAAAAAATGCAAGAAAAGGCCCTAGGGCCTTTTTTGGCATGTGAATGTTTCTTGGGCCTTTTTTGTAATTATTTTACTAACTTGGGCCCTGAAATCAATTTTCCCAAATTTCAAGCTGGGTATCAATAATTGAAGAAACGAATTGCAGATGCTTTCCTTTCCGTGGTGTTCTGATCTAGAGTTTGGCGAGCGTTATAACTATGGCATGCTGCCGAAGCTTCAACGTAACATCTTCAATATTGTTTAATCATTATATATATTATTATAAGTGTAATTAAATATTTAGATATATTACATATATGCTATTATCCATAAATAGTTATGTGTTATGATATATTATTTTCATTTAGATAATTATAAATTATAATCTAATAATTTTACTTATACAAAATGTCATGTATGATTACATTTTTATTTTTTATTAAACGTTCTACCTTCTACCATATTTTTTTTAAAAAAAAAAAACTTGAATAAAATAATAGTAAAATTTTCTATATAAAAATATTTTCCCTCCTCTTCCTTCGTAAACTAAATAGTATAATATTAAAATCCTTCATTTTTTCTGACCAATTTAAATAAAATAATATTAAAATTTCTTTCATCTCGTCCCCTATTTCGAACCAAACATACTAATCTCCGTCGTCCGCTTACAACTCCTATCCCACTTCACCTGTTCGATTGCTCTAATTAAATTAAAATCATTCTCAAAGTTTTAAAAGTAAAATGGTTTTCACCTCTCCTAACAATTGCGCTTAATAAAATTTAAATTTCTGTTCTACTCTTTACAAAGTGAGGTCTTTTATCACCTCAATTAACAACTTGTTGATTCCAAAACTTAATTTTACTTTCATAATATCATTATGATTGGGCACATGATTATGAACACGGGCTTTTCCTATTTTAATTTACTCTTCTACAACAATTAAACATGAAAATGATAAAACATCCTTACTCTTTTCATGTCATTATTTCAGAATGGCTTTGATTAACTTAATTTCTCAACTTCCATTTAAGTAAACTAGCCCGGGCAGCGCATCCCTTGGTGAGAAACTATGTATTTATTAATGTGTTTTTAGATAAAAAAATCACTTAAATTTCTAAGAAAATAATTAAAATATTAAATTAAATATTTTGTACATATATTCCTCATTATTATTGTGTGACTATATTCCCTATTATTTATCTTTTGTAACCATTTTCATTTTTTTTAATGTTTTAAGCCTACCATTTTTAATAAGTTTGTCAAAGAAATGCTTACTACTCAGTTCTTATAGAGTTAAGATATCATAGATGAAAATTTAAAGATGATACGTTTTCATTGTGAAAAATTAAACATTAATGAGATTATCTAATCTGAATTTAAGTAGAATGAATGAATGAATCATCATCAAAGTTGAGGTATATAAATATATACTCCCTCCGGTCCTAATTATAGGACAACATTTGAGAGTTGGTTTTGGTCCTAATTATAGGACAATTTTTTTTTTTCAATTTCTTCCTAAAACACCCCTATTTTATTTTCTCAAGTGTGTTTAGTTTTTGGTAAGTATATGCATTTAGGTGTATAGAATTTTCTAGTCAATAAAACTCTTAAATTGTTGAATTTTGATTTGTTTATTAATTTGAGTTAACGCTAATTTACCAATATATATATATATATATATATATAAACACATATATGCATAGACACACATATATATTTATATATGTACACACACATATAAATATACACTTGCATTATATAAATGTGTGTGTACATACTCATACATTTATGTGTGTGTCTATTTATGTGTGTATGGATGTGTGTATACATGTATGTATGTGGGGGGTGGGAGTTTTTATTTGTGTGTAGATATGTGTGTGTATGTCTTTCTATTTGGGGGGTTGTGGATATATATGTGTGTGCGCACACACACATAAATATGTGTGTACACACACATATATGTACATATAATAAAACTATCATTTCAATTAAAAAGTATGGAAAGGAAGGTTTTAGGTTGGAGAGCTATGTTAATATTATTGAAAATTTATATAAGGGCATTTTAGAAAAATGAGTGAAATTAACTAATTTAACTTTCCTCCTTAATCTCCCCAAAATCGGTTAAATATGTCTTATAATTAGGACCGAAGGGAGTATATTGGATGAAAAGATCCCGACTCTCCTTCAATAAAATATTTTATTATTCTTCGCATCTCATCAGCTCATCTATGCTCCTACTTGCCACCATTCAAGGAATATTTCTTTTCGAATCGTTTTTTCGATACTTGATACAATTTTGTAAGTATGAAATCCACTTATTTTTTTAGGTAGTCGCACTAAAATGACACTTTTGCCCCTGTCCCCTCCTTATATCCGCGCTTAAAATACTTGTCTCTTCCTCCTCGCTTGCATCATAATATTACTATCTGTCTCAAGTGTAATTTCTTTTAGACTTTCAATAGAATATTCTTTAAAATGTAAGATGTCAAATAGATGATTTCATAATAATAAAATGAATTGACAATTATTTTATTATTTTTGTTAATCTTATTACTACCGTTGTCAACTAATTTTGAAATTTAATTAGTATTTTTTTGTCATTCTTACTTTTTTAATAAAGATCAATTCAATATATTATTTAGGGACTCATTTTAAAATTATTAAATAAAAAACAACAAAAATCAAGTTTAATTAGATTATGAAAATTGTACGTTGCAGATCAATACAAGAAATCACGTGAGATTATGAGTCACATCTCTAACAACATATCACTTATGTCTTATTTATAAGTTTAAATTAACTAATTCTCTTATATTAAGGAGAATTAGTTAACTCATTAATTATGGGTTAATTTTGTTATTTACCTTTTATAATTGATTTTAAAAGCTAACATGAACAAATTTTTTTAGTTAAAATGAATTTATAAATAACATAAATGCATATTTTATTGTTTAGTTGCCAAATATCAAAGGGAAAACTTTCATTTTCTAAAAGTATGCATGAAACTTTTTCGGCATGATTTCACATTTTTTTTTTCCTTTTAGACTTGAAAGACGGGGCCAAAGGACAGAAGTAAAAGCTCTACTCAGTCTTCCCTGTGTGCCTCTAAATGGCAACCACAGATCTCATTCTTCCTTCCATGGAGTTTGGGTCTCACTAAAAAAAATTCTCTTTCACCTTCCCTTGCCTCTGCTTCAACCCATCCATGCATACCATCTCATTATTGCAAATACACTGTTTCTAGTAGTAAGTCCATTCCTTCCTCATGTTCTAGCCAAATTCTGGTTTCCCTATACTCAGCTACCCTCTGGCTTTCTTCTTCGGTGTCTGAATTTTGGTTTTTGCTTCCATTCAGTCTTCTGCTTAAGCCCGCACGTAGTAGTATTTCTCTTACTTTATTCCTATTTACGTTCAGCATATTCATTTGTCG
Organism: Acacia confusa; assembly: GCA_037074495.1. Taxonomy (NCBI): domain Eukaryota; kingdom Viridiplantae; phylum Streptophyta; class Magnoliopsida; order Fabales; family Fabaceae; genus Acacia; species Acacia confusa. Next base: position 45,064,366 of record CM073505.1, on the reverse strand, counting down.
TTTCACAGGTGCTTCTTTATTCATTTCACGTGGTGTCTGGCTTCTTTTTAGCTGTCTCCTTCTCCGGATTCTGAGCTCTTCATCATGATTGGTTTTTTCCAAAATTCAATCTTTCTTGTTGTCAGTAATTATACAAGTTCACTAGCTTGTGGCTCCGGGACGGCTAATTTCTTTGCTTTTAAAATACTCCCTCATTGTTGCTGTCTGTGAACTTTCTGCTCTGTTGAAGCTATATACAAATCGAAATTCAAATAGAGCTTTGGGCAAGGCATAGTACAGTCGACATACTATTCCAGAATAAATTGAAGTGGGTCCTTTTGCTTTTTTCTCGGGCTCTGATTCTATCATATGTAATGGATTCTTTGAGATACGGTTCTGGAGACAAGGGTTTTGTGCCCAATAATACACTTCCACCTCCTAATACGCTTGCGAGAACCAAAAATTCCTTACTAGGTTGGGAATTGAAAACCCAACCTGGTTTTTCCAATGACTTTTTGGACTCGGCTCAACAACATCTAGAGAGTCAAGTTTGTGAGGAAATGGGATTTCCTGAAATGTTGGGGAAACATCAGTTGTCTAATGACCCGCTTGGTTGTATTTTGAATTATCCAAATTCATTTTCTGGAGGTGAAGACTCTGCTTCAAGGCTTTCAAACTCTGGGGTTGAATCTAATAGCCGGGATCCTCTCATTGATTTGAAGTTAGGGAGAGTTACTGATCAAAAAGATGCCACTGAATCACCATTTTCTAAAGGTATTCCTCTTTTGTGTTCGTCAGAGTCGTCTACGACCCCCAAGAGAGTTAGAACTTCAGGGGTTCAGTCACAGACTTCTTACTGCCAAGTCTATGGCTGCAATAAGGATCTAAGCGCCTGTAAAGACTACCACAAGAGGCACAAAGTTTGTGAGATTCACTCAAAGACTTCTAAAGTCATAGTGAATGGCCTGGAGCAAAGGTTTTGTCAACAATGTAGCAGGTTGGTCATTTTCTCAGTCTTTCACCTTTCAACTCCTTTTGAAACATATATTGATACTTCAAATTGGTTTCAAGACTTCCAAAAGCTTTTCGCCTTCCTTATCTAGTGGAAAGCTAAACATGACCTTTAACCTCTTAATTTGTACGTTGTGAAGGTTGCTTTTATCTTATAAATATCTGAAAGTTTTGCCTGCTTTTGTTTTCATGTTCGACCTTCCAAATTTTCTTGTTCAATATGTTTTCCTTCGCTATTTCACAATATTATATACATTACTGAGAGTTGTTAGAGTGCAAATTTTTTTATTACAAACGTACAAAAATTTAGCCTCCTCAGCTGGTCACAGGAACAAACCTGGCCTAATCATTGCTGGATACCCCACTACTTCTCATCAAATAGAAAATATTTCTTAGAACTTCATCTTGCTTATTAAATTTTGCAGTTCAGACGTTCTGACAAAGATAAAGTTGAGATAACAAAGCCATATTATTATGATTTGTAGCACTACTAAAATGGTTAGGTAAATATTCAGGTTTCATTTGCTGGCTGAATTTGATGATGTTAAGCGCAGCTGTCGCAAACGCCTTGCAGGCCATAATGAGCGTCGTAGAAAGCCACAAATGAGTACTCACTCTGGAAAGGGCAGGAGGTTGCTTCAGTCATATAATGGTATTAATAATTCATCTTTTCCTAAATTAGATCACTATAGAGTAGTTCTTCCCTCCCTTTCTCTTCTTGCCTGTCCTCCCAAAGTCTTATTAGGCCCTTTTAAGACATTCATACGCATTCTTGCTTTTAGCATCAGGCTTGAAAATAGATTATCTCTGCAAGTCTATAGTTAACCATGTCTAATGTGGTGTCATTCCTAGTTGTGATAGTTGTAAAAAGTTCCTTTCCTTAGTTCATTTCCACATTTTAAATATTTATTTCAACTGGAATTAACTTGTCAGTGTTGATTCTGGAAAATTTTGTAGTTCATTTGCCGCACAGTCCCCTCTAAAGATTCATTGATGTTAGTGTTATCATATCATCATACCGGAGCACCCCAGTTTATTCACTTTAGTTTTTTGGTTAAAAAAATGTTAATGTCTAGTGGTGTTTACTAAGTAGACAGTTATGCTGCTTCTTGCATACACATCTGATGATATCATCCAGTCCCCTTGGTTTCAGAATGTTTTTTCGACATCAATATTCTCCCTTATGGCCACTTTTGGTCTATCCTTTGTCAATGGTCGGTTTTCAGGAATAAAAAAGAGATTTCTTGTGTCAACAATATATACGTTGGATTCTTTGCCCGTACGATATATTTGAAGAATAAGTGATTTGCCCAACATCAAATATGATGGGGTGTACCCAAAAGTAATTTGATCTTTATTCTCTAGACTTGGTCATCTTTGAATACCAGATTAACTCATGGGAATCTAATTATCTTCATTTGCTAAAACATTAGCATTTACCTTATTACCGTCAACATTAAGTATATTATACGATTATCTTTGACTCCTGGTTTAACTTCAATTTGGCATACGCATATGCTAGCTTTCTGTCAAACTACTTTCTGTCTGAGGAAAAGGAAAACAAGATGAAGAGATATGAGCGTTTCAATTGGTTGCTGTGCTTTTTTCTACTTTTCAAGTTTTAAAACATTTACGTCTGCTCCTAAAATTAGTATGAAGTGTTAATTGGGAAATTCAAGTTAGTGAGTTGTTTGCAAGGTCTGCAATCTAAACTTCATAGTTCATACTCTGTTTGCCAAAGTCTAACCCTCTGTTTAGATGGAGAGAAAATTAGGAGAGAAAGAATACAATGAGGGAAAACTCCTAAAAGTAGTAAAGTTTTTCATCATTTTAGGGAGTTTTCATTCCTAGTATTCCCTTCCCCTTATTTTCCCCACACTTTTCTCTCCGTCCAAAAATAGGGTAAGACTCGTTTTGGCATGTCACCAACCATTGACCTTTTTTTTTTTTTTTCCAAATGGTTCTTAATTATTGTTCTGTTATATCCAAATTTGCATTCCTACTTGTGAAATTTTTAGCTCTGAAGCTATATAAAGATCCAGTTTTTCTTGCAGATAGCAGATTCCAAGGCAGCATGCTAACGACAGCATCTTTTATCTGCCAAGAGATACTCCCTAGTGGGGTTTTGTACGGCGCTGATAACTGGTGGAAACCTATAAAGTCCCAAGGTGGGAATGATTCTAGGCATATCTCTGCTATGCCTATCACAAATGGGCATTCACACTCAAGACCTCTGCTTCCTTCATATGTTGAAAAGCAATATCCACCTATGAATGAAACCGACGCCGCTATATCCACTACGGAAAGCATATTCTGTGAGAACAACAGCCTGTATCCACCTGCTCTTGGATATGCTTATTCTTCCGGTCCACGATCATCGTACCAAGACACCTTCTTAGGAAGTGAAGACTTTAATAATGTTTTTGATACAGCATCAACCATTCAGGGATTATCAGGACTCACAGACTCAGGTTGTGCTCTCTCTCTTCTGTCATCTCAATCCCATAAGTCATCAAGCCATTCATTGGCAATCCCTGCTGGTCGCCCCGTGGTTACTCCGGGTAGCCACGGCCACTACAGCCTGAGTCATGCCTCTGAAAAGATCATGGGAATAAACTCTCAGGCTTCAACAGGTGGGGTGTCAGCATCAGGTAGTCTTCCATTAGAAATAAATCATTCTGATGGAGGTCGCTTTGGCCCTGTGTTGATATTGGACAATAATGACATTGTCAACTTAGAAATCACGGATGGTATTTTTCAAGTGTCAGATGTTGTGAATATGAAAGCCTGCGAAGACGGCCCCACTATCGACTTGCTTCAACTGTCATCACAATTTCACCGAGTCGAGCATCAACGACAATCCTTGCAGGTGAAGCAAGAACATGATTCTATCTGCTCCCTCCGGATTACTTAGGTGATATTGGAAGAGGTACACCATAAAAACTTAGCGATAAACCGTTTTTTTCTGTGCAGTTAGTAGATTAGTTGAGCAAATTATGTGATAATTTAGGATGGAAGCAATTCTGTATGATCGGTAAAGGCAAGAAAATAGCAATGCACCTCTTTAGGAACATTATGATGGCTCAAGCTGATTGAATTGAAATGAAAGAAATGTTTTTATATGCTGGGGTTTTAAATTACTTGTAACATATGAAAGCAATAAGGAGATATACTTTGCTCTGTAATATTTCTGAGCACTCTTTTCTGTTGATGCAGGAAAAAGGAAGTTCAGTTCTTCTGAAGATTCTTAGAACGTAAATGGAAGCAGTTAAGCAATGGGGAAGGAAGGAGATTAAGATGCTGCAATTACTTATATGGGCTGCTAAATAATTCGGAATTTCAATTTGTTTTGGGTTAGTTAAGGCATAAGCAGAAGCCTTATGTGTCTAAGTTCCTCTTCAGGGCATCCGCAGCTCATCTAGGTCCATTGCTAATCAATGATTAGGAATTGAAACGTTTGTAAATTTTTTTTTAAAGAAATTCTAAAGGCAGCTGATTTGATCTTTAACTCCAAGGTGAATTTGTATTTTATTTTAATGGAATAAATTTTCCTAATTTTCTTTCAAATTTTATCCCACACTTGATCTCACCCCTGGTTAAGTCTTGGAAACTTTACTCTAAAGAATAATTGAATGGAGAAATACTTACATATTTTAAGAGTGCTACCTACTCTTATTAATTAAAATATAACAATTTATGTTATTTTAATCTGATGTGGCGAAAGAGTCATATGGAGAAATTCAAATTTTAGAAAAACAAATAACGCAATTTCCTTCTATCATTTCTAAAATCATAAAATTTGAATTTTTTCATATGATTCATTGTCATGTAGGATTTAAATAAGATAAGTGATTGTATTTTAATTAGTTAAAGTATAAATGAGATAACATTCTTAGAAAATGTAAGTATTTCTCACAGTGTGATAGTCCCAATAAAGAAAAATATAAATGATATAAGAATATGGCAAAAGTGGTTCGGTGAGTATTTTTGAATCAAATTCAATTGAAAAGAAATAATAAAAAGGGTGTATCAGATTGAATTGTAAATACTGAAACGACTAACCTATAAGCTATTCCTCTACCAATGACGAGTGACACAGTTGGCTAAGGTATCGGCCTTCACCCTAAAAGGGAGGAGGTCCGATTCCCGGCTATTCCTCTACCAATGATGAGTGACACAGTTGGCTAAGGTATCGGCCTTCACCCTAAAAAGGAGGAGGTCCAATTCCCGTTAGTCGATGTGACAATTTCTTTGATGGGCGTACTGTAAGATCTCTTTGAATTGTGCTTTAGTGCCCCACCTAAAATTTTCAGTATTAAAAAAAAAAAAAAAAAAAGAGCTATCCTCCAGCGTTGCATATTTGACGCCTTAGAAGAAATAGTATGCTAGGGTTATAAAATTCAACAAGTCGTTGTAGTATAGTGGTGAGTATTTCTGCCTGTCACGCGGGTGACCCGGGTTCGATCCCCGGCAACGGCGACCATAATTTTTTCCCAAGCACACTATAGTTCAAAAGTTCATCTCCCTCTAGTTTGTAACTCTGTATTAAAACGGTGAACCCGTAGACCTTGATTTCTTTCAACACCAATTTCCTATGTTTTTGTCTCATACTTTTATGATTTGTATCAGCACCGTCAGAAAACTGAGCCCACATACTTCGGCATATGATGGAGTTCTCATTCGAATCAAATCTGGACACATTGTATTCAATTTTATCATATTATATTATTTGTCTTCATATATACCAAATATATTGTTGGTTTATCTTTCATGCATGAATCTGTACACATGGGAGCTTTTCTCACTATACTCTGTTCTCAGCCGAAAAAACAGAGCCTTTTCTTCTTGGTACTAAACTTACCTATTTTATTCAATTCTGAACTTGCTTTTACCTTCAAGTTATTGGTGAATGTCTTTTGCTTCTGTAGCTTATAAATGGATGATTGCAGAGATAATGATCAGCATTTTTATTTCCCTCCTATTTATTTATCTCTACGAGTTCTGACTTGATTTATAGATGGATCTCATACTTGTCACCACTTCCTGTCTGTGGATATTAATCTCAACCTTTTCTGAAGGATTTCTATCTTTATTTCAACCTTTCATTTATGCCAATTCCCTAAAATAGACCAGTGGCGCGTCTAGTATTCTGCCCCCCAAAACCAGCCAAGTTTAGCTCTCAAGAAGAAAAGGCTCTGTTTTATAGGCGCAAAACTATTTCCCAGCACTTCGTTGGTCCTTGACTCCTTGGCCCAGATTTTAATTCCCAGCGTGAACGGCTTTAAAGAGAAAATAAAAGGAAGTCATTTAAAATTATATAATCATAGATAACTAATTAAAAAGACGTTCAAAGTATAGGGGTTTGGAAATTAATTTTCCCATTTTAATTTCTAAACTACGTGTACTAAATTACATAAAGCTAAACTTTAGGGACTGAATTATAATAAGTAAAAATAATAAAGGTTAAATTGCATTAAATTAAAGTGTAGAAAATCGGTTGGAGTTAAATTAAAACGGTAAAGACCCAAAAATTGATTTTCCCTTTCTTTCCATTTGGGCTTCATCTTCGTATCTTTTTGGCAACTTCCTTTAAATCTTTCATTTTTTACGTGTATTAATCACAGGTTTTATATCTCTTGTGAAATGCCATTTCACGATTATTCAAAATAAAAATGATAAGGATATTTTTCTTGACATTTCTTTAGATATCTACAAATATAAGCCACTAATTGTTGCGATTAAATTTAAATCATTTTGAATTTTGGATAATTTTATTTTAAAGTTGATATATGAGTTTTTTAGAACTGTTGTTCTTACATTGAATTTTTTATATTTGCTATTTTAAGTTCTGCAATAACACAAAGCCCGCGTTCCTTATTTTTCTTTATGGATTTATTATTAAGTAATAATATTTTAAAAATAAGAAATATGGTTGTAGAACTTAAAATAATGGATATTAAAAAATTAGATATAAGTATTTTATTTTTTATTTTTAAATACTTTTCCTCATTTCTTTTTAAAAAAGATATAATATCTTTAAAAAGCAGATATATCCATCCTCGAAAATCTAAAATCTCTGCCTCACTCAATTCCTATATATACACGGGCATATTGATGAAAAGGACACTCATTTACTCAAACGCTCTACTTACCATGGCCAACCTTCCCCTCGACGAACATATCTTGCCGATAATTCTAATCGCCGGTTTGATTTTCTATATTTTCTATTTCATTTATCAAATCCGCGTCGGCCGCTTCCGCCTCCGCCACCACCATCTAACCTACCCTTCCTCTCCCGATCTCAGTCCCTATTATTCTCCTGCTCCCGCCAATTCTCCTCTTGAACCTTGGCTTTTCGAGCGCCTTCCTACCTTCACTTACTCCTCCTCCTTCACAACCGTCGAAGCAGACGAACAGAGTGACCCCTCGCTGGAGTGTGTCGTCTGCTTGGACGAGTTCAATGAAGGAGACTTACTACGAGTGCTCCCGAATTGCGACCACTTCTTTCACCTCAATTGCATCGATAAATGGCTCCGAAGAAACAAGACTTGCCCGTTGTGCCGAGAGGCCGTCAAACCCCCGTCACGGCATGAAAATACAGAAGCGTCTGCTGGAGAAGAAGGTCGGTGGGAGACTTTGTCGAATGTAGATCTTCCTCCGCAAATTTGGTGCTCCAGGAACTCATGTCAGGTGATAACCTTAGAACAAGTGGTAATAGAGATTCCCGAGGAAGACCATTGCGAGAGGTAGAGGCCGAGCACGTCGTCGAGCAATTTGGAGACTTAGCTGGTTTAAGGATTGTTTGTTCGTTTTTTCCCAATGTAAAATCGAATTTTGGCCCTTTTTGCTAGAAAACCCAAACATCTATTATTTTGCCAATATACACTTGAGAAAAATCCATAATTAACGGTTATAATTGCTTATATTCGGAGACGTTATACATTATATGAGCAAATACTTGATAATTCTCAGCAGTTGAATATTTTGCATATCATACTTAACAATGTAACGTTTTCTCGTTATTGATGGCCGCTTTGAATCCTGTTGCCCCCTCCTAGGATTTTGGGCTCTTCATTCTTCAAGGTTTTAAACATAGGGAAGAGGTATCTAAACCCTTATGAGACTTAATATTCCACCTACGATCACTCACTCTCGGTATTGTCTATTTTAGGCCCATCACCTCTTATAGTTTTTTTTTTTTACATTGGTACCCCTTATAATTTTAAAACACGCTATTGAGATGAGGGGTGTCCAAACCCCTTACAAAGGATGTATTTAGATCCTTATAACAAAATAATTTTTCAAAAAACATTCGATTCAATTAATGAGTTATCAGACAAATGATATAAGAATAATAAAAAAAAATCCCAATTTTTTAATTCTAGTGAAAGTATAATTATATTATGATAATATAGAATAATATTTTTAAGGCTTATATAAAAAAAAGAACAATATTTTTAAGAAACAGAATAAGTTTGATCTTTTTATGGAAAAAACGCTCGTTTGGTTACGTGTATATGCTATATAAAAGCTGGTATTTCTTCACAATTGTCTTCCATCAATCTTCTCCTCACTCGTTGATTCCAATCTTCCACCACAAAAGAATTTTAAGTCTACAAAAGAAGGGGAATTAATAATTCCCTCAGACCTAAGCATTCATAACAAATTAACAATGATGAAAGGTTTTTTTATTTATAATTTACATTGAAATTCGACCAAAAAATTAATTTGCATATAACACCAAATAAACTGCTCCGGTTGAAAGTTTTGGAGAGTGGGCTGGGGACACATTTTGAGAATTGGGTTTTGGATTTGGATTTAGAAAGTGTCTCTCACCTTTTAGTCTTGTGATCAAACTAGGTATCAAAAAATGTTGGTCCTATATTTTTAAGGTAAGTTTCATATGAACGTATAAGTCATCCCTTCATTAATTATTTTATTAACTTTGCTTTTTTAAGGTACAGTGAATATTAAATAAGGGTAGAATTGTTGAATTTTATGGAATAATTAATAAAGTTTAAAGTTTTTTTTTATTTGTTTGTATGTTAACCATGTTAAAAATAACTTGTAAAATTCGGAACAAGATTCTCTCATTAGCTTCATTTCTCCTCATCTCTCCTCATCTAATCCAAACCATTGATCTTCATGAGAGGGGTTGTTGATGTGGGCAATTAATATCAAATGTATGGTCTAGATTTGAAGCTAATGATGGATAATGAGAAAAGACCAATGAGAAGATCCAGACCTGTAGAATTCCTCTTCTGTCCTCTAGTACTCCTCTCGCAATAATGCAACAATGTACACTTTGACCTTGCGTTAGAGTTTTGCATTATATTTTTCTGGGATCCCATTTATTAAGACAGACACGTACACTTCATGCAGCATCACATATCTGCATGTTATATAATACGTGATTGAAACGTAAATATTACTGTAGTTTAGATCTTCTCATTAACTTGTATTGATCCAAAATAAAACATTATGTAACATAATCAAGTCAGAACTGCACGTTATTGTCGTAATTGTTATACTTAATATTGCATTGCAGTGAATATTGAAAGTGTAAGTTATGGTTATTCATTACAACTTCGAGGATGTTAAATTCTGTATGTGGCGGAAGCATAAGGGAGAGCTTGTTAATTAATTAGTGCTTTGGTTATTGTTCTCTCTAATGATTTTTATAAGAATAACTATCAAAATATCATTACGTTCTGGATGTTAATTAAAAGCAACAAAAGTACAAAATATATGATTTTCTTTTTAATTATATCCTTATTTATAAAGAGGGTGCATGAGAGATAATGAATAAACATTTATTACACATATAATAAGTGGCTTAAATTTAATGAGGGCAAAAACGAAGAGACCAATTAAAAATTTCAGAGAAGAGAGAGTTATTCATGATATGAAGGATATCCCTTGTAAAAAAAGAAATGTGGGAGTGTTATTAATAGCAACTGAGTTGTAGTGAATATACTATTATAAGACATCAACTATCAATTCTCACAAACTAATAAAGTTAATTAAAAGTATTAAAGTTGTTATAAAAATCAAATGATTTCCAATATTATCCTTACTAATTATCATAAATTTAAATATAGTATTTTCTCACACTACCTTTATTAAATATGGGCAGACATGTAAAAATGAATTAATTGCATATTGAAAATTTGTAAGTGCCTTACAAAAATGATCAAAAACACTTATTAGTTATTAGTTAGTACCTTATAATATGGACTAGAGGGAGTATACTAAAAGCGTTTTTGTTATCCCCTACAACTTTGGGAACGTTAAATTTTGAAAATAAAGTAAAAATTAAAGTCAATGCCTCAATAATTATTGTTAATAGTCACTGTGTTGTGACGTAAATAAAACAAGAAAGTGTTGTAAAGAAGACGTGAACCTCGAACAATCTTCTTCGACCGGAATGGAATAATGCACTCGTCATGACTATTGATGGAACGATGAAGGAGGAAGCTGATTTCTTCGCGACAAAGGCGCTATCCATGGCAATTCAAATTATATTTCAAAAGAAAAAGATAAAAAAAAAATCCCGGTTAATATATAGTTAATATATATTTTATCCTGTTTATTATATATATAATATAGATATTATCCTATTTGAATATCTTAAAAAAGATCTCATGTGGAACGCCATTTAATATATTCAAAATAAAAATGATAGGTGTATTTTTCTTAATTATTTTTAGACATCTAAGAAACGAAACTACTAATTGTTCTGATTAAGTTCAGATCGTTTTGAATTTTGGGATAAATTTATTTTAAAGATGATCTATCAATTATCATTCATTTTATCGTTATTCTGATAATATTCAAGTTTTTTCAAATACTTAATTCCGTCATTTATTTTTTTAAATATATATTTATCTCTCAGTTGTAATATCTTTTAAAAAATGATGACTCTTTTGTTTTGATAAAATCAAAAGAAATAATATCTTTTAATTAAAATAATATATCAGATCTAATATCTCTCCTCCTCAATCCGTCTATATATATTCAAGAAAAGGCCACCTAACTACTGTCACTGACTCAAACGCTCATAGGATCGGAGGAGCAATTTACTTAATTTCATGGCTGTCGATAATGATTTTATTGACCAGAGAATGCTCTTCACCGCTTTCGTACTTCTCTTGTTAATAATAATAATTGCCTTCTTTTTCTGGCATTTTTACAGTTATTATCTCCGCCGCCGAGCCTCCTATCAAAGACGTTCCTTTACCAGTCACGTTCTCCATCCTCCTTCTCCCGCCCGTTCTCCCCTCCATCCTTTGCTTTTCTATCTCCTTCCCACCTCCACCTACTCCTCCTCCCCCGGAGAAGACGAGCATAGTCAAGCTCCGCCGGAGTGTGCCATCTGCTTGGACGAGTTCAAAGAAGGAGACAAAGGGCGAGTGCTCCCGAACTGCGACCACTTCTTTCACCTCGATTGTATCGATGAGTGGCTCCGAACAAACAAGACTTGCCCATTGTGCCGAGAGGTCGTTAAACCGCCGCCGAGAATCACGCCGCCGCATGAAAATACAGAAGCGTCTGCTGGAGAAGGTGTGTTGGAGAATTCTTTGAATGTAAATCTTCCTCCCCCAATTTGGTGCCCGGGAAACACAAACACAAGGCAGGTGATAGAATCAGAACATGTGGTAATAGAGATTCTGGAGGAAGACCATCGCCGGGGTCACAGGCTGATGAGCACGTCATGGCGCGAGTTAGCGTGGTCTTCGTTCTTTTTCTTCCTACTATAACATCTAATTTTTGGTCCATTTTCGGCCTGAAATACCGAAGCATATATTTTTGTTATGTAATTAAATGTATAACTTCACAAGATATTTTATTCCTCACGGGGAATAACAATATTATTGTTCTAAGATTGGAGTTTGGATGGCCTTTTCAATTAACTGTTTAATCGATAGATGACTATTTAATTAAATTTTAATTTGTTATTATCTGCCGATTGCCTAATATTTAATTTATTCATATATTTATAATACTAAATTATATAAAACCCCTCCATTTTAGTTCAATTTCATATAACTCCTATAATATTTTAAAGTTTAAATTTAACCTCCCTAATGTTTTATTGTTTTACAATGAATCTCTTATCGTCACCATCATGTTTTTAATCAAAATTGTCTCATCATATCGACCAAGGACACATAACATCCTACATCCAACATGATTTATAAGATAGCTACAAACTCTCTTTACTGCCTGTAAATATGGATAAGGAATTCATAAGTTCAAATAAGGAGAGCAAATTCGACATCCGTGTTCCAACATGATTTATGGCACTAGCTTTCATCCAAAACTTACCACAATACCAACCCATTCCAAGTCCTAAATATAAACAACAAAATGACTATATTTTTTCTATATAAAAAAATATTTAAATATATACAGGTATTCCGTATATACACTACTATAGAAAAAGGTTATTACTACCCTAAAAGACACCCTTATTTCAAAAAAGGGAGTAAAAAGTAAAATCAGTGGCAACCTTGTAATTATATTGGTTTGGCGCCCTACAAAATATTCAGGTCACCTAAAATGCCAAAAATATAATTGATTAGATTCATGGCGAGACCTTGGGAATTATTTTGACGGGTGTTAATTGAAAAAATTTAATTTGGGAATTTTTTTTTGCTATTTTAGGCGTCCTATTTATAGTTTAGGGCGCCTTTTCTTTTATTATTTTTATTTTTTTGCCATGTTAAGGCGTCCTATTTAGATATAAGGGCGCTGTTAGTTTTTTTTTTAGGCGCCTTTTTTATATTTTAGGGCGCCTTTTATTTTTTTTAATTTTTTTCCATGTTTAGGTGCCCTTTATTAATATAAGGGCGCCTTAAGTTTTTTTTTTGACAAGTTTAGTCGCCCTTTATAGCTTTTAGGGCGCCTTTAATTAGTTTCTAAAGCCCTCACCTCCCCTTAGCTGCGCTATCAGACTGTCATACACACACACCTCGCGCACCCTCACTTCTCACACACACACAATCGCAATCCCTCTCTCCCTTGCTCTCATTTGCGAAAAAAGCCCTAGCCACCGCGCCTCCGTCTTCCCTTCGTAGCTTCCGTCTCTTTTTCCGACATAGCTCCTCCATTAGCGACGTATGTAGCTCCTCCTAGCCTCCCCTTATCGTCTTCGCTCTTCGGGTCTTGCTTGCTCTGTTTTCGGTGGTAACAACAATCGATCCCCCTCCTTCTCCTTTCTCTGACGAGCCCGTGGTTTTTGCCTTACTTCAGTCTTCAATTCAAGTTTGCATTTGCGGATTGGGTTTGCTTCTGGATTGTGCTACATGTCTTTCTTTTTGTCATTGTTGGTGGGTATGATTTGCAGGGAATTTCCATATTTAGTTATCTTCCTTTGTTTGTGCTCCTTCTCTGTTGGTGGGTATGAATATTGGGTTTTTAGCTATTTGGTGGTGAATATGAATATTTGGTGTTGACATGTTTTGTGCTTTAGATCTTTGATTCAATATATCAGTTGTAAACAGTGGGAGATTGGGTGGTTTATGGCCACCAATGTTATGAGATTGAGTGGTTGATGGCCACCAATGTCATATGTGAATTGTTTTTGCCGAGACTTGCTTTGCATTTCGAATTCTATTGAAGAGAGAATACATGGCCTTGTCTAAAAAAAAAAAAATCAGTAATAATTCAAAGGCACTCTTATGACTGAATTTTCCGTGGAAATATACCTCTTTATTTTTCAACTAATAGGGATAAGAATATTAACATGAAATCTCAGCTTGTTATTCAAATCTCAGCTCCCTCATTGTTCTAACACTCTTGCTGTTGCAAGTTGAAGTTATAGTTTTTATGTCTTCTTCCACACATTAATTCTTTTTTTCCAGCTGATATATGGTATGTATGCTTTGTATTGAATAACTAATTAAATATATTGGGTTTTTAGCTATTTGGTGGTGAATATGAATATTTGGTGTTGACATGTTTTGTGCTTTGTATTGAATATTTGGTGAATAACTCTTTCATGCTTTCAAGGATGGGTCGAGCGAACTACCTCAACCTCATGCTTCTTCTTGTTGATTGACAGAGTCATCAACTGGTCAAATTTAATTACTCCCTCCCGTTCTCAAGGTAAGAGTTAGATAACCAATCTATAAAGGATAAAAAAAAATTAATTAAATTAGTTATTTATAAAAAATGTGTGTTAATTTTGTTAACATCTTTTTTTAATAATTTGTATTGAAATTACTTTTTATTAAAAATTCTAATGTTGTCTTTATTATTGTTGTCTTTAGGTTGAATAGAGCTAATAAATTTCAAGCATCGAAATTTAAAGTTGAGGTAATTATAGTTAAATATTGTTTTTTTGTTGTTGTGCATGGAACTAGCTAGGTAAACTTTGTTGTATGAGTAATGATGCTTTGAAGTTTATAGTTTATGACTTAGACAACTTAGATATATTTGTATATTCTGTATTGATGCAATTATTGGATGTAATAGCTGATATTTTCTAAATTGCCCTAGTTGATAAGTTTTGTTGAATTAAACTGAGTAACTTTAGTTGAATTAAACTGAAATGGTTTGTTTATGAAATTTTGGGATGTCTTACTGTTGAGGGGAGATGCTGCCGAAATTTTTTTACAAGATTGAGAATATGAAACATGTCATTCTTGAAATCAATATGAACTTGACTGTTGTTGGAAATGTCTTAGGTGGTAATAAAATGGGTTATAGTTGGATGAATGCTTTGAGAACAAGTGAAGAATATGAGAATGGGGTGGAAGAGTTTATTGAATTTGCCAGAAGGAATGTGGCTAAAAAAAATGGGATGTATTATTGTCCATGTGTTAATTGTTTAAATGGGGTTCGACAGGATATTCCTGATATAAGGGATCACCTAATTTGTGATGGAATAAACCTTCGATACACAACATGGATATGGCATGGTGAGGAGGTAAGTACCAGTGCGTCCCACGAAAATGAAGTTGAGGTAGATGACGATGGAATAGAGAGAATGATTCATGATGTTGAGGTCGAATCTTTTGCACAACCGCATGAATATGATAGTGTGCGGAGTGATGCAGAGATACCTTTGTTCCCTGGGTGCACTAAGTATACACAGTTGACTGGGACCTTACATTTGGTCAACTTAAAGGCAACTTGTGGGTGGATTGATAGTAGTTTCAAATCACTGCTTCAATTGTTGTGTGACATGTTGCCAGACGATAATGTACTTCCAAATCGTATGTATGAGGCCAAGAAAATCTTGTCTACGATGGGCATGGAGTATAAAAAGAAACACAATCGCCCTAATGACTGCATATTGTACAGAAATGAGTATGAAGGCCTGAGTAATTGTCCGAAGTGTAAGACTTCACGATACAAAGTGAAGAAAGGTGGTGGTTCTAGAGATCAAACAACAAAAGCTCAACCTTTGAAGGTATTGTGGTACCTTCCAATAATACCGCGGTTTAAGCGTCTCTTTACTAGTGAAGCAACGACGAAGAAGTTGAGATGACATTCTGACGAGAGAATATCCAATGGGAAATATTTTCGGCACCCGGCTGACTCTCTACAGTGGAAGAAAATAGACGAAATGTTTCCTCAATTTAGCAGTGAGCCAAGAAACCTTCGTTTAGGGTTTTGTACAGATGGCTTCAATCTGTATTGAACTCTTAGCAGCACCTATAGTGCATGGCTGGTTCTCCTTGTAATATACAACTTACCTCCCTGGCTATGTATGAAACGTAAGTTTGTGGGAGGAAGGCGTAGATGTGTCTGATTCATATAAGAAGGAGTCTTTTAAGATGCATGCAATGATTTTTACCACGATAAATGACTTTCCCGCATACGGAAATTTGTCAGGGTACAGTGTCAAGGGGCATAAAGCATGTCCAATATGTGAAGCAGACACAAATTTCCATCAACTAAAGCACAGAAAAAAAACGGCCTATCTCGATCATAGGAGGTTTCTTGATCGATTCCACCCACCATATATATTGAAATTCCAAAGGACCTATGCAGGGTGACTGTGAATTGTGTTCGAGAGGGGGAAGCCAAAACACACATCCCAATTGAAGATGATGATGTTCCTGATTTAGGCCAGGCCATAAGATCGTTCATCCTTTGGCCGCATCATCTTATTTAGATGGTGGCGGCGACACCTCCAATGGTAAGGAAATACATTACTTGAACTTGCTTTTCATTGGTAACTCACTCATAATATGTTTGTTCATCCTTTGTTTATGTTTTCATAGAATGTACAAGATGCAGGCAATTTTCCACACTTAGCACTATTGCGAGAAATGTACAAGGACATTAGCTCTCTCTCCTTCAAGATGCAACCGGGCATTGTCAGCACAGACAAGACCTATGAGTTTACAGTTGACAAAAAAGATATTCGAGAATTTATGCATATGGAGGATTTAGATTTAGTCATTCTTGAAGTTGCGATAATGTAAGTTTTTTTTCCCTTTAATTATTGCATTAATCTTTTGTTGTTTTCTATACTCAACAACGCTTATCATTTTATTTCGATCATAGTGCCTGCTACGACATATGCGTCCAGAACAACCGAACGGGTTTGTATGGATTCTTAAGTCCAATTAACACGACCAAGCTGACCCACAGTACGTTTGTCAAAAGGACGCTTTATATTGGTGCTACAATTGCCGGGGAAGACGATCGTTGTTATCTAGCCCCAATACTTGAAGGGTATGTATTTTAGTTTTTTTTATTTAAGATTTTTGAGAACAAATTCCTTTCTTATCTTGATTAATATTAAAATGTATATGTTGTAGTGGTCATTGGACCTTGTGTGTTGCATGTCTTGACAAGAATGTATGTTATTGGTTTGATCCCTTACGTGGTGGCAAGCCAAACGAAAAAATCAAAACCATGTTTGCCAAGTAAGTAAATTTTCGTATAAGTCATTGATTCTTCATTTATATGATTTGTTTTCATGTCTGTTAACTTCCATTTTAATGATAGTGCATTCAAGGCGACTAGATCGATTTTATCAAAAGCAGAGCAGGGTGGACCGAAGTGGTATTATCCGAGAGTAAGTAGTTTCAATTCAAGTTATTTCATTGACACAATGGTAGCTTTCAATATGCCTTTAGTCATTTTAACAATTTACTTTTGATTTATAGTGCCCTCGACAGCCAGGGACCTTCGAGTGCGGATACTACGTTATGTTTTATATGTATACCATTGTTTCGAGCGGACGTACTACAAGTTTTCAAAACGTACGTGATCGCTCCGTGTTTCTCAAATGATAATGTTTTTTGTTCTACTTGAGTTAATTATTTCATTAACTGCATTGGTTTAACTTATACCTTTTTTTCGAATTTATAGTTTTTTGATAGTCAGGATCCATGCTCGGAGGAAGAGATCAATACGGTTCGGGAAGCTTTAGCTGCAAATTTTATTCAACATATATAGATATGTACATCATGTGTTACCTTGTTCACCTTTAATACTCTTGGTTTCTGCAGAATTGATAATTGTTAATAGCCTTGAAAATCATATCAATTATTTAGAGTTTTGTTGTTGTTGTGATCCTTGTTCTGTATTGGAATTGAAACTTGGAGTGATACATGAATTTTTGGTCAGTTTAAGTAATAGTTTGTTGTTGAAGTTGTTGGTCACTTGCTGCTGAATTTGATGGTGACTTGTTGTTCACTTGATAGGAATATGATTAATCATATGAATCTCTAATTATTGTCTTTTTACTGAATTCAAGTTATAAACACTTGGGGGAACTTTATTTTTTTGAAGAAGGAGGGTTTTGGGGGATTTGTAAAAATCCCTAATTCTCTCTCCTCTTATTTTTAAAACTTTCAAATAAGAAAAGAGACTACCAAAATCCTTCATTTCCTTTCCTTTCCCTCCAAAATGGAACTTACAAGTGGGAGTTTGGAGGAAAAGGAAAGGAAAGAGATGCAAGGAGTTTAGAGGGGAGGAGAAGGAAGGGAAATGAAAGATATTTCCTCCCCTTGTTTGGGAGTTAAAAAAATAGTAAGGGAGGAAGATGGAGGATTAATGAGTTATTTTTACCATTTTGTCACTTTCTTTAAAAATTAATATAATTATTATACTTTACAAATAAATTGAAATTGAAATTTTCTAAGAAATTATTTATGTAATTTTTATATTCAAAAAATATTTTCCCATAAAAAATTATTTTCTCTCTCTAAAAAATATTTTCGTGTGCATTCCAACAATAAAAAAGAAAAAAGAGATAGAAATAACTAGAGTGTTTTATTTGAACAAGGGTAAAAAAATAATTAATCTATTTTCCCTCTTAAAACCCCTCATATTGGGGGAACTTTATTTTTTTGAAGAATGAGGGTTTTTGGGGATTTGTAAAAATCCCTAATTCTCTCTCCTGTCATTTTTAAAACTCCCAAATAAAGGAAAAGACTACCAAAATCCTTCATTTTCCTCCAAAATGGAACTCCCAAAAAGAGCCTTAGGGTTTAGGGCTTTTTTAAGTTATAAATTCTTTAACTTGTAAATGACTTAAGAGAATAAGTGAATTTTCTACTTAAAAGAATAAAAGTTGTGAATTCCTTATCTGTGGATTCCCCATTGGTGGAGGGTTTTTTTTTTCAAAAAAAAAAAGAAAATATATAAGCGAAAATTGGTATTTTCCATTTAATTTTTTTAAAAAAGATAAATTGTACCGAACATTTCCTTAGAATTATGAATATTTGAAAAACATTTGTCTTCTAGAATTTTTAAAAACTTCATTGGTAGGGATTTTCCCTTATAAATATATGAATAAATTAAATATTAAAGCAATCGGCATATACTAACAAATTAAAATTTAATTAAATATTGCTCAATAAGTACAATTGGCTAATTGAAAAAACAAACCACCAATCTTTGAACAACAATATCGTTATTCCCCGTCAGGAATAAAACATCTTGTGAGGTTATACTTATAATTAATTATATAAGTGGGAGAATTACATTTGGGTCTCAAGGAACAAAAAAAATTACAAAAAAATCTTAAGGGACTTTTTAATAGTAATTATAAAAATTTTAATAACAGAAAATACTGAGACTATTTTGATATTGGAAATCTAAGAGCTTTTGTAATTTTTTCTACTCCTTAATACCTATATGTAATTCTCTCAACAAAAATATATGGTTCCGTACTTCAGGCCGCAAAAAGGACGAAAAAATTGATTTTATGTATATTTGGAAAAAAATTAAGATAACGACAACCGCGCTAACTCTCGCAACGACGTGATCTGCCTCTGACTCCGTCGATGGTCTTCCTCAGGAATCTCTATTACCACTTGTTCGGATTCTATCACCTGCTGCCTTGGGTTTCTGGGGCACCAAATTGGCGGAGGAAGATTTACATTCTCCGACTGACCTTCTTCCCCAGCAGACGCTTCTGCATTTTCAGGCGGCGGCGGCGGTTTCTTTTTTTGAAGCCTTGGCGGCCGCGGCCTGACGACCTGTCGGCACAATGGGCAAGTCTTGTTTGTTCGGAGCCAGTTATCGATGCAATGAAGGTGAAAGAAGTGGTCGCAGTTCGGGAGCAGTCGCCCTGTGTCTCCTTCTTCGAACTCGTCCAAGCAGATGGCACACTCTGGCGGAGCTTGACTGTGCTCGTCTGCTCCGGCGGCTGCGGCGACGGAGTAGGTGGAGGTGGGAAGGAGACGGAAAAGCGAAGGATGAAGGGGAGAACGGATTGGAGCACGAGGATGTTGAATGTGATTATCGGCAAAGGAACGGCTTCGAGAGGGGCGGCGGCGGAGGCCACAGAGGCGGCGGAGACAACAGGGACTGTACAATTTCCAAAGGAAAAAGATACCAATCATTATTCCGAAAGCGGCGAGGCTTTTCAGTTCGAAAAAATCATCATCGACAGCCATGATAAGTAAATCGTTCCTCCTGCGTTTGAGTCAGTGACAGTAGTGAGAGGCCTTTTCTTGAATATATTATACAAGGATTGGAGGGGAGAGGTTTTAGATTTTGCAGGATTAGGAAGAGAGATTTTAGATTTTTCACTTTTCAGGATGGATATGTTATTTTAATTAAAAGATATTATATCTTTATATATATATATAAAGAGCCATCTTTAGTTTATTTGCTCCTCACAGCCTCTATGCTAATTGCATCTATTATAACTAAGATAATAAATATACATGTCAAAAAAGAAATGAGGAAATGTATTTTAAAAAAATTGAATTATCAGAAATAAAGCTAAAATTTAATGATAGCTGATAAGATCATACCTTAAAATAAAATTATCCAAAATTCAAAATGGTTTGAATATAATCAGAACAATTACTAGTTTAATTTTATAGATATATCTAAAAAATATTAAGAAAAATACGCCTATCATTTTTTTTGAATATGTTAAATGGAATTCCACAAGAGATATTTTTTCAGATATTCAATCTAAGATAATATATATCTATGTATGTATATGTATAATAAACAGGATATAAGATATATTAACCATATATATATTAATTAAGCGGGAAATTTGTTATAGATAATTTGGATTGCCATGGATGGCGCCTTTTTCGCGAAGAAATCAGCTCCCTCATTTATCCTTCCATCAATAGTCATGATTCCCGTCGAAGAAGGTCGTTCAATTCGAGGTTCACGTCTTCTTTACAACACTTTCTTGTTTTAATTTGTTTCATTAACAATAATTATTGAGGCATTAACAAGTTTTTACTTTATTCCCAAAGTTGATGATGAAGGGAATAACTAAAATGCTTTTGGTATGTGTTCAGTATTCACGGCAACGCAATGCCTATCAATAATAGTTGCTTTGGTTTTTATTTTTTTTTTTTAATACGCAACATTATCTCTATGTAGGGGTGGCTTATTAACATAAGGGTATGCTTCCTCTCTTAAATAGTGCTTACAAAGATATTTATATTTTATCCACCAACAAAATCCCCACATCGCAATGTGATTTGAATTTATAATCTTATAATTGTGATCCCAACCCCTATACCAGCTAAACTAACAGTTATTGCTCTCATAAGGGTTGTCCTTACTATAAGGAACAACATATCCTTTTACGTGAAATTTTAATTGATTTTTTTTGCTTTTGACTCCATTAAGTATAAACCACTTCATATCTCTGCCATAAATGTTTACCCATTACCTTTCATGTATCTTTTTGTAAATAAGGTAAAACTAAAAAGAAAAGCATTTATTTTACACATTTATTACTTTTAATTAACATTTTAAACCACGTAATTTTAATTAAGATTGTCAAACTCACAAGTTTAAGTAAACTCGTGACAATAACGAAAACTCGTGTTATGAACTCGTATAATAAACTTGTAAGAGTTTACCTTCACTATTAAATATGTATTAATAGTGTATAATAAATAATTAAGATATACAAAAATGACAACAATTTGATTTAAATATATTGTAAATCTAAATAATTGAAATTAAATCCATCAACATTCAAAATTTACCATATTTAACAAATAAATTTCTATAATACTCATATATAAAACTATTGATCATCATCAGATCAAAATTGTTGAGAAGAGTTTAAAAGTGAGTTGATACGGTTTTGCTAGATAGAAACATAAAAATGGTAAAATCAGTGTAGAAACTCATGAGTCTAACCAAATTTACAGCGGTCACGAATTAACCAGTTACTCGACTCGATTTGATAAGCTATAAACATAAAAATGTTCAATTCAAAGAGTCAACTAGTGAGTTTCACAATAATGATTTTAACAGTTGCTCCTTATAAATTGAAGCAAAGGATTAATAATTAAAGCATTAACAAGTTCCTTAGTTCACTCACAAAATTTAACATCATTAAAGTTGTAATGAAGATAAACAACACTTTCAATATTCACTGCAATGTAATATTCACTATAACAATTATGGCAATAACGCACAAGTTCTGACTTCGAATGTTTTATTTTGATAATTTGATCAATACAAGTTAATGAGAAGCTCTGAACTAATATTTACGGTTCGATCACGTACTATATAACATGCAGAGCAGAGATATAATGCTGCATGCAGTGTACGTATCTCTCTTAATAAATGGGATCCCAGAAAAATATAATGCAAAACTCTAATGCAAGGCGACGGCTAGTGTACGTTGTTGCATTTTTTACGAGGGAGGAAAGAAGAGGTATCCTACAAATGAACCCAGTTATCAGGTGAGAGAGACTTTCCAAATCCCAACTCAAAACCCAATTCTCAAAATTTTTCCACAATATTCAAATGGAGTTGTATTCTGTGTAAATTAATCTGTTGGTCAAATTTCAGTG
This sequence comes from Acacia confusa, assembly GCA_037074495.1. NCBI lineage: Eukaryota > Viridiplantae > Streptophyta > Magnoliopsida > Fabales > Fabaceae > Acacia > Acacia confusa. The sequence goes on along the minus strand of CM073505.1, from coordinate 45,042,110 downwards.
TAAATTACTAACAACCATAGTGGTCAAACTTGCACGTTGACCCTCTAAGTTTATTATTTTTATGTTTATGGCTGACCAAACGATTCGAATTACTCATAAACTTGTGACTGTTATAAACTTAATTAAACTCGAGAATTTATACACTGAGTTTACCGTTTGTACATTTCTAATTTACAAAATTGTGCTATCTCACCCTTAAACTTGTGTTAACTTTTTCAATTTTATCATGCTCAATGACTTTATATATGAATTTTAGAGAAATTTATTTGTTAAATATGGTAAATTATGAATGTTGCTGGATTTAATTTCAATTATTTTTATTTAAAATACATTTAAATCAAATTGATGTCATTTTTTATATTTTAATTATTTATTAGACACTCTTAGTACCTATTTAATGATAAAAGGAAACTTTTACAAGTTTACAATTCAAGCTTATGATACGAGTTTAAATTATTATTACAAGTTTAGTTAAACTCATGACAAGAGACATTCATCATTGTAATCAATGCTTAGGTCTGAAGGAATAATTAATTTCCCTTCATTTGTAGACTTAATATTCTGTATGGAAGATTGGAGTTTGAAATTAATATGTGAGGAGAAGATTGACAGAAGACAAGTGAGAATAAATTTATATATTATATTATAGATCATATCCTTAATATAAGATTTAATAACTTTTTTAGAGATATTAAGGAAGCTAAATAAATTACTTCAAATCATTTATATTTATATTTATCTTTCAAATATCATACCAATTTTTGTCTCATTTATAAACTAATGCATAATCAAAATGATACACGACATATTTTATATCAACCAACTTATTTGTCTTTCTTAATTTTTTAAAGGGTTAAAGTGCAAAAATACATATAACATTTTTCCCCAAGAGCATCCAGCACTATAACCTTTTTTCTAGACCAAAAGTACACATGACGTTATGCTTTGCGAGCAAAAATACCATAGGCCGTTAGTTGACCGATGTTGACCGTTAACTTGGACGAAAATGAACAGTAACTTCGCTGAAATTACCATTTTGTCCTTATTTTTAAGCTTAAATTATCATTTTACCTCTAATTTTAAATAATTTTTTCTTAAAAAAACACTAAAATAAAACCCTTCTTTGCCGGTGGGCCCCACCATTGGCCACACCACCGCTGGTCGCTGCCGGCGACCAACAGCAACCTCCCCTTAGTTAAATGAGGGAGTTGATTTCTTCGTGAAAAAGGCGCGATCCATGGCAATCTAAATTATCTATAAAAAATTTCCCGCTTAATTAATATTCCCTCTAGTCCTTATTATAAGGCACCAACTATTAAATGTATTTGGTCATTTTTATAAGACACTTGCTTGTTTCTAAGGAGCATTGATTATTTTTTTTCATGTATGCCCATAATTAATAAGAGTAGTAGGTGAGAGTAATAATAGTAAAATATTAGAGTTTAGTGCAAATAGTAGGGGTAATATTGGACTTTACTTAAATTATAAAACAACTTTATTGATTTTAACTATTTTTATTGGTTTATGTGATTTGTTAGTTTGTGCCTTATAATAAGGACCAGAGGGAGTATATGGTTAATATATATCTTATATCCTGTTTATTATACATATATATATTATTCTATATTGAATATCTGAAAAAATATCATCTTGTGGAATTCCATTTAATATATTCAATAAAAAAATGATAGGTGTATTTTTCTTAATATTTTTTTAGATATATCTATAAAATTAAACTACTAATTGTTCTGATTACATTCAAACCGTTTTGAATTTTTGGATATATTTTTTTTAACATATGATCTTATCAGCTATCATTAAATTTTAGCTTTATTCTGATAATTCAAATTTTTTTAAATACTGTTCCTCATTTCTTTTTTTAAATGTATATTTATTATCTTAGTTATAATAGATGCAATTAGACGTTGTGAGGAGCAAATAAATTAATGGCTCTTTTTTTATTTTTTTTTTATAAAAAGATATAATATCTTTTAATTAAAATAATATATCCATACTGAAAATTCTGAAATCTCTCTTCCTAATCCTGCAAAATCTAAAACTTCTCCCCTCCAATCCTTGTATATATTCAAGAAAAGGCCTCTTACTACTGTCACTGACTCAAACGCAGGAGGAACGATTTACTTATCATGGCTGTTATCGACCTGAAAAGCCTCGCCATTTGCGGAATTATCTTTGGTGTCTTTTTGCTTTGGAACTTGTACAGTCCCGGTTGTCTCCGACGCCTCTGCTGCCTCCGCCGCCGCCCTTCTCGAAGCCGTTCCTTTACCGATAATCACATTCAACATCCTCGTGCTCCAATCCAATATCCCCTTCATCCTTCGCTTTTCAATCTCCTTCCCACCTCCACCTACTCCGCCGCTGCCGATGGAGCAGACGAGCACAGTCAAGCTCTGCCAGGGTGTGCCATCTGCTTGGATGAGTTCAAAGAAGGAGACAGACGGCGAGTGCTCCCGAACTGCGACCACTTCTGATTTGGTGTAGATCACAAGTTGGGTTGGACTTGGCCTGGGGTGAAATCCCGGGGTCCTACGTACCACAGTGAGGATCAAAGTCCACGTAGTTCGAGAGTATACGGCAGGCTAATGATAGCCAGAGGGGGTGGTGTGTGTGCTCTGTGTGAATAGAAAAGCTAGGGTTTCAGAAGTGTGTACCTTGTAAGGGGTTTACCCTATTTATAAGCGTACATGGGCCCTATCTTAGTCAGTTAGATTTGTCCTTTATTTTAGGGATATTAAGATATGCTTTTTTGAATAATCTCCTCCTGTCATGGGCAGTTACCATCATGATAGATATTCTTGATAAAATCACTCCTATTTTCAAGGAAGTGGTTATGAGCATAACTGAAGCCATTTTGACTGGGCTCCTTGGTTATTGGGCTGGGCCCATTTATGAGATATCCGTAACAACTTCTTTCACCTTCGTTGCATCGATAACTGACTCCTAACAAACAAGACTTGCCCATTGTGCCGACAGGTTGTGAGGCCGCGGCCGCTAAGGCTTCAAAAAAAGAAGCCGCCGTCGCCGCCTGAAAATGCAGAAGCGTCTGCTGGGGAAGAAGGGCATTCGTCGAATGTAAATCTTCCTCCGCCAATTTGGTGCCCCAGAAACCCAAGGCAGCAGGCGATTGAATCACAACAAGTGGTAATAGAGATTCCTGAGGAGGAAGACCATCGACGGAGTCAGAGGCAGATCACGTCGTTGAGAGAGTTAGCGCGGTTTTCGTTATCTTAATTTTTTTCCAAATATATATAAAATCAATTTTTTGGTCCTTTTTGCGGCCTGAAGTACGGAACCATATATTTTTGTTGGGAGAATTATATATAGTTCCCAAGAAATAGAAAAAATTACAAAAGCTCTTAAATTTCCAATATCAAAATAGTCTCATTTGTAAATATGACATTTTCTGTTATTAAAATCTCTGTAATCACTATCAAAAAACTCCCTTGGAATTTTCTTATAATTTTTTTAAAATTTTTTACTTAAACGAAAGTTGCGAGTTCGTTATCCAAACTCTTCAATTATTTATTTGAGTTTATGAATTACTTATCTGAACTTGTGAACTTTCTAAGAAAGTAAGTGGAATTTTCATTTAAAAAACAAAAGTTTTGAATTCCTTATCTAAACTTATTGGCTTAGGTTGAAGATAAAAGGTTACACACACACATACATATATATATGTTTACATGATTTATATTGAATGGCATTAGTGACCCAATAGTCACTAACATTTTATGTAAACAAGTGGTGGAGATTCAAACCCCACCCCCAGCCCCAACCACTACTTTTGGAGCTTTGGCTGCCACTGACGTGGGTAATTTTTTTTCTTAAATAAAAAAAATATTACAGTAAATTGGTCTTTTCTTTTTAAATTTCAAAAAAGACAAATTGAGTTTAATATCTCTCTGTAATTATGAATATTCAATAAATATTTGTCTTTTTGCATTTTTAAATTTCTTTATCAAGGATTTTCACTATTTAGAACTACCCTATATACTTTTTTTTAAGGTTGTGTTGGATTCGAATTTCAAAAAGAAGGGGAGTTTGGGTAGATGCTTCCCTCTCCTCCTACCCTATTTAAAAGTGCCCTTCGGATGGATTTATCGATTATGAGCGACCTCATCATGTCTGTAAGTTAGTAAAAGCTATTTACGGTTTACAACAAGCTCCAAAAGCTTAGATTGATCGTTTACGGTTTACACTCCTTGAATGGGGTTTTCTAAATCTAAAGAGTGATATCTCAATTTTTATGCTTCAAACACAAAGCTTGACAATTTTTATGCTTGTCTATGTGGACGACATTCTAGTGACTGGAAACCATTCTGGTTATGTTGATCAATTTGTGAAGAAATTAAACTTGATTTTCTCATTGAAGGATTTAGGACCACTTTACCACTTCCTTGGTTTAGAAGTCTACCGAAATGATTTAGGGATTTTCTTAAACCAGACCAAATATGTTGTTGACTTGTTGAAACGTTTTGGTATGTATGAATGTGCAACAGTTACTACTCCAATGGTAACTATGGTAGATTGATTTTAGCTGGTGATGGTGAAGTGTTAGGAAACCCCATTGAGTATAGATAGGCTATAGGGTCGTCTTTTCAATACCTTACTACCACGCGACCAGACTTTTCTTATGTTGTGAATAAACTCAGTCGATTCCTTGCTCAGTGTAACATTCCAAATTTTGAGACATGGAGTTTCAAAATAAGACTGAAATAAGAAAGCTACTAGGCCGGTAAGAATTCAAAGTCTTAAGCTTATATGAGGAAAAGCTTAAGATAATTAGTAAAATTATTTTAGACTTGGGAAAAATTATGAAACATTATTCTGGAAGATATGAAAATATTAAAAGGAGATTAACTACGAAAATTTGGCTTAAATGGCATTTAGGGCCTATTTCCCATTTATTCAAGAAAGAAAAAAATATATTAATAATAATAATATAATTGTAATATAAGTGTGTTGCGTGATAAGTATAATAATATATTATATTATAAGTGGTGCTACTTGACATGTTGTCTTTCAATTGATTAATAATGATGCCATTCTCCATCTCGGCTATAGCGTGTAAGCAAAAGGATGATACACCAGTGCTATTTTTTTTTTGCTTAAAAAAAGTTTTGGAGGGATTCGACACCAGTCCCCCACCAAGACCAGGGCACGGCCCCGGGCTCTATGAGAGCTTACTGGGGACTTACGAGATCGCCTACCAAAGGAGTCCCAGCAACGGCAGAAGGGATCGAATCCACGACCTAAGGGCCTAGTCCTAGAACCCTTACCATCTATGCCAACTCTTATTGGCTACACCAGTGCTAATTGATTATTTTAAGTCGTAACCCATTGGTATTTTCTCCAGCCCTCACGTGAATGGAAATCACAAGCCCATAAACTAATCCATTTCATTTCCCCTCTGGTCCATATGATATATCAGAATTGATTCAGCCCATAGAACCAATTCTCTTCTCTCGTCGGCCTAGTTTATGATAGCAAGAAAGAAACAATATATCTGTCCAATCCCTCGTGTCAGCAAAGAAGCAGGAACATGTGTATCATCAAAACAATAATCATCTTCCTCCATCCAGATCACGCAAGATCATAGAAAAGCCATATTTCTCTGCGTCTTGAGCCCACCGCTAATATCCTCTGGTCCTTGCCTCTTGATTAAAAACTCCTACCTCATTATATATAGATGTTGCTTCTCTTCGTTTTGGCATTCCCGTAACAAGCTGAGAGTGAGTAGCAGAGAGTGAGGCGCAGAAAAGAAGAGGAAATTGAAACTCAATGCAACCTCATTCATACTCCTCTATTTCCATTCGCTATTCCTCTTTGGTTCTAGAACAGAAAAGAGAAAGTGAGAGCTGCAGAAAGTGAGAGAGTGAGAGAGAGAGTTAGATCGAGAAGGAAGGAGAAAGAAGAAGAAGCAGATCCAAACATTGTGAAACCAAGGTAAATCTCCAACCTGAACCGAAAAGCTTCTCCATTAGTGTGTGTGTGTGTGTGGTCGCTGAACATATAATAAGAAATAGGGAGGAAAACTATTGTTCAGATGTGTGTGTGTGTGTGTGTGTATTTCTGCAAAGGGAAAACAAGAAAACACTAAAACACTAAATCCATATATGCTTTCAGGCCATGGAAATCATGTGTAGATGATGTAATAAAGCTTTTCAGATTGATATCAGTGCTTGCATGTCGATAATGGTTTAAGAGAGTTAATTTAGTTGGAGTCCACCTTTTGTACAGAGGCGTTTTGTTTGTCTCCATTTGTGAAAAATCTCACAGAATGGTTTAAATGATGAAACAGATAGATTACTTAAGAGTTATATACGCATACATGATGCTTGTAGTTGTTGTGCGTTGGTTTTCGGTGTTGAAGCTTAGGCGTCTATTCCTCTGTTTTTCGTTGATGAAACAGATGATTTTCAGCGTTGCTACATTATTTTTGTAAAGGAACAGTGCCTGGTTACTGTAGCAAAGTGTTACTATTCACGTTCTGATTTTCTCAACTGGGCAACGATTTTTAAGTAAGTCAAAAATATAGTACATGATCTTCTTTGACCTTGAATTTTTGTGGACATTCAGTAGGCATGCTAAAATTTAAAATGAGTTTTGGTTTACCTCAATCCGAGGTCTATAACTCAAATTATGATTTTTAAAAGATGAGTCAAAATCTGAGAACGTTTTTGGTGTCATTCTTGGACAATAAGATAACATTGGATTTCAGACCCATTAAACCTTTGAATTTTTACATGATATTTTCTAGATAAATAGTAGACATGTAGAGCTTTAATTTGATAGGTAATTTATCAAATTTCGATAAGTATGGAAATATTTATCAATTTCGGAAGTTGGGGTACAATTTTGGAAGTGATTTTGAACAGTGGACTCATTTTTGAAATCTGGGAATTCTTGGCACATGATAAAATATTAAAACCAATTTTCATAGAAACTAGACTTGATAAGGAGTTCATAGAATTTGGAATCACCTAAGTTCAATGTCTAGAATTTAAGATATGAATTTTTGAAGTTAAACTATGAAAATTAAAAAGTTTCTATTCCCAGATTTAGACAATGTTTATAGTTGTGAAATATTGAAATATATTGTAAATTGAGATATTTTGTCAAGGTTATGAGAATTATTGGAAAAACTATGATTGAATTCATTATTATGATAATTATGGAAAGAAATGAATTGAGGAAAGATGGAGTTGTTATTTCCACCACGTGGTGATGCCTCCATTGATGCATAATGGCTGGCTTTTTATTGTCCCACTTGTTCAATGGGGGACTAGCCCACTAGTTTAAAAAGGATTACGACATTTTTATTGTCCCACTTGTTCAATGAAAGACTAGCCCACCAGTTCAAGAGGGCTTACGATGTTATTTATTGTCCCACCTGTCCAATGAGGGACTAGCCCACCAGTTCAAGAGGGCTTACGACGTTTTTATCGTCCCACCTATCCAATGAGGGACTAGCCCACCAGTTCAAGAGGGCTTACGACACCCCACTAGTTCAATGAGGGGAAAAGACCCATGGTCTGGGACAGGTGCTCTGAGGATTTTGTCTGGTCCTCATCACTTGACCAGTGAGCTTTTGGGGTAATCAGTAACATGGGTGAAACTTAGCCCATGGGTCTAGTCAGAAGAAATAAGGCGGTTCGGTTGGATTGATGGGAAGTATTTGGGCATTGAATACGAACAAAATTGTGACATCCATTATGATACTTATTATTATTATGTGATCACCCTAATTAATAGATGGTAATTTAGTTAATTAAAATGGTGGTCGTTTCACTCAGCCATGAACTTTACATTTACAGGCAGTAAAGAGAGTTTCTAGGTATCTTAAAGGAACCTACAACCTAGGTTTGCACATTAAGCCATTCAAAAGTCCTAAAATTGTGGCTTACACAGATGCAAATTGGGCCTGTGATCTTGATGATAGGCAATCAGTGGCAGGAATGTGTATATTGCTGGGGAATAATCTTGTATCATGGTCTTCCCAGAAACAAAAGGTTGTTTCCAGATCTAACACTGAATCAGAATACAGATCCCTTGTTGATGGTTCATCAGAAATAAAATGGCTAAGTTCCTTACCATCTAAAATAGGTTTGTATATTAAAAGACCTTCTGTAATAAGGTGTGATAATCTTAGTACAAAGGCTTTAGCTTCAAATCCGGTCGAGCATGCTACGAGTAAACACATTGAGGTTGATGTCCATTTCATTAGAGATTTAGTCATTTTTGGATTAATCGATGTCAGATACATTCCTTCTTCACTTCAAATTGCAGATTGCCTCACAAAGCCACTGTCACAATTGCAATTTCAATTTTTTTGGGACAAACTCGAGTTGTTGGTTACACCCTCTCGTTTGAGGGGGAATGTTAGAATGTAATTAGCATTTGATTAGTATACACTAATCATACAGATTTGTACAATAGAATAGCGACACATGTACTCTAGCCATAGGTTCTGTTATATTTGCCTAACTGTAAATATTCCTTTGTGGATCCTTGCATTCGTCTGTATAATGGAAGATACGTTTGGGCATGTCTATTGAGTGCTCCAGCTTTATTTCTGATTGCATTCTTTTGTTTTATATTCCGCATACTGGGATAATAGTCTTAATAAATTTATTAAAATGATAAAAGTAACGACATTGAATTTGATTAAAATTTTAAAGGAGTTAAATTTTGAAATGTTAAGAATTATTTGTAACTGATGAAAGTTCAAAGGTTATATATAGCTAGTTAAAGAAAGTTAAAGTGATTTTGTGAAATTAATAATTTATATAAACCACCACGTAGGATGCAATGTTTCCTCCGTTTAATTTGACATGATAATTTCTATTAAAAAGATAATAGTGAATTAAGGAAAGAGCGTTAGTAATAATAAAAAAAAATGGTCATGAGATTAAATTTAAATTTAAAATGTTATAACGTTATCTATATGGGATTTTTGTTTTTTATAATCTACCTTTTAAAAAAAATTGAACCCTACCCTTAAACTAGATTTGGCTTTCCTCCTACACCCTTTATCATTCTTTTCCCTTCTTTTCTATTTTGTACCGTTAGATTAAGATCTTAACGGTCTAGATTTATCATCTTTTTCTACCATCATTTTATTCATTTTTCCTTATAATAATATTTTAATCATATAATAAGTCCAAACCATTGAGATTTTAATCTACAAAAAGAAAAAGGATGGAAAAAGATGAGAATGGGTGTAGGAGCAAAGCCAACTCCCCTTAACCCATGTCCCTCAGTCAGCGCCTTTGTTTCTCTTGTCACTACGCTCGTCGCTCGCCTTCCTCTCTAGCTCGCAATCACTCGCTGTTCTCCTCTACGGCCGGCGGCGCCACTTTCCTCTCCCTCAGTCGCCCGCTTTCCGGTCTCTCTCTCATCCCAGAACTCATGGGGCGTGGTTGGCTGGTCTTGGCGCCTGTGGCGGACCTTCATGGGAACAAGGGGGGCTATGGCCCCTGGAAAAAAAAAAAAATCTGTGAATTTTGTTTAAAGAAAATAGGATTTTTTTTTTTATATATATTTGGTCAAAAAATGTATACATTTATCTTAAAAATTTAAACATTTGGTCCCCTCAAATATTTTTTTTTCTTAATTAGTCAATGAGTATATATTTCACCCTAAATCTTTATCTCAAGATCCGTCATTGCTTGGCGCTCTATTGTCTCCGCTTGCAATCTCTCAGCTCTCACTCTGTCGGGCTCTCACTTAGCGGCCACCGCAGGTATGTTTTAAGTTTTGATGCTCTCCCCTTCTTTTGCGGCCAAAGACAACGAATAAACTGAAGAAGAAAGAGTTTAGTCACATCCCAGTCTTTTGAAGGGGCTAAAGAGGGCTTTTATATCTGTTGTTCTTTCTGCCATGGTTAAAGTGCTTCTTAATATAAATTAGTTTTGACTGTGTTTCATTGTCTTTCTCTTCCCTTTAGCTCTGTTCACTTTGTGCAATGAAGAAGCTCTGTATTGTTCTCATATATAGAAAAATGAAATATCTCGTTGAGAGGTTTGGAAATAGCTTCGGTTTTTCTATATATATATATATATATAGCTTCGGTTTTACTTTACTCCTGCAAATATTCCAAAGTGAAAGAGCAAAGATTTTCACTTGTGCTTCATCTCACGAGGATTAGGTCAAAAGAACAAGATAAATGGTGGGTTTGACGAAGCTTTTGTGCAACCTCTGTCACCAAGATAATTGGGATTAGTCGTTAGCGTGAGCATCAGAGATGAATTTTCTTATTTTTTTAAAAAAAGAGATATTCTGCTTTGACTGGCTTCACCCTTGATATATTCCTCATATGTTTATTTTTAAAATATTTTAATTGTCAAATTCTGAAGTATAGATTTCAAAATATTTGGTACCTGCCCTTATTATCTCTCTCTATTGTTTAGATACTTATTTTGAGAAATCAATCAATGGGATGAAAAGGAGGCCTCCCCTTCCCTTTCCTATATTTGAATAATGATATATTTAGAGAAAGAATATATTTCTCAATGTGCAATTTCAAAGTGATCGTCTGTAATAACAACACTTTCTAAGACATGAAACATTTACTTGCTTCAAAATGACTGTATATATAAGAAATTTGTTGAATATTATCGCCTCTATAAATTATACTTTTTAAAACCTCTTTATATTATTTAATCCTTTGTTTGGCTTGTTTTTAGTTGATTAACAAGTTTACTTGCAACTGGACCCTAAGAAGAAAGGGTGAGTGTAAGATTCCCAGGAGGAAGCGACAATGTCTTCTTCCGAAGGTGACTCAATGTCAGATTTGGATGAAGAGGAAGAACAGAGAAAGCAGACCAAGTCTGAGGGATCCGTACTTGATTATATCATGAGCTTGGAAAGTGTTCCGTCCAAGCTCCCCCCACATCTTGACCTGATGAGGACGCGGGTTTTCTGCAATAACGATGCTCCTGATCATGTATGGTTTAGTTTCTTTCAATAAATAATGGACATCCATATTTTGAATTATAAAGTCCTGTTTTTTTTTTTTTTTTTTTTGCTCTTCTTTTGTTCACTTCGTATTTTCTTTGGTAACTTTGTAATTACAGAACATCTATAACTTTTCCCCAGTTTCTCTCCCTGTTCCTCGCATTGGTCTCAAGTTACTTCTAATAAAACAGAACTCGAATTGAAAGTTTTGGGAGTCGGATTGGCCTTTGTGTCCTGATTTGATTCGTTTTATATTTTTAGACAGAAAATATACAGTATTCTGGTGCCTATGCAGCGTTAGGAGTTGATAATAGTATACGATTAGATAATTTCTGTCAGAACTTCAAAGTTCAAGTGAATCGACTTACAGAGGATGACATAGAGTTCGATATGATGGGGATTGATCCAGCACTTGCCAATGCATTTCGAAGAATTCTTATAGCAGAGGTGAAGTCTTTATGTGTTCTCCATATTTTGTTCAAAATACCCCTTTGCTATCTGTATTTGGATTTTGGAGATTTTGAGAGTTGGATGTTATACTTTTGTATTATTGAATGCTCGTTGTAATATATTTTAGCTGGTCGTTACTGTTGGAGATATTCAATTTCAATATGATTGCTGTACATTCAGGTTCCAACAATGGCTATTGAAAGAGTATATATAGCAAACAATACGTCAGTTATACAAGACGAAGTTCTTTCCCATCGATTGGGTCTTATTCCGATCAAAGCTGACCCCAGGCTGTTTGAATACCCTGGTATGCATATCTACTGAAACAAACATTAAATTGTATGGCATATCAATTATCACATGCATGGCTTTTTTGTTTGATAATTCTCTTTATGTTGTTTGATATGACCCCTCGCTGTGGGGTGAGCTGTGAAGTTGAGTATTTCTTATTTGATTTTTTTTTTCCTTATTGCTATAATTAGAAAATGCGGGAAATGACAAGAATGAAAAGAACACCATTGTCTTTAAACTCCATGTTCGATGTGAAAAGGGGCATCCTCGAATTACTGGTAAGAGAATTGAGCCTGGAACTCACAATTACATTGTTTATGTCATTTTCCTTCTTTTGATTAACTCAATTGCAGTAAAATCAAATGAACTGAAGTGGTTACCTAACGGAAGTGAACTTCCTGCTGAAGATGTCAAACCAAATTCTGGTTCAAAACCAAGAACATTTACTTCATTTAGTTGCAGTCAAGATTCCCTTCCTGAATTTTCTACCAACCCAATTGCTCCAAAAAATTTGGATATTATATTAGCTAAACTTGGACCTGGTCAGGTAACCCGTTTTGCTATTTGCTTATTCGGATATTGTTATATTCTGTATTTTTGTAACAAAGAAACAGGTTTATTGAGGTAAGTTCTGGTGCATTATTATGTTTGTGAGTTTTGTGTCTAAGAAAAAGGAGTTTTAGAATGTTATCTCGTGCATAGCTACTTCAGTAGTTATGTTCTTTGAGCCTGGATTGAGATTGAATCAAGTCTAGCACTTGAACCAGCAGCTCTAAACCATTCCTTTCCTTTATGTTCAAAATATGAACTTTATTTGTTTGCTTTTGATCAGTGATTGTAATGTAATGTAAGGTATCAGCAATAAGAACAACTTAAGACAGAAGACTGGATGTTATCAAATATCTTATTCATTACCATGTGTGTCTGTAGGAAATTGAACTTGAAACTCATGCAGTTAAAGGCATTGGTAAGACACATGCAAAATGGTCCCCTGTTGCTACTGCTTGGTATCAGATGCTTCCGGAGGTAAGGAATAGACTGTGTCAGATGCAAAATGCTCATGTTCAAACACTGGAATAGAAATACAAAAACCTGACATTCATATGCTTGGCTTATTTTTTTCCCTCTAGGTTGTTCTCTTGAAAGAGGTTAAGGATGAACTTGCTGAAGAACTAAAAAATAAATGTCCTGTTGGAGTATTTGATATTGAAGAAATTGGAAAAGGTAGCTGGTCTTGTTTTCTTTGATGTTACTGGCACCAGAATCAGCATTTGTTGACTATGATAGTTGAGGATTATAGTGGCCATGATTTAGCCATTTATGGAAAGCTAATTTTGCATCCATCCCTAACTTGTGTTGTACCCGAGTAGTATTAGGTGGGGATTACAAATGTGGTCTCAAGTTCCTTTATCTTTAATACTTTCTTGCTTTGCTGATTGGCTGTTGAGTAGGTAGAACTAGGGCAACTGTTGCCAACCCACGAGCGTGCACTCTATGTAGGGAATGCATCAGAGGGGGGAAAGAATGGGAGGATCGTGTGTCCTTGCGCCGTGTAAAAGATCACTTCATTTGTAAGTAATGTGTGAGATGTTTGAGTTTTATGAGCATCTAATTAATTAGCACCAAGGCATCATCTTTATATTTGAGGTAATCATTTTTTGTTGTTGGAGATTGAGAAGTAATTATGATTGCTTAAAGCAGCATATGACGCAGAGCACAACTTAATTAAATCTGCTTGTTATGTGAGAAGCACATGATCCACAGGCTAGTTTTAAACTTTATTGGCAGATTAAGATCATAATCTATTGATAAATGTATCTGATAATCAAAATTTTTCAGCTGGTGCTAATTTTTTAGATGCGTGCGACATTTACTTAAGTTGGAATTTGAGAATGTTTTGGACTAGGCTGTGAGATTTTATTCTTGAAATATCATTGAAAGTAAATTGTTCATGCATTCTTAGGATCATTGATTTGTTGTAGCTGCCATACTCTATAGATTAAGAAATGCTTCAGTCTATTATTAAAAACTTAAAAATTATTGAAAACAACTCTTGAGATTTTTTTTTTTTTTTTGGTTCTTCTCCAGTTAATGTTGAGTCAACTGGGGCATTACCACCTGAAGTGCTTTTTACTGAAGCTGTGAAAATTCTGGAAGAGAAGTGTGAGCGTGTGATTACTGAGCTTTCTTGATGCAGTATTGACATTCAATTCAGGATGAAATAGAAAAAGGGTTGTACATGTTCCTTTGATTATTATTTGACAGTTTTGTGAGAACGCATTTCTCTTATGATATAAAAGGTTCAAAAATCTTTTCTTCTCCATGATAAAGCTGTGGATTATATATCCCATTTTTGTTTGTTCGTTTTCCTGGAAATTAATTTTGGATACTTGGATCGACAAAGCATAGACTCTCTTTGTTAATAGAACATGGAGAACCGATCTTGATTCCAGATGTATTTTTTTGTTCCCCTTCCTCCCTGAGGAGATGACCTGCGTTTATAATCTTAATGAGAAATCTTTAAAAAATTGGAATTTGAGTTTTATTAAATTAACACTCCAGAAATTGCTATTACCATCTTTTAAAAAAAAAAACATTCATGTTTTTATATAATCGGTGCCAAGCCCAAACAAAAAACTATACAGTTCGTGACATTAGGCCAGCAAAGCCCAAGTCATCCATATACAACAGACTACACAAAAGATGCACAGTAATTGTAACTTGTATAATTTATTAATCATTACCCTGAATTACCATAAAATATACTCCTAGCATATTAAACTCGTGTGTCTACAGTCATTGGTCGAAGTAATCATCCCATTAGAGCCATTTATCATTAAGCAATTGGTCCCTGGTCCTGGCTTCCATCGTATCTTCTTCTTTGCGTCAGTTGTTGAATTAAAATATCAACGATTCATATTTTATTTTTTATAAAAATATTATTAAATTATTAAAAAAAAATTAAAACAGAATTTTTATAAAAGATGAAATTTGAACCATTCAGATTTCAATCCAACGGTCAAGATGAAGAAGATGATAAAAATGAAAGTGGATGAGAGCCAAATCCTTAAACAATTATACATGCGTCACTTAGAGCCGTCAAAACGGGTCAGACCCATCGGGCCAGCCCATTTAACCTTGACCCTTTAAGGGTCGGGCTTGAAAAATAGACGAAATATTTGAAATTAGTTCTGGAGGGCCGGCCCTGACAGGCCTCGGGCTTAAACGGACCAACCCTGCAGGGCCTTTCACTGTAATTTTTTTTTTCTTTTTAAATTTATTAATTTATATATATATATATTGTATTTGTTATAGAGTTATTGATCCGTTTAACTACAAATACATAATAACTATACTCTAATTTTATGATTTGATTTATTATTTGTTGCAAATAGAGATTATGCATGTGTTTACGATGCGGAAGAAGAATTTCATGATATTCTTACTCATGAACTTGAGGCTTCTACTCAAAATGAAGAACAATCAAATGTCGTTAAAATCGATGATAATGACGAAGATGACGACAATAATAGTCACCGTACTAATTATTGTAATTTACTAATTATATTTCTTTAAAACACACCGAGGAAAAATAGTTAAATTTTGGAATAAATAATTTTCAGGCCCTACAGGCCGGCCCTGGCCCTAGTGCTCTCAGGTCGGGCTTTGAAAAATGTGTATTTTCTTACTTCAGGCCCTGGAGGGCCGGCCCTGTTAGGCCCTGACCCTTTACGGGCCAGCCCTGGTGGGCCAGACCGACCCTAATTGACAGCTCTAGCGTCACTAAATGCATTAAAACAGTCAACATCATTATTTTAAAATCACTTTGTAGATTATGAGACAATTAGCCACCTACGCCTCACGCCTTCAACCTCATTGTAGTTATCTTCATTTTTCCCAATTGACATTAATTATGGTTTTAAAAAAGTCTCTCTCAAACATTTTTCCGTGTATACAAGCACATCTAAACTACAAGGATGTCACTTTTAACAGCTAGTCGTCTTTGACTCTACTTCTATTGGTTTAATCCTACTTTAGATATATTTATTAATAATTAATTGTTGATTAATTTATTTCACTTTTCAAAGCACATTAATGAGTCTTTAATTTTTAAGATTCTCTCAAATTTCATGTCTTTCCTCCCCATAATCTACAGATTTCAAATTTTAAATTCAAATCCTTCCAATGTTTTTTAATATAAAAAAAAAAAAAAAATTCTCTCTCTCTTTTTAAATCACAACACATCCTCTTACCCTAACCAATATGGGTGTGGCTACCCTTCTTGATAAGGAGGGTCCGCTGCACCCTTTTTTACTGTAAAAGTTGACATCTAAAAAAAAAGTGACATTATAAGAAAAAAATTTCAGTACAAATTTTATAAAGGATGGTCCGATGCAAAAGACCAAAACCAGGTCCAACCAACACCATCTCACCTCAACCCATCACTAGTTGCGATTGCTTCTGCACCTGTCTTTTCTTCATTATCTTCCTCAGTCTTCAACAAGCCTTCTGTCATCATCTTTTCCTCACCATAATCGCTTTCTATTTTTCCTGCAAATATGGAGACGATGACAAGAGAACAAATTTGGCTATTTCTCTTTTCTAGCTTCCTCATATTTTTAGGTTCTCTCCCCTATTTTTTTCCTCCTCTTTTTCGAATTTGTCTTCTCTCTCAGTTCTCCAACACAATGACAGGTTCTAGAAAATACAACATGCAAACATAACAATTTCCCTTCCTTTTTCAACCCGTAAAAATGATATATATACACCATGCAACACATAATTAAGCTTACTTGTTATTAAATAAAAACCCCTTTTCTATTTGTAGTGAACAACATCTATTGAGCCTATGCTTTTTTATGGGTTGAAAGGGGGATGAAAATGGTTTGATTAACTGATAAAACATATGGAAATATGTATTCTGTAGATTGCATGCTGTTGTGTTACTACTGCAGCAGTTCGTAAATCATATATCTCGTATTTATATTATTCAATTTTTTCATTAATTTTTTTTTTTCAATACTAGGTTAACATATTTTTTTTTTCATGAATATATTTTTCCTACTATAGTGGAAGCCAGAAAATTTTTTCCTCTCACTAAAATAGGGTGTCATCATAATATGTATTGATGACAATTTCGAAATAATAAAGGTCATTCTGCTTATTTAGTCTAAATTCACATGCTTAGTTTTTTTTGTTTTTTGTTTTGTAAAAAAAAAAAACATTTATATTACAATATGCTATGCAGATACTATGGGACAAGGATGGGATGTAGAATCTCATGAAGCAAATATGGAACCACTTTGTATATGTGAGAGGTACTTGGATAGTGAAGGGAGTGTATATGGTGACGTTTTGATAGATATACTTTTTGTGTTTTAGACTCATATATATTGTAAGGTCTTCGTGTATTAAGAGAAATTGAATTTTGAACAAAATTATTTGTTGAATGTTATTATTCTGAATCAATTCTATGGTTAGGATGGCTATTATCTATGATGAGGAATATGATAACTATTGTTGATACAACTTAGTCAACCTCAAAATATATTACTTGTTACTCTGGTTATAAATAATATAAGGCAAATTTAATATTTTTCTAAGATATTAAGAAAATTATTTAAATTACTTTTAAATATTTATACTTATAATCTTTTCGCCAAATTATTTTTCTTAACTTATGAAATGATATATAATATAATGATACACAATATATAATTTGTCTAACTAACTTATTTAGCTTTCTTAATATTCTTCAAAAAAAAGTCAACTATATCTTAATATATAAGACGGGAGGGAGTAATAGATTTCAAAATGCATTAATAGATTTTTTTCGTGTAGAGTTTGTCGGTTATTTGAAATAATTAGAAATATATACCTCTTTCTAGGTTTTGATTACCCCAAAAAGTTTAGAAAATCTAAACAAAAATGCTTATAATATATTTATTATAAAAATATATAATTTTTGATAAAAAAAAAATGTCTAAATGAGCAAGATATGCACTTTAAGAAGGACTCCCTCTAGTATTTATTAAAAGAAAATAATTATCATTTCTTGTAGACCAAAAAATGGAAGTTAAATTATTAAATTAGTCCAAAATTGATAAATGTTGTCAACTTTATCTTTATTTTAATAATGTAAATTTAAAGAGTTAATTAAAAATGAGGGTAAAATAAGAAAAATAAATGAGTTAGTTAAATAACGTTCATGTCTTATAATAAAGACCAAAAAAGGTATGTAATAAAAATGAAAAATACTAAAATTTAAAAATTCTAAACAATAAATTCCTAAATAAACTATAATATCTCGGGGATATGAATCATTTTACCTATTGTTATCCCTCTAGCATACATACGAAATTTTAGTAATAAACGAATGGCTAATATCACGGAGATATGAAAGCTAAAAAGAAAATATCACGGGGGTATATTTAGCGTTTATTCATATAGTAACAAATGACCTGTTTAATTAACTAAATAATAGTAATGAGATAATTATCATATAATACAAATATAACCAGGAAAAAATTATATTACTAAACAAAATTCCAAATAAATAAATTTAAAATATAATATTATTAACAAAATAACCGTGTAATAGAGGTGCGGGAATATCCTTGGACAAATAAGTATAACCGTCCAATAATTAAAATGGGGTTAGATAAGATATGAATTTTTTAGCATCAATTCCATAATTTAAATTTTAAATTTTTGGTATTAAAAAATAATTAAAATTTTTAATATATTTATCAATAATTTTTTTCTTCGATCCTGCTCCCTAATTTTCCTTTGAAATAACTGATTTTAAGAAAAAAGTTTACTTAAAATTGAGTAATAGGTACATGATAAAGGCCATCTTAAAAAATGACATAATGAACACTAAATACAGTAAATGAAAAATTTGAAAATACTAATAAAGTTTTATGATGATGTTGAAGACTTAACACACAGAATTAAAAGTTAAAGCAGTCATTGGGAATGAAATGTATCGACATTAGTTGAAGATGGGGCTTCATTAAATATTGTTGTAGATGTTATTTTATTAATACCTTGTGCGTTTTCACGTTGAACAACAACGGAGATAAAAGTTTTTCCATGAACGTATTCATAAATGGTTTTCAAAAGGAGATATTTAAACTCTATTTAAACATATTAAATTTTTAAATTGGATTTACACTGTTTTTTTTTATACAAAGTCATATATAATTATATTTGACGTATGCTGTAAATATCTTAAAATATATAGATTTGCAGATATTTCTATTCTTGTTTATTTTTCATAATAAGAATTTGCAACAAAATAAGATATTAAGATCCTGATATTATTGTTAAGATAATATGATTTCATATGCTAATCATAATTATACTTTTAAGTTCCTAATTTTATTGTTAAGTTGCACACATAATTATATTTCTCATTCCAAATATCTCAATATAAATTTGTATAAAATTCTCTTCAAATATTGATAAAAAAATATCTTCTAATATGATTTCATATACTCCTGGTCTAATCAGATAATAATAATTAAAAAAAAAGTTCTTAGTGTAAGAACTTGTTTTTATGATGGCAGGTGAAGCACAAGGTTGAGGTGCGGTATCTAGGTTTTGAGAAATAAAAAGGTGAATAATAATCATTTGAGATATGGTGGTTGTTGATGCTAAACTCTATTGTTGGAAAAGGAAAAAATTAGAGATGAAAAAGAAGGTGAACACTAAAATAAGTTCAAGAGGCTGAAAAATCCAGTAATAAACAGTAAATGAGTTTGAGGAAGAATATGAACAGTAAATGTGGACTTTTAACAAAATTTGTAATGGGATTAATAAGTTTATGAATAAGTTTAATAAGTCTTGTAATAGGTTTACCAAGTTCACTCGTCAAGTGTTAACAAATGTGGACAAGTTCATGTGGACTTTTATTATTTATTTTTAACAAAATTCGTAATGGAAATAACAAATTCATGAATAACAGTTATTCTAAGAATAGCAATCTATATATTGATATTTTTAATTCCATATAACGCACCGGGTATTTTGTCTTATAAATTAAATGGCGTAGTTTATTAGTTAAGAGTTATTTTAACTTCTGATAAATTAGGACATACATTATATCTAATTTGATGTGTTTAACTAAATTTCTTCTAACAACAATTATATACTCCCTCTAGTCCTAATTATAAGATATAGTTGACTTTTTTGGAGAGATTAAAGAAACTAATTAAATTACTACTTTAGAGTGTTTTTATTTTTATTTTTTTCTTCAAATTAATTAGTTTGACGAATAAACTAATATATAATCTAATAATATACAATATATGAAATGATTAAGTAACTTATTTAGTTTCCTTAATCCTTTAAAAAAAGTCAACTATGTCTTATAATTAGAATGAGAGGTAGTACATCATTACGATTTAAGTTGTACCTCTCTGTGTATTGCAGGGGTAGTTTGTCTTGTTTTTAATTGTATTTAGGGTAAAGGAGCAAAAATACACATGTGCTTTACCCCGGGAGCGCCTATCACCATATGTTTTCTTTTAGAGCAAAAGTTACATCACACTGTTATGTTACTGTTTACTTCATCTCTTTCTCTCTCATCACGATGAACACTAACATAACGGTAGGATGTGATTTTTGCTCCAAAATAGTAATCACATGTGTTTTTTTGCTCCCAAAAAAAGCATATGGCACTGATCGCCTCCAAGGATAAAGCACATGTGTATTTTTCCTCCTTTACTGTTATATTTAAGTTAATAAAAATATAAATTGTTTTTCCAAAAAATATGTATCTAGATCCATACCCCACTGAAACAGTAACGTATTTGGCTTAATGAAACTGTCTAAGATGGCATAAAAAAAATTTCAACGGCTCCAAGTAAAATACTACCTCCGGTCTTAAATATAAGACATATTTTGTAGTATGATTTGCATTATAAATTATGTCCTATATTCTGAACCAGACGAGTAATTTTTTGATAAAAAAAATTACAAAGCAGCAGCCTAAGATACGTGGGAAGAAGTAGCATTAACATTAAAAAATACCAAAACCAGGAATATTGGTGGAAAGCATTTTTGCACCTTTGTGACTTTCCTCTGGCTCGTTTGCAAATGAGTATATATCATGTGTAATGGAAACCCTTTAATCTTCATCTGTTCGGAGACATGAAGGTCTATAAATTGGCCAATAAGATTACCAAAGAAACAAGGGCATATATGGCTGTACTTAGTAGGGAGGAAATTAGATTTGTAGTTGCATTTGGCAGCCATGGATAGGCATCAGGAGGAGGCATAACACAGTTATCTCCATTGAAATAAATTCTCCTGGGAAAAGCCCAACCCTTGTCTAATGTGAAGGTTGATGCATCCTTTCTAAACAAGAGCTCTGACTGTACATTCCCAAATTCTCCAGCTGATGCCAGCAAGTCGTTATAGTACTGTAATCCCCATAGCATGCCAGTATCATCTGCAAAAACCGGATTCCAAAAATGAATTAAGTAGGAGAATGTTTTAGAAAATATTTTTCAGGCTGGGTCAACAAGCATGAATTTAATCTATTTGGCCCGTGACCAGAACTAGTGGAATATGGGTAAGGAGAATAAAACTCACTCAAACCCTCATAAGGCGTTAATGGCTTGTAATTAAAGCTGAAAAGCTGGGTCACATTGTCAAAATTGGGGTGCTGCGCAACAAGGTTCCATTGTGTATAGTTCATCCTGTAGTTGAAATTTGTGATTGTGATCTTCACTCTCCAGTACTCTTTATAATTGACCTTTACATGCCAATGCACTCGAATTGGACACATATGACTGGTGCACCGGACAAGAGGTGTATTACTAGCTTTGCCTGAAGACGCTACAACTGAGGCCAAATGTGGGGAATTTGGACTGTCGGACATAACCGGAAAGAATTATCAGAAGAGAACCCAAAAAATGGCCAAGTTTCATATATTCTGTAGAAAATAAAATTAAGTGCTTACTCCACACAGCTTCCGGGTGATGTTTTATTTCGACAGCCACATGTGCAGGTTGGACAGTCCACTAAAGTATCATTATAGAAGGATGAAAGTGAAACACAGCAACTTGGGGTCTTTTGAGCAAGGAATTGAGAATATGTGCAGGTAACATTCCAGGTCACTGCCACAAAAGATCCAGATCAGGTTAAACAGATTTTCAGGCTTGGTTTCTCATAATCGGAACTCTTCTGAGCAAATTGAAAAACATAATAATCATGATACAACATTTATAAGACACTGCATGTAATAAAGGACAAAATCTAATGCGTTTATTTATGAGTGTTTACTTTCAACTTAAACAGTGACATTGTAGAGATTCTTCTCTTCGACTGTTTTCTTTTGACAATGTCAAGGATGAGGTGTTTAATTGGAAAAATTAGCCGTGTTATGTTATTTATTGAAAAATCTCATAGCAAGCACATAAAAAACTGATATTTTATAACCCAGGCCAATGTGAACGCATGAAGATTGATGTAGGTTCAATCAAAAGGAAGTGTTGGAAGACAAAAGTAAAATACCCAATCACAGAGAGTCCTTTTCAAGTAACTTACTCATTGCTTGAGTGATTCTCCTTTTGTCACCGGTGGCAAACGTGGTTGGTCTCACAATCCTTGCAGGACCACAAGTGTATCCAGGCCCTGGTGCTTTGAGGGTGAAATTTCTAGGCAACTTGACAGTTTTGTTGCTAGTTCCAGAAAGGCCAACGCTGACCTGAAATGAACTTATTGCTGTCGCTGGGTCCTGAGCCCATGAATTCAATACTCCCCCTCTGCAGCAATTTGCAATCTGCTGATTGTATGGAGTTCCAGGAAGTAGATCCACCACCGTTGGATCCCTCTTGCAGCAGTGCGGGGGACTCGCTTTGAACTTTGAGCAGTCACCTTGCTCGGTGGTTTGGCTTCCCATCATGCTCCAAATCACTTCCTTTTTAGCCCATGTCCATCCCAATGTCCACCCAGGGGCCTGAATGTGCCGATACTGTTGGAAGTTGTACATCGTAACCACAGCCTACTCAAAATAACCAAGAAGATTTCAACATATGTTAAAAATAGGAAGACAGTGACATACTAATTTCCCTATTAGAGTTTCATTGAAATAGCCAGAATTAGTTTGGCTTTTGAACTAACTTATTAATTGTTTCGTTGTCAGTAAAGGCCGCCTGTACTGTCCTCTTCAAACATATAAATGAAATGAAAACATAGCAGATTTATCTGTAATACACTTCCAGCGACGTTTATACTTTTTTTTTTTGCCCGAAAGCGACGTTTATACTGAAGAAATGAAAATAATACATAATTCATAGAATTTCTCATATCAATTTATCTGTTATATAATGAAAGCTGTCAAAGACCAATTTTGTTCCAAAGGTTTGACGTGGATATCACGACACTCACAACATAGCCATCTGCAGTCCAGCTTATGACATCCCACTTGATTGTTATGTTTCCACTTGGATCGAGGGGATCATAGGCTTCTGTATAAACGGTCAGGACAATGAAAATCAGACTTAAGTTCTCAATATCATGAAAGGAAAATAATAATAATAATAATAATAACCACTTGCAAATGTTGATTTTAAAGATGCTAAAATGATTTGTTATGTCCCATCAAATATGATCTAAAAGTTCAATGTCGAACTTTTTTCGTTCTATGAAATGGCAAACTTCAAGCTCTCTGTTCTGCATTCTATTCATGAACAAGTACAGATCTCTACAACATTTTGTCAGTTTTGAATAGCAAGTTAGAGCAGTGAAGAAACACTGACAGAACAAAGATAGAGTGGCAATTATCAGGTCAGATCGGATTGGAGAAAACAATGCCTCGACCAAGGATTCCCGAGAAAGTAAACTTCCAAATTCGAGAAAATGGAGATTGTAAGCAAAGCCCGGCATAAGAACTGCTCCTAGAATTTGAATTCAAAAAATGAAAAGAAAAAGAGCTAGAACGAGTGGTAGTACCAGTGGAGGTGAATATGAAGCAAGAGAAGAGAAATGATAGTAAGAAAGCGGAAGTAACATATCCCATGAATGACGTCGCCATGGACTCAAATTGTGCGTGCAGAATCGCAGAGAGAAGCTTGATAGCGGTCAAGATCTGCACGAGAAAGAGAGGCGGCGAAGGAAATGCGTGGTGTGGCCTTTGAGCTCACATGAGAAAGCCAAGAGGAGAAGCTGGGAGTGTTGAGTAGAGCAAGGACTCAAAAGCTCAAGCTGAAACGAAGCCATCACCACCGCTCTATATGTATGTAAACGTTCTCTAGAGAAGATCTGATGCAGACTTGTTCACACTGTTCGATTTTTTATTTTTTATTTTTGGATCACCGACGCAACTGTTTGGTGAGGTTGATTATTTAATGTGAATTGTGAAACGTCTATTACATTTAAATATCATTCTGATCTCATCTTATTTATAAGTTTATTTAGATTCAAAAAATATATTCTTATTTATGAATTCAGTTTCATGTGAAAAATGAAATCGTGAGAGTTTTACTCATATTAATTGTATTCTCCCTCTCTAATTCTTATTATAAAACATTAATTAACAATTCTATGAAAACAATAAAAATAGTTAAAATCAATAAAGTTGCCTTAAAATTTAAGTAATTTTTAATATTACCCCTACTAATTGCTCTAAATTTTGGTATCATATTAATTATGGACAAACATGCAAATAATAATAATAATAGTGCTCCTTACACACAAGCAAGTTGTTTATAAAAAAGATTAAATATACCTATTAGTTGAGAGCTTATGATAAGGACTATATGGAATATCCATAAAGATAAAAAGAGAAGAAAGAGTTGAAAAATACTCAATTATTAATGAGAGTAAAGTCAAAAATTTACTTCATAATTATTATAATTATTGAATTAACTACCTTTCTTTAGTATATAAGATTTAATTAAATAGAAATTCTAAGTAGGATAGTGTGTATGCATATTTGTATAATTATATAATTAACTTTCAATTCAGAAATCAAGCACAAAATATTATATCTATTTGAGATTTTGTTCGGTTGTCAAATCCAAATCCGACGGCAGAGTTTATTTGGAACCCGTTGACCCACTCATGCAATCAGTCCGGGCATGTCGATAGCTCAGGACGATGGCAACCGGAGCAACCAAGCTCAACCCGTTGAGTTGTTGGATTGCCCGAGTTACCTTTTTAATTTTTTTTTAAAAGAGACTAACATGTTTTTTGTGGGGTATGATTATAGAGGGTAACATTGATTGAAGTTAATGATAATTTTGTTGTGAGTTAGTGACTAAAGGGATGTATATAGAAATATTTTGTTATCATTTACATATCTTGATATTTTATTAGAAAGAATATTTACTGATTACTTATTTTAATAGTGGATTGATATTATGATGCCAATAAATCAAAAAATTTGAAAAAATATTTATATATGATTATTTTGTTAATGATTTAAAGTATTTAATTGATATTTGGCACTCGTAGGATTTAAATATTTTTGTATTGTTTCATTCTCCACCCAGGTTGACAATGTGCTGTCTTACTACCTCAGCCGGTTTAAAGCCAGTCCAAATTTGATGACCTTGATAGAGGAACTCTTTCTTTTACACTGTGTTTAGTTTAAGGGAAGGGTGTGGGAAGGAGTGAGAAAGAAATTTTTTTCTCTTATTTTTATAAAATTGCCCGTAACAAATTTTTAATATTCATAAAATATACTCTTAATAAAAAAATATATTCTTTTTATTAATAACAATTTAGTCAATGTACTTAAAAAAAAAATTTCCCTCCTACTCCTTCTCACCCCTCCCTTCAAACCAAACATAGGCTTAAGAAAATAAGTCAACATGTGAATCATTTGAAAATGAGTTAGGGTTAATATTGGGATTTGAGAGAATAAGGGACAAAAGGAAGGCCGCCGGCGTCATGGGTGGGGTCGGCGACAACGGCTCTAAAAGATTCGACCCCTGTCGGTGGAGACTTTATGCCTCTGAATACCAACAACCATGCTTGTTTTTTCAACACCAATCTAACCACCTCATCAGATACATATTCCCTTTTTTAATTTAATTATTAATGTTCATTATTTGCATAGCTCGATACTAATACCTCATTATACACGTATATCAAATATAGCAATATTTTTTGCATTAATCAACTCTGAATTTCAGTTCCAAAAAAAAAAAAAAAAAACTCTGAATTCGTATTTTATTTTTCAATAGAAACATTAAGTTCATTTTCTTTTTCGTAATGATATATGTTTTCTTAACTAAACGTGTACTGATTGTGATTTACGAGTGAGATACATATATCGAGATGTTTGTGTCAGTTATTATGAGTAAATTAAATATTATTTTATGGTCTTAATGTATTTAGGAGGAAATTATTGAGGGATAGTGATGACATGTGGTTGAATTTACAAAAGACAACCCAGAAGTGATGCTAAGTGGTAACCATTGTGTCGGTTGCCTCAATATGGGTTAAACTTAGCATACTCATGGAATGGAGCTCAAGCTCAAAATAAGAAGAGGCTGTGTCTTGTTTAAAAGGCAATTATATATGAAATGCATTTCAACGATGCTTTTATAAGTAACAATCTTTTTTATACGGGCGATCCTTAATATAAACAGCAATTTTTTTAAAAAAAATTTGAAACTTTTAACTGGTTTTTTTATTTTCCCCATTAAATATGTGTCACATGTTATCTCTCTGCAATAAATATTCATTTGTTACCTCTCATGTACTCCATTTATAAATAAGGGTATAATTAAAAAAAAAAAGGATACATATATAATACACTTATTACTTTTAACTTATATTTTAAATCGTGTGATTGAAATAATTGTTTCTTGTAAAAATGATTGAAACAAAACAATATAAAATGCATTTGAATGTATTGTTCGATAATTGATTGGAATGGCCCAATTGCCCCATTCCTAGTCGTTAGGAAGATTGTCACTTCCATGAGTGTTTTTTTATTTTTTATTGCTCATTGGTTATATGTATGGTATAAATTAAAATGTTAATGGTATACATATTTATTTGGTTTCTCTCTTTTATTTACCCCTGGTATATAGAGGTATGTTTAAAAACAAATTTTATTTAAGACATATTTATTATTCTTAATAAATTTTAACCGTTTTCTTAAATAATGTTATTTGATTATTAAACTCTTATAAATGAAGCATAATCAGTAAATGTGCATGTTTAGGAAACATATAAAAATGTTTTCTAAGCATTTTTTTTTTTGTAAGATGACAGAAAGCCCTTGTCTTATAAATTTATCTTAAACGTTGTAAAAGCATTTTTAAAATGCTAGAGCAACTTAAACTTGATCATCAAGTTCACTCAAAAGTGCGGAATTTTAATGTTTCCAGAGAAACGTAGTTTAGTAATTGAGCTGGTTGCTAATGCTTCGAGAGTTGGGTCTTACGTGAGCCTGGCCTGGATGCTTTGCCCTCCATAGTTTTAATTGTTTTTCTCATTTTTATGTGTTGTTTGGTCTATTCTTTCTTTTCTTCCTGTAGTTGGGTGTTTTTTTTTTCTTTTGACCGTTGTGGTTTAATTTGGACATCATGTTTAATGAAAAATAGATGTCTGGCGTTGGCAAAAGTAAAACGACGCCAACTAACTGATAACAACAAACAAAAAAGGGACAAATTTTACCATTCGAGCAATTAAACGTTGCAAAATCGAATGATCATCTGTCTTGAGAGCAGTGGTAACGAAAGGGACGATAATCCTGAACGACCCTATGAGCCTGAAGAGAATACTCCTATATATGTAGGAGGGAGTGGCCTGCTGTAATAATTTCCACATAAACACCACAACCCGAAAAAGGAAGTTTCAGCTTTCATTTACTTCCAATCATCAAAAGATCAGGTTTTCGTATTTTTTTTTCCTGCAAAGCAGTGATTTTGCGTATGAGTTTTTTTTTTAAAAAAAAAAAGAAAAGAAAAGAAAAGAACTCATAGAGTCATAGTCATGACGGATGATGACGGGAAATGAGGAGCTAAACCAGGCGGATCTCTATTGCAGGGTTTTAGGAAAAGGGAACTAGGGTTTTTCCGCGGGAAGATGGATAGCCCCAGCTTGGATCAAACTCTGCAAGAGGGCAAACTCTTCAGACATGTCAATTCGCTAATTGTTGCGCATCTTCGCGACAATAATCTGACTCAGGCAAGCAATAGTCACTGTTCTTCATGAGTTTTAGCTGTTATTGAAGCTTAATTTCATTTATTAGTTACTGGATGCTTTGTTAACCAAACATCAAGAAACCAAAGGCGCTGCTTATTTTGAAGCTTAGCCTTATTTTTTAGACGGAGGATAGTAAGTGGCTCTAATCAAGTGTTCAAATTTGAAATTCGGGATATTGTTTCTGTAGGCTGCAAGTGCTGTTGCTTCAGCAACTATGACACCACTCAATGTGGAAGCCCCGCCTAACAAACTTCTTGAGTTGGTTGCTAAGGTTCTTGCTTTCTCCCGCACCCATTGCTTTCTAACTCTTTGATATTAGCGAAATAAAACTGTTGGTCCTAAAGAAATAGCAGGGTCTTGCGGCGGAAAAATTCGAGACTTTAAGAGAGACTACATCAAATTCAATTTATGATCTGGGTGCAGCAGTTTCTGGTCCTCTCGCGCGCTCTGCTGCTGTTGATTTCAGGCAATTTTATTTATCTACTTTGTTTCATTCATTGCAGCATGTCCATCCCATCTTATTCAAGTCTCTGATTCTAGTTTGAGAAATGTTCTCGGTAACAACTATTGGGTCTGACCATTCTGAATACAGTTGAATTTTCCAACTATAAAATGATAAAGTGAAGCATAATTTTGAAATTTGTCCGATGGCCTGTCTTGCATCATACATTTTAGGTTTCCTTTGCCTCAGTCTCTCTTTTTTTTACGGGTAGAAAAGGAAAGATTGGTTATTCTGACTACAAATTAAATCAACTCAGAATGATAAAGGGTCTTTTTTAGATGATGTTTCAGTCTCATTCCATGTCATGCAATTCTTTGAAGTTCCAACATTTCAATGTATCAGCTAGTGTAGTCTGTAAGGCAGGTTTTCATTGATAAAGTCTTTGAAAGAAGATTAAAACATATTGTTGATGAAAGAGTTTTGTTATAACAGTGTGCAAGATATGAAAGGCCCTTCCAAGAGCTTTCCTAAGCATGAGACACGACACCTTTCAGAACATAAGGTATGGCATATGTAGTAAATCAGTAATAATCTACATGTCTTCAGCATCAGCATTTCTAGGCATGCAGCCAATAACATATTAAAGCACATACTTTTGTGGCCATAGGTTTTGGACTGATCTGCTGAATTTCTAGAATATTGCCAGATGTGCTAGGTTTAGTCCTGATGGAAGGTTTGTTGCCACCGGAAGTGCAGATACATCAATAAAGCTATTTGAGGTGATGATTCCTTATTTATGTGTATTGCTCTTTCTTTGATATGACTATAGCTAATATGCATACATTTTCTATTGCAGGTTGCAAAGATTAAGCAAATGCTGCTCCTAGATGGCAAAGATGGACCTGTTCGACCTGTCATACGAACATTTTATGATCATACACAAGTATGTCTGCCTGAAATTTTACGCTTCTTCAAGTTGCCAACTGCTGTTAAAAATCTTGTGTGGAAGTGTTTCTTCAATCTCAAAATGATAAATTTTTAAATGATTTACATTAAAAAGCTATAAAATTACTTTATGGACATTGCTTCAAGAAGTTATATAAACCTTTGATGGAGAGCCGACATGCTTTGAGGGAAAAACAGAAAACTACTGGGCATGTAACCTTAAATCAGAAACAAATTTGGAAATGTTCTGTTCTTGGCTGATTTTAATTGCAATTCACTAGATATGTGGAAGTCCTTAGCAAAATATCGTGGTACTTTAATTTACTAATTCCTAAACATCATATTCATATATCAAGCTTTCCCTTGGTAGCGGTGGGTTTTGGGAAATGGCTTGTTCTCTCTCTCTCACATTGTTCTTAATCTTAACTATAAAGTATATGAAATGGTCATGGGAAACTTTCCTTGTATCTTTAATATCTCTCATGCACTTGCAGCCAATAAATGATCTGGATTTTCATCCGCAAGGTGCCATCCTTATTTCTGGGGCTAAAGATCAGACAATAAAGTATGACCTCTTGCAGGATTAATTGATAACGTTTTTACTTCATATGTACCTCAATTGTACATCTTCCTTGTTTCTCCATCCGTGCTATTTTTAAATTGACCTTCTAACCTGACTTGCTAGTTCCGAACCCTTTTAGGTTTTTTGACATCTCAAAAACCAATGCTAAGAGAGCATACAGAGTTATCCAGGTTGTTTATTTTTTTTTAAGTGCTAGCAGCAACTGAGCATGATGTAAGAATAATGAATAACTTTTTTTTTTTTTGTTGATTTATTTTTCCACAGGACACACACAATGTGCGTTCTGTGTCTTTTCATCCCTCTGGGGATTTTCTTTTGGCAGGTAAACACATTTTTCACATTTATGCTGTGGCTTTATGATCTTATGCGTATGGTATCTGTTTGTTATCTAAAATCTATTTGATCTCCACGGCATTAGGCTGCAGCTTTTTTTCTAGTTCTTAATGGCATATATATTGGTTATTACATGTTATGTTGGGAGATGGTTTATGACTAATTAAATTTAAACTCAAGCTATTCTTGGTTGGTGATAGAACTTAAGGAAATTAAGAGAGAGAAAGGGAAACTAGAGTCAGAATATAAAACTCTAGTCTAGAGAGGAGATGGGAGAGACTAGAACCAGAATTTGAGTTCTAGGAAAAGAAAAGAGATAAACATCTCAATAGTAATTTTATTCATCCATATATTTTGGTAGAACACATGTATGATATTTGTAACCTAACACATAAACTGAAAATAACTACCTTATCTTATCTATATAAAATTGACAATAACCAGCACTGGACACTTGTAATATTTAACATAAGACAGATAATAAAACATAAAATGCAAATAATGGCTGGCTCCTATCAGTTGGTGTGATGGTCCTTATGAAAAGGAATAGCGTTCCTGTGTTTATAACATGTATTTTTAGTTCTACTACTTCACTCTGATTTCTTGCTCAGATAGTATATACCCGTTTGCAGTTTGAATATTTTCATTTGAAGAAACCCAATTTGAAAAAGATTGCCTTTGTTATTCGAAAAAAAAAAAAAGATTGCTTTTGGTGAATACATTCTGGAATGAGATCAACTGCTGTATAATGTGAATCGGGAATAAGATGTACATTGTAAATAACAACACAAAAGTAGAGAAATGTGAAATGTGGAAACCCAAATGGATGACCTTCTTGCCTACAGTATCATTTTAAAGGCAGCATATGCATATATGTATGTATGCATTTTTTTTCTTTCAAATTTCCTCATATTTTAACGTTTTTTTTCCCACCTAATTTCTAGCTTGAGTTGATTACCGCTCATCAGTGAGATCAAAGATGACAACATATCCTTTTCTGACAGGAACTGATCATCCAATTCCACATTTGTATGATAGCAATACCTTCAAGTGTTTTTTACCCGCAAATATCCCAGATATTGGCATCAAAGGAGCTGTAAACCAGGCATGTTTAACACTCTTCCTTGTTCATAAAGTTCCATACATCTGCTTTCATATACTTCTCCATTTTCCCCCAAACATCGTATGAGTTGATTTTATTATGATCTCTGACGTTTTTTTTGTCTTGATCATGCAGATAAGATATTCTTGTACAGGAGGCATGTATGTTACTGCATCAAAAGATGGTGCCATTCGGTTGTGGGATGGCATCACTGCCAATTGTGTGCGCTCAATAAATGGAGCACATGGAACAACAGAAGTAACCAGTGCAAATTTTACTAAAGATCAAAGGTATTTCTAGCCTTAAAAGTTTCCAGGAGAAAAATATGTCCTAGGTATGTCGTTTCTCTAATTGAGTTAGAATTGGTGTAAGAACATAACAAACTGAATTTTCTAGGTTTGTGCTTTCTTGCGGGAAGGATTCTACTATAAAGCTTTGGGAAGTTAGCTCTGGAAGATTAGTGAAACAATATCTTGGAGCCACACATACTCAGTTACGATGCCAGGTATGGAGATATGTGTTTCTTCGTTCTTCTGAAATCAGCCCCATTAAATTTAATATTATTCCAGTTACTCAAGCTCACATATGCTCAAAATTTCACTTTAGCTAAGGGACATGTATTCTTTTGCATTCTTTAATGTTTTCTTTTCCTATTCATTTTTTTCTTTTCTTTGATTTAGTCAGGGTCTTCAATTTTAAGAATTACCCCTGTAGTTTCTTTCTGGCACAATGAATGAATTAGAACCTCTTGGCCGTTATTGGATTCTAAAAGCTTTTATGAAAACCTCAACAGATCCTCGTCCGAATTCTGAAAGTACCGTTCTGTATGATTTTTTGCAGGCCATTTTTAATGACACAGAAGAGTTTGTTCTCTCAATAGATGAATTAACCAACGAGGTATGTTGGGTTGAGTCTTTGGCCGTAGCGATTTCTTTCAGCCATTATCTGAATTTATGTGAGGATTCTTCTTGTGGTGTGGTTTGCAGATTGTTATATGGGATGCGATGACAACAGAACAGGTGGCAAAGTGGCCATCCAATCACGCAGGTGCACCACGATGGCTTGAACACTCACGAGTTGAACCTGCTTTTGTTTCTTGTGGAACAGATAGGTCAATTCGGTACTGGAAGGAAGCTGTCTGATAATGCTGCTTGGTTAATGTTTCCCGCATAGACTGCCCGAAAACTAACTGCAAGAAACATTTCATTTACTATAAAGGAATTTCTCCTCTTTGTTTAACTAGCTGAATGAGTTAATTCACACTTCTCTGTTCCCTTCCGTCTCCTTTCCAGTTTTATGGTCTGCGTTTCGTGAGAACACTCCCAAATATGAATACCACACTCCAAAGCAATTTTGCCCCAGAACTACACTGTCAAGAGCAATGTTGCCCTAAAAATTTTTTTGGGCTTAATTTTGCACCGGAAGTATAAAAATATAACAATGTTACCCCCACTAATGGTCCACCGTTGGAGTTACACACACTCAAGATACTCTCACATTCGAGTGTGTATGGTTTTTCTTTTTAACGAAGTCACACTAAAGTGCACACTCAACTCAAGTGTGCATTGGGCACACTCGAGTGAACACTCAAATGTGCCCAATGCAAACTCGAGTGTGTGCACTTGGTGCACACTAAGCACACGCATTTGAGTGTGTACCAAGTGCACACACTTGAGTGCATTGGGCACACTCGAGTGTGCACTTCGTAAAAGAAAAAAAAACCGTACTTGAATGTGAGGGTACCACACTTGAGTGTGTGTAACTCCGTGAGGTCTCACCATTAGTGGGGGGTAACATTGCTATGTTTTTATACTTTTGGGGCAAAATTGAGTTCAAAAAAACTTTCAGGACAATATTGTTTCTGGCGGTGTACTTCTGGGGCAAAATTGCTACTTAACCCCACTCCACAATTGTATAAATTATGTTTTATATTTAGGATCGGAAGAGTACAATACTAGTCTTCTCTCATACTATTCTTAGTTTTGATTTATGTGCGAGCTCTTGAGGAAATTTTGTTGGAAATTGTGAAATCCAAAACTTGAATCATGACGAACGAGCAGAGATATTTACAATATAATTCAAAATGAGATAAAATGAAATAGGGTGATTTGTCTATGACTTTCCCGAATTCTGTATGATGTACTGAAAACCCAACCTCTCGGACAGTATGCTAAGCTGTTCCTACGTTAGCAGACCATTCCATGCGAAAACACGGCTGCACTCAACCTAGTCACCAACTTGTGTCTCCACTAGCTTGAAAATCCAAGCTAGGGTTGGTTTGGCACTAAGATTGTCACTCCTAAAAATCAGAACTCTTCGAATTGGAAGTGGTAATTCATTCCATAAATAAATGAATCCGTACTACTTCACATGTTGAGATTGGCCAAGAACAACTGGAGAGCAATTTAGTACCCTTAGTCTTAAATTAAGAAAAGTAAATAAATTATTTAATTATATCATATATTAAGTATAATTAAATTATATATCAAATTATAAGTCAAATAAATTAATTTGAAGAAAAAACGATAAATATAAATATTTTAAAATAATTTAATTAATTTTCTTAATCTTTTTAACAATAATCAACTAGGATTTATATTTAAAATAGTATTAATTGGTTATTGTGCGTCTATTATCAACATTAGCATAACAATGACCATGAGTACGAAGGGTGCATGTAAAAGTAATTCTAGCATCCCGAGTATTGGGAGTACTTGGAGACAAATAGCCGGAAGAAAAGCGTGTTTACAAAACTTGGACCCTGAATGAATAAAACTTGGGGCCATTTAATTTTCCCTTTAGCAGGCCACATACCCACTCTGGTCAATAGTTTCTAAAGTCACCCCCAAAAATAACAAAACCAAAAAGTGCATGGTGCATCAAGGAAGTCGACTGCAGCCTGCAGGTCTACTACTTCCCTGCGTCAAAAGAAAGCTACAGGTCTTGAACCTTGCATTATTGAACCCCCAAAAAACAGGCTTCAATTTTACAACCAATTCGATAACTTGAATAAGAGCATCTATATCAGAAGCACGAACACTCCCAGTATCAAGGCATGTCTCTCTGTGTCAGGCACTTTGAGAAAATCACAAGAATGTTTCTTCTTCCAAGTTCTCAACCAGCAAAAATTCCAAGAAACTGAGAACAAAGACGAGTTTATTTCGGAAGATGCCGGGATTGTAACTAAGCTCCGCACAAAGTAAACAATGACTATAACTCCCTTTCATCCTCAAATTGCAAAACGTTTGTGATAAAATCAACAAAAATAGTGTAATGTCAGTAAACCATGACAAGGACATCAATATGCTCGTCCCATCCTCCGTTTTGGTTTCTTCACGAAACTTAGCCGAATCTGTTTTAGACGTCTTCTCTTCCTCGCCATTTTCTCAGGCAGAGTCTCTCGCTTTTTCTTCTCACTCTTCACAGCCTTTGGCTTCTTCATATACCTTGCCTCTATTTTGTATGCTTTTGGTGTCACAGGCACCCCCCTTCTTTGTGCTTCATTGAAGAGTGCATTAGCTTTCTCAACACGATTATGGGCACATAATTTCCCCATCAACAAATCATAAGTTTTGATCCCAGGTTCAAATCCGTCTGCTTTCATCTTCGCCAAAACACTCAATGCGTGATCAATTCTCTCAATGCCACACAAAATCTTCAAGAACTGGTAGTAAGCCTTCTTATCAAGAGCTTCACCAAACCCAGCAGATTTCATCCTGTCAATCATTTCATCCCCCTCCTCTAATCTTGCAGCCTGATATAAACTCTTAGTTAGAATAAGAAACGTGGTCGCATCTGGAAGGCAACCCCATTCTCCTATTCTGTAGAACAATTTCATTGCATCTTCAGTTCTCCTAATCTTACACAAATTTGATATCAGTACATTAAAGGTTTCCACATTTCTAGGAACCCCGTTATAATCCATATCCACAAGTACCTTCTCAGCCTCAGAATCAATGCGAAATGGATCCTTTTTTCTACAAAGCTTGCATACACAATCAAGTATGGCGTTATACGCAGATGTACCAAGTTCAAACCCTCCACGATACATTTCCCCAACCAGTCTTCGAGCTTCGTCAAGTTTCTCATCGACGCACCAACCCTTGATTAGCAGATCACAGATGCGTTCATCAGGAAAGAACTCGTTTGCCAGATTCTTCACCATTTTCTCCGCACAACTCGCATGCCCATTTTCACAAAGCTTTTCCACGATTAACCTCAATGAATCGTGATTACGCTGCAACCCGTAATCCGCCTCCATCTTCTCGAAGAACGAAACAGCCTGGGTGGGACGACCCGCACGCACAAGCCGATCAATCGCAGCCTCTAGGGTTTTAGGCCCGGCAACAGCACGCCCACTGACGAGAACATCATGGGTTGCCTTGAAGTCCTTGCGACGGCCTAAGTAGGCGATGAAATAAGATAGAGTCTCGTCATTGTGGGTGAAGTTAGGGTTTGAAATCAGCCATTGGCTAAACCCTAACACTGTACGGCCAGCTTCAGGTGAGATATTGAGGGTTTGAAGAACAAGTTCCGCAGTCGGCGTGATGTGAGAGAAGCCGAGCTGAAGGCGTTGTGTTACAGAGAGAGGGTCGGAGTCTGGGTCCATGAGAAGCTCATTGGAGAGGGATTGGGCAATAGGATCTACATCTTCTGGGAGGCCCTGAATCGACGAGTTGGAGGACTCTGATGAAAAAGATCTGTAGAGAGAGAGTGAAGGAGCATTGAAAACAGTGGCGGATTGAGAATGGCCGAGGATGGAGAAGGCATTGGAAATGGGTTGAGATGGAAGTGGAAGAGGAGGTCGAAACAAATAAAATGGAGTGAAGGATGAAGATTGAGAACAGAAGGATCGGAGTAAGATCCTACGAAGCTGCAGAGACCGAAATGGCGGCATGGTCAGGCGAGGAGGATCCTAAGCGAAAGAAGCTAAGGAGGAAGAAGAAGAAACCTACAAACGAAGACGTGGCAGTGGCCTGTGGAGGGAAAATGAGTTTGTTGGACTGGGCCTATGTGGGTTTCACCCTGCTTCACTCCATTGCCGCATTTTTTTGGCACAACTCTATTGCCATATTTTTTCTGGTACAAACATTCTGTTTAGCTATGCTTTGTTACTCCATAAAATAATTTAGGATAGGACTTTGGGCCTAGATTGGACCTTGTCACATAGATTTTGACTCATATTTAAAAATGCTCATATAAAAAAAAAAAAAAGCGCATCATGAGTTGAGTTTAACGAAATGTATTAGCCCCCATAACTTGATGAACTAAGGTTTGAATCATCATTGAAAGAGGTGCCCATATTTGATGCATATGCTTAGAAAAAAAATGCTCATAACATGGAAAAGATTAATAGACCAAAGATCCCAAGAATCTCTCATTCATCTTTGAATCCTGGAGAATATTAAACTTCCCACTTGATTGTTGTTCCATCTTGCTATCATAATAGTAAGGTGGGGGAGGGGGGGAATCTTAGACCTAGATCCAAGCAAATGTGTGGCCCCTGTTGATAGCCCTCTCCTCCGCCTCCAAGGCATTGCAATAACTTTAAAGGACTCGTTTGAGTTGGTAATGGGAGAAACGTTTTATTTTCAATTTAACTTTTGTAGAAGTAAGATAAAGTAAAAGTCAAATTGTAAATATAATATGTGTTTAGATTAACGGTTGCAAAAGTGACATTTTCTTAAACTGAAATTTGTTTTGGATTATTATTTGAAAATCCAATTTAGATGAAAAGTGACTAAAAATAGCATGAGTTTTATTGAATGCTACACATATATACTGTGATAATTGAAGAAAAAAAATAAATTTGAATTTGATAAAAAAAGTTAAGTTATTATTAAAAAAATTAAACATGTATGGTAATTTCATGTATATCTTCTCGTCCATTGCAATGATTCCGCTTGGTATCTTCTTGTTGATGACCTTAATGGCCATGGTCCACACTCTGGCTCGAAGCTAAGGCTCTCTTCTTCCCTCGGACTCTCCTCCAATGTTGAAGTTCTCTTTGGTCCAAACTCGCGATATTGTGAAAATCTCCTCTTCTATCTGCAACGCTCAGCCATTGCTCTCCAGAAGCACCAATTTTCGGCTTCCGATCAGATGCAGCTTTTTTGGAATAAGCCCATTTACTCAGAAGCTAACCCAAACACCTTCCAATGCGACTTTTTTCCTGCTGAGCTTTTTTCATGCTTTCACTGAACTTTTTCTCTCTTCGACACTTACCCAAACACACTAAAAAATCTGTAAAACCAGCAATCCAATCTTCATTGCAATCACGGATTACTCCACCACAACTTGTCAATTTTTTTAAAAAAAAAATTGAAGCCATTGCTCTATTCATATTCAATTTGACCCTACCAGGGGCGTGGGTGGAGCCGCCTTATTCTTCTAAGCGAAATTTTGCTAAAATGCTCCCAAAGAACCAATGAAAAGGGTTAGCATCTCACAGTATGTTTGAATGTGAGAAGAGGAATCCACTTCAAGTGTCTAATATAGTATATTGAATAAGATTGTCTTAAACAAGCAGATACATATTCCTATTGGGCAAAAAAACAAAAAGACTAAAGAAAAGGTGTGAGAATCATTACTAAGCTTCACTGGTTGTGACCACCATCTCATGCTTCATGTAACCCTTTTCCTCAAAGTTTGACAGCATGTGTGTCGGTTTTAGGCAGTTCGATTAGTTTAAGAATGACAATGTTGACAAGAAGTTGTCTCTTTGAGAAGAATGTGGCATGCCAGAGTATTTGTGGGCTGAAGTTGTCTTGTGTTATGGAGGACTAAGCTCCCTAGTAGGCCCAGGTACGAGTATGGTATTAAAAGCCAATATTGAGGTATGACCCCATTATTACACATTTGACATTTACACTACTCATTGCTAGCTAGCTCTTGGAGGAGTAATTAGAGATCATATGGGGAACTGGGTTGCTGGTTTCACTCACTACTCACTTGGGATGATGTTGAGGAATGGGCTATCTTTAGAGGTCTCAAGCTTGCATGAGACTTAGGCCCTGTTTGTTACAGGGAACTTGCGCCTCAGGAAAGAAAGATGACAATCTTCCACCCAAAAAAACATGTTTGGTAGACCCATCTTCCTTCGAGTAGCATTCCTTCGATTACCAATCTTCCCACGTTCGTACAAAAATGCTTTCCTTCCGAAACATGCCGGAATGTTTACAAGTTCCCGGGAGGATGAAATTTTCAGACAAAAAAGACCCTGGGCAAAGGCGCGAACTAGAAGATGTGAGCTTGAAGATGCTTTCGATGAAGAAACTTGGAACTATCGAAGAAGCTAAGAACGAGATTGAACCCTAGTTAGTTCTGTCAAAATTGAAATGTTGGGTTGGGTATGTTGAATGGAAATGAAAATTGTGTTTAAATCTAAACTGAGAACTAGAAAGACTTTGCTGATGAAAATAGTGTTATTGTACTAGTTTTGTTGCTGTCACATGAGTTCAAACTAGGTTATCTGGTTCGAACGTAACGTTAAGGTTCGAACGTACGTAATGGATGGGCATTGTGGGAATTTCACCCCATCTTCCTACTTAACCAACACTCAGTTCTTTCTACAAACATTTTATCTTCCCTCAACTTATATTCATTTCCTTGGTATACCAAACAGTTCAACTTTTAAAGTTCCCTCCTAAATCTTCCTTTCCTTCCTCAAATCTTCACCGTAACAAGGCCTTAGGATTCAAGAAAGTAGTCATTTAGTCAGATGCAAAGGCTCTAGTTGATATGATGAAGAGTACAAATGGCATTCAAGCACGAAGCCTTTTATTTGTGAAGATCCAAGAATTTATGAGGCACTCATGGGATTTGGAGCTCCAACATGTATCAAGAAAACACAATCGCCTTGCAGCAAAAGATGCGATATCTTCTTCCATTATGTGTTTCTTGTAGGAGTGTTTGGAATTAAATTCCTCATTAATATGATTTGGGCTTTGCCCTCTTACGCACCCCCCCCCCCCCAAAAAAAACTTGATATAAAATGTGCATTTTTTAAATGGTTCTCTTCATGGAAAAATGTTGTGTTGAGTTGAGCTACCTGATAAGTAAGAAGCATTCATTTAGTTATTGGAAAATACAAGTGTATGTTTATCTGCTACTTAAAAGCAACAAAAAGAAAAGATTGTCATGTATTTTCCGGGCGCACACATTTCAAATTTTCAAGTTCTTACGAAAAATCGGAACATGTGTATTAAAAATTAAAGTATATACCTTTTGCCATTATAGAATCCAATTAAGGTTAGAAAATATATAGTATGTCCTCACCCTTGATCACCATTTGTGTTCGAATAAAGAAAATAATAATAAAAACAGAACGGTAGGAAGAAAAACTCCAAAAAATAGTAATATTTTTTACCATTTCAAGAAGTTTTTCTCCATAATATTTTCTTCATGTATATGTTTCTCCTATGTTTTTCCTCCATCTAAGCATAAGGTAATAAAGTAGACTGAGTTTATTTTCTTAGCATACTATTAACAATTATATAA
Source organism: Acacia confusa (assembly GCA_037074495.1). Lineage (NCBI taxonomy): Eukaryota > Viridiplantae > Streptophyta > Magnoliopsida > Fabales > Fabaceae > Acacia > Acacia confusa. The sequence goes on along the minus strand of CM073505.1, from coordinate 45,002,309 downwards.
TAATATACTATCTGTAAAAGTTTAAACTTGCCAGGTACAAACTTTTAATAATTTTTTACATTTTTTAAAAGAAAAAAGGTCGGGCAGAACTTGTTTAACTTGATCACCAAATGACCAACGTTATAACTACATGACTAAACAAGATATTTATTGTCTTTCCACCGAAAAATGAAAAAAAAAAAAAAGAAAGATATTTATTGTCTTGAATTTCTTTTTGTTTCCCCCACCCCAACTCAATTTGACTTGTGATCGCATGAATGAAGTAGCCTTAATTATATCGATCATCCTTAAATTTTTGAGATGCATGTGAAAGCTAATCAAATCCCACATGCCTCACAACACTTATGATCTCCAGCCACGTGCCTTATCGCCTATTGAAACTAATTCAATGATAGAGAAATTAAGTTGAGAGAGGTTAGTTGAGACACTATTTTCTTTCGCCACTATCTCATACTGTAAGAAGAGAACTTTACCTTTTGAATTACAAAACCATTCCTATTATACACGTATAATCGATGTGGACAACCCAACTTATTGCAAGTATTAATAAATTAGGATCAATTTGGTGGCAAATTACTATGTTAATTAAAGAAGCATTACATTATTTGATGGTTGTACTGCTAGCTGGTATTGATTAAGACCTTTTAATATGTAATCCTTATGTCCTAAATATAAGTTAGTTGAAGAGTTTATTTTAATCCTAAATGTAATATCTTACTGACCTACTTTTTACCTCCCAAATTTAAATTTTTCCTAAACTATTTTTATTAATTACACATATTGAAAAATGGTCTTCATCAAAAAGTTAATTATTGAATGGAGCATTTTAGGGAAACCACTGCATTTTTGTTTCAATTAATTGACTCAAATAATTTTTTTAACATTTATAAATTACTTATATTTAGTTTATAAATTTAGGATCGATGGGGTATGATCAATAAAGATAATTTTAAAAGAAGATTATAAATTCAGAATAGAAAGTAAACTAAGGTCTTATATTTAAAACTAAAATATAAAGCCCTCCGGCTATGATCATAATTTGCACTCCAAGCCACTATCATTTTAGGCCATAGTCGCTAATTATTTATTACACCATAGACAACTAGCTAGGCTATGATCTTATGCTTCTACTCTCATATATATTCCTCTAGTCCTTATTATATGATATCAACTACCAGAAGTTTTTGGTATTTATTATAAGGCATCAACTGCCTTTAACCAACTCATTCATCAACGTTTTTCAATTATACCCTCATTTTTAACTAATTCTTTAAATTCATATCATTAAAGTATGTGTAAAGTTGGAAGGATTTATCAATTTTGAACCAATTTAATGACTTAACTTCCATTTCTTAGTTCACAAGAAATGGTGATTGATGTGTTATAATAAGGACCAGAGGGAGTATACCATTCAGATTCTATTTATAAATCCCTTTTGACAAAAAAATTAGTCATATTTATAAGTCAAATTTCAGAGTAATAAATGAGATTGATACAATTTTTTCCTTATTCATTGTACCAATAAAAATAGAGAAAGAAAAAAGAGTTTAAAGATTTTCATTTATAAATGAGGGTAAAATTGAAAATCTGCCCCTACAATTATTGAGCTAACCACATCTCTTTAGTATATGTGATTTAGTTAAAATAAACTTATAAATAAGATCAGAGTGGAATATGATTTTTTTTTTTTGCCACTACTACAAAAAGTGGATACTACTCTCTTAAAAGATGTCCTTATTTTAAAAAAGGAAGTAAAAAGTATAGGCGGAGACTTAGACGTCCTAAATCTAAGTTTAGGCCACCTAAAATATATTTTAGGCGCCCTAAACTTATATTTAGGGCGCCTAAAATTAATTTTAAGCAAAATACCCAAATTGGTGCCAAAAAATATATTTTAGGCGCCCTAAATATAAGTTTAGGGCGCTTAAAATGGAATTCATCTATTTTTATTTTGGCGCCAGCCATAGATGTGTGCAATAAATTATTTTTTTGTTGTTTTTGGGCGACCTAGTTGTTTAATAGGACGCCTTAAAGTAATATTTAGCGCCCTATAAGATATACAAGTCGCCTTTTATACATTAAAGGTGGCCTATAATATGTACAGGTCGCCTTTTATACGCCTTAAGTTGGAATTTTTTTTTTTTTTTTTTTATATTGTAAGGTGTCCTTATTATTCAATAGGGCGCCTTTTATACATTTATAAGCCAAAAAACACCATAGAATAGATAAGGTCCCGCGCGCGCCTCTACTTACTAATCTTCCCTCCGCTTCTCCCTCCTTGAACACTCGCCCTATTCCTCCCTCACTTCTTTCCTGTGTCGCGCCTTGTCCTCCCTCCTTCTTCCCTCCCTCGATCTTCCTTCCTCCCTCCTTCTTCCCTCACTCGTCCAGATCCGCGTGCTCAAACGGCGAAACGCAGTGGGAGGACGACAGATCTGGGAGGACGGAAGATCTGGGTTGCTGGGTTCCTAGTTTATCAGAGACTCCCATTTTATTGCTTGATTTTTGAAGCTGTAGGAGAAGAAGACGAAGAAGAAAGCTCTCAAACACACAACAATGTCAGCCATTGACAGAGATTTCTATATTTGGGTCATCTGAACTCTTACATGCCCTATTAATCTCTTGCTTTTCTTTCTCTGCTTCTCTTTTTTGCTGACTCGTTCTTCATTCTCTCAAACCTGGTGTTTATAGTTGTTTGCTATCGAAGCTTACTAATGACAACCTAACAAGCGAAAAACATCTTTTTTCAAATCAACCCGTATTATTTGATTCCTTAAGGAAAAGTACTCTTGCATACAATTTTATTGAATATTTTGATAACAATTTTGCTGGTGTATATTTCATCCCTAGAAAGGGCTCTGTACTGTGGATCGATTATTTGGTAAAATGACTTTTCTAGGAAGCAATAATTTTGTTTTAATTATTTTGAATGTGTCTTGTAATTGATTGTCGTTGCTTGCTCTAATGGATCTTAGGAGTAAAGTCTAAATATTTTTCAAAGAACTTCAACCAAAGATGATGTATATGTATCTGTAACACCTCTTTGTATCTGTATCTGTATCTGTAACACCAGTAACAATGTAAGCTTTACTTTTCTTTTCCATTTGGGGAACTTGGTGCCAAGGTTAGTTTGCTTATTCTTTGCTTCAGCATTTTTTCCCTTGACATGTAGCTTTTCTCTTGAGTACTCATCCTAATTCACGTGTTTCCCTGTCCAGCTATTTCTTTAGAATTCCCGATGGCGTATCCGCCATTTTTCTAACATTTGAACAGGTTTATTTCCCTTGTACTTTTCATTTCTGTTGTGCCCAAAATCGTGGGATTCCTTTAAAACTTGTTCCAATTTTCGTTATATTGTTACTGTAGGTCCGAGCAATCACAAGACTCAGTCTGTTAGTTTTTCTCAAATTTATATGCCTCTTCAGGTATGTTACGGGAGCATTTTAACGGATTAGAGTTCAGTATGATAATTCTTTGTAATTCAACTGACACAACCATTTTATCGCAAAATGGATAATGGGAATGCGAGTAAAGAATATTAAATCTCCCTTTTTTATAATTGTCATTACAGTTTTAGCCCAAATAGTTTTTATTTACACCTTCATGTTTTGAATTCTGATTTTGAGAGTACCATATATAATTATATATTGTTTGATCATCTGGCAGTTACGATCTTCAATCCAAGAAAGACCATTTACTTTTGTCCTCGAGTTGGCTAGCCACTTGGTCTCGTTTGCTACTGGATAAGACCTTTCTCTAATGAGAGGTAGGAAGAATTATTAAAGCATGCAGTCAAGTCATATTATATCTAAGAACACATGATATCTTAAATCTTGTCCATAAATTTTATGAAATTTGTGGGGTTTAGTTCTCCTGTTTCAGCTTAAATATATAATTGCGAGTCTACTTATATTGCTATAACTGAACAGTCATGCCAATTTTGGATTAGATATTTCTTTTTGTAGTGGACATTTCATCCTTTCATATTGAAGAGCAAAATGATATACTATAAAGTTCTAATATGAAGTCATAGTATACTAGTAAGCTGCAAGGTTGGATACCCTTTAAAATCAATTTTAAAGCTAAAAAAATTTATCCAAACGCCTATATTTGTTTTATTCGATCGTGTAAGAAGTCCATGATGTATGTTAACTAATGTACTATGAGCACACACTATGCAGGCAGTGAAATAAATGTTGGTGACATAGTTTATGAGCCCCCGAGAGATGGTCCAACGTTATGGGAGATAGGCATTCCTGATCGCTCTGCTGCTGAATTCTTTGTTCCTGATCCTAATCCCCTGTACATTAACAAGCTCTATGTCAACCATCCAGATAAGTCAGTCCCTCTTTGCGAAGGCTTTGCTTATATTCATAGAAATTCAATCTCCAAAAAAGTTTCAAAAGTCAATGAGCTTTTTGTTAACAACATTTGTAGGTTCAGGCAGTATGGTTTACATTTGTAGGTTCAGAGCCAAACATAATCATCATGAAATGCTATGTTATGTTCAAATGTCATTTTGGAGAATAAATGGAGGTGAATTGCCTATCCACATAATTTGAATGTAACAATTCTTGCTTTTTTTTTCCCAGTTGATGTTGTTCTTGTAATCTCTCTTTTTGCTCTTGAGTGTTCTTTCATTACGGTCAATTTGTTCAATTTGTTGTATAATTTGTGAAACATTTTGGTTGAGAATTGAAAAGATATACTATATATACCAACGTAACTCTTTTAATTTTTGCTCTACCTGTTCTTTTATGAAGTTTTAAGAAAAAGTATTTTATAGTTGTTGTAGCTCCTTGGTATTCAATAGTGCATTCTTTAATATTGATGTGAAAATAATGTTTTCATTGAAGCTCAGTTGATTTGATCGAAGTTTAATGTTATTTAACCAGATTGAATATATATAAGGATGCCTTATATAAGGCATCCTTATATATATAATAAGGAAGCCTTATAAGGCGTCCTTATAGTCTTTATATATTATAAGGACGCCTTTATTAAGGTGTTCTATATTTTTCAAAGGACGCCTTATACTTAATTTTTTTAACTTCCCCTCTACAAACGTCCTACTTAAAAAGGACATTTTTTGCCTCTAATTTAGGATGTTTTTGACATTTTCTGTAGTAGTGTGCTATTGAAAAAAGTTTTCGAGGGGTTCAACACCAGTCCCCCACCAAGGCTAGGACACGGCCCCGGGCTCTATGAACACTTATTGGGGACTTACGAGATCGCCTACCAAAAGAGTCCCAACGACGGCAGAAGGGATCGAACCCACGATCCAAGGGCCTAGCTATGGATCCCTTACCATCTGTGTCAACTCTCATTGGCTAGAGTGGAATATGAATTGATAGTCATCATTAGATCATCATCTTCCTCCTCCCACCACAGTACATTATATCCATGAATTATTTGGCAAGTATGGAACCTAGACGCCGTCAAAAACAAAAGACCTAGGCACTTCGCTATAATACTTTAATCAGTGATTGGCTTTGGCTCGCATAGATATCCACACATACAACTGTCCCATATCATGCAATTCTCTGCTCAATTAATTAATAATCAATTATTAGTCGTATGTATATGTCAGCACATGATTATATACTATGACCGTGTAAAGCACTACTATAATTATATATATGTGTGCGTGGTCCATAAGTTTAGGAGATTTTTAGGAGATTGGAGCATAATAAGTAAATATATATGCTTTTGCTCTCCAATGTTTCTTTAACATGTTAAAAGTACATGTTGGAGAAGCATCCAACAGGTGAGTATGATGGTGACATATTATTATTATATTCCTCCACATTCAAGCTTTTTTAGGCGCATGCAAATGCGAAATGGGACGCTTCAGAATTAGGTTCTGTATTAATCATCTTCCTTTCATTATAATTATCTTATATAGTACAACCATTATAATTAAAATCCCTTAAGCATATCCAAATACGGTGCATTTAATGGTGGAGCATGATGATTCGTTCATATGCTTCCTCTAGGGCTCTCAAAAACCCTATATTATTCATAGTTGAGGAGGCGGCGCCATTTTTAAATTCATTTCTCTGCTTAATCTAATCTGCTTTCTTTTATTAACTTTCTTCTTCTTCAAATGATCAGAATCACACTTTCTTACAAATGGGATTTTAGAGATTTAGTCATGATCTAGATTCTTCTCTTCTTTAAAGTAGATATGTGCGGGAGAGGTTTCTAGTTTTAGGTATACAGTTCTGCTGCAAATCTTTCCTTAGTTTGAAGCAGGATTAATATTAGCTTTTAAATACTACTAGCTAGCTAGGGTTTCTTTTGTTCTGATTAAATTTACAGTTTATGCCAAGATCTGACGCTACGTATATAAGAGGGCCTATATATATGTTTTAAATTGAATTAACCGATGGATGTAAATGCGGATATTATTTTCAAACTAAATGTTTGAATGGATGGATGTTTTTCCGAGCAAAAAAAAAAAAATGGATGGATGTTTGAAATAATTAATTTTAGATTTGGTTTTTATGCAACTTGTTCTCTCCCTTCTGTTGATTTTGATTTCTAACATTCCAAACTAAATTTTAATGATTCCTATATTATTTAATTTTTTTTCCTTATAATATATTTTGAGCAGACTCAACATTTGTGTGAATTTTGAGTGGGTTTCTTGACGTACTGTGTGTGTATGGAGGAGTTATTACAGATTTTGTAAGTCTGAAATATTATTTAATTTGTTTTAAGCATTCACAAAGTTTTCAAATCAAAATAATCTCAAGCAGATAGCTTGAGGATTAATAGACATCTCATACATGTATTGCTCTTCTTCATCTTCACCAATATATTTCTTGCTCTTATATTCATCTTTATTTATAGACTATATTCCTCCATAGTTTACTAGGTGTGTACACTTATGCTATATTTGGATGGGAAGAAATTAAAAATGAGCGGAAAATAAGGGAGGAAATACTAAGAATAAAACTTTCAAAAATAGTAAAAAAAAAAAATTAGTATTTTTAAAAGTCTTCCCTCCTATTTGTTTCCTTCCTATTTTTCCATCCATCTAAACACGAGGTTAAGCAGACAGCTTGAGGATTAGACATCTATTATATTCATACATGTATTGCTCTTCTTCATCTTCACCAATATATTTCTTTCTCTTATATTCATCTTTATTATTATAGATTATATTCCTCTCTAGTTTACTAGTTGTGTACACTCATGCTATATTTAGATGGAGAGAAATTAAAAGTGAGCGGAAAATATATAGGGGAGGAAATACTAAGAAGTAAAATTTTCAAAAATAGTAACAAAAATTAGTATTTTTAAAAGTTTTCCCTCCTATTTTTCCATCCATCTAAACACAAGGTTAAAGCTCAAAAAATTTGTATCACCCGATTCACCCACTTTTAAATGATTGTCTAATCTTACAATAACAATGAGGGAGATCTTACCAAAAAAACCTGAAAGAATGTTTAAGACACTAAAGAAGTCGAACATTAACTCATGGTGGAATGGAACATTAGTTGATATCTTGTATGATCTGCTTGCAGCATTTAGAAAAGCCACTTTTTGTGTGAAGCCAGTCCTTTAGAATGTTAGAGATGCCAGCAAATGAAAAGTTTGTAAAATCTATTGCATACCAAAATCCTCGGCATATACATGCTGGTTATAGTTTAAATACTTAATGATCCCATTGATCAAGTTCTCACACACACACACACACATCCATTGATGTAATTAATTATAAGAATTTTTCTTCTATTTGACTCACGTACAAAAGTCCTTGTAATTATAAGCATCTAATAATAACTTGACATAACTTAATTAATGAAATTAGTTAGTTCTTGTAAACTATTAAAATATCGCTCAATTGAAATCAATATTGTTTAGGAAGGAAAAATCATGATTGTTTGCTTGAAGCATTCAGTGAAGGATAACATTTTCTAGATAGAGAAGAAGATATATGGATGCTTTTCAAAAATTATGTGTTGACCGTATAATAATTGAAGATGGATGCTTTTCAAAAATTATGTGTTGAACGTATAATTGAATAATATTAATGGCTAGAAAGGGAGAAAAACTACTACCTTGAGTTATAAATGTGAGAGCCAGTTGACTAATTTCAGTAAATTAAAAAAATATAGTTATATATGTTAGTTAATTTGTAACAAATTTAGGTTGATTTTTTGAAAATATTATCGTTCATTATATGTGATTACCCTTCAATAGAAACTCCTTAACATATGACCAATAAGATTAAGATGTTAGTTGAGATAGTAAGCAGTCTCATTCTCATAAGAAAGAGAACATATGTAAGTTCGAATTTGAAAAATTTCATTTGTTGAGAGAACTTTAATCCTAACGCTCTTGACTTGATAGAGATTAAGATTAGGCTTAAGTTCAAAATGACTTGGCGATAATCTAACTTCAGAGAGAGAGAGAGAGACTACTCCTTTATTATGTGTGCTAATTAATAAGAATATTTTAGGAAAAAATTATAAATTTGGGGAATAAAGTGAATTAATATTTTGTTTTTAGAAGTAAATCTAATTTTCAACTAGCGCATATTAGAAACCGAAGATGATAAATAAACTGTGAGAGAGTGCGAGAAAGATATTTTGAGTGTACAAGGGATGACGCCGATGACACAGTGGATGGACCGACGCAATAGAAAGTGTCTGTGATTTCATGAATTTGAGGCTTTGGAATTTGATACAGTTACTTGCTTTCTCTATACATGCAAGGGGAATATGAATTATGAATACAGACACTCCTTCATAACAGCTTGTCACGTTACGTTGAAGAGCTTCTTTATATATCTATGCAGAAAATAAGTAATTAAACTGAAAGTGAAGCGCAGCTTTCCGTTTTGCCCAGAAAGTGTATATATTGTTGTTAGAAATTAGAATATAACTGATAGAGAGCGTCATATATATTGAGGTGACGAGGTTAAAGAGAGATTTTGACAGCAGAATTTTTGGACTTGTACTGTAAAAGCTTTGAATCTCACTTGTTATGCTTCTTTCATTCATGGTGTGACTCGAGACACTTCAAGAGAATATATTGAGAGCAACGTCCAGAGAGAGAGAATCCGTTAAAAAAGAAATAAAGCTGATGAATATAATATAAAGCAAGTTGCATTTGATGGATCCACCATTGTATAAATTATTATTAATAGTAGCTACTGAAAAAGAATAAAGAGAGGCGACGGTGTTCATTTGTTTGGATATTCAAATCGCTATTTGCATCTCATATTTGTTTATGGTTGGGAAAAGGGGCGAAGCTTTTACAGGGGCACACTTTGCATTATATAATTATATAAATAAAAGAAAGAAAAAAAAAGGAATTTGTAGGATGTGATGGATATATATATGTTGGAGGATTAAATTTGGGAGAAGTAGTGAAAGCAGACGGCGCATATATATGTATAATTGCCAACACACATATCCATGGAAGGAGCTTGGTTCTTATTCCCTAATCATTTAAACTTTGTGCCCTCCCATATCGGTCATCATAAATACCCCACACGCAAAACAACCATCTTACTTCTTGCTCAAGGTTCAAAAATTTGAATCGGCCACTAAACCGTCTGAGGTACCAGATCAAGGGTCAATAGGACAAACTAAAGTTAAACCGGAGCTAACCTGAGGCAAAATCGATGAAAATTTGAAGATTTAAGATTTATTAATATGAAATTCTAAGAATGAATTTAAAAAATAGTAAACCAAGTTTATGCTCGATTTACCGACCGATTTCAGGGCCAAACCATTTGGTTTGAGTTTCAAAACCTTGTTCTTCTCAAAATCACAGCTTCTGATTAATCATAATATCCACCCCAAGGAATCAGTGTCTTCTGTTATGTGTAGCCTTATAATATTATTCCCCCTCATCAAACACCTCTTTATATGTATAAGATGAATATATGCGAAGACAGCACTAATTACTCGTTCGTGTCCTATTCATCCATAATAGCTCAATAATTGAATCAAGTTGTTTGAGAAAGCAATTATAGTTAGTTAAAAATAATAAATATGTTTGAAATAATTTTTTTAAAAAATATGTACTTATTTATGAGGGACAAGTAAAAGAGAAATATAAAGTAAGTATGATCGAGTATCATCAGTCTCTAAATTAATACAATACATATATTAATAATGAGTGGTAAAAATGGAGGGGAAAAAGCACTCTTTAAAAGTTCAAACAAATCTTTTCAGACTCTTATAGAAATGGAATCAATACACTTTAAATTTTGGACTTCGAAAAGAATAATTGATTAATTATCGTTTATGCCCAAATTAAGTTTTATGCGCATGCATATGCTCACCACTTGTTCTTTTTCTTGGCGAGCAACCACACACTCCATTAGGCTTTCCCATGAACACCAGCTTTATATATACATATATGCGCGCCATATCAAAAGGAAGAATAAAGACAGGTCTTTATTGTATTATTAGAAGCTAATTAATTCCAAGTAACTTCCTTCCTAATCTCTATTATATCAATATCAGTAAAAATGAAATTTTTGGCCCTTCATTCAAAGATATAATATATGCATCTTGATATATTTTTATTTTTTTATTTATTTTTCATACTAAATATGATTTAGTTCTTGACAGATGTTTGATTCAACTTTCCTGTCTATCTACGGGTTTGCATTTTCTCATCATAAGCCTTTTTCTCATTTTCTTCTAAGAAACCTATCTCCACCATTAGATTTTAAAAGAATAGATAGTCTAGATTTCATATTTTATAGAACTATTATTTTGAACATGAATAAATAAACTTATATATTTAAATCATGATCCTCATAATTCATAACTGTAATATAAATAAAATTAATAAAACAATTAATTTGTAAAATAATATTATCATAATTTTAAAAAATATTAAATTTAAACCGTTCATTTTCTCATTTAAAGATAAAAGTAAGAATCTTAAAAAAGAGAGAGAGAGAGAGAAATTCTAAAGATATCTACTCGCGTCTTTCTACGTGGAAGGGAGCAAACAATTCCAAGTTTATTCAACCCGTACGACGATATCGCGCCTGTCTCAGGAGCAAACAATTCCAAGTTTATACAACCCGTACGACGATATCGCGCCTGTCTCATGATTTTATATAATAGCCATTCATTTACACCTGTACGGAAAAATAAACTTATCTCGTAACTGCATATTGAGAAAGTTTTAATAAATAATTTTATTAAGAGGGAATGTAGTGCTGACATTTTTTAATAGTAACATAATTATGCGTTCGCGCGTGTCATATAATTAGGCTTTTGTAATTTGCAGTTGCAGGCCTTGTTTAATTGTGATTATTTATATCTGCCAAGTAATACAAGCATGACGTACGTAATTTATTTTCAGATCTAACCTGATATTAATTATTGATTTCACTGACAATAAGTATACGGTAAGAAATGTAGATTGGAAGATTAGTTGAGAAAGTGATCAAACTATATTAATGTTGCATGCATAAAAATAACATGAACAACCACCTCTTGTGAAAGAAATTCAAGCTTACATGAGACAACCTTTTTCTTTGGCAGATCACTAGATAAGACAAGCTTTGGAAACAAACTGTGAACAGAAAATTAAAACATTACAGACAATTAATTGTTAATAATAACATGGACTCAAAGCAGCAGCTTCAGTATATATAATTCCCAAGGAGAAGGAAGGTGAAGTTTCAGCAGAGACGTGAGCCATTTTCATGGATCCCGAGGAATAGCCTTGCAGAGGAGGGAGCTTTTCATCTCCAGCGACAGCTTCAAGCACTCAGCCAAGTCCACGTCGGCAGAGGACGGGACCCACCTGAAGTGTTGAAGCAGAATAGCGAGCCACAGCTCCACGGTGGCTAAGCCCATGGCTTTACCAGGGCACACCCTCCTTCCCGAGCCAAAGGGAGCCAGCCTCAGATCAGACCCCATAATTGACACGTCATGATCTTCCTCCATGAAGCGCTCTGGACAGAACTCCGACGGCTCGGACCACACGCCTTGGTCGTGGGTGATAGCCCACATGTTCACCATGGCGGTGGTGCCAGCTGGGACGAAGTGCTGTCCTACGTGGCAGTCGTGTATGGCTAGCCTGGCCCACGATAGGAGGGGACCGGGTGGGTGCATCCTCAGGGTTTCCTTCACTATGGCTCGCACGTAAGGCATATTCGCGAGGTCCTGGTCCGTCACGTGACGGTTCGAGCCCACCACAGAGTCTATCTCACACTGTGCCTTGTATTGCACTTGTGGGTGAAGCACCATTCTGGCCAGAATCCACTCCACTAGAATCGCCACCGTGTCCGTTCCTCTAAATATCATTTCCTGCACATATTTATTTAATTTATAATTAGTTAGAGAGATTATATTAAGAGTTGTAGATTATTTAAGGAGATCACATGATATCATGAAAAAGGATTTCGCAAGAGAATGATATATATGGGCGCGTCTGAGATAGAAAATCAAGATTCGAAAACTATCTGTTTTTTCAGGGGTAAAAATGGCAGGAAAAAAAATACACAGCCACATGTATACTATAGTGAGTGGGAATAACGGTTTCCCGACAACAAATTTGCGAAACGCATCCGCAAAATTGACCAACAATTAGAACGGACGAATCCAGGATAAGAAAATGCCTTCCGCCATGAACACCTGTTAGAATTCTGTTACACTTACCGCCATATCACAAGCTTAAACTAAGCTGAATATATACCTGATTATTACAGTTTAGCAAACTCAAGTACTTTGCAGAAATGTTTCAGAAAACGAACGTACTCATATATATATATATATATATATATATATATATATATATATATATATATATATATCAAGCGTCATTATAAGAACCTAACTCAATTCTTCAAGATAATAATGGATTCAGAGAAGGAAAGCTCGCTCACCCATAAAACAGCAATCATGTCGGAGTCATTGAGCCTGTTGTCCTTCTCTAAATCAAGCAGCACATCAACAAAGTCGCTGCTAAATCCTTCTTGTTCATCCATGGATTTGCTGGTACCATTTTGAAGCCTTTTCGTCCTGTGTTCCTCAATTATTTTACCGACGAAAAGGTTCACTTTCGCCACCAGCTTTCGGCATCTCTTCTTGACTCCCTGTAAATCAAGAAGACGCAGAAGAGGAAAGTGGTCGCTCCAGTTGAAAACACCAAGCAAATCGTACCCTTCTCTCACCAACTCCTCCAACTCAAGCCCACCTCCATCCCGAGCATCACCGAATTCGTAAATCGTTCCAAACGTGCTCATCATCACGTTGTTCAGCGAGCTAAAATGTAGCAGTTGTCTCACCTTCACCTCGCCGTTTTCTTTCATCGTTTGTTTAATCTCAGCCACCATTTTCAGACCAATTCTGCTACGGAACTCCCCGAAGGAAGCGATCCTCTTCGGGGAGAACATGTACGTGGCTGAGATCCTCCGGAGATTCCTCCAGTAATCTCCATAAGGCGCGAATCCCATAGCTCTGTGGAACAGAAGCTCGTACGCAGACTCCTTGATGGGTCGATCTGCGAAGGCTGAACTGTTGAGGATTTCTTTTGCGGTGTCGGGATGGCTTGAGATGATGAAAGGAGTGAAGCCGACTGAGAATGCCATCAACTGTTTGGCCTTAAAGGTAACTGCAAGCTTGGCAAGTACTCTGTGAGTGAGTGACCCAGTGAAAGCCAAAACGACGCCTAGGACAGGTAGCCCCGATGGTCCAGGAATGGCGGTTTTGTTGTAAGCTTGGCGACGAAGCTTGGACAGAGCCCAAGCCAGACCACCCGGAACAAGCCAGAAGCCGAACACGGCTGCCAGAACGAGAAAACCAACAAACAAGTTGAAGGTGAGTTCGCTCTTCCACCCATAAGGTGGGACGACCAGCGAGCAAAGTTCTAAAGACATTTCCGTTGTCATTAGAGGAACGGCTGGTGTGCTTGTGGGAAGAAGAAATAGAGGAAGAGACTACACAGGTATGCAAAAGACTCAGAGAGAGAGAGAGAGAGTTGAAGAGCGCAGGAAAGATATATGGAAGGCTGTCAAGTTGTGGAAGATGAAGGGGGTGACCGAGCGCTTATATAGAGCACAGAACAGAGTGGCCTTGGAAGCCGTACGTAACAGTTGAAAAGGAGCGTGGTTGTTTAGGTTGGCCGTACAAGTTGATTCTCTAAAGCTAAGCTTTGTTTGGGAGTTCCATTTTGGAGGGAAAGAAAAAGAAAGGAAGGGTTTTAGTAGTCTCTTCCCTTGTTTGGGAGTTTTAAAAATAAAAGGGGAGGGAATCAAGGATTTTTACAAATCCTCCAAAACCCTCATTCTTCACAAAAATGAAGTTCCCCCAATATGGGGGGTTTTAAGAGGGAACATTGATTAATTATTTTTTTACCCTCGTTCAAATAAAGCACTCTCATTATTTATAATCTCTTTTTTATTCTTGGAATGCACACGGAAAATATTTTTTAGAGAGAGAAAATACTTTTTAGAAAGAGAAATACTTTTTTAGGGGAAAATATTTTCTAGAGAAAGAAAATACTTTTTAGAGAGAGAAATACTTTTTTAGGAAAACAATATTTTCTAGAGAGAGAAAATTCTTTTTAGAGAAAAAACGTGCTTCTTAGATGGGAACATATTTTTAGAGGAGAACAAATTTTTAGAGAAAGAAAATGCTTTTTAGATGGGAACACATTTCTAGAGAGAGAAAATACTTTTTAGAGAGAGAAATACTTTTTTAGGAAAAAATATTTTCTAGAGAGAGAAAATGCTTTTTAGAGAGAGAACATGCATTTTAGATGTGAACATATTTTTAGAGAGAGAAAATACTTTTTAGATGGGAACAAATTTTTAGAGAGAGAAAATACTTTTTAGAGAGAGAACATGCTTTTTTAGGAGAAAATATTTTCTAGAGAGAGAAAATACTTTTTAGATGGGAACATATTTTTAGAGAGAGAAAATACTTCTATAGGGAAAAATATTTTTAGGGAGAGTTAATATTGTTTAGAGGGTAAAATACTTTTTAGAGAGAAAAAATACTTTTATAAGGGAAAATATTTGTAGAGAGAGAAAATACTTTTTAGAGGGAGAAAATACTTTTATAGGGGAAGATATTTTTAGAGAGAGAAAATACTTTTGTAGGGGAAAATATTTTAGAAAGAGAAAATACTTTTGTGGGGAAAATATGTTTAGAGAGAGAGAGAAAATACTTTTTTACGGGAAAATATTTTTAGAAAGAGAAAATATTTTTTGAATATAAAAATTACTAAATAAAGTTTTTTAGAAAATTTAAATTTAAATTTATTTTTAAAGTATAATAATTATATTAATTTTTTAATAAAAGTATAAAATAGTAAAAATAACTCATTAATCCTTCATCTTCCTCCCTTACTATTTTTTTAACTCCCAAACAAGAGGAGGAAATATCTTCCATTTCCCTTCCTTCTCCTCCCCTCCAAACTCCCTATATCTCTTTCTTTTCCTTCTCCTCCAAACTCCCAAACAAAGCCTAAAATGACTTACAATATTATTTTTTTTATTATAGGGTACCAACTAATGAGTATTTTTTATCTTTTTTATAAGGTGCTTATAAGTTTCTAATGAGCATTTTATTTATCTTTCCATGTCTGCCCATATTTAATAAGGGCATTGTGAGAAGGTAATAATTAATATGATGTTTAAATTTAGTGTAGTTAATAAGAGCAATATTAGAAATCATATAAATTTTATGATAACTGTAATGTTTTTAACTACTTTTATTGATTTGTATGAATTAATAGTTGGTACTTTATAATAAGGACCAAAGGTAATGTGAGATAAGTTTATAAGAAAACTCTTGTCTCAATTTATGTAAATATATTTTTCTAAAGCTAACTCAAAAGTTAGAAAAGACATATTCAAATAATTATTTTTTACAATATATGAGATAAATCTATGCATAGTTTACATAAATTAATCCCTCTCTACTTTAGCATAAATTTTATATTACTGTTAAATTTTCTAGTTGGAATATGATTAACATACTCACTCTAGTTCTTAATATAAGATATGTTTCAAGAATTGATATTGATCTTAAATATAAGATTTTATATATATATATATATATATATATTTGTCAATTTTTTTAATCTATTCCTATTGATACTCCCTTAGTAATAGTTAAAGAGAAGAGATAATGAGAAAATTAAAGAAAATATCTAACATGTTTCAAAAAATATATATCATTTTAATTAAATTTTTTTATGTAATCAAATTAGGTAAATTATGTGTCCTAATAACCAAAAGACTAATTCTTTAATAATTACAACCGAAAAAATGCAATTAAATTAATTTTTTATTTCATCTAGGGTATTTGAAGCAACTTTAAGCTTAACACTAATCCCTATAGTATTATTCAAATTCATATTTATCACATCACTATTACTGCCTCTGGTCCTATAAATAAATAGAGGGCCAGAGGAGTATTACATTTAAAAATACTTGACATATTAAATTAAATATTGAAAATAATACTGCAAAGCGCGCTAACTATATATCTTTGTTTATCTTAATTCTTGAGAACAATTTCAACATAATACCTTCACCCTTGATTATAATAACATGACTTATTAGATAAATTATCGGCAAGGTAATATTTAGGAATTTTTTAATTAAAAGACGGTTGAATTATTCAAATTTTAATAACATGACTTATTTTAATTTTTTACTGACTAAGTTTAAAAATGCTTGTTAGTAACAAATTTTTAATGATTATTTAACTATTAATTATTAAAATATTTTGTTAATTATTAATATAGAATATATATTTCTATTAATTTAGATATTTATATATTAGTATTAGAGTATTCTAATTTATAATTTTATTATAGAATTGAATATATATAATATAGAATTATGAATATATAATTAAAATATAAATTTCATATTTTAAATATTTTTATTTGAATTTAATAAATAATAAATTAAATATATTAATAATTATATTATAATATATTTTTTTACCTAATTAATAAATGAAATTTAAAAAAAATAAAAAAGACCACAGGCATCATTTCCCATTTGACACTACATTAGTGGCGTCAAGTGACTAGTGACATCATGTGAAGCAACTCCTTTGACTATATTAATTCGATAAATACTTTGAATAGTATTTTATTAAGATAATTTTTTTAAAAAAATATTTTTATTTTGGTAAATTTCTCAATTATAAGAAATAACTTAAAAAACTAAATGTACGATACGATGAATACTGTTATACCTGCGTACCATTTATAAGAAATTATATTTATGCAATCAAAGAAAATAAGATTATGCACGTGCGCGCACGTTAGATTAATCACTGCTTCAAAGAAACTGCGGCTCACTACGCAGTTATTAAGATAAAGAGAAATTTTATATTTATGCATCCAAGCATTTAGGGAGTGCGCAATATATAAACGAACAAGATTGTGCGTTTACGCGCGTTAATTCGTTGGTGTGCCTATTGTGTTATTTTACTACACCTTAAATACAATATATACTTTATAATACAAATTATATTGCACTACAAATAATATACTGCATTAATTAAGGCGGAAGGAAAATGAAATTTCCAAAATAATTAAATACAACTATAGCTTATTGGTAAACTATGACTTTTATATATAAATTAAAGTCATCAATGGCATATGTTATATTATTGATTATGACTAACATGAATTGATTGATTCACTAATATTAAAGTTAGCGTAGAATAATGGGCGGCTTAGGCAACCCGAAGCCAAATCTATAGCTCACCTATTTAATTTTGAATGGGTATGGATTAGCTCATACTCATACCTCAACCCATTTAAACCTGTATAAACGAGCTAACATATAAATAGGCGGGCTAACCGGGTTTTATGTAACCCATTTACATCTGACTTGTTTTATTTTTTATTCTTTTTTTTTAAAAAACAAACATAAGCATTCAACATCTATTCAAATTCATTATTATAATTTCTAAAATCTGAATCTTCCAAGTTCAATAATCACAATTGACACAAAACAACATAAATTTAGACTAATATCATCATAACATAATTTTAATGTTCAAACTCCAACTTTTAAATTAAAACATTATAACTACAATTCTACAAGTTCTCTACGAGTTCATAGATTAACAAAATGACATGCTTCCATTAAGTCTGTATGCTTCAGTCTTCACGATCATCTTCAGATTCCCTTGAAAGAGGGAGTTTGGGTATGACTTTACCTTATGGCGGAATAAGGAATGGGATGAGTAGTTAATTAAAACAAATAATAATAAATTAAATAGCCCGCTCATTTAAATCTTTAATGAACCCGTCCCATTATGGGTCTTTTTGGACAAGTTCAAAACAACCCAATTACACTTGGTTACAGGCGGGCTCGTGGGTTATGGGTTCCATGCTCAACCCTAATTAAAGTTATATATATATATATATATATATAGAGAGAGAGAGAGAGAGAGAGTTATATATTTAGTGTATTGCACACCTTTTCATATACTCATATTGATACAAGTGTTGATGTTGCATTATGTACCCATGAAAGAACAAGAATGTAATATGGAGTATCATTCTGGTTTTATTTATAAGTTTATTTTAATAAAAAAAACTTAATTCTCATCATAAATCAAGTTTTAGAGTAATAAATACATTCATTATGCTTTTTTGATATTAATTATAATATAATAAAATAAAATTATTCGTATTAATTTTTGAAATAAATTATATACTCCCCTTAATCCCTATTATAAGGTACCAACTACCAACATTTTTTTGTCCTTATTATAAGGTACCAACTTACTTTAACTAACTCATTTATTACTATTTTCCCATTATGCCCTCATTTTTAACCAACTCATTTAAATAAACATTATTAAAGTAGAGGTGAAGTTGGAAACATTTATTAATTTTGGACTTAATTAATGAGTTAACTTCCATTCCTTGGTTTGTGAGAATAATAGTTGATACCTTATAATAAGAACTAGAAGGAGTATCTGATTTTCAATGGTTTAGATTTTTTTAAAATGATGATTTTTTAAATAAAAATCATTTTTTATTTCTTTTTATAAGGAACTTGCAAATTTTCAATGTTCAATTAATTCATTTTTCTACGTTTGCCTATATTTAATAAGGGTAGCGTGAGAGAATATAATTTTGAGTTTATGGTAGTTAATATGGGTAATATAAGAAATCACTTAAATTTTATGACAACTTTAATATTTTTAACTAATTTTATTGATTTGTGGGAATTAGTAGTTTGTACCTTACAATAAGGACCAGACGGAATATAAGGGTAAAATTAAAAATTTAGCATATAATTAGTAAATTTATTAACTCTTCTTGATTTATAAGAATTAATTAATTTCAACTTAAGAATTATACATTAGATGATAGATTGATAAATAGTGGGAGGTAAGGAATATAGGACCCACAATTATATCGCGTTTTTGTTGGGGATGGAGGGGGCCTCATTCCCAAGGAAAACATGACGTTCCAAACAGAGGAAAGAACGTAACGTGGTAATTATTTCCTTGTTTCAAGTTCCAAGGCTCACCTCACCCGCCGAAAGAGAGGGAAAACGCTCGTATCAGTTAAATTAACTTGAGCAAAAAGAAAACATAATCCCATTCTTGCATGCGCGCTTTTAAGCATGAAACTAGGAAGGAAATGCAGTTCATAACTTATCCACGATATGATCGACTTCAAATACTCCTGTCAAATTAAGAGTAAACCTTGAGTCATATATATCCTCACTTCCTGGGTTTTCAAGATTTAACTCATCAGAACCTTTGGCAAGAAGAAAAACAAAAGTTATGCCTGATTATATTATGCCACTTTTACAAAGCATTAAAGGCTAAATAGGGGGGTTAAGGAAGGGGTTACAAGACTTAATATATGAAAGTTACAAGAGTTACAAAGCAGATATTCAGTATTATGGAATTAGAGTAACTGCTAGGCCGGAGGGGTTACGTTCGTTGTTGAATTGAAGGAAGGGTTTCACTGGAACGTAAAGGCTTCTTCCCCAAATTTCGAGCGACTGCTGCGTTATCTCCCCGACCGTTTCACGTGTTCCTTTGTATCAAATCAACCACCTTGTATAAAGGAATCGGTATCCTATGTTACTATTACTAACATAAACGTACTTAAACATGCACTTAGTCGTCACTCACTAAAGTATTATATATTCTCTCCCAATAAAATATAAAAAGACATGTTTTGTAAAATCTTATTTTTAATATATAATTAACATACTTCATGAAGATTCAAGAGTAATTCATATATTTTTTTCACCAAACAATATTTCTTGATCTGTGTGTGAGAATGGAGAGAGTAATTTTTTTTTTTTCAAATGATTTTTTATCTTTTAATGTTGTAGCAATGCATTAAATTATGATTTTTTTATATATATATTATTGGGAATATAGGTAAATGTATTAAAATTGGCTATGTTGGAGGAGGTGATCGACTTGTAGCATAAAGGAGGGAGTAATGTTTAGAAATTTGAAGTGTTAGTATCTACAATTATAATTTGAAACATTTATTTTTTAAACTTGTTATATGTTTTATTCTAGACAATAATATACAGCAGAAACAACATTTTTTTTTATCGTAGAATCAATTACATGATCAAATGACATCATTCAACATAACAAAAAACTAAATTTCAAGATAAATTGTTGATTAAGAAATCTCATTCAATAAGTTTATAAAGCGTTATGATCTTTAGTCTTCCTCCACCATTTTTTATTGGACTTCAAACAATTTGATTAACCCTTCTCATTGGCTCATCCACTTGCATTTTGTCAATGTGTTGAAACCACCTTAAATGATTTTTTTTTTTTTACCATTTTCTCTTAAATTGGTGTCACCGAATCTTATCATTTCTTTTATGGCTATATAAGTTCGTGTAGCTCCTACAAAGCCAAACATTTATTTCCATAGATAATAAATATATTAATGTGTAAATTAAATCAAAGCACGACTATATTGCTTCAATTAATTTTTTATATATGTTACTTAGCTTGTGCAACGTAATAAATGAAACAAGTACAATATTCTATTGTTGAAGTTGAGAGTAATTTAATATTCAATTTTTTTATCGTAAGAGATATTCCTGCGTATCAATTTTTTTTTTTTATTGTTTTTAGGAATATATGTCCATAGTATGTGTGCATTGCATAGCTGAAGAGAAATAAGAAATGATTGTTTTCAAGAAAGCATAATTTTTTTATAAGAAAAAAAGTTTTGGAGGGGTTCGACATCAGTTCACTACCAAGGTCAAGGCACAGCCCCAGGCTCTTAGAGCATTTAATGGGGAATTACGAGATCGCCTACTAAAGGAGTCTCAACGACGGGAGCGGGGATTGAACACACATCCTTTTGGGACTTGACCAAATCCCTTGTCATCTATGCCAACTTGATAAGCCGTAAATTTACTATGTTTTAAGGTATAAGATTAGCATGAAATTGATCGAATATGATTAAAACGATTAAGAATAATAAGTTAAAAACATGGATTTGATGTCAGACATACCCTCACAAGTATTCTTGTGTGTTTTTGCAGGTTTTATCTGCAAAAAGAACCTATTTGGAGACTCCAAAGAATGTCAAAAAGAGAAGCCAATGAAGAAAAACAAGGTTGGCGCCCAGAGCGCCAAACCAGTGCAAAGTTGGCGCCCAAGGCGCCAACTCTCTGCCTCCTTGGAAGAAAGTGGCGCCCAGGGCGCCAGAAGTGTGAAAACTCTTATTTTTAATTTTTGGAAAGTTTTTAGGGCCAGAAAAAGGAAGGAAAATTAAGGATTTTTTTAAGATTTGGAAACCTAATTGGACCTAATAGATAAAAAGAGGCAATCCTAGCAAGAAAGAGAAGAACTTTTGGCACAAGAAAGAACCTGACGACATTGGAGAAAGAGGATCAAAGCTTTACCGTGGAGATCAACCTTCTCCAATCATCGAAGACCTATTCTATTTTCATCTTGTCTTCTTTATTTTGTTGATCTAGCCATGTTTGGCTAATTTCCATTTTGTAGTTAGGGTTATGATGAACCTTATGCGAGTTTAAGTATTTGGTTGAATTCTTGATTGAATCTTGTTTTTCTTGATTGAATGAATTTCCTTTGCTTAAAGCTTTCTTGAAAACTGATAACCTTTTAGATTGTTTATAGGTTGATGTATGACAATAGAGATGTTGGTGCATTTAACCCGAACTGTTAATTCATCATAGAGTTGCATGATCTAGACATAGGCTTACAAGTTTATGTGATCTT
The DNA here is from genome assembly GCA_037074495.1 of Acacia confusa. Taxonomy (NCBI): domain Eukaryota; kingdom Viridiplantae; phylum Streptophyta; class Magnoliopsida; order Fabales; family Fabaceae; genus Acacia; species Acacia confusa. The sequence continues at coordinate 44,980,083 of CM073505.1, read as the reverse complement.
ATAATTATGGTTTAAAATCTGATCCTTCTAAACAATACTAAGACATTAGGTTGTTTTTAAGGATAATGGACTAATGTAGCATCAAGACATTAAGACTTAGTCTAATTTTAGAGAATTGATCGTCAATCATAGGAATAATAATCAATTAAGGTTCAATTCAAATTCTTGGAGGAGCATAGGGGGATTCTAAACCCTAACTACGTTTTCTTGATTAATTGTCTTTTCTAAACATCGTTCTTGATATTCTTGATCTTGAGTTCTCAATCTTTCTTTAAATCTTTAAATTCTTGATTGATTACAACTCATCTTTTATTACTCAAATTGTCCAACTAAAGCAAAAATAACGAAACAGCGTTTGAAATACTATTCCTCATGTGATGATGTTTTCTCACTATTTTATTACTTGTAACGAGAAAATACACTTACCGAAATCGCCTATTACAACTACCTTCGGTTCAAGAAAGCATAATTGATCTTTCTTGAAAGGCTTTTTGTCGTGTTTTGGTTATTTAGCGGTGTCCTTTGTTTTGGGTCCAGAATGGAAGATCAAATGCTGCCTCGGACTCGGAGGCTTCTTTTGGCAGGCCCTCACCCAAAAGAACGAATTTAATTGCTTTTTTGGTTTTTGGATGCCCCATTTTGTCTACAGCACATTGGCATCCACTTCCCCTTAGGCCTTCCCTAATTCCCTCGTTTTGTTCGACCAAAAAAAATTCCCACGTTTTGTGTTTTGTTGAGAATGATGTTTTTTACCCAAAAAACAAAAAAACAAAAAAGTGTTGAGAATGACACTTCACTACCTCAACTCTTTATATTCCCTTCATCCAAAGGGAATCATCAATGTCGTCTTATTCACACATTCACGTTCACCCTCTTCCTCCATTATTTCCCTTTTTTCCAATGTTAAATTATTTCATCCACACATTTCAAACTTTACAATATAATGAATCGGAGCCTCTTTTACCTATAAAACTTTACAAGATAACTTCCATGTTACTAGTTTTGTTCATTATAATGCAATTTTTGTGGGAATCATATGTACACACACAAAAAAAACAAAAAAACAAAGAAGTGAAGGAGTGAACAATTTATGGTTGGGGTTTTCCCCACAAATTTAAGAACTTAGGCGGTTCATTATTAAGTTTAATTTGTTGATAAAATATTCCCAAACGTAGACTTGTTAAGTTTAACTAATAGTGCTCATCCAGTCGTTAATATAAAATATAGTTATCTAATTTAATTATATTAAGAAAGTTAATTAAATTAGTTAATGTGTCATGTATTTTTTAAAACACTCTCATCATCTTTTTTAATTTTTTATTCCCGTTAATTATTGTAGAATGAACATTAATAAGGAGTAATTTAAAAAAACATTGATAAATATGAAAGCTATATTTTATATGGGATTAATATTTCTGCCTCTGAGGCAGATATATTTTTTCTGCTTCCCTCACATATAAGTGAGTGAAGCTCATTTTTTTCTCTCTCTTCTTTTAATAATAGGCTCCACTCACTTATATGTGAGGGAGACAGAAAAATCTCAGAGGCAGAAATATTAATCTCAATTTAGAATCAAAATTAACTTTTTGAATATGTCTTATATTAAATGTTAGAGAGAGTATAGTGGTTATAAAGAAAAATAATCATTTGAAACTAATGGTGTTAGAGTTAAAGATCTCAAAAGATTTTAAAAACAAAAAAAAAAAATTTAAAAGCCCAGACAAAAACCTTATGGAGGCATAGCATCAAAAGTGCACATTTGCCCGTATTTTAATAGCATACATTCTAATAACCATATTGAAGTGAGAGGCGTCGAGATTGAAGCCTACCACTATTATCACAGTAGATAGAACAGTTGATAGAGCTTAATGTTTGTTTGAATTGGTAATTGGAGACTTAAAAATAATTTTTCTATCATGATTTAAGATGTAAGAAATAAGTTTGTGAGATGAATTGTGGGTCCGTGATCTTATGGTAGGAGAACTTGTGATGGGCGATTAAGGATGGTCAGGATTGTTTGTTTGAACGCTCATTGGCTTAATCATGACAGGAGCAAGAACCAATATTCTATCTAAATTCCGTTGACTCTTGATGACCTTCCCTCACATTTCTTAAATTCTGAAACTAAGAGAAGAAACCATTGCGCGTGGCTCACAAGTCACTGAGCTAAGTTGTATTTGGGGTATTGATTTGCTTTGCTGGTTGTGAAGCAGGGAAGTAAATGGGCTCAACCAGTGAAACAGCTCCTCTCTCAGAGCGCAAGGTAACTTTCTTGTTCTCTGTATTTTTTTGGTTTGAGGATATCTTATCATCCAAAAAGATGCACCTTCTTCGTTTTCTTATAATTTTTTTATTCATCTTGTAAAAAAACTGATAAATAGATTTATGTACACATGCTTCTACAACTGTATTTATCTGTGTTACATTATTTAACTTCTCTCCATCTACAGGAAAAGGAAAAGAGTCAACGTCGGTGACAACAGTCGACAAGACAAAATTAAATAAAGTTTAAAACTTGACTTATATACAAGTTTTGAAAATGGAAAGTTAACATTGTTAAAAAAAAAAAATGGAAAGTTAACGGGAGCTAGTAAGCAACATGAGAATACCTAAGGCCCCGTTTGGATCAAAGAAGAGGAAGAAAGGGAAATGAATGAAAATAAAAAGAAAGGAATGTAAGGAAAAATATTTTACGTTGATGCGTTTGGTTAAGAGTGAAAAAGAAAATGGTTGGATTGAAAAATTTTTGTTTGGTTGGAAGAAAATAAATAGGAAAATGATGATAAATTATATTTTTACCCTTAACATATTTTAAGGGCTATCAAAAAATTAAATTAACATTTTTTTCACTCCTCCCCGTTCTAGCAGACAAACACACTCTGATGCAAAAAAAAAAAAACACACAATGCCCACCCACTTTTTGCTTGTGTACACTTGAGTGCACTTTTTGTTAGTTCTCATGTTTTTTTTTTAATGTTTTGATGATGATAATTATAATTTAATTGATCGTTGATATTCTATGAAAATTTGAAATTTTAAATCAATCATTCATATGCCTCGAGGTTGTTTCTCTATGTTGTTCAAATTTGCCTTAAGGCATGTGACTCAAGGCAGTGCATTTTACCTCTAGGCGTCGTTTTTTATTTGGTGGCAATCTCGTTATTTTTGCTAGAATCATGTTTTGTCTCTAGATATTTAGTAAGTGCCTCAAGGCATGTGTGCTATCTTACTCTAGGAGCATGTGCATTTCGAAATAGTTATTAATGGCAAAATTGTAATTATGATGACTTTACCTATTTGCCTTAAGTCATGAGTCTTGCCTCTAGTCACGTATTTGAAGCTTCAAGTTAAAGTTTAACATATATGCCTCTAGGCATCCAAAATTGCCTTCAGACAACATAACTCAAAGCATCAAGTTTTTTTGACTCAAAGCATCGGTGAACTTATTGCTCAAACCATTTTGCCTCTAGGCATATCTTTTTCCTCTAGGCATATATCTTATCATTTTCGCTTATTTGCCTCAAGGTACTCAATAATTACCTCTAAGCAAGAGTCATATTATTTGCAAATCTTTCAAATCTCTTTTACGTCGTGTTTACCTCTAGACAACAAGCATCTTACCTCTAGGCACATCTCATGACTCTAGGCACTTTCAAATCTCAAGTCGACTTGTTTACCTCTAGGCATCAAATATCTTGCCTTTAGGCATTTTGCCTCTAGGCATGTCAATTGCCATACTATTTTAACTCAAGGCAAATTAACTTGTTACTTGTTATTCAGCCCCCTTTTCAGCCTCTGTTTCACGTTTAACTAAGGCAAAGAACAAAGGCGGAGAAAAGTAAACCGGTTATTGTTGTGTTGAAATTCCACTGGCCTTCTTCTCTGTTCTCCACAACTCTTTGCTCTCTATTTCCAGTGTCACACCCTTTTATATAGCTAGTCGTGGTGAGGGCAAATTTAGCTTTCCCTGAATTTCATAAGCCCAGGAAAATCGGTTCGTCATTTTCATCAATTCGCCATTTTCATTTAAACGTGGGAAAATGCTGCACCCGCAAAAAACTTTTCCTACAGAAAATTCGAACCAAACAGCCGCCGCCAGCTGAAAATTTAAATTTTCCTTTTCCACCGCGCCATTTTCGCCTATCCAAACGGGGCCTAAGTTGAAATTTATTCTTTCTTTTCCTGTAACGATGATGAAATTTCTTCATATAGGGGTATAACCAAATAGCAACTTCCTTAGCAGGAAAGAAACACACGACCTGGTCAACCATCCCCTTTCCTCTGTTAATTAATCAAAGTCTCTGCTCCTTGGAGTTTTCCACAGTGATGGAAATACTAATGCCATTCAATTCAAACCTTCCACGTAATATTCAAGTGAGGCTGAACGCTCATTGGCTTAATCATGACAGGAGCAAGAACCAATATTCTATCTAAATTCCATTTGACTCTTGATGACCTTCCCTCACATTTCTTAAATTCTGAAACTAAGAGAAGAAACCATTGCGCGTGGCTCACAAGTCACTGAGCTAAGTTGTATTTGGGGTATTGATTTGCTTTGCTGGTTGTGAAGCAGGGAAGTAAATGGGCTCAACCAGTGAAACAGCTCCTCTCTCAGAGCGCAAGGTAACTTTCTTGTTCTCTGTATTTTTTTGGTTTGAGGATATCCTATCCTCCAAAAAGATGCACCTTCTTCGTTTTCTAGTAATTTTTTTATTCTTCTTGTAAAAATACTGATAAATAGATTTATCTACACTTGCTTCTACAACTGTATTTATCTGTGTTACATTATTTAACTTCTCTCCATTTACAGGAAAAGGAAAAGAGCCAAAGTGGCTCATTGAGTGAACTGACAGACCTTGAACGTGGTGAAGCAGTAAGTGTTCCTCATCAAATTTGAAGCCTCTCATAACATCTTATATGATCAGATTTCTGTAGGACTATTATTATTATAAATCCTAATATTATTATTATATACATGAAAAATCAGGCAACAAATGTGGGATTTGGTACGGTGCTCTCCCTTGTAAATGCTTGTATATCTCTAGCTGTTGATACCATGTTTTTTGTGACTATTATTATGAGTGTTATTCCTAATATTTCATTAATTACAGGCAAAGCCTGAAACTGGGAAGCTGATTTTCGCAACTCTGGCTCTTTTAGTTGCATCCACATCAGATATTTTAATTGTATGTGTCACAATTGAACCCTATCTCATGTAAGTATCCATGTCTTCAGATTTAACAGGAATTTGTTCCTCATGCAGCCAAAATTTGGTGGGAAGATAATTGATATTGTCTCGGGATATTCAAACTCCTGAAGATAAAGCTAAAGCTTTGGAAGCTGTCAAGAGCACCATACTGTACATTTTTATGATTGTTATTGTTGGGTAGGATCCTTGCTTGACTTGATGAATTACTTGATCTGGACGTAATTTTGTCTTGTGGTCATTCGCTAAGATTTCTTGTGATTCCAGATCAGTTTCAACAGCACTTGATGGTTGGCTTTTTTCCTCAGCAAGTGAAAGGGTTGTCGCTCGGCTTAGAAAAAGGTTATTTAGTCACCTCACAATCCAGGTAAAACAAAGTTGTCATAATATGATAATTCATCTGGGTATTAAAATCTTTCAGCTTTACAGCTAGTAGTCCAACTTGCCCCAGAAACATAGCTTGTTTAATATGGAAGAGTTTTGCAGGAGATAGCCTTCTTTGATGTTACCCGTACCGGGGAACTTATGAGTAGGCTCTCTGAAGATACACAGATCATAAAAAGTGCAGCAACTACCAATCTTTCTCATGCACTGAGTGCCTTATCAACTGCATTTATTGGTCTTGGCTTCATGTTTTTGACGTCATGGAAGTTAACATGTGAGTCATTGAAAACAAACCTTAATTTCATGAACTACACGCGTAGAGCTTATTGTCATGCGAATTATCAGTAATCATTGGACCCTTTTCCAGTGTTGGCTTTAGCTGTTGTTCCTGCTACTTTTATTGCTGTCCGTAAATTCGGTTGTTTCCTACGTGATCTTTCTCAGAAAACTCAAGATGCAGCTGCAGCAGCTGCTTCAATAGCTGAGGTATGTCGTATCACATGAAATGCTAATATCTCTAGCGATAGGAAAAGATATCCGAACTGAACGAATCTTTGGTGCTCAGGAATCCTTTGGCGCCATAAGGACTGTAAGATCTTTTGCCCAAGAAGAATATGAAATATCACGCTACTCTAAGAAAGTTGATGAGACACTTAAGCTTGGGCTTAAACAAGCTGTGAGTTATCCATTTGTTGATTCTTGTGTGTGCACGTCTGTATATCTATCTATCCAGTTGTTAGATACTTTACAATTACAACTTCTAACTTCAGTGGTTTGGTGAACCAGAAAGTTGTGGGACTCTTTTCTGGAGGCATTTACACAGCAATTTCCTTGCCAATTATTATAGTTGTCATCTATGGGGCATATTTGACAACTACAGGTTCCATGTCCCCCGGTGATCTTACGTCCTTCATTCTTTTTAGTCTCACAGGTTAGTTACTGTATGTTCCTTTAGTGATATGACCTTTCAAGGAAAACGTGAAAACTAACTTTTTAGTTGCTTAACACAACTACTTCACTTATAGTCATGATGAAATATAGTATTTTAAGAAAATCAACTTATATTTGATACTGATAATTAATACAACTAACTTTCTTAATCTATTCAAATTAGTTTTCAAGCTTTTATATTAAAGATCAGAGGTAGTATATACTTTTTATTTGATCAGATGCTACTTTCATTTAATGTTTAGTTACATTATAGTTGCTTAACACAACTACTTTACCTGCAGTGGGACTTTATATATCTGGTCTCTCAGGATTGTATACCATGGCCATGAAAGCTGTGGGTGCAAGCAGAAGGGTGTTTCACCTTCTTGATCTTGAATCATCAATGCCAATGTCTGGAAATAAATGTCCTATGGGGTCAGTTTTCTGGACTTCTTAGCTTTTATCTTTTTTATAACTACTTTCAAGGCAAACCAAAAAAAGGTAAAGATAATATGTGATGATAACTGACACTAAAACGTCTATTTTTGTAGAGAGCAAAATGGGGAGGTGGAGCTAAATGATGTCTGGTTTGCATATCCATCTCGTCCCAGTCATATGGTACTTAAGGTATCAGTTTCTTGTTCTCTGTTCTAGTGGTAGATATACTAATACTAGAATCATCAATATCAATATCAATATCAATGTGAAATATAAAATCTGAAGAAAATTATAGGCTCATAATCATTCAACAGTACATCTTTTCATGTGTAGGGAATTACAATGAAATTGCTGCCTGGCTCAAAGGTTGCTCTTGTTGGTCATAGTGGTGGTGGAAAGGTATATTCAATATGCAGTGAATTAAAGCATAGAAAGAACATAAATTTAATGAATTGACATGAGAAATATATGAAGCAGATAAAACTCTTTTATGTATTAAACTGCAGACGACAATAACAAACTTAATTGAAAGATTCTACGACCCAACCAAGGGAAAGATCCTGCTGAATGGGGTTCCACTGGTAGAAGTATCAAATGAGCATCTGCACAAGAAGGTACTATCTTTTGATCATATTTTTTTTGCTAACGACTTTGGTGTGACATAAGTTAATTATAGTATGCTTTGATATGCAGATCAGTATTGTGAGTCAAGAGCCTGTACTTTTCAACTGTTCCATTGAGGAGAACATAGCCTATGGATTTTATGGCAAAGTAAATCCTGCTGATATAGAAAATGCTGCAGTAAGATTCAATACTTCCTTTTTTTTGAGTAAGACCTTTGGTTTGCTTTAACTCTGGATCCCTCATAATTATTGGGTATGGATTTGAATTGCAGAAAATGGCAAATGCACATGAATTCATATCAAAATTCACAGATAAATACAAGACCCATGTTGGGGAGCGTGGGGTATGGCTTTCAGGAGGGCAGAAACAGAGAATAGCAATTGCCAGAGCTCTACTTATGGACCCAAAAATTCTTCTCCAGGATGAAGCCACTAGTGCCCTTGATGCTGAAAGCGAATATTTAGTACAGGTTAGTTGGATTTGGTTTCCTACTAAGTAAAGAGTTTAGCATAAAGAGCTAAGCAGATCTGGGTCGTCTAGATATGAGTTTTTTTTTAAAAAAATGATAATTGTATAGATAAATTTTTTTTTGAACATATAATAATCAAGAAATTATTTTTATTTTAGATTCTATATCCATTAAAATAATTTTTTATAAAAAATATAGACTTTTAAAAAATTTGACCACCCAAATCTGACTAATTCCCTAGATGTGCCTTTGGAGTACCAAGATTACAGTAGTAGAACACACCTATTTTAAGGATGATCATCACTAAGCGCAATAATCAAGTCATTAATATAATTGATAAGTTTTAATAATATTAAGTGCACTTGTTCGTGGTTGTTTACAAAATCTTGAAAGACTAAATAATTGTGTAGGATGCTTTGGACCGACTAATGAAGGGACAGACAGTTTTAGTCATAGCTCATAGGCTATTGATCGATGGTACTTTTGTCGTTAAAGTGATCAATTAAACTAGGTCCTAATTAATTATGTAGTTTAGGGTCAACTTAGGTCATTCTCCCAAGGAGCAAGCTGTGGGTTTTCTTTAGGACTAATTTTCAGGTGATAAAAGATGCAGTGAAATGTAAATGGACCTAAACTATTTGCAAGTGACTCTAAACCTATATGAGAATGAAACTAAACTATATGAATTTGAATGCAATTTTTGGGGGGTTTCTTATGAGAGAATAATTAAAATCCTAATAAGAATATTGATTAAAATAAAATAAAATAAAATGATTTAATTCAGTTATGATGATGAAGGGGACAACTTAGGAATTACACGGAGTCGACTTTCTTAACCCAAATTAATTAATTAGACCCAAGGGAGGTTAATGAGATATTGAAATTAATGAATTCAATTACCTAATTTAAACTTGGGAAACCCTCAAGCTCAATAACGCATATTCCATTAGAAAACTCATAATGAAATAAGCGGTGGCTAGTTAAACTCATTAAAATCCAACACCTTTGATTCCAAAATAAGTTAGAAATCTTGTTTACTATTATCCAATTAAACAACTAGATAATGTATCAACTCAATTAAGCAATTAAAATGATAAACCCAATTAACAATTAAATTAATAACGAAAACTCAATTACTAATTTAATTGACAATCTCAAGGTTGCAAACAAGAGTTCAACAATAAGTATAAAACTTCAAATTATCAGTCTAATCCAGAAGAAATAAGTTTACAATCTAAAACTAGATTGTTCTCAATTAATACAACTCGAAATCCTTTAAAACTAAATAATCTCAAGTTTGAATTAAAAAGATAAAAAGAAAGACACTCCCTTGTAGTCTTCAAGTGTAAGTCCTAAGCTTTAACTTCTTCCATGCTCCTCCCAAGTTGTCTCCTTAAGAGCTTAAGCTTCTATGAAAATCATCCCTCCTCCAAGATTCAAACATGTCAAAGTCAAAGGCATGAGGGAAGAATGAGAATTAATGGAATTGGAGAATTGATGAGTATTAGACGTGGGGCCCGCGTGTGAAAGGGAATGAAAAGGAATTGGTTAATTCAATTCAGGTGTGCTGTGCGTGAATCCGAATGGAATTAATCAATTGGAAGGTGGGGTCCGCACGTGAATGGAAAGGGGATGAAGAATTGATCACTCTGCCTCTCCTCTGCGTCGTGATTGCGTCTCGTCTTGCGGCCTCCAGCTTGATGATCTTCCGGCGTGGTGATGGCTCTCCAAGAGAGCATGTGGCGGCCGTCCTCTAGCTTTGTGGCGTGATCCCAAAACCTAGCAGCTGCTAGGTTAATTAAAGAGGAGGAAGAGAGGGCTTTTAGGGTATTAACTTAAGCCCAATAAAATTCAAGTAGTCCCATAAAATTTCATCATTGGGTTTCCTTTTAGCTATCCTGAAAAATCATGCACCATAGGATCTTATAAAATCATTATCTATCATATATCAAGAGATATTATTTAATCAGAATATTAATAATTTAATAATTTTATATCAAGAGATATTATTTAATCAGAATATTAATAATTTAATAATTTAAGCCCAATATCTTATAATTAATTCATATTTACATTATTTCCTAAAATAGGCTAACAATCTAAATATTATCTAATAATTCCAAATTAGCCTAAAATAATCCCCAAAATAAATGAATAAGGTGAGATAAAAATATGAAAATTGGGATTTATCAGCTATCAACTGTGAAGAGTGCTGATAGAGTAATGGTTGTTTCTTATGGTGAAATTGTGGAGAGTGGGACCCATGAAGAACTTCTCAGCAACAATGGTGTCTATTCTGCTTTAGTCAGTAGACAGCTCCAAACAGTGAAACCTCCATATCTTGTATCTTAGTTCACACGTTTCTGTCTGGGGAGTACAAAACTGAGGTGGAAATGTATTAGATCAAACTGAAGGGTTACACATACTATTGAGTTTCAACTATCATTGATTCTATGGGCAATTTATGAATTGAAATAGAAGTTAATACGTGTCAAGTTATTTTCAGTTTCATATAGTAGTAGTTATTATCAGTTATATGGGAGGTTACTTTCAGTTATTGTAAGTCTTGTCCGCTTAGGCAATCTATTTGCTACATGTATTAGTCTTGAGATATGAATAAAGAATTATATTGTTGCTTGGAACTCTTTTTTCTTCAAGAATTTCGGATATTGATTCTAGACTTCTTTATTTCTCTCTCTCTTTCCTTTTCCTTTCAATGTTCTTTCCTCTCTTCTTACTCTAAATCCTAGAATCTATCAATCACTTCCTAATGCAAGCCCTTTTATTAAAATATCAATTTAAATTTTAAAAGAATGTATCAAAACACTTTTTGTAGGTGAAATCGGATCAACAATCTATTTTAATATTTGTAGGATTATTGTTGGTAAAACAAAATAGGACATCACATGAATTTGAAGATAATTAGACTGAGCCAAATCATTATTTCCTTATCTACAAAGGAACATATGAATATGATTATATGACTTTGGCAGTATAATATAAAGAAGAATTTAAGAGTTATAATGAAGGAAGTACTTTTTTAATATATCTCAGAATCAACTATTTTTTTGTGTAATTTTTTCAAGTGCTTGAGGGAAAAGGATGCAGAGCAAAAACTACTTTGAATTCAAAGTCCTCGATCCTTATACTTTATTTTTTAAAGAATTTAATATTACGAGATATTTATTTTTAGATTTCTTCCTGATATTTTGTCGTACTAATATTATAGTTTGAAATTTTTCGTAACCACTTTGCTATCATCCCTTCATATACTTATTTTTAAAATATTTTATTTTATATATTTGTTTTATTTTTCAAAATTTTAATTTAGTATTTAAACTTTTGAGGATTAAAAAACTAATATGACATAATGTAATCAACTAAGTCTAGTAGTTTAGTTGATTACATAACAGGAAAACTTAAAAAAAAAAAAATCTGCCCCGGTTTAATCGATTACATGCTTGGTATGTAATTGACTAAACCGTTTAGTCGATTACATATGGCATGCAATCGACTAAATAGGGGCAGATTGATTAATAGTTTTCAGACATGAGTATTTTGGTAAATAGTTTTTTAATTAGGGACATTTTGGTCAAAAAGCCTGCTATTATTATCAAAGTAAATAAAGTTTAATGTTTGTTTGAAATGGTAATTGGAATCTTCAAAAACAATTTTTCTATCATGATTTTAGATGTAAGAAATAAGTTTGTGAGATGAATTGGGGGTTCAATCGTGATCTTATGGCAGGACAACTTGTGGATGGTGTAATGACAGGCAATAGGCTGGGCCACGCAGAGGAAGATCCGAGAGGCATAGAGGCCGAGAGCATTGAGAGGCCCATTAGAAGAAGCAAAAGGCTTAAACGGAAAACGTGGAAACTTCATATTATGATATACCGAAACCATGACAACTGCGTACTAAAGATGGTTTACTTCAAATGCTTTTATATTTTAAAAAAGGTCATCATGCGTTGCAAGGAAGTTAGTTTCACATTATTGGCCAATCAGACCCAACGTTGGTGACAACAGTCGAGAAGACAAAATTAAATAAAGTTTAAAACTTGACTTGTATACAAGTTTTGAAAATGGAAAGTTAACAGGAGCTAGTAAGTAACCTCAGAATACCTAAGTTAAAATTTATTCTCTCTTTCCTGGTAACGTTGATGAAATTTCTTCATACAGGAGTATAACCAAATTGCAACTTAGCAGGAAAGAAACACCTGACCTGGTCAACCATTCCCACCTGGTCAACCATCCCCTTTCCTCTGTTAATTAATCAAAGTCTCCGCTCCTTGGAGTTTTTCGCAGTGATGGAAATACTAATGCCATTCAATTCAAACCTTCCACGTAATATTCAAGTGAGGCTGAGCGCTCATTGGCTTAATCGTGACAGGAGCAAGAACCAATATTCTATCCAAATTCCCTTGACTCTTGACCTTCCTTCACATTTCTTAAATTCTGAAACTTAAGAGAGAAACCATTGAGCGTGGCTCACAAGTCACTGAGCTAAGTTTGTATTTGGGGTATTGATTTGCTTTGCTGGTTGTGAAGCAGGGAAGCAAATGGACTCAACAAGTGAAACAGCTCCTCTCTTAGAGCGCAAGGTAACGTTCTTGTTATCTGTATTTTTTTGGTTTGAGGATATCCTATCCTCCAAAAAGATGCACCTTCTTCGTTTTCTAGTAATTTTTTTATTCATCTTGTAAAAATACTGATAAATAGATTTATCTACACTTGCTTCTACAACTGTATTTATCTGTGTTACATTATTTAACTTCTCTCCATTTACAGGAAAAGGAAAAGAGCCAAAGTGGCTCATTGAGTGAACTGACAGACCTTGAACGTGGTGAAGCAGTAAGTGTTCCTCATCCAATTTGAAGCCTCTCATAACATCTTATATGATCAGCTTTCTGTAGGGCTATTATTATTATTATAATTCCTAATATTATTATTATATACATGAAAAATCAGGCAACAAATGTGGGATTTGGCAGGGTGCTCTCACTTGTAAGTGCTTGTATATCTCTAGCTGTTGATACCATGTTTTTTGTGACTATTATTATGAGTGTTATTCCTAATATTACATTAATTACAGGCAAAGCCTGAAACTGGGAAGCTGATTTTCGCAACTCTGGCTCTTTTAGTTGCATCCACATCAGATATTTTAATTGTATGTGTCACAATTGAACCCTATCTCATGTAAGTATCCATGTCTTCAGATTTAACAGGAATTTGTTCCTCATGCAGCCAAAATTTGGTGGGAAGATAATTGATATTGTCTCGGGGGATATTCAAACTCCTGAAGATAAAGCTAAAGCTTTGGAAGCTGTCAAGAGCACCATACTGTACATTTTTATGATTGTTGTTGTTGGGTAGGATCCTTGCTTGACTAGATGAATTACTTGATCTGGACGTAATTTTGTCTTGTGGTCATTCGCTAAGATTTCTTGTGATTCCAGATCAGTTTCAACAGCACTTGATGGTTGGCTTTTTTCCTCAGCAAGTGAAAGGGTTGTCGCTCGGCTTAGAAAAAGGTTATTTAGTCACCTCACAATCCAGGTAAAACAAAGTTGTCATAATATGATAATTCGTCTGGGTATTAAAATCTTTCCGCTTTACAGCTAGTAGTCCAACTTGCCCCAGAAACATAGCTTGTTTAATATGGATGAGTTTTGCAGGAGATAGCCTTCTTTGATGTTACCCGTACCGGGGAACTTATGAGTAGGCTCTCTGAAGATACACAGATCATAAAAAGTGCAGCAACTACCAATCTTTCTCATGCACTGAGTGCCTTATCAACTGCATTTATTGGTCTTGGCTTCATGTTTTTGACGTCATGGAAGTTAACATGTGAGTCATTGAAAACAAACCTTAATTTCATGAACTAAACACGCAGAGCTTATTGTCATGCGAATTATCAGTAATCATTGGACCCTTTTTACAGTGTTGGCTTTAGCTGTTGTTCCTGCTACTTTTATTGCTGTCCGTAAATTTGGTTGGTTCCTACGAGATCTTTCTCAGAAAACTCAAGATGCAGCTGCAGCAGCTGCTTCAATAGCCGAGGTATGTCTTATCACATGAAATTCTAATATCTCTAGTGACAGGAAAAGATATCCAAACTGAACAAATCTTGGATGCTCAGGAATCCTTTGGCGCCATAAGGACGGTAAGATCTTTTGCCCAAGAAGAATATGAAATATCACGCTACTCTAAGAAAGTTGATGAGACACTTAAGCTTGGGCTTAAACAAGCTGTGAGTTATCCATTTGTTGATTCTTGTGTGTGCGTGTCTGTATATCTATCTATCCATTTGTTAGATACTTTACAATTACAACTTCTAACTTCAGTGGTTTGGTGAACCAGAAAGTTGTGGGACTCTTTTCCGGAGGCATTTACACAGCAACTTCCTTGCCAATTATTATAGTTGTCATCTATGGGGCATATTTGACAACTACAGGTTCCATGTCCCCCGGTGATCTTACGTCCTTCATTCTTTATAGTCTCACAGGTTAGTTATTGTATGATCCTTTAGTGATATGACCTTTCAAGGAAAATATGTGAAAACTAACTTTTTAGTTCCTCAACACAACTACTTCACTTATAATCATGATGAAATATGGTATTTTAGGAAAATCAACTCATATTTGATATTGATAAGTAATATAACTAACTTTTTAAATCTATACAAATTAGTTTCCAAGCTTTTATGATAAAGACCGGAGGTAGTATATACTTTTTATTTGATCAAGGTGCTACTTTCATTTAATATGTAGTTACATTTTAGTTGCTTAACACAACTACTTTACCTGCAGTGGGACATTCTATATCTGGTCTCTCAGGATTGTATACCATGGCCATGAAAGCTGTGGGTTCAAGCAAAAGGGTGTTTCACCTTCTTGATCTTCAATCATCAATGCCAATGTCAGGAAATAAATGTCCTCTGGGGTCAGTTTTCTAGACTAAAGCTTTTGTCTTTTTTATAACTACTTTCAAGGCAAACGAAAAAAAGGTAAAGATAATATGTGATGATAAGTGACACTAAAATGTCTATATTTGTAGAGAGCAAGATGGGGAGGTAGAGCTAAATGATGTCTGGTTTGCATATCCATCTCGTCCTAGTCATATGGTACTTAAGGTATCAGTTTCTTGTTCTCTGTTCTAGTGGTACATATGCTAGTACTAGAATCATCAATATCAATGTGAAATATAAAGTCTAAAGAAAATTATATGGTCATAGTCATTCAACAGTACATCTTTTCATGTGTAGGGAATTACAATGAAATTGCTGCCTGGCTCAAAGGTTGCTCTTGTTGGTCCAAGTGGTGGTGGAAAGGTATATTCAATATGCAGTGAATTAAAGTATAGAAAGAACATCGATTTAATGAATTGACACGAGAAATATATGAAGCAGATATAACTTTTTTATGTGTTAAACTGCAGACGACAATAGCATACTTAATTGAAAGATTCTACGACCCAACCAAGGGAAAGATCCTTCTGAATGGGGTTCCGCTGGTAGAAGTATCACATGAGCATCTGCACAAGAAGGTACCATCTTTTGATCATATTTTTTATGCTTATGACTTTGGTCTGACATAAATTAATTACAATATGCTTTTTGATATGCAGATCAGTATTGTGAGTCAAGAGCCTGTACTTTTCAACTGTTCCATTGAGGAGAACATAGCTTATGGATTTTATGGCAAAGTAAATCCTGCTGATATAGAAAATGCAGCGGTAAGATTCAATACTTTGTTTTTTTTTTTTTTTAATGAGTAAGACCTCTGGTTTGCTTTAACTCTGGATCCCTCATAATTATTGGGTATGGATTTGAATTGCAGAAAATGGCAAATGCACATGAATTCATATCAAAATTCACAGATAAATACAAGACCCATGTTGGGGAGCGTGGGGTAAGGCTTTCAGGAGGGCAGAAACAGAGAATAGCAATTGCCAGAGCTCTGCTTATGGACCCAAAAATCCTTCTCCTGGATGAAGCCACTAGTGCCCTTGATGCTAAAAGTGAATATTTAGTACAGGTTAGTTGGATCTGGTTTCTTTTGCTTAGCAGAGAGAGCTAAGCAGATCTGAGCTGAGCTGTTCAGATCTGAGTCTTTTTAAAAAATTGATAATTTTTAAATAAAAAATCATTTTTTGAACATATAATAGTCAAGAGATTATCTTTATTTTATATTCTATACCCATTAATTTTTTTTAAAAAAATATAGACTTTTAAAAAATTTGACAGTCCAAATCTGACCAATTCCCTAGGTGTGTTTTTGGAGCACCAAGATTATAGTAGTAAAACACATCTATTTTAAGGAACATCACTAAGTACAATAATGAAGTCATTAATATAATATCATTTACTCATGACTGATACTCGTAATAACATTAAGTGCACTTGTGGACGTGTTTGTTTCCAAAATATTGAAAGACTAAATAATTGTGTAGGATGCTCTGGACAGATTGATGAAGGGAAGGACAGTTCTAGTCATCGCTCATAGGCTGTCAACTGTGAAGAGTGCTGATAGAATAGTGGTTGTTTCTGATGGTGAAATTGTGGAGAGTGGGACCCATGAAGAACTTCTCAGCAACAACAATGGTGTCTATTCTGCTTTAGTTAGTAGACAGCTCCAAACAATGAAGCCTCCATATCTTGTTTCTTAGTTTACATGTTTCTATCTGGGGAGTACAAAACTGAGGTGGAAATCTATTAGATCGAACTGAAGGGTTACACTTATACATACTACTGGGTTTCAACTATCATTGATTCCACGGGCAGTTTATGAATTGAAATAGAAGTTAATATATGTATCAAGTTATTTTCAATTTCATATAGAAGTAGTTATTATCAGTTATGTGGGAGGTTACTTTTAGTTATTGTAAGTCTTATCCGCTTATGCTATTTAGTTGCTGCATGTATTAGTCTTGAGATATAAATAAAGAATTATGTTGTTGCTTGGAACTCTTCTTTCTTCTAGAATTTTGGATACTGATCCTGGACTCATTTGCTTCTCTCTTCCTCTCTTTCCTTTTTCTTTCAATCTTCTTTCCTCTCTTTTTACTCTTAGTCCTAGAATCTATCAATCACTTCCTAATGCAAGCCCTTTTATTGAAATATCAATTTAAATTTTAAAAGAATGTATCAAAACACTTTTTGTAGGTAAAACCAAACCAATGATCAATTTTAATATTTGTAGGATTATTGTTGGTAAAACAAAATAGGACGTCACATGAATTTAAAGATAATTAGACTTTCAGCCAAATCATTATTTACTTATCTACTAAGGAGCATATGAATATGATTATGACTTTGGTAATATAATATAAATAAGAATTTAATGAATTATAATGAAGGAAGTACTTTTTCAATATATCTCAAAATCAACTTTTTTTTTTTTGTGTAACTTTTTCAAGTGCTTGAGGGAAAAGGATGCAAAGTAAAAACTACTTTGAATTCGAAGTCCTCGATCTTTATAATTTTTCAGCTTATTTTTAAATAGATTTCTATAATTTTTATTGGGTACTTATGATTCCCTCAATTACAGGCCTTAGCATCTTTCTTTCTTATAGTAATTCCTAATGCGGACGCACGAAAACAAAATACAAAATAGAGATATCTTTTAAAAAATAAAGTGATGGAATAAAATTTATTTATTATTAACATAAAAATAAAAAAAACTATTATACTCAACTGCATGTCATTTCTCTAATAATTTAACAAATTATAACAAAATATAAGTATAGACATCAATACCTATAATTGACGGGAAAAAACGGTAAGAAAACCCGGAAAAAAAAAAATCCAAATCAGATATGAAAACATGTTAATTTTGGCAAGATACGTTTTTTTTCGGCCGAGTATGCAATAGCAATGAGGCAATGAGGAAATGAGGAAGAGGAAGCAGAGCAAGAAAAGCCGGCCATCACAGTTCCCTCTTACGTCGAAGCGGCTTTAATGGAGACGTTGGTCACTGGCAAGCCTCTCTCCAATCTTCCTCTTTAGGCCTTCCAAGATTATCAGATATGCAACGTTTTCTTCGCCAAATTGTCACTCTCTCAGGCCAAAACCGCCGTTATTTCCACTATCTCTCTCCCCCCAGCCCTCTCCCTCCTCACATTTCTTCTGCCTCTTCTTCTCTAAATTCCCCGCTTCGCCCTTTTCATCCATGGCGCTCCGGGATCTTTCATGGGTCCCACTCTGGTCCAGTGCCCGCTCGTCACTTCATGTTCAGTTCGTCCAACTCTCTCCTCAGGATATCTGGCGGGAGGGTCGGAGGTTTTACGCCGAAGCCTCTGAGAACTCAATTTCAGGTCGAGGGCTTTGGTGTCAATCGTAGCCTTCGTTATTACAGTGGTGGATGGTAAAATTCTTGTTTTTCCAGCGGAACTAACTAGACTTTAAGGATTCAAGATTAAATGAGGAGTGCATTTGGTTTACAGTTTATTTTTTTCCTTTCTGTTTACTTTCTTGGTGGCTAATAATAAATTTGGGTTGTATTTTGAAGGGAAGTGCTGATTTCATTATTCAATTTCTTAGGGTTAATTATTACTGCCTCTGGTTTCTTTTATTATGTGAGGATTAATTTTTTCTCATAGTATTTGTTAGCACATTGCTGCAAAGTAACATGGTAGTGTCAGAATTTCTGGATGCCAGCATATTTATGCTAATGTTATCTCTTTAAATCCTTTAAAGAGGAAAACGGATAGGTGAAATTTATTTCCTTTTGTATTTGATGCGTCCCGGGTCTTGGAGGGGGTGGGGATCGGGTTCAAGTCTAGTGGCATCTAGAGTCGTTGGAGATGGGAGCCATGTCTATACTAGGTCGAAAGGAATTGGGGTGCGCCTCTACTTCCAGTTGAAGCTTTTAACATGATGGTTAGCGCTTCACAGTTAAGTGTGCTCAGCTGAGCGTAGTCTCAGGATACCTCGTGGGAAGTCCCTGTGCAGCGCCACTTCATTCCTAAGGTTAGATGGTGCAAACCCATAAGGGAAAGATCCCACAAACCTACAACCAATTGAAGATATACTCACCTCAAGAAAGATAAGCAAAGATAAGTTAAACAAAGATCCACTTGAACCCTTGAGCATGAAAGAACAAGGACCCAAAGTGTTAGAAGAAGCCATAAGGTTGATCAAGCTTTGATAACTCTGTTAGTTCTAAGAAAAACTCTAGAGAAAATCCACTCTCAATTCAAAGTGCTAAAAGCAACTTTTCATTTCTCAAAAGTCAAGTCTGATTACAAATGAGGAGGCACAATGTATTTATAGGCCAAAAATCTGAACTAATTGCAATTTTCGCACAAATAAAATAAATAAAATATAACCAGCACCTAAATCCCAAAATGTGATTGTCTAGGCCCAAATGAGCCCTCTCATATGTAGTATTTGGCCTAAGCTCTTTAGTTTGAAGTCTTTAAGCCCAAAGCTTGATCAGCAGCTCCATTTTCAGCCCAAATGAAATTAGTGACGTTTTCACATTTT
Organism: Acacia confusa; assembly: GCA_037074495.1. NCBI lineage: Eukaryota > Viridiplantae > Streptophyta > Magnoliopsida > Fabales > Fabaceae > Acacia > Acacia confusa. Next base: position 44,960,545 of record CM073505.1, on the reverse strand, counting down.
TGTTCAGATTTGATCCAATTGCCATTTGCCTTGTCCATGTCTCTTGCACCAGCCCATTCAGTGCTCCTTGATTTTGTTGGCTCTTGCTCTTGTGATTGGTCCACTTGGAATTTGCAAAGGACCACTTGAGGTTGAAGAATCACCAAACGAATTTGAAGAGACTACTTGCTGATTCGCATCAGTATTGGAAATATTATGTGTTTGTTTGTAATGACCCAGGGGTTAAATTTGATCATACAAATATTATTGTTATATTCTTGTGCTGTATATCTTTATTGTTAAAAAAAAGGCGCCTTATCTTATATCCTTCAAACTGTTCATTTATTTGCATATCAACTAGTTCAATCTTCACAACGTGCATTTTCATGCTATTTGCAACTGCTGTGCATGCTCATGAGCAACAAGTACCATGTGGTTGATAAAACTCTGTCTAGTTTCTGTTAATTTTTCCCTTTTTATCTTTCTAATCTTTTCAAGAAGTCTGGGCAAACTGACGATATTTTAATTTTGCATTACTAATTGTTGGTGGAAAATCCAAAACTTAGATGTTTACATATGTGGTATGTCTTTGATATTTTTCTGCTGTTTGCAGGAGATCATGGTTCAAAGGACTAACTGCTAATGATGTGGTTTTGGGCTTGATTATAGCCAATGTTGCTGTCTTTTTGTCATGGAGGATGGCGAGTGAAAAGTTTATGTTAGAAAACTTTACGGCAAGTTTCTTGATCTATAAAATATGTGGTACATAATGATTCCAAGGGTAGATCGTACTTGTAAGACCATTGTGATAGGAACTATCAATATAAACACTAATCTGCAACTGGAAACGAATATATTGACTGATAAATAGGATTACAATAATCTGCTAGAGCAACATAGCTCCCTTGCAGCCAAGAAGTGAACTAACCTGTCCCTCTTCTACACATACACTCCAAAATATCCCATGTCCTCTCCTCCCCTCCTAACGGCAATATAGCCATGCAAAAATAAAAAAAAAGGTTCTCACAGTATCCTATAAGCCAACCTAGCAAAACAGCTATTCTTCCTATACTTACTCCAAAAGGGATATAAGTTAACAAGGTCAACCTCTGCAACCTTAAAAGGCATCTTGCCTTTTTGTCTGTGTAATCTTGGTCTGCCTTGGGGCTCATGTATACACCTTGACTGGAAGGGTTCTTTCATTACCTTCCCCTAAAAGCTTCACCTTGCCCTCAAGGTGAAATTCTGGAAATTTAGTAGCAATAGTTTCCAAGTCTTCCTAAGAATTCTCATACGGTAGCAAATCCTTCCATTTGATAAGGACTTCAGTCTGCCCATTCATTAATCTCTTGACCTTGCAAACTTCTTCCGGTTGAACCTTCAATTCCAAGTCTTCGGAAAGAGTTGGGGGAAAAGTAGGAGTCACCACCCCTTGCTGAACTGATTTCTTTAGGGCCGATATATGAAAAACCGGGTGGACACAGGATGTAGGCGGAAGGTCAAGGTGATAAGCTATAGCTCCCACCCTGCTGACAATGGTGAATGGGCCATAGAACCGTGGGCTCAATTTTTCGTTAACCCTCCCAGCCAATGTACACATCCTATATGGCTGAATTTTCACATACACCTGATCCCCTATGTCAAATTGAACATCCCTCCGATGTTTGTTGGCTTGTTTCCGCATCTCCTCTTGAGCCTTGATCAAGTTCTCCTTGAGAGTTGCAATAATGGCGTTTCTGGACCTGATCTGCTCACTGACTGCTTCTACTGCTAATGGTTCATTAGTAAGCTTGAGAAAGGTGGGAGGATCCCTCCCATAAACGGCCCGAAAGGGTGTCATGTTTGCTGACCCTTGGTGTGTAGTGTTATACCAATATTCTGCCCATGGTAGCCACTGAACCCATTGGTTTGGCTTGTCGCTAGTAAAACACCGGAGATAGGTTTCAAGTCCTCTATTCAGCACCTCTCTGTCCATCAGTCTCCGGGTGATAGGCCGAACTGAGGCATAATTGAGTTCCTGCCTGCTTGAACAACTCCCGCCAAAAATGGCTCACAAATATGCGATCCCTATCGGAGACAATGGTCTTTGTGAAGCCATGCAGCTTGACTATTTCCCTCACAAACGTGTCTGCAACATCTTTAGCACTAAAAGGATGGTGCAGAGGTAGAAAATGGGCATACTTGGTGAGGCGGTCCACTATGACAAGTATAGTATCATATTTTCAGGATTTTGGCAATCCGGTGATAAAATCCATACTTATGTCCTCCTAAACAGCCTGCGGAAGTGGAAGAGGCTGTAGTAGACCAGCAGGAGAAAGGGCTTGGTGTTTGCTCCTCTGGCACACCGCACATTCAACAACATATCTCTGTATTTCGCTTTTCATACCCTCCCAATAGACCACGTTAGCTAGTCTTTTATAGGTCCTCAAATACCCGGAGTGACCCCCAACCGGAGAATCATGATATTCCCGCATCAACACGGAAATCCTCGCTGATTTTTTTGGTAAAACTAATCTGCCCTTATAATGTAGACTCTATTTGACCAGGGTGTAGCCATCAACCCCCTCTTTTTGGGTAAGCAATTGTTGCATAATGTACTGGAGTTTGGGATCAGCCTGAACCTCTTTTTCCCAATGTTCCATTTCATCGTTTTGCCACATGGAAAATGCCATCAGCCTCAAGGGCTCCTCGCGTCGTGACAGTGCATCCGCTGCTCGATTCTCTTTTCCCGATTTATATACAATTTCAAACTTGTACCCCATCAACTTGGATACCCACTTCTGCTGATTTTCCTCCAATACCTTCTGTTCCAGCAAGTATTTCAAGGCCTTTTGATCTGTTCTGATAATGAATTTCTGCCCCCACAAGCAGTGCCTCCATTTCTTGACAGCTAACACTATTGCCATCAATTCCCTTTTGTAAACGGAACATTGCTGGGCCCTTTTAAACAATTTCTGACTATAGTAAGCTATAGGACGCCCCTTTTGCATTATTACTGCACCTACACCAGCCCCTGAAGCATCTGTTTCCAGCTCAAAAGGGCTCAAAAAATCTGGCATGGCAAGAACCGGCAGGGTCGTCATGGCTGTTTTGAGGGTCTCAAAGGCTTTGGTGGCCTCGGGTGTCCACTGAAAGGAGTCCTTTCGGAGAAGATCAGTCAAGGGATTTGCTATCTTCCCATACCCTTGAACAAATCTTCGATAGTATCCTGTCAAACCCATAAAACCTCGTAATGCTCTCACATTTTGTGGTTGTGGCCAAGCTATCATGCTTTCTATCTTTGTTGGATCTGCCTGCACCCCTTGCTCAGAAATTACATGGCCTAGGTATTCAATCCCCGGTTGCACAAATTGGCACTTCTTGAGGTTGATGACCAGATTATTTTTTTGCAAAATAGCTAACACCTCTTCTAGGTGTGCCAAATGAGTCCTTTCATCACAATTATAAATTAATATGTCATCAAAAAAAACCAGCACAAACCTCCTAAGACACCCTCTAAATATATCATTCATCAATGCTTGGAATGCAGAAGGAGCGTTAGTAAGCCCGAAAGGCATCACCTTAAACTCATAATGTCCTTCATGGGTGCGGAACGTTGTTTTGTGCTCATCTCCCGTCTTGATTCGGATTTGATGGTATCCGGACTTCAAGTCCAATTTAGAGAACACCGTGGCCCCCTTTAATTCGTCCAGCAACTCTTCTATCAATGTTGTTAAAACGTAGTTTCTACATTGAAACGGTAAGGGTCAATCAAAACGTAAAAACGGAAAACGCAAATGAAACGTAAGAGTTTACTTCGTACGATAAAAAAAAATAAAATCCAACATATATAAAACTAAAACACACCAATACATTAAAGTTATCACAAATTTAAATCCAAACACTTAGTCAATACATTAAAGTTATCACAAATTTAAATCCAAACACTTAGTCATTAATCATCATAAATTCATAATACATATTAAAGTCAAAACAATAGAAACACAGGCAGCTTAAATAGAAGCTCATATGAAAAAACAGATCAGAATACAATCTGTGCAAGTGATGGATAAGAGAACTCAGCGATGCAACCAGCCAACCACCTAACATAACAGATCATCTATATTCTATTCTAGACAGATTAATGGCGAAGAAGCAGACAGACGATGAAGAAGAAGCACCATTTTTCTATTCTAGATAATCGAACCTGTGTACTTTGCGATCTTGCCTGTCAGTCGACGATGGAGAAGAAGCAGCCGATGGAGAAGAAGGACCACACTCGACGAAGAAGAAGCGGCCAATGGAGAAGAGAAGAAGCAGCGCCAACGCGCCTATGCCTATCGATTATCGTCGATCAGAGAAGAGAAGAAAAGGAATGCAAGGGCGAGGCAAAATCAGTCGAAGTCGAATAGGGTTTAGGTTTTTTCATTTCGATTTCCGACTAAATCCGCCGGCTTTTTTCTTTCTTTTTTTTTTTAGAATAACTAAGTTAACTCGGTAAACTCGCTGTTTTTACCGAGTTTACCGAGTTAACTCGGCGTTCTAACCGTTTCTACCCCAAAACCGTCCAAACGTCCGTTCTGACTCGTTTTCCGGCGAAAAAACGTAGAAATGTTCCAGAATGCCGTTTTCACAACACTGTCTTCTATGACCGGGATTGGAAATTTGTCTGGCACAGTTATTTTGTTCAATGCCCTGTAGTCCACACAAAATCTCCAGCTCCCATCTTTCTTCTTAACCAACAAGACAGGGCTAGAATATGGGTTGGTATTGGGTTGAATAATCCCTGCCTGTAGCATATCATTGATCAATACCTCAATCTTTTTTTTTGAGAATGGGGGTACCGATAGGGCCAAAGGTTGGGTGGTTGCTCCCCTGGTTTAACCACAATCACTTGATCTCTGGATCGTTGAGGAGGTAGCGCTTGGACTGACCGGCATACTGTAGAATATTTGTCCAACAACCCTTTTATCTTTGAATTAATTGGTGGATTACCCTCCTGGTCCTTCTCAAGGCGATAGCATTCGATCAAGAATCCCTCTCCTTTCTTTTTCACTGTTCTCACAAAGGACTGTAGAGAAGCTCGCGTTCTTGACAGAGTGGGATCCCCTTCCAAGCAAACTCTGTTGCTTTTCTTCCTAATCCTCATCGTCATTCTTCGCCAGTTCACCTTGATGTCTCCCAAGGTACTCAGCCAGTCAATGCCAAGGGCCGTGTCAATGCCTCTTAATGGAAATGGGTAGAAGGTTTGAATAATCCTGAGTCCTTGGACATTTAGGTTTAAGTTTCTGCATCGCTGTCTCCGTTGAACAGAGTACCCGTCTCCTACCATGACCGTGTATTCCGCCACATCCTGCACTTTAATTCCTGGTCGTGTTAACCAGTGCTCTGCGATAAAATTGTGAGTCGCCCCACTGTCGATCAGAACTATCACGGTTTCGCCGGCTATTTCCCTCTTCACCTTCATGGTGTGACTGCTTTTGAATCCAACCAAGGAGTTGAGAGATAATTCCATTCGTTTTGCCTCCTCTTCAGCGTCATAGAATTCCTCGGCAACTTCCCCAGTATATTCCAATTTCTTCTCCTTGTCCTCAGGCTCCACATCGATTAGGAATACTTGAAGGTGTTTTTCCCGGCATGTATGGGCGGGACTATAATGCTCACCACACTTGAAATAGAGGCCCAGTTCTCGCAGTCGTGTCATCTCGGCATCAGAAAGTCGTCTGCTCCATCCTGCCTTTCGTGCCGTTGAGTATGCTGTCGTGGAACTTCCTGCCTTCGTCTCTATTGGTTTCAAGTCGATCTTGGACGCCTGGGTGGTTTGATTGGTGTGAGATAAGGGACGATTGGGCTCAGTAAAAGTGGGGGCCCGAGATGGAGGTGATTGGGTCGGGTATTTTTTGTACCTGAAGCCCATAGTTGATTTGTAATTCCTGCTTCCTTTATCCAGTTCCAGTAGCCGTCACTTCCCCTCTACTCGTAACGCCATTCGCCCCAGTCCTTCCAGATCGCTTTCCTCCGCCAGCTCTAGTTCAGCCTATATCTCGGTTTTCAGACCGTACATGAAGGCCCCCATCAAACATTCCTCCGATGCATCTTTCAGCGGAAAAGAGAGCCGTTCAAAAGCTTCGACATATTCCATCACCGACCCTTCTTGTTTGTTCGAGAAGAGGATCTTATATTCTCCCCCCCGCTAGAACGTGTGGAAGCATTCCAATACCTTTTGTTTGAATTCTGGCCAGCTTCTTATCACTCCTCGGGTCTCCTTCCACTGGAACCAGTGAAGAGCTTGGTCCTCAAGACACACCACAGTAGCTTCCAGTTTGTCCGCTTCTGGAACGCCGTTAATGTGGAAGTATCTTTCCGCTCTGCAGAACCATTTGACTGGGTCCTCCCCATCAAACACAGGTAGCTCTAACTTCCGGTACTTCCCCATTCCTCTCTATGCTTCTTCCCCATGGTCGGTGTCTGTCTTTGAACGGGAATCCCCTATGTCTTTTCGTGTGTCGTCCTTCTTGCTCGAGCTTGGTTCCATACGCAGCAGTATCTCTCTCATTACTCTCATTCCCTCCGTGAGTTCGGTCACTTGGTGTGATAGGCCAGCAAGATCATCGACCTTCCTGGTTAGTTGGGCAACTGACTCTCGCAACTCTCTAACCTCTTCCGCCATCCTTCCCAGGTTCTACGTGCTCTGATACCAAATGATAGGAACTATCAATATAAACTCTAATCTGCTACTGGAAACGGATATATTGACTGATAAATAGGATTACAATAATCTGCTAGAGCAACGTAACTCCCTTGCAGCCAAGAAGTGAACTAACCTGTCCCTCTTCTACACATACACCAAAATATCCCATGTCCTCTCCTCCCCTCCTAACGGCAATATAGCCACGCAAAAATAAAAAAAAGGTTCTCACAGTATCCTATGAGCAAACCTAGCAAAACAGCTATTCTTCTTATACTTACTCCAAAAGGGATATAAGTTCACAAGGTCAACCTCTGCAACCTTAAAAGGCATCTTGCCTTTTTGTCTGTGTAATCTTGGTCTGCCTTGGGGCCCGTGTATACACCTTGACTGGAAGGGTTCTTTCACATTGTTTTTGTACATTTCCTTCTTTGTGTGATATGCCTTAAAGTTTTCATAGGAAGTTTCTTACTATTTGCTAATCAATATTGCGATAGCTGTCATATCTGTTTTTATAGTGTGGTATCACTGTCATTATGTCTGTGATAGAGTCCCATATCATTCTTTTGGTACTTCAGTATTATGGTTCATTTTCTCTTAGCAGTCTGTTTTTGGGGTGGGTTCTGGGTTCCTTGTCTCTACCAATTGTTACCCAAGTTAGATCAACTTCCATTGAAAGAGCTACCTGTAGAGAGTGCAGCCTAGTGGTTGGAGTGAGTGTCACAGGGTGCAGCTGTTGAGGATGTTAGCTCTTCAAGGGGTGTTACAATGGAGTCCAACATTGAGCAGCCACAAGTAATTATTGTGGTACTCAAGTGGCGTGAATTTCTCTACTTACAAGTCATTTTTTTATGGATGGTCTCCCCGTACTTGTTAAGGCTTTATGTCTTACTGCAGGTGTGGTTGGTTGTAAGTTTGATTGCTAAGTCATTATCCTTGCTATATACATTGATGGGCAGACTTGAGAGACATGCATTGTTTCTATCAGTTACTGTATGAACTATACTTCATCTGGATCACTAACTGAAGTGTTTTCTGTGAGCAGATCTCGTTGCACAATATTAATTGCGGACGCTTGCACACTTTGATAACTAGTGCATTCAGCCACATTGACGTCGGGCATATTGTGCCTAACATGATTGGACTCTACTTCTTTGGGACTAGTGTGCGTTTATCTGTGCCTAACATTCAGCCTTGATTTGTCTTTCTTGAGTTTCACTCTTCCTTTTTTAGATAATACATAAATATCCTACAACATACTTTTGTATTTGTAGAAAATCCACAGGTAATGTTCCATTAATTATGCGATACAATTTAAAAATAGTCGAATTCTTGAAAGGGAGATATTTTTAGGAAGAAACTTGTCTTAGTCTAAGCTTCAAGGACGTGCATACAGTTAGGCTAATGCATTTTATTGGCACTTCCAAATTTTCTTCAAGAATGAAGAACTAAATCTCTTTTGAATTGCACAACAAGCTAATAATTATGATGGGCCGGTTGTTTTTTTTAATAACATTAATTATGCTGTTTTATTTGTTCTCATCAATTGAGATTTCTAACCACTGAATAGGGAGTATGCCCCAAGTTTCATAGATATTATAGTTATTTTTGCTGGATTATGCTCCTAAAATATACCTGGGCCTTGTATTGTGATGAATAGGTTGGATTTTGATGCAGGAAGAAGGTAAGAAGAGGGAAGATGTGTCTGAGAGTAAATAGTAGGAACACAGAGAATAGAAGAAGAAATCAAAGAATATTATTCCTCCGGTCGTTAATATAAGACATATTTTTTAGAATTTATCTTGGTCCTAAATATAAGACTTGGTTTTCATATTTGTCAAACTCTTCTTAATTTACCCCTATTGATAATCCCTCAACAATAATCAAGGAGGGGGGGGGATAGGAGAATTAAGGAAGATGACTAGGATGTTTAAGGAAATACATGTCATATTAATTTACGTAACTTTCTTAATCTAATCAAATTAGGTAAATATATCTTATATTAAGGATCAAAGGAAGTATTGACTAATCTTGCAAGTGAGCTAACATTTGATTTTAGTCTTGAATCCCCCTATTTATACTTATATATGGATCGGACCAGTCCCCACGGTCAATAAGTAACATAGCTATAGCTACTTCTAACTAACCCCTATTACTGTTTATAATTACATTATGCGATGGAAGTCTAATGCTGTCACCATCTTTAGGTGTAGATTTGAGGAAACGTTTTTCATGCCAATAAAGTTGAGAAACTGTTTTGTTTTCTCTTTATGGGAAAGCAAGATAACCCTCAAGATGCGGTGACTGCCATGCTTGTGGTCTAATTAGAAAAACAGTATGTGAAGAGGTATGAATTGGAAGACTGATTTGGTAGATAGAAAAGTGACATAATGGTAATCGGTACATTTGATAGTTAATGCCATATCCACCTTCTTTGTCGGCATACTTAATAATTTTTTATTTGTTGTAAGGATATTACATTTTGTATTTCAAGGCTTTTAAAAGGTCTTAATTGAAATTTAGCATTATTGTTACTTGCATATTTTCTGGATTGCTTCCTTTTTAGTTTGTTTTCTTATTTCCTGTTTTCAATGATTTTCTTCTTCAATTGGCTTCTAACAGTAATACTGCAACTTATTCCTCTTGGCAGATTGGAAGAGCTTTTGGACATGAATACTTGCTGAAGTTGTATCTTGCTGGGGCACTAGGTGGTTCAGTTTTTTACTTGGCCCATCAAGCTTACAAGGCATTGACGTCAGAGGTCTGATGATGATAACAAGGATTAAGATATCCTCTAATCTCTTGCCATAGATATAAAATTTTAACATTGTCTGGGACTCTGGGTTAAAGAAAATAAACAAAATCTAGATATATATATATATATTTTTTGGTTTATACTCATTCTGTTTTTTTATTCAAACAAATTTATACTCATTCTTCATTGACACCTTTTCTAAATATCTGCTATGAATGTTTGGTGCAGTTTTGTTCAGAAATAACTTTTATAATGCCATAAAAAAGAAAGATCAAAATAAAAGGAATCCTTTTAATAGTATGCCATGACGATGAATATTGTGCCTGAAGTGAATAGTGGTAAATTGCATCTAGCAGTTTTGTATTAGTTTATTCTCATATTGGTTGGAACCTAAAATGTTTAGTTGAATGTTTTATTTAGCAAGATTTGTGATAAGTTCTTAGTTTTTTGAGTGAGTTTTAACACTTCTTTTTGTAATTCAGGGTTGGAAGCGTGTGGAGGTTTCTAAACATCATGCATTGGTAAGCGCAACTCACTTCCTCTTTATTCTTCAAGGAGTGTGGCATTTTGTCTCAATAGATTGTGGGAATATAGATTCCTCATAGATGATGTTAGGATGACCTGTCAACTATATCCTTAATAAGCAATGCATATTGTCGGAATCATACTGCTTTTACCTGTTTAGTTATTTTTTTCTGGAGATTTTTCTTTTTATATCACATAAAAGGCTGTAAATTTCATACTTGTACAGTTGTACATTTGTTTTTCTTGTTCCTTAGTATTTGAGAATAGAACAAAATCTTCTCTAGTTTGTAATTTTTCAAAGTTGTTGTGTGTGCAATTTGAGAGAAAAATATTATTGTAAATCCATGAATAAAAGAGAGTACATATGAGTCTTTATATAAGCAAACCTAAAGCTAATCCTAGAATCCAATTTAATCAAATCAACTTAAAATAAATCAAAATAACTAAGATATAATAGATCCATATCTAATAATAAAATAACAATTAATCTAAACAATTCAAAATAAATACCCAATATCCCACACTCCCTCTCAGGTTGGATTATAGATGTTAATCATGTCCAACTTGATCTAAACAATCCAAAATAAATACCCAATATCCCACACTCCCTCTCAAGTTGGATAATAGATGTTAATCTAGTCCAACTTATACAACTTTCAAATGTAGGTTTAAGCAATCCTTTTGACAACACATCGGCAGCTTGAAGATTTGTCGGTAGATAAGTGAGACATACTACTAGTGTCACTTCCATCAAGATAATAGAGGTCAACAACCTCTTTCACACTCCCAATTGTTGTCCCCATCAACAGATCCTCTTTTGACAACCATGGCGGTGGGCTGTTTTGTGTGTTGTAGTGCTACTAACATTCCATGATTTTGCTCAGCTGATCGTTGTGAGGAGATAAGTTATCATTGTTAGATGCCTCAGCAACAGTTCTTTCCTCACCCTTTCTTTGGTTTCCAATCAGTAGTTTTACCATGTAGATCCCAACATTTATCTTGATTATGTCCTTGCTTCTCACAATGATCACAAAAAGGTTGGCCTTTGGAATTTCTGGATTCCGTGGTGCAAGCAGCAAGGGTCGAGACTTTAGGAGATGCAGGAGCTGCAATGGAAGCATTTTTTAGCATAGATTTGTGCCTGCCATGGTAGTCAAAATCAGCGATCCGGATCATAAGATCTCCGATTTTACATGTTTTCCGGCCAAAAGCGATCCAGCAACCATGCATGTTCGGTGAGCTCGCAGGATCGACACTGGAATGCTCAGGATCGTAAGATCGCAGGGGATCAACGATCTTGTGACCCATTACCCATTACTATATAACCCAACTGTCAGAACCCATTACCTAGTTGAACCCCATTTGGAAACCTAAAATGCAATCGATGCCTCGTTCTGGACCTTCTGGAAACCTTCAGTGCGTGACAGAGTGAGAGCAAAATCATTGAAACATTCATCTCTAAACTTCTGGAACTCCTTCTCTCTGAGCTTTTGCCCTTCCTCCGTTCTTCGTTCATCACTGGTCTGTTCATCGCTGAAACGTTTTCCTCTGTTCTTCGTTTCTCGTTCTGTCCGACAAGCAACAGGTATGTGGGTTCTTTGTTTCTCGCTGAAACATTTTTCGTTTCTCGTTTCTCGCTTGACTACCATGCTTCAAAGTTTTATATATTTGCCCCAAAAAAATAAAACAGATGCTATATTTAATTATATATAGTACTGTTTATCTGCTGCATTTTTTTCCCTCGAAATTATCTGTTGCATTTGAAGTATTTTGTTTTAGTTTTGATGATTTGGTATTTTGTATTTGTGGAATTGTGGCTTAATTTGATGCTTTGAATTGTCTATTAAGGCTTATTAAATGTTATTTTGAATGCTATATATTTTTACTTGAAGATTGAATTGTCTTTTACGATTAAGTTGTGAGTTAAATGTTATTTTATATGCATATATTTTTTTTATTATTATTAAAATTAAAAAAGTAAGATCTTTATGATCCGTGCCGATCCCACGAGTTACGATCTTAAGTAAAATCGTGATCTTGACTACCTTGGTGCCCGCCTTCTTTGTTATGAAGGATAGAGTAAGTTTCATGGATAGAAGGTAAGGGTTCTTGGCTGAGGATCCGTGCTTGAGTATCATCATATATTACATTAAGACTAGCTAGCAATTCAAAGACTTTTTCTCCTTCTTGGGCCTTGTGATCTTCAGCCGCATCATGACGATGATAAACTTTGTTTTTTAAGGCATTCAATTCTGGCTAGAGAGTAGATTTTTCGAGATTGTAGTCATTGATGGAGTTGTGATCTTGTTTTAGTTGCCACGGTTTGTCCCTAATGTCAAATATGCTGGACTTGTTCCTTGTATTGCTATATGCCTCTTGAATTGCTCCCCAAATTTCGTAGTTGAAGGAAGGAACATGAAACTTTGTTGATGGTGATGTAGCATTGACTAGCCATGAGGAGACTAAAGCATTCTCAGATTACCATACTTGCAGTGCTTTGGTGTCTAGTGATGGAAGCATTTTAATTTCACCAAAGATATACTTGAGTTTGTCCCTCCCATCAATAGCAAAAGACATGGATTGAACCCACTCCCTATAGTTGTTGCTAATAAGCTTCTCAGAAATGTTAAGGCATCACTAGGACCACATCTTGGCACTTGAGAAGAGACTTCATGATTAAAGGAAGCAGTAGAACACATATTGACCTTATAATTAGTTGTTACAATGGACTGACCAATTGCACCTAGACGAGATGGCAATCGACGATGAGTCCACAAGAAGTGACCTGTGAAGGAGTCAACTCTGGTTGTTGTTGATGATGCTCATTGGACGAACTGACTTGTTACCATATTGACAATGAACTTTGACAGCACTGACGATGCTGAGAAGAGGTCGACTTGCTTAGTAGTTGACAACACTTGTGTATCGTGAAGAGCAGGACCTCACAGATTGGAGTGAAGAATAGTGGATGTTTTAGGAAAAAAACTCTAATTGTTGACATTGAGATCGTCACTGGGAGTGATAATCACAGACCTGGTGCTCAACGCTAACGGACTGCTCTGATTGTCAAGATTGAGACCATCAAGCAATGATCACAGACTCGGTGCTCAACATTGACGGACTAGAGGGCCAAACTACCACTATGTAAAACTTCAAACAACATTGTTGTACTTGAGAAACGCCGATTTTGAAGTTTCGAACAACACTATCAAACTTGCGAATGTCAATTAATTCTTCGTACGTGGAGAGGAGACCGGTGGATATTGGGTGTGATGACAATGGATTGTACGACTGGATTCTGTCGGGTTTGAAGAGAGAGAGGCAAGATTCAATTTTTGGCCTCCGATACCATGTGGATAATTTGAGAGAAAAATGTTATTCTGAATCCATGAATAAAAGAATGTACATATAGGCTTTTATGCAGGCAAACCTAAAGCTAACCCTAAAATATAATTTAATCTAATCAAATCAAAATAACTAAAATATAATATATCTATATCTAATCCTAAAATTTATTAAATATCAAACTTAATAATAAAATAACAATTAATATAAATAATCCAAAATAAATACGCAATATTCCTACATGTTGATTTTATCTTATTTTGGTTATAGAATCTCGTCTTTTGGGCATGCATATCCTAGCTTTACAAGCTACTGGAATTGTCTGTCTTAATTATGCAGTGTGCTTTTTTTTTATTATTTCAAATTGTTTTCAACATTTGATAGGTATATCTTCAAATCTCTTCTATATATAAAGATTAGAAATAGCTGTTTACTTGTACTGGAACATTATTCAATCTTGGTTGCATTAACTAATATAAATAAAATCTCTCCATGTTTAGGGTGCCAGTGCAGCTGTGAATGCAATTATGCTACTTAACATATTCCTCTTTCCGAAGTCAACCATTTACCTTAACTTTATAATACCAGTTCCTGCCATCTTGATGGTAAGATTTCTCTAGTTTAAATTAGTTCAGCCATATGAATGAGATTGATAATGCAGATCCTTACAGATCTTTTTATATTGTTTACTATTAATCTAGGGCATCTTTTTGATTGGGAATGATGTGTTGAAGATTATAGAGGTATGGCAGACGCACTCTAGACCTACTTTGTTGTTTACCAACATCTTTCCAAGAAGTTTTCAGCTTAAGCAGTTTCTCTTTCGAGGCAGTAATCAGTTAATCATACACTAGTGTTTCAGGACATTCAGTGTTTTAAAACTTATCAAGTCATGATCCAAAACGCATGGCTTTCGATAAGGTCTAATCAAATGTCGTGAAAATTGCTGTATAAATCACTAGTTTGTGCCATGCCTATCTCTTTGCATTGCTTATTAACATCTTAGTGATGCCTGACCTCATTTGATGCTCAAAATGAAAATGGAATTAAAAAGGTGATTTTGTAGATGAGAAATGATACTCGTACTTCTTAATAGAAAAAACAAAAAAAACAAAAAACAAAAAAAGTTGAGTAATGATAAGAAAGGCATAATACACAATGTATATCTCATCTTTTTATGTTTAGAAAGAAATTGTTTTTCAATTAATTTTTACCAAAATGGGCAAAATTCTGGTGGAGTTAATTTCCCATTGACTTTGGGCATGGTTAGTTGGAAATTGGAGAGGTGTGGAAATTAGCACTGTATCTAAGTATCTTGCTAGGTTCCCATTTCTCCTTTTCTATTTGTTTGACTCTCACCAACAAGCATTCTCAAAGGATGGTTATCAACTGAGGGCGCTTGCATGGCCTATAGGATATGTTTGAATGTCAAAACATGGAAAGTTCAATTGAGTTATTAAATCAATGGAAATGTCTGTGTCAACTATTCCTTTCCTTCCCTGCATCTGTCAGAATTTTAAATTCTGCATTTCACTATCTATTTCTTGACAGAATATTAAAACCGTATTGCTTATTGTAGGGAGACAGACATATATCAGGATCTTCACATTTAGGGGGTGCTGCCGTTGCAGCCATTGCTTGGGCCCGAATTCGGAAAGGAAGATTCTAATCTATTTTCATAACTGAGCAAACCTCAGTTTTCATTTGTTTATTACTGTAACTTGAGTTATTGTTGTTCTATTTAGGTTTTCTTGCCCCATCCTCTCTCTTGCTTTTTAGGCTTTAGCTAACCTCCCCCCTTGATTTTTAAGGTAAAGTTTACCAATGTCATTTGTGGCCCCGTTGGGTTGGTGGAGCATGATAATGGTATTGGTAGCCCAATTTACCGGTGTATGCAGTGTTTGGCTGGCTCTTCCCCCCCCCCCCCCCTGAGCATGGTAATCTGAATTGCACCTTTCATAGACCCCCTATGAATAGTGATTACTATGGTGAAGATAACAAAAATACCCTCTCCTACGGCATCTCCACCTCACCCCCTGAAGTCATTCATCCTTCAACCTCATCATCTCCATGCCGCCTCCCTTATATCTGGTGATGGCGACTGAGTCTCTGACCCACCTCCCTCAGACCTGGCAATGACGACCTCATCAAAAGCTATCATATTGACTTGCACCTTTCATAGACCCCCTATGAATAGTGATTACTATGGTGAAGATAACAAAAATACCCTCTCTTACGGCATCTCCACCTCATCCCCTGAAGTCATTCATCCTTCAACCTCATCATCTCCATGCCGCCTCCCTTATATCTGGTGATGGCGACTGAGTCTCTGACCCACCTCCCTCAGACCTGGCAATGACGACCTCATCAAAAGCTATCATATTGAGTTGTATCCTACATTTGATATGTCTGTGTTGGCTCTTGTTTGTGAGCTGACAACATGAAGTTAGTGGTCTATTTGAGAATATAGCTGATTTCAAGCAACCATGACTACTGACTAGTACTCAGGATTTTGATCATATTTTCTCCAAAATGGAATGTGCAGGGACAAATATGGCATTTGAATAAATGGAAATAAATGTACAAATAATTCAAATACGCTGACGAAGTGCCCATAATTGCATTGAAAGCAACCCCTGTATCCTCATTATCATCTTGGTCACACTCGACGATTGCTTCGAGGGGTTCAGGTATGGGGTTTTCGTCATTGTCGACCTCCATTAAAGAGAAGGAGCACGAACTGCATCGGTGCCGGTAAACACAACCCTTGTCACGCCACCGTTGCTGTTCAAGTCCATGGAAGAAGCTTGGCCTGAGTTGAGAGGTACCGACGAGGCCGAGGTTGATATCGCGGAATATTTTCTTGATCTTGACGATGCTGCGAAACTTCTGGGATCACGTGTAGAGTAATTGTCACGGGTTGAGAAATATGAAGAATATGAGGGCGGACTTCAGTTCGGTGCAGCAGAAGAAGCAGGCTTGGGTCCACGTGCTAGGGTCAATTACTTCTCAAATTCTGAGGCTAAGCTAGCAGCCCTGTAAATACTCTACGACTTATGAATCCAGACGTCCAAATGCAATTTTTAACCCGTTCATAAAAACGCCGAGAAGATTATGCCCAAGCCAGTTTAACACACGCAACCCTCCTCAGCCATTCCTGTCTATATTCTTGTACTGTGCTGGTTTTCCTAATAGCAACTGGGGTTGAGATGCTCGGGTGGACCATAATGTTCTTGTAGGGCCTTGGCTAGATCATCCCAGTAAAGCATTGCTCTTTTCGAATTCAACCACGAGAACAAGTCCAAAGCATCGCCCTCTAAGTATAATGATACCATGTCTCCTTTGTCATCCTTCATTGTGTCAGTATAGGAAAAAAAATTCTGCTTTAAGGATCCAGCCTCTTAGATCACCCCATAGAACTTTGGAAAGTCAATGTTCGCATAGGGGAGACGTGAATTCCGACGTGATACATCAGAATCATCGTCGCCATCATCAGTGTAATGACGTGGCTTCCCCTTATGTCGATTTTAGATGGAGGACATAGCCTCCAGGGCGTCCACCTTGTCCCTCAATTCATCTATGGCGTAAAGGAAGCACATAAGGTCCTTCTCCCTTCTCCCTTATGTGCTTCTTATAGGATGAGGCATTTTTTTTTATTTTTTTTTATTTTTTATATATTCTATTTTAAAAAGAAAATTAAATTATATGTTGTTTTCTGAAATATTTTTTGTATCCAGTATCTTAAATTAATTAGTTTCCAAGATACTGGTGTTGCAAGACAAATATTTCTGAACGCAGAACTAAAAACTAATTAATTTGAGATACTGGATGCAAAAAATATTTAATAAAGTAATATATAATTTAAATCTAATTAAATAGAATATATAAAAAATGTAAAAAAAAATTAAAAAAAATCTCATCCCTCTAATTAGAAGGATGAACATGTAAGAAGTATATAAGAGAAAAACACATAATGTGAACCCCCACAACTTAATTAACTCTATAAATATCCCATGCTTTATTGAATCGGCGAAAAGCCAATTTATAGAGGTAGTTTATAAAGGGATATGTTCTAATTTAAAATTCAAATATAAAATTAAAATGACTAATAACCCAGGATTCTAACAACTAACTCCGATTTGGGACATTCCATTTATTTCTCAACTACGAAAGAAAATAATAATTAATAATTAATTCTTTACCCATCATATGATGTTTATTTATTTATTTTTTTTGGGAGTAAATCAAACCATTGGGATTTGGATATTTGCACAACTTGTGCCCCTACAATGCGTGCACACACACGCCCACACACATTCACGCTACATTTTAAAACTTCTGAAGTGTCATTGAATCTAAAAAAACTTCTAAAACAATATTACTTCTTCAATCTATTATGGTGATAGCCTTAGGTTGGCTCTTATAGGAGATAGTTGAGCTTAAAACCAAAGAGAAAATGAAAACGAAATTTATAGCCTTGTGTACCAAAAAATGCATCAAAAGAGAAGAATGCGCATGAAAAATGCATCAAGAGAGGTACATAATATGAATGGTGGGTAGGTCTAAACCCGCAATCAGTGTAGAAGAATGTTTAAGAAGGAGAATGAAAAGTAGGATGAGGAAGAGGAGTAAGCCATGGATCAAGATTATACCTCCAAAATATCTATTTCAACAATCTGTGGATCCATTGAAGAGGCAATGCCCCAACATGGGTCCAGTAATGAGACTGCCTCAGGAAGTAAATGAAGAAGAGGTACAGAATATGATTGGAATGCTATGGATGGGACTGAAGCCGTGGCCAAAAATATTGAATGTTATATTAATAACGATGAAGGTACAAAAGATATATTATCACCTTAAACTTGTACACCTACTTTGGATATGCCTTCACCACATCCAGCTTCGGATCTAGTAATGAGTCAATGTCAGGAAGAAAAGCAAGGAAAGGATCCGAGTATGGTTGAAAAGGCTACAGATGGACCTCCAGCTATGGCAAGTGCGGAAGTGAACGAGCTGCCGAAAGGAAAGCCACTTCTTGATTTGAACAAACTGCCAGAGGAGGCCACAGCGATGGCCATTGATGCATTTGCTATTGTGGAGAATTCTCTTGAGAAGGACGTGCATTCTGACATTGATGATGGTGAAGAAGCCAGTCCTGTTGGGAAAGAGTTCACTGGAAACATAGTGGAACAACCTAATGTTCATCCTCCCTGCGACATTGAGTGCAAAAAACAGTAAGCTGGAGGTTGACCATAACGAATACCCTTAGGAAGTACCTGACTTCAGATATGAAAGTACAGCGTTGACCAAAGAGTTCCTGACTATGCTGGTGATGTAGTTACTGGCCTGACGTTGGCACTCTTTTTGGATTCATTTAAGTATTTACATTGTTGCTTTACGTGTTTCAACATTCAGAAATGCCTCTTTGCATTGAGCTGTTGTATATGTTAATTTAGCTTTACTGATGTAAGAACCAAACTTGACTAGGTAAATCTTTAAATCAAAATTTCCACACTACCTCCCTGGACTCTGCTGTACAGGTGAATTCAAGCATATTTTAAGCCTCGAACCAAATTGATATAGAAACCAGCTCAAGATGAGAAAATTTAACACAACTTATTTATGACAAAAGAAAAGCAAAATTTGAACCCCACAGTAGAAGCATGTATTGCCAATTTCATGCTCTCTATTTTCATCCTCGCCTTTAGCTCGAAATGCCCATATAATTATGCAAAATGATTTCAAATTCATATATATATATATATATATAAACAATATATATATATACCAGGTGCATGATGAAAGTAGCCTGGGAAGTCATACTTGCTCTTTAATAGGAGATGCTTTCACATCAAACCAGATGGGTAGGCTTTACGCTACTTGTTTTCATTGTCCAAGAATTGGGTTTTGGGATGAGTAAGATCGTACACTCTTACACACCTGTAAATATTTGGTTTTTGTTCTAGTAATGAGTAGTCTGAGTATATGCGGATCATTCTTGCGGTTATTTTTGAGATGAGCTCCATTGACGACGCAGCCATAGACAAGAAGAATGGCTTTTTACAACAATTTGAGCCATGTGTTTTCGAAGTAGATTTGTTTTTTGTCCCAAGACTCTGATGCAGTTTCATCATTCTAATTGTGCCCCATTTTATCAACATTTGTTAACACTGTTAAAAGATGGGATGAGGTTGTTGAGTACTCAGGATTTTTTACCTATGCCTGTTACTGCCATGTGTAAATAATCGTTCTGTTATAAATATATTAATTTTTCTTTTATTCGATCTGTATCAATTGTACAATTTATTGTATATGAATCTTAGTGGTGATTCTTGGTATCCTATAAATAGAAGCTATGTTTAATAGTTGATGTTAGCATGATATTTAAAATATGGAGACTGTTATAAATATATATATATGTATGTCCATTATTCATTCACATGTATCCACTATTACATCATATGTTTACTATAGTCTCACATGTAAAAGTTTAAGGGGAAAATTAACTCTTATAATCCTGTAGTGGAAATTACACTAAAGACCTATTTTCCTTATATAAATAGAGGTCTTCTGTAAACATTGTTATTGTTATTTACTTTCATCAGTTTTATAATACGTTCAATGGTTTTGTTATTAGATCCATAATTGAAATGCAATAACTATTTAGTCCGTCAATTAAAAACGTAAGGCGCATAATCTTATTAAGATCATTTGTATAAAATTTGTGTTTAATAAATTAAAGGTTTAATGTTTCTGTCTGAAACATTTTTCTGTCTCACTCATATAAAAGTGAGTGTGTCCCATTGGATCCACTCACTTTTATGTGAGTGAAATATAAAAAATGTTTCTTTAGTAAAAACAGAAACATTAAACCTATAAATTAATATCAATATGAAATACTCTATTAATTTTTTCACCAGCAATATGAACTACTTCTATCCTTGATAAAAGAGCCACTTAAGGATTGATTTTATCTTAAATATAAAACCTTAATATAAGACATATATAGGAACTTGATATTGGTGCTAAATATAAAATAAATTTTTTATATTTATCGATATTTTCTTAATTTAGTCTTATTGACATTCTCTTAATAATAATTAAAGAGGAGAAGGAAGAAATGAATTAAGAAATGTGGTTAGGATGTTTTAGAAAATACATATCATATTAACCAACTTAACCAACTTTCTTAATATAATCAAATTAGATAAATATGTCTTGTATTAACGAACAATTTTTTTCTCAATATTTTTATTGATGGATGCATTGAAGAGTTTTCATACAATGTTAAGTATAATAAAAAAAATAATATTTTAGGAAAACCTATATATATACACTCACACACACACTATAACTATTTTTTTTAATCCATCTAAATCTAAATTAGTCATTTAGTTTATATATTAAGGAGAAAAGCGAAGCTAACAAGTTTTTTTGATCGAAAAGCTAACAAGTTGATTGTATGTATTTTGAAAAACTGGCAAAAAAACAAGATTATATGTATTTTTTATTTGGACGATCTGTTCGATATTTTTTTCCTATTTGAAACGACGTACCCTAATTGTCGTGCGTTACGCCTCCCTTCTCCCGCTGCTTTGCCTCCCTCTCAAGGTTGCAGGTACTTTTCCGGTCATTCTGCATTATCTTCTTCTTGACGCGGGTCCCCTTAGTTATTTTGTGACAATGGAGAGAGATTGTTGGTTCTTGCCTTAGCTTGTAAATATGCAAATTCATTTTCCGTTCTGTTCATTTCCTTTGATTCCTTCAGTGAAAGCGTTGGAAATATCGAGTGGATTTTCTCTGTCTCTGTTTGTGCTGGTCTTGTTATACTCCGTTAGTTTGCTGGTAAAATTTATGTCTTTTGTGGAATCGAAATCTTCGCCGTTATCTTCTGGTTTTTTAATAGAAGAAAAAAGAAGAAGCACGTGTATGCTGCAACTCTCTTCTTAATACCAATTTAGTTTCCCCTTGGAAGTGATGGGGAGCATTTTATAGTTTTGGCTTTGAAGGATGTCGCTCTCTGTTAGCGAGAAGGAATGACAAACAAAACGGGGATCAATTTATTAATTTAGTATCATGAAAGAATGATCTTTTGATATATATTAGTCCGTGTTTTGTTTCTCTTTTCATTTATGATACAATAGGTGTTATGATTTCTCAAATACCGTTTTCCCGAAGGTATTTATTAGTTGTATATTGAAAATGTCAGACTTGGGTCCTCAGGCCATGACATGTTCTTTAGTAAGCAATGATAATCTTTCTGCTGAACCAAAAGACGCCTTTTCAACTGAGATCTCAACAGCTACTTTGGCTGTGCCTCCAACACATCCAGATGAACAATCTCTGGATTCTGTAATGAGGCAATCTCAGGTTGAAAATGCATCAAAAGATAAGAATGTGCTTGAAAATTCCTCAGATAAATCTCAGATCGTGATTGGCACAGATGTAAGATTGAAAAGAAGAAAGAAGAGGCAAGAGAAAGGACTTGATGCTACTAAAAACAATGGTAATCTCTGTGCTGTACCAAAAAACGCCTTTTCAACTGGGACCTCTAAAGCTTCTTTGGCTGAAATTCCAACACATTCTGATGAACACTCTCTAGATTCTGTAATGAGGCAAGCTCAGGTTGAAAATGAATCCATAGAGAAGAACGTGATTGAAAATTCGTCAGATAAATCTCAGATCATGACAGGTTCAGAATTAAGCTTGACAAAGAAAAAAAGAAAGAAGAGGAAAGTGGAAGGCCATGATGCTATTGAAAGTAATGATAATCTTTCTGCTGTACCAAAAGATGCATTATCAACTGAAACCTCTACAGCTGCTTTGGCTGTGCCTCCAACACATCCGGATGAACATTCTCTCGATTCTGTGATGAGGCAATCTCAGGTTGAAAACGCATTAAATGAGAAGAATGTGCTTGAAAATGCCTCAGATAATTCTCAGATCATGACAAGTGGAGAAGTAAGCTCAAGAAACAAAAGAAAATGGAAGAGAAGGCAAGGGAAAGGACATGATGCTAGTGAAAGCAACAATAATCTTTCTACTGTACCAAAAGATGCCTTTTCAACTAAGACCTCTACAGCTGCTTTGGCTGTGCCTCCAATGACAACGCATCCAGATGAACACTCTCTGGATTCTGTGATTAGGCAATCTCAGGTTGAAAATGCATTGAATGAGAAGAATGTGCTTGAAAATGCCTTGGATAAATCTCAGATCACGACAAGTGGAGAAGTAGGCTCAAGAAACAAAAGAAAACGGAAGAAGAGGCAAGGGAAAAGGCGCGATGCTAGTGAAAGCAACAATAATCTTTCTACTGTTCCAAAAGATGCCTTTTCAACTGAGACCTCTACAGCTGCTTTGGCTATGCCTCCAATGCCAACGCATCCAGATGAACACTCTCTGGATTCTGTGATTAGGCAATCTCAGGTTGAAAATGCATTGAATGAGAAGAATGTGCTTGAAAATGCCTTGGATAAATCTCAAATCACGACAAGTGGAGAAGTAGGCTCAAGAAACAAAAGAAAATGGAAGAAGAGGCAAGGGAAAAGGTGCGATGCTAGTGAAAGCAACAATAATCTTTCTACTGTGCCAAAAGATGCCTTTTCAACTGAAACCTCTACAGCTGCTTTGGCTGTGCCTCCAATGCC
Organism: Acacia confusa; assembly: GCA_037074495.1. Taxonomy (NCBI): domain Eukaryota; kingdom Viridiplantae; phylum Streptophyta; class Magnoliopsida; order Fabales; family Fabaceae; genus Acacia; species Acacia confusa. The sequence continues at coordinate 44,937,627 of CM073505.1, read as the reverse complement.
AACGCATCTAGATGAACACTCTCTGGATTCTATGATGAGGCAATCTCAGGTTGAAAATGCATTAAATGAGAAGAATGTGCTTGAAAATGCCTCAGATAAATCTCAGATCACATCAAGTGTAGAAGTAAGCTCGAGAAACAAAAGAAAACGAAAGAAGAGGAAAGTGAAAGGACATAATGCTAGTGAAAGCAATGATAATCTTTCTGCTGTTCCAAAAGACATATTATTAGTTGAAACTTCTACAGCTCCCAAGGTTATGCTTCCATGTCCATTTCAACAATCTGTGGATCCATTAATGAGGCAATTTCTGGCTGAAAAAGAAGGCAAGGAGAATCATGTGCCTCAACATATTACAGATGGGTATCAAGCCATGACAAATCTAGATGTAAATTCAAGTGAGAAAAATAAAAAGAGGAAGAGGAAGAAGGCAAGACATAATTACATTGAAACCAATGTTAATCTTTCTGGTGTTCCAAAAGATAACACATCACTGGAAACTTCTACACCTATTTTGGATCTGCCTCCTCTACATCCAGGTCAATCCCCCATGGGTCCAGTTATGAGACCGTCTCAGGAAGCAAATGAAGAAGTAGATGCTATGATTGGAAAGACCACAGATGGGTCTACAGCCTTGGCCAATGAAGAAATAAGTTCAAGAAATGAAAATAAAAAGAGGAAGAGAAGAAAGACATGTGATATTAATCATAATGAAATCCCAAAAGATACTTTTTCACCTGAAACTTGTACACTTACTTCAGATATGCCTTCACAATATCGAGCTTTGGATCTAGTATTGAGTCAATGTCAGGAAGAAAACCAAGGAAAGGATCCAAATATGGTTGAAAAGGCTATAGATGGATCTTCGGCCATGACAAGTGTGGAAGTGAACTCAAGAAAGAAAAATAAAGTGGGGAGGAGGAGGGAAAAGACAAGACATGATTCCTTACAAAGCAATGTCAATCTTTCCGGTGATTCAAAAGGTACCATTTCAATTGAAACTGCTCCTGCTTTATTTATGATTTCACCTCATACTTCTCATTTCTTATCCATGGAGATGGTAATGTGACAGTCTTTGGAAGTAAATGAAGGAAAGGGACAATGTATGCTTGACAAGGGATCACTAACCAGTGATGGGTAGCATGTCCTTGATTTGAAAGATAGCAACCCTGGCCCAATTGTAGCAAATTCCAGGTGTTTTAAGAAAGAGTTTGTAAAATTGAATACAGTGCGGGCTATGAATTATGGTAGTTTCATTAAAGATTGTAGGTTATTGTGTCATAGAAACTTCTGAACCCTGTGCAAAGGAACAAGAGTCCATAACTATCTTGACAGTGTAGGGCTTACTCAAGCCCTATTCTTTACAACCTTGAACCAATTATCGAGGATAATAGTAGGGATAATTCACATGCATTTTATGGTGAATAATTGACAGTTGACTCTGAATTTGTTGAAAACGAAAGTTTCAGATTATCAAGCACCCTTAAATCCTTGAGCTTCGTTAGAGGAAATAATGTTAACAGGGAATAGTTGCGAGCAATGATTTGTGACTGAAGTGTTTGTAGTAGATATTCCTGAAATACAATTTGCTGACAAAAAAGAGTATATAAAGATGGATGGTTTTTGGGTATCAAGTTATGTTTGGCTTCTGCAGGTGACATTTCTCATTTAACCTTAGTCAGCAAGCATGATCAGTCTAAGGCATCACATTTTTCTATCGGTAGAGCCATATCAAGCTACCCAAAAAAGAAGCTTCTTGTACTTGATCTTAATGGGCTGCTTGCTGACTTTGTTCTTGGTGTTCCTGCGGGATATAAACCAGACAAAAAGATACATAACAAAGCAGGTCATAATCATCAAATATCTAGTCTCCTCTTATTTTTGGCCTTCATGTCAATCTGCATCTTCATTTGATTGACTGCTGTGTTGTTTGCTTTCTGCAGTTTTCAAGAGGCCTTTTTGTGATGATTTTCTCCAGTTCTGTTTTGATAAATTTCATGTCAGTATTTGGTCATCAAGAAAATGGTATTTATTAATCCATGAATGACTTTATTTTATCACTTTTGATTATAACTGTTTATTCTATGTAATTTTAAGAGGCAACCATACATGTGAGTCAGTGACTTGTATTAGTTGGTAGCGGATTAGTTTGTAAACAACTGAAGTGTTTAGTGGTTTCAAGTAGCAAGTATCTATCTGACTTGCCATTCCACTCACAGTCTATCTATAAAAGTGAGCATTGTACTTGCAGGTGGTTGTTGATTTCAGTGCTTCCATATCTTTTCCATTTCTTTTCTGGTTAACTTGCTTATTTCTTCTTGCAGGCAAAATGTTAGTGCTGCTATCAAACTTCTTGTGGGGGTTTCAGAATCCAAACTGCTTTTTGCCTGGGTAAAATATTCTCTAGTTTCCAGCGGCAGATTTCTGGTCAAATTGATCACTTAATCAAATTGTAGAAACTTTTACTCAATATATTCCCAGGATGCATCTCAATCTCATGTATCTGTAATTGATGTGTATTTACTGTTTTTACTTTAATGGTGCTTTGTTGATCCAGAGGGTTGTTTAGTTTCTTACTATGATTCTTTTTGTCTTTGATCCTGTGAATGATAGGAAATCTTCCTGATGAACATATCTACTTTACCTGATCCTCATTTCCTGTCTTCTTTTTTTTCATGGCCTGTATGTTGAACTTGTTTGTGTGCATTTTTACTTTTGCAGTTTGATATTGTTTTCCTTTACTTTCATGGAAAAAAAAATACTTTACAATTTAATAAAAATCAAATTTCTCAACTATAATCAGGAGCGTATTTGAAGAATATAAAATACCAATTATTGCTTCAGACCTTGACCCAAAGGAAAAGGCAGAACAAGACTCTTGATTAGCAGTCGGCTCTATTGTGCATTACTTTTGTCAGTATGTTTGCATGTTTTCTTGCATTTATATGAATGTCTGGATGCTCTTTCGATTTGATTTGTCCGTATTTGCTTTTCCTCTGATCTTTGCTGCTATAACATATTATACCTGTGCAGCCAAGGTTACTTGTTTGTGTACTACTTTGTGGAGCTGTTTCCATTTAGTTAAATGTTCTTTCTATTACTACAAAATAGAAGCAAGCCAGTAATTGTGGTCGATAACTCTATATTCATTCTAGCTGTGTATCGATTGCATTTTTGGGCTAAATAGGTATTTGTTGAATATTTTAAAATTTAACTCTTGTATGGTCAAATAGAGCTTGTTAACGATGCAGCTTCTTTTGTTTATGTGGCGGATTCAATACAGCTGATTAAATATGATTATTGTTGGGAATTATTCACTTTTAGATGGAATTTTAGCGTGCTTAGTCTTACTATGATTGTTTTTTGTAGAATCAAAGGCACTGTACTAAGACAAAATTCCAGACCATCGAGGACGAACGCAAGCCCCTTATGTTGAAGGAACTTAGGAAGTTGTGGGAAAAGTCTAGACCTGGTCTTCCATGGGAGAAGGGAGAGTTCAACGAGACAAACACTTTATTGTTGGATGACTCCCCTTACAAAGCGATACGGAATCCAGTAAGCTGCTCTTTGATTTCCTTCCGTAAAATAAGACTTGAATTCTTTTTAATATCATATCGTTTTTAATGCAAATGTGTTTCTTTCTACTCATGCAAATTATACTCAGATGCACACAGCAATATTTCCTTATTCTTACCGGTACAATGACACCAACGACTCATCATTAGGTGAGACAGACATCTTTAATCCCCTTAGCTTATGTCCACGTATTGTTATTGCAGTGTACAGAGTCTTTTCTGAATGATATAAATGCTCTAGACATCATTGATATGCGGCTAAGATGTTTGTGTTGTCCTACTGGTTTTCATCTTGGGCTTATAGTGTATTGGTCCCTGCCAACCACTGTGATCTACAATTCCTCATAACATGGATCTTTTCTGTTAATTGCTTTTTAAGGATACTTGGTCTTCTCTTCTACATTTTCTAGTTTCTCTATTTTGAAGGATCTTAGAACAGCAAGTTTTCCTCGGACAGGAGGAACAAAAATAATTACTCAACCTCTTCTTTCCTTGTCTTCCTTTCCGTTACTTTTAAGGATTCCTTTCATTCTCGTTTCCTCCGGATTTTCAAAGCTCAAACATATCCACATCTATTCCATTTCTGTTATTGCAGGACCTGGAGGTGATCTTCGTGTTTATCTTGAAGGATTGGCTATGGCTGAGAATGTTCCTCAATACGTGGCTTCTCATCCATTTGGCCAACCACCCATAACAAAATCAAACCCACATTGGAATTTTTATTGTGAGGTTAGAGATCAAGGCTTAGTCGCGAAAAGACCAACGAAAAAAAGATATCAACGTAATCGCCAGCGTTGTCATCTGTAACACCATCCATTGAATTTTGATTTTCATTCTTTTGCCATAATTTGTTTTGGGATATAAGTATCCCACATATATACTCTCTGTTCAGATTTGAGCTTTGTCAAATTGCGGATAATTTTGCTAACTGGATTTTTTCCCTATCCAAAAGGTTCACACCTAGACCATGATATAATGTTCATTCTAGTATTTTATGGGAATGAACTTTTCAACATTAGGTCTCATCATATATTGCTTCATTTCTCGTTGCTTTTTTGTAGTGTTTTTTATGGTAGGAAAAATTGCATTGTCGTCTCAAGCTATAAAAAAGTCTTACTAAAACGTCCCTTGAAATTTTTAATTTGTGGTTAAGTCCTATAAAATTTTTGGGTGATAATTATCTTTAGTGTTAGTTATCGAGTTTGGATCCTCTCAGTATTTTTATTTTCAGCATCTCTCAGAAGCTGAAAGTCTAACTGGGTACAGAGAAAGAGTAAGCTCACGTGACTCTTTGTGGGTGTATGGACGGTCAAGATATAAGGATTCTGAGGGATGAGGAGACAACGTCGCTAAGAATATCTGCTTCCGTTAGTTATCTCATTTGTCAATTGAGACCCATAGATTTGTTAATATAAAAAATCATTGACAAGTCCATGAGCCAGATGCAGCTGACCCTGCGGGTACTTAGGTCTTTTGATATTTTGATTATATTACTCAAAAGTCCCTAGACTTGTTTGTAAATTGGAGATTTTAAAAAGGACCATTTAATTGTATT